>OZ037776.1:48576615-48786615 GCA_964035525.1 Porites cylindrica | reverse complement strand
TGTCAACAAGGAAGAGAGGGCGAGGAAGAGGGAGAGGAACTTAAACAAGAGAATAAGAGCAAGGAAGAGGAGAAAGGAATTCAGGAAAGAAGAAAGAGAGAGAGGAGAAAAGAGGGAGGAAGAAAGACAAAACTTGCAGGCAAGGAGGGTGCAGCATTTCACAGAAGTGGACCACCAAACACGAACCGCTCCCCCAGCCTACAGAGCCAAAATTTGGGCTGACTTAAATTACATCTGGGCTCAAGAGGAGTTCAACATAGTTCGTGGACCCAATTTCAAACCTGATTGGATTACATGGTAAGAGAAAGAATTGCCACTCCCAAGTGTGAAAATGGAGACGAATGAAGTAGATTGTGTGAAAGTGAAGAAAGAGGAGGAGAAATAAAAATCCATCTAAATCTTAAATAGTTCTAGCCGAGATAAATCTTCCCACCATCATTAGTTTATCGGCAGGGAGAATTTTTTTATAATTACTGATTTTGAAGACTGTATGTAGTTTAGAGGTGACTGTAATTTAAGCAACAATGTCCATACATTTGAGAAAGTATAAAATAATGAAAGTAAAGAATGATTTATAGTACAAAAAAGTGTATGTATGTTGTACTAACTTATTCACAGACTCGTTGATGTGAATATACATAATTATTTGCAAATTTCCCGGTAAAAAATGAACACGAACAGTAATGCGTATAAATTCCAGACGCCTGCTGTCTTAAATTCTCCTTTTTCCCGAGGACCTCTAGGGAGTGGAATCAGCTCCCTGCCGTGGTAGAGTTGTCTCCATCGCTAACTGAGTTAAAGGAAAAAGCGACTACTTTTCTGAACAACAATCCAAATTAGACCAGTCAATAATATGTATGTATATTTCTTTTTTTTTTTATCAGTTAGTGTAGTGCCTTGCCGGTTTTAAGACCTTGAAAACAGGGCTGTGACATCGAAGAACCAGTTTCATAACTGAGCAGCACAATAGGAGCGTTAGGTAGAATCAACAAAATCTAATCAGAGCATGTAAATTAACCTCTAGTAACTATTTATAATATCATTAAACCAAAGAATTCTTCTGCAAAAGTGTTGGAGCAAGCCAATCAGGAAGCCCTCCAAGCCATGGTTATTT
Source organism: Porites cylindrica (assembly GCA_964035525.1). Lineage (NCBI taxonomy): Eukaryota > Metazoa > Cnidaria > Anthozoa > Scleractinia > Poritidae > Porites > Porites cylindrica. The sequence goes on along the minus strand of OZ037776.1, from coordinate 48,785,501 downwards.
CCCAGTTTGGCAATCACCATGGTATACCACACCTGTTTGGTGTCTGTACTGGTAAAGCAGAGTTTTACAAGTTTTACAGTTTTACTCTGTCAATGGCCAAACTATTGTGACACCAACAGAATCACTCAAGAACTGCCATATCAAAGAGCCCTTTGATCGTCCGAGTGTTTTGAGAAACATTGGGGAAATGTTGACTTTCATTTAAAGTCAAGGGTACATACACAATGACTGTAAGGGGAACAACGGCCTCTTAACAAGATCACTATCAGGAAGCTTAAGGCCCATCATAGTTTTCAGGACAAGTAAAAAAATAGCTAGTGCACGTCTTCCAAAACCTAATGTTGATTTTGCAAAAGCCAGCAACAATGTTCGTCATGTTGCTCCAGAGATACAGTGAAAGGCCCTCTATTGCAAGGGAAGGACTGGGGGTTTCAAGTCCCCATGTTCAAGGCAGTTGATAACAGCAGTACATAAGCAACCTCATCCAAGCGACCAGAACTAAACAAAGTATTAGCAAAGATGAGACTGGACTGAGGAACTTTAATTTGGACAGCTTAAGGTTAATATTAAGATATCTAAATCATTGTGAACTGTGATAGTTTTTTGCGTAAATATCTTGTAAAAGTAAGTTGAGGTGACCAATCAATCAAGTGTGACAATTAGGCCCGGTTTAGAGCGATATGAAAACAGCCGCCTACCCAGTAATAGGGCTTTGACTGCTACATGAGCAAAGTGACCCGACACCATAACTCCATGTGATTATCAGGTTTCTCCAGTTTAAAAACAATTTCCGACAGGACATCAGAGTTTCAGCTCCTAAACCTTCAAATCAAGAAACAACAGCTTATGACAAGCCTCCTAGAGCTTCAGGTACAAGAAAAAGCACGCTCCTTACTACCAACTGGTCCCAACAAGCCATCTGCTTTTCCTTCACTGGATACAGTTCAAACCGGCATTAACATCAGTAAGTCTCAAGGCCAGGTAGACCACATATAATACTAAAAAATCTATTATAGACATAGTCGCAAGCTCCTGACCTAATACTCTAAAGTGCTACTGCTAAGGATGAAATTAAAAATACAATAAATAGTGACACATAAGCATTACAATGAAAAAATGTAGTCAGACATAGTGGCTTTAAAGTTTACAGTTGACCAAACATACCTCAGACCTTTTACCCAAATACTTCCATGAAACAAGGAGAGGTAAAGCGAGGAGAATTTTACAAGCAAGGATGTTACCACTTTAAAGTCAGACAAATAATAGGGAGGTCTTGTGGTAATGTGTAAGGGTTTTTTCATACATATTAATATAATTATTTTGATACTATCAGTTTTATATATTACTCTTTCTCTGTACTTGTAACTTATATGTAACTAGCAAAGACTTCCAGTGTTTTTTTCTGTGTCATTGTACTTCTTTCTGTTATCATCTAATTTAATATCGCCTTTGTCTAAAGTTTTGTCTTAGGTAGATTAACTTGATAGCTATCTGCAGAGCATTCAGTATACTGAAGAGCATTGATCTTACCCTTGAGTAAGAGTTCCACATGAAAACTTAACAGTTTCAAACGGTAATCTTTTTTGTAATACTTGCTGTAAGGAGATAAGTCCAAAAAAGACCGTCATCCTCCACCATCAAAAGTCCACATAACATGCACCTAGAAAGATCCATTTCAAAAAGTAAAAAGCAAGGGATGGAAACATGGTAGAAGCTTAGTTGTGTACAGTAGCACAAACAGTGTCGCTTCCCATCGGGTGGGCCTATTCATCCAACCAACAACATGGGCTTCATGCACCAATTGGGCATGGGCATGCGAATCTGGCTACACAAAGAAAGTCATCATCGACCGCACGCAAGAAATTTATCTAAATCAGATGGAGGGCAAGACAGCGCCGATCCATCGCAAAGGAAAAGTCTCTGTTGACCAAGAACGGACACCTTACATCATGACATGCAATAATTTGCCATGGTTACCAATTCAAGACCTGGAAATACGTAAAGCCTTTCACAACAGGTGGTTTTTCTTCATGGCGTGAACTACACCATGGTTAGTGGAATACAATGGGAACATTCATCCAGAAGCCTGGTTGGACATGCTGATATTGTGGTCAGAAACACACCCATGGCCTAGATAAACGACAATGGATTGGGCCCAGATTCAGACGATGCTTTACTTGCAACTGCTGCTGATATCCTTGAATCTGGTGCTGGTCCTAGCAAATCACAAAGAGGATGAGCCACAAGAAACAAACTACTATGGAAGCCCAACCAGGGGCGGTCTGCCAATTGTTGCTCAACCTATAAAAGGAACGGGAACATCTGACGGACACTGTACTAGCCGAGCCAAAAGGCAGAGCGACCTAGCACGGATTGGACCAGCAAACACAACCAATTTGAGCCTTCGACGGACCGACAGATACACCCAGATTACCACAAGCATTGGAGGAAGTACGACCTACTGGCACAAGCAGTGGGACCCAAACTCAACATCCAGTCAAAAATAGCAGATCCAAACATAAGTGGCCATTTGACAGTCTGGCAGCTGCTAAAGCCGCTAAAACTGAGCCTTGTTACATCATTAAGTCTCAAAAAATGGGATGATATCAACTGGCTCCAATTACAACTACTTTTGGTCAATCAAACCAAAAAGATTCCAGAGATACCAAAACCTGTCAAATCAACCAGGGCAGTTACACCAGCAAGCAGCAGTAACCCTTACCTGAACGGATTGCTGATGGGCAAATATGAGTACCGATTTCCAGGACACACTGGCACCACCGGATAGTGCTAATAGCACAATAACATTTACCAGAATTTTTATACATTATCTAGTTCGTTATCGTAACATACCAGTAATCGCAGGAGAAGTAAACAGGGGGTGGTCTACAGTTCCATGGCAACACATGGCTAACTTGTATACGAAATGGAGAATGAAACATGTTTCTGTCACTCTCTCAATTCACTGCCATCAAAGATGTTGCAAGCGCAGTTGCCAACTCAGTGGATCTTACAGTTCAACCCAGCACAACAACTTTAACTTTAATTTCAACTACTTTGGAACTGGCATTATTAGAAATGTGTGGCCAGAATAAAATAATTGCCATATAAGGACATGCACCCCTGTATGCAAAATTGTTGGCCACACCCCTGTACTGCAAGTGTTTTCAAACCCCATTGAAATGTTGTGGCATCAACTGAAGGACTTTTTGAGGGGAGTTGTGAAGCCTTGAATAGAAAGGAATTCAAGAGTTTTGAAAATCATTCACCCTCAAGAAGTGTTGCAGGTAGATCAACCACCTGCACAAGATTGTTCCCATGGTTATCAGAGGTGATGAGAAAGCTCAAGAGTATTGAACCCAATCAAAAACGGCTCCTTTTAGAGCCACCAGTTAATTAAAAAGCAATTACCAATAATTTGTAATATTTCTTTCACTTCTATTTTTATTGAAAAAGAAAGACAGTCCACGGTACTGCTTGACCATGCATATGTCCATCCACCCAAATCATGAGCCACTCACAAATCTGAAAGATCTATTCAACTTCAGATTAAAACTTCTGGTTATTTTGACAGTTTTAGTTGCGCATCATTTTAAGATCACATCTGGACCAGGATTTCAAACAGGGGGTAACTAATGTTTTTATTTTTACAGGGAATAATGGCCAAGTCAAGGAGATACCCTGCTCATGGCTAACGTTTCTAACAGGATAAAAACCAAAAGGACACCAGCAGGTTGTTGCAAGGGTACATGGAGGGAATAACCTGGTGGAAGACAACCCCCTATACTCCACAATTATTAAACCCAACTGAGTTTTTTTGGTTTAAGTTGAAGCAATGTCTTCAAACCATTGTTAAGCCAACCATGAAAGATGAGTGTCAGTCGCCAAGTGTTGTACCCTACATCAGTTACCTTAAAGGTGGTCATTCCCTGGTTTGTTCCTAGGCATCTCAAGTGTGTCGCAAACAACGCAAATGCGGGTGATGAAGAAATATTGCAGAATGGACCATAGAAGCATTAAGCGTTGGAGCAAATGGTGTTGGGAAGGGTGGGCGAGAAAAATTAGACCACTCAACAGACTTGGTTTGATTTCTGTACAGAGAACTTGGATTTCTGGATTTTGGCTATCAACAGTTGCGTTATTTCGAGGAGCAGTTATGTTGAAGTCCGCTTTACAAGAATTTTAATCATGTTGTCATTGCTTTTGGTACGTTTCAAGAAAAGAAAGATAAGCAGCACTTTTTGAGATCCCCACAACCTCAATTAGTACGATGAGCAACATAACAAAATCCTTACATAACTTTTCTGTAGAGGGTAATTACTTTGTATTGTATTAAAAATTCTACTTCATACTTTTAAATGTTGGTTATATCATGCATCTTGATGTCAGTAAAAATCTGTTCAACAATTTATATTCAGTAATATTGTGCCAGTAGGTTGATTCTTCAAGCTGTGGAAACATGTGGCCTTGAGCGGCGTAGTGTTGCGCAGTTTATGAGAAAACATGCAGAAGTCCTTGGTAAAGCAGAAGATTACCCCGAAAACATCAATAAAAATGACAAGAAAACACCGGAATGACTTCCGAAGAGAGTCAATAAGGTTTCGAGAGATCGTGGGAGCAAATGTGAAGCCGGTGAGCCTCTTTTAGGTTGCAATAAAACTCGCATGTAGCACGACGTCAGGTTACAATTTAATTTCTTTCTTCCTTCTCAAGGAGCAAGCCAAACAACATTGAAAATGAATATCATAGTGACAGCAGGGCCCAATCAGTTGATGAAGGAGTGCAGTGGAAAACGATTGAAGAGGAGAAAAAACAAGTAGCAAGGAGAATCATAGAGCAACACACTAAGTACATTATGGACCCCATGGAGCACACAGGCCACTTCAATAAACCTTCATCTGCTTTAAAACTAGCAGAAAGGAAGTGGGATGAACAGCTGAGTGAAGACAAGTGAGTTAATAGATCATATTTTAAAAGAAAAATTTGTAACTTCTGGCAAACTGAGCTGAACCTAGGAGGACACCAGTATATAAACTTACAACAGACTCTTCATGGTGATTTAAATATTGTACAGATAAGATTATACTAAAAGAACTAGGAATTGTACCATCTTTGGAAACATGTTGTAGAAAAGCTAAAAACGACGAGTGGGTCATTAAATATATTGCCATTAAAAACACAGAGATCATTCAAGGGATAGGTCCAATGCTTATCAAACTAACCATTCTCCAGTTTTAGTAGCAAGGGAGTAGACACCAAACATCTTGTTTTTTCTGGAAAAACTAACCCGTACATTAAAACAGATTAACTACAGTTGTTACAAATGCACCAGGAATGATTTGAAATTGACTTGTTAATGTGTTGATGATTTGTTAATGTTTGCGTTCATTCCAGGAAGACAAGGAGGAGAGCCATAGCAGAAAAGCAAAGCACTAGGCAGTCAACGTTTTACACTGGGACCAAAAAGGCCGCAGGTACCGTCTGAAATCTGGCAGCGGGACTTATCTGGTCAGTGGCGAGACCAAGGACAACATAGTTGCTGAAGCATCAGCACATTTCAAGTTAGAAGTACAAACACTGGTATTCCAAGATGGAACAGAAGTGCCTGACGATTTTGATCTTCTGACATATACCCGACTAACAAAGTTGATTCTCTCCTCGACAAACTCTCCGCATCTCTTGACATTGCCAGAAATCTGGGACATTTTAGAGCTGGCAAATATCAGTGGTAATCTTCCAAAAAAAATGGCGGCCGTAGGCTCAAAGAGAAAGCGTTTGATTCTAAATTACAAGGATCTAAATGAAATATCATCTGTTGCTCTGTATGACACCACCAGAAAAGGTAAAGAGAAATTTTTTGAAGTGGATAGGCTCATTGAGAAGAGGAAAGTTGGCCAGGTGAGCACAACATGTCAGAACAAAATGATTTATTTGATTTTCTGTTATTTTTTGGGATGAGCCTAAGACATGTCTGTTCTTTCATGGTCAGAATAAGGAGTATCTTGTGAAAAGGAAAGGGTGGTCACGCAAGCCTGCAGTTGGGAGCCAGAAGATCACCTCACCAGCCTTATTACGGTGAATGTTTCCCTTATATAACTGATTGAGTTACTTCATTGTACTTGTTCTCAGTCTTTTCTTTCCCTTTTTTCGCTGAAATTGCCATGTACAACCGTTAATGTAATAGAGAAATAAATGCAGTTTTACCATCCAAACTTGCTGTTTTCTTTTATTCCAAAATTCAGAACTTATGAAAAGCCTCTCAAGCTGGATAGCTACCAGTTAGAGATGGCTGGAAGAAACTTTTACCATGCCAAGCTAACAAGTGTTAAAGGGAAGTCTTCTGCCCCTGTAGATTTACAAATTGACTTTGATGTGCAGAGGTATTTATGAGGAGATAGAGGGGTTGTATCTGAACACCCTGGATACAAACTTTTACAACAAAGAAGACTTCTTGCATTTTACCTCCCTTCCTGAGAGCTGGTGGTATTACCTTGATCTCCATGGACAGGATAAAGCTGTGGATTTCCCTTTAAAGATGAAACCTCTTTTAAGCTGGACTCCGGTTCAATACATTAAAGAAAATGGAATGCTGAAGCAAGCACCACAAGCACCAGTTGAAAAAGTCATAATACACTTTTACAAGAAAGCATTCGATCCTACAAAATTGTAAAACTAATCAATTACAGAATGCAGGGCCACTTTTGTCCAAATGTTGCTGCATGCAAGCTGTTATTTGATTGGATGCAAATGAGTGGCTCTGCATTCGTTGAATTTGTGTTAACAACCTTGTATTTTAGACGTAAAGAATATCCTTGTTATATAAAATAGCTGTTGTTGTTCGATTTTGGTGAGTTACTATATTTAAAGTTACATATACAATGTAGACCAACCCTAGCGAGCTGAACGTTATTGATGTTCCAATGTCTGGTTTCATCATTACATGTAAAAGTCCTACTTATGTTGTTAATTAGAGATTAGCTTGAAAGCTAACCACCTCTGACCACCGTACACTTCTACCCAAGCCATTAATTTTCTTTTTTTTTTCTTCTTCTTCTCCTTTATTAGTGTATTCCTACCTTACTATATATAATGTAAATATTTTGTAAAGTGTGAATAATAAAATTGAACTGAATTGAATTGAATTGATAGTTTCAAACTGTAATAATTTGGAAGCTGAACTTCCATGGACAAGCAGTCTGTTCTGAAAAAATTTTTTTTTCTAGTCAAAATGACTACTTCAAGGTTTTAAACTTAAATTTGGCCACCTTTGGCAAGTTCTAAGATATTAACAGAGTGGCAGACTTGTTATTGGAACGCTTTAGCCAGTGAAGTTAGCATCAAAGTTCCAGTGCTAACATATATTATGCCTTTACAAAATACATTTTCTAAGTTGTGTTCTGCAGCATTTTTAATTTTGTTTGAGTTTGTGGGATTACTAAGGTGCAAAATTTATTTAAGGTTTGCTTGTTTGGATTAAATTCCTATCCATTGTTTTTGCACACACCTGCACAAAATTTATCAGAGTTTACCACCCGCCGCTGGTTACAATTGCTTGTTACATACTTATGAGATTTTGACCATGCACATTCATCCACTCCATCTGCCCTCAAATAACCTTGTATTCCAGCAACAAGACCTTTTTCTGTGCCAGGATCTGTATATATGTGCACTGGACATCCACATGCTGCTTTGACATGATTTAAAAGGTATTTTGCTGGGCACTTTGAATTTTTGTTGGATCGTTGAACGTCCAGCCAAATAATTCTTCTACTGAACCCATCTACACAGCCATGAATAGAAAACCCAAATGGCTTTAACTTGTCATATATGCCAACAGAAATTGGGCCCCTGTGAGACATACATTCCACACCTCAGATAACGGCTCTTCCTTTGTTCCCCTCCCCTAGGATTAACTTCTCTCATTGATGATTCTGCCAATCTTCAAGGAACATTAATCTTGTGTCTAAGACACAAGGTATGCCACATTGTTCTGTACCCGTTCAAGCTATCAGGACTGGTACATATTTCTAGCAGAATTATCTCCTTGATGCGTTCCTTGAGTTCCTCGTCAACCATTTCACACCTCTAAGCCCAAAGTCTTAAGCCTTCGCTTGAGAGTTCGTTGATTCATACTTAGATTGTGGTGCTGTTCCAACATCAAAACTATTTGCCTGTACGGAAGATCCTTATAAAAGTAATGCTCAATTACATCCTTTTCGGATCCATGAGGTAGTTCTTCATGTAACCTTACTTCACCAGTCGATTCATCCTAAGAGCTGCCAGAGTTATGGTCTCGAGATGCCAATATTTCCCAATTGAAAAAAAGGGCCAATTTTCAGTCCTTCTCACAAATTCCCAGTACTTCGTGCCAACCTGCGCACACAGAAGTTTTTTTGGGTTGCAGCATGCAGTTTTATTTAATTGCTTGCAGTGTGTATTTTTTTAGTTTGGAGTGGGTGAAATGATATTTATTTTCAATGTGGAGATTTATTTCATTTGCACTGCTGGTGTATTTTGTTTGAAGCAATTTCTTTTCATTGCAGTGTATACTTCAATTGATAGCACTTTTCTTTTACAATATTTGTGAAATTATTTCTGAAAGTGCTGTCCCTTATGGGCCACCGTAAAATGCTCCGTTCTCAGACTGAAAAAGGGTCTAATCAGCGTGGCAAATACCAGAGCTCTCATCATCATTTTTAACAATGATGTTCTAAATAAGCTTACGTATTTTTGTACTAAACATTTTTGTTTGGTTGTATATTTTTTCTTTGCAAAAAAGCAAACTTAACAGGTTTATCTCTTGGTCGCGACACCATTCCTGCTGCAGACCAAAACGTGAGGAATAAAAAAACCCATCTATTCTATCTTATATATTATCTTTCTCTTCTGGTCTTCATGTGTGGCTAAAGCGCATTTCATCATACCCTTCTGCATGTTAATTTGCGCTATATAAATACTAAATATCATTATTATTATTATTGTATGATAATAGGAAATTTATGAAAAGACAAAAAATAACAAATGAAACAACTAACAAATTACAAAAAACACAAAAACTAACAACTAAAAAGAAGAAAAAACAAAACAAAGCAAAATTTGGAAAAACAATAAAATGTTAATAAGGCTTCTCTTTATTTGGCTTCACCTGTTGCTAAATGTAGGTTTTATCAGCAGTTCAGCCGGATGTTAATAAACTTTTGCTGGATCATGTTCTAAAGTGCTGCTACGCAGTAGACTACCTCCAGTTAGTAACCTGCAACTCAGATTTGTTTGCTGACGACTGTCCTTCATCGACACATAGATAATAGATCGGATTGCGATCTGCTTCAAGAGGATTTGAGATCTGCCTCTGAATGGTGCAAGAGTTGGCTTGTTACTCTTAAGACCGAGAAGTGCGAAGTCCTACACATTACACGGAAGAATGATCCAATAAGATGTCAATATTCGTTGAATAACATCTTACTACTGGAAGTGGACCACCACAAACACCTGGGACTTTGGTTGGAGTCGTCCTTATCATGGGATTATCACATTAACTCAATTTGTGCTAAAGCTAACAAGGTGTTGCGCTGGATTAAAAGGACATTTGGTTATTCAAACAAGACTGGTATCAAGACAGCTTTCAAGGCGCTAGTGATACCTATCCTCGAGTATGCCTGCCCAGTCTGGAATCCTTATCTGGTGAAACACACCAAGGCAATCGAAGCAATTCAGAGAAGAGCGTCCCGACTAATATGTGGCCCCGACAAAGAATATCCTGAAAGACTTTTAGAGTTAAAATGGGACTCTTTAGAACTGAGACGGAAATATCTTAGCCTAGTTCAAACGTATAAGATTATATTTGGTTACTGTGATATCAATTGCCATCATTACTTTGATATTATTGGAATAACTCGAACTAGAAGTAAGCATGAGTATAAAATAAGGCCTAAAGTTGCCCGTACAAATTATTTTAAATATTCATTTTTTCATAGATATATTAATGATTGGAACTCTTTGCCTTCTGAAGTAATGTCATCTCCTAGCCTTCAGTCTTTTAAAGTTTCACTGATTAAGTACCTTCGCTCATAATTTACCTTAAAATATTAGGCATAGTGTCTTTAATATAAGTTTATGCATTATTATTAGGCATCTAGGTTTATAATTTATAGTCTAATTTATAGTCTTTTAATATATGTTTATATATTAATCAATTATTTTTTTCTTTTTTTTTTTTTTTTTGGAAGGTATGTCTTAGCATGGGAATTTGGTTTCCCCCTACTACCGTCCTGTTAACCATTTTTGTATTTTTGTTCGATTGTATATGTTAGTATTAGTTCATTTGTATCAGTTATGTATGGTTACGAACTGTGATTAAAGATTAAAGATTAAAGTTGCGTATGCCTGGGTTGCCTGTGCTTAAAGCTAGCCTCATTTGAGATTTTTGGATGTAAATATGTTTGTATGGATGTCTAGCTGGATTTTTCTAAAACACTATGGCCAAATGGACCTTTTGCGTCCAATAGGTTTTTTGGGGGCCAAAACCTATAAAGTATACAGTGTTTTTCTTAATTTTGGTATTTTACACGAGTTTTAGTATAATTTTTGGTATATTGGAAGGTTTATTTCAGGTATTTTGGTATCCCACTAGCCCCCCCGGCCGACCCTGTATAGAGTTCCAGGAATTGCTTGAAATATTTTGAGAAATGTATCCCTTCAATTCAGGGAAATTTTTTACCTTCACTTGCATTCACTCTCCCCTTGCAAAAAAATGGGTTTCCACTTGAAACAGGATTTCTCCCGGGCTTTAAGTTTTCCACATCCCACTTTGTCCATGGTCGATCGTGTGTTCTTTAGGTTTTCTCTCTGAATCAATTGATTGCGAACAAAAGAGCTTCAATTTCGAGGGTTATACTTGAAATTGGGGCAAAAGCGGTGATATACATCTAACCAACTTTTTGAAAACCAATGTAACAAAATTTGCAGTTATTTGAGTGAAAAGGCATCAAAAGGCACGTTTCTTAAGCATGAGAAGCTCCAAAATCACAGCAACGAAGAAAAAGGAAAGGAGAAAAAGAAAGAACAAGGAGAAGGAAAGGAGGAGAAGAAAAAAAAGCAATGGTTGCACTCTTGGTTTTTGTAATAGTTACTTTGGAGATACCCAAAATTGATCGTGAGAGAATACTTTATACCCAATTTTAAGCATAAAAATGCTGTATACCTGAAATTAAATACCCCAATACACTGTATACCCAAAAACCCTGGCCGACCCTGTCTATAGTAAATAAAGTCGGTATTTCGGCTAAATTTGAATTCAGCCAGCCTTTATTGTATTTATTTAATTGATAAATTGCTTTAGCTATTCAGAGCTTTTCTGGAGAATGTGACAAGGTTTGTTCTCTCTTGGTAGTCAAATGTTTTATACACAACAGAAGCAAAGACTGAACATGATTTGATGCACTCAAAAAGCATTTTTAACCACTTTCATATTGAACTCAATTGGAAATTTACTCTTTCATTCACTTCATCACCCGCGTGCTTTTAATGCACCTATCAATGGTTTGCCCCAGGGTGGGGGGGCCAGGCAACCCACAGGAATTAGACTTCGTAGAGCGCACGTGGGTGGGGATTTTGACATCCACAACGGTCCCCAGGGTGGGAAATTTGACTCGACCACCATCTTGAAAAGTGGAGAGGACCTGGGAATGAGTGAGTGGTCCGCCATCTTGGAAAATACCCAGAAGTCATTTGAGTGAGTTTCCCGCGTCCAAGGATGGCTGAACGAAAGGTGTATCGTGTTACTTTTTTTTACGCAAAAATGTTTTTTACGCCTATCAGTGCTCTGTCTTTAAAGTTCTAATAACATAAGCTATTTTTCCTTCAGCTTTGGGAAGAAATAGTCGCACAAGAGCTCATTTAGATCAAAATTTACTTCCTACTTACCTGTCTTCAGAGGATGCCGCCCTGCCGCAAGTTTTCGATACTCTCTGCTGTGTTTATAGATTTGCTAGTATACTCCAAATGTTAAATTAAATGAAATTCTAGTCAATTGGGGACCTCAGTTACAAACATCAGTTGGATGAAAGCGGAATACGACCTATTCCAGGCGTGACATAGAAGATGAATCCAGAAACCGGTGCCAAATCTCACCAAACAATGACAAGTAGTGCTTTATTAAATAATCTTATTTTTTGATACTTCCTATGTCAATTTTTTAACAATTCTACCCTAAAAAATTTTTGTCTACAAGAAATAAAATTAGGATTGTTTTGAGAGGATCTTGTTTAATCGTTGTTTGTTCAAATTAGTGTTGTGCAGCTTTTGATGTAGTGCTACTTTGTTCCAGGTTATGGTTGAGTTTGGCGAAAGCCGTAAAGTTGTCTCTCTAGAAGAGGGAAACTATGGTTAAACTAATAAAGGATGCATTTGGAATTGAAGGCTAAATCTTGTCACAGAAGTTTGACAAAGAGTGGCAAGAATTTATTGATCTTGAAGGGAATGCTGTTGTAGAAGACAAGGCAAGGCATGTCATCAACTTACTATGAAGGTCTGTGGTCTCCAGGGGTGGGAATTTGACTTACAATGGAGACCCAAGGGTGGGGAAATTGACATTTGAAAACCTGAAAATGTCAAATTTCCCATGGGTTGCCCGGCCCCCCCATCCTGGGGCAAACCATTGATAGGGGCATAACCTTATCGTGGGCAGGTTTCAGACAAATAATACGCTTTTTCATCAATCTAGCTTGATACAAACACTTATTTTGGTTCAAAGTTCAGTTTTTATCGATCGCCTTCGGGTCATGTTGCGTTACATGCACAGTTATTTGACACTCTTAATGACAAAATACACTGCAACTGATTCTAATAATTTGCAATGCCAAGCTTTACTTGCAGCACTTTACTTTCCATTGGAATCTACTAGTCACAGTGTACTTTTGCTTACACATTTTTCCGTCATGGACCCTGCATTCCTCACAGTGCCAAATATTTAGGTTTTGTATTATCATTTCAAGGACTTAGATTCAACCTAGATTTAGTTCGCTGAACAACTTATTTAAAAGTTAGGCATTCCAAAGAGAAAATCTAAAATAAATCTGGCGGCAATAGTTCTCCATTTCGCGCCACATGGCGTAATCCGGGCGTAATCCCAACATGTTTTTACCTCATTGTTTGATAGCCTGAAATCGACCTTTCCTTCGTAAAATTACTTTCCGGGACTTGCATTTTCAATCCTTTAAGAACTTTAATTGGGCAAAATGACAAAAAACACACTCAGGTCGCCTTTTTCACCATTCAAATTTCTTCAAAGCGTAAGAACGAAATGGGCACTTCTGTCCTTTCGCCTTGATCGACTGAGCGACTTGAACTGTTGTAAGATGTTTGTTTGCATTTCTAACAAAGCGAAGATGCATATAATTCTTGCAGTTAAGTGCCGCATTAAAGGTATGGACAAGAAAACCTCGTAAGAAAGAAACTCACCTCTTGCCATCCGACATCAATGACGAGCTTCCAAGACCTCCAAGTCTTAACTCCAAGTCCCGTCTGGGTTAGGACGTCATGTGATGACTGCAGAACCGAGCAGAGCAAACACTGCCCCAGGACTTCGCGGCTCTTGGGTGTGACCATCCAACGAAAATTGCTCATCAGGTTATTTTGTATTTGCATACCACGCCTGATTCAGTGGCTCCTGTGCAATATCCGAAGAAATATTTTCACAAAATTAATAGAGATTTGTATGGAGACACCATGCTGGTGCCCATCCGGCTAGTGTGTACAAAATGGAACAGTACGGTCGAATTGCGGTACAAATGATACTGGGTAGCCATTCGACGTTCCCAACTCCATTCCATTCTATTCGTCCCGAGTTCAAATCCTCGGCCACGCTTGTAAAAAGCCGCTAACTGGTGGCCTCCTAGCAGTTGGGGTTTTTAATCCGGTTATGTTGTATTGGAATAATTTGTTTCTAAGCATTTGAGTGGAGTGCCTGTAAACTAGCTGGATAATCTAAGTGCACTTTCTACAGGCAGGCAGGCCTTTAAATCTTTAAACTCTAGAAAAAAAATGCCAGTTGACGAATTGAACGAGATGGAATAAGCCGATATTAAAAGTCTGAAGCAGCGCGACTTCACTTTTTAGAAGACGCTTTCTCACCCGTCTCCGTTTTGTTGCTTTTAAAGCTCCCTAATCTCCACTATTAATTAAAAGACTTGCCAACCATCCTGTTCTGTTGAATAAGTTTAGCTACCATTTGCTTCTCATGAACAAATAACACGCTCCCGATAAGGTTGCGATCCTCTGATCGTTCCTACATGTTAATTTTTCACCGTTTGAATGATTTGAAGAATGCTAACCATTAGATTATTCAACACGGCCTTTGGATTAAACTGCTTTTGGTGTCCTCTGAAAATGAATTTGACGGTTACCTTTTCCTACGCTTTGCCACTTTTCCGCTTGTTCAAACTGAAGTGTCAAGTTGTGAACGGGTTACCATAAAATGCCCTAAGACTCGTTAAACTTGCTTACCGGTTTGTCTCTCTCTAGTTCCCACAAGCATCGCACGCTAAAACTTTCGGACCCTTTCGCTCCAACATTGAAGATTCGACTGAAAAACATCCTTCAGTGAAATGTTTCGGGGAGAGAACAAACATCAAGCGTCCTATACAAAACTGACGATAAAAAATGATCCTATTACTATTAGGAATTACCAAGAGACACGCCTAAAGCTTTGCGTTCCAGTTTGAACAAAAGCTGTTGTTTAGACTTTTGATTACCTTTCGCACCACTATGAAAAACGTGACAAAGGATCCTGACAACGAATAATAATAAGAAGAAGAATGAAAAATTTCTGCCCAGGATAAAATTCGACTTCAACATGTACATGTGAAACCCATGCAAAGTTTACAATAGGCCCTTTGCAAAGAGTAATTCACGTGGTAGATAACGGCCATGCTGGACAGCAAGAGAAGCACTGAGACAAGACAAACACAGGTAATCACCATTTTAAAAGGTAGTGTAGGAGCTGCTCGTAAGGTCTCTGCTAATTGGTCGCAGGAAAGAATTACATGTCATTCTTCCAATTGACTTCTCTTCCGATCCGAGCAGCGGCCCCATGTCCGTTTTAAATATTGTGAGCGTTTTGTTTTTCTTGTCCCAGTGCGTTCATTGTTATCTAGCATCGTGGTTCCAGTGTATCACGTAAATGACAAGCTGCATTCAGCGAATTAGCGCCTATCGTGGCTAATAGACAAGCATGAGAGCGGGAGAGGGAGGGGCAGGGGTGTTTTACCCCCTCCCCACCCCACCCCTTTTGGTGGTTTAGAAGAATTTTACCAGATCAAGTTGATTACTTCAGAAATAACTTTATTTACACAAAGCACTTTTTTTTCAGCGCATACTTTCTGAGCTGGTTACACCTGGAAAAAAGATCAACTATGCATTTGTTGATTTTGGCAATTCCAACAAGATGAAGCGCTGTGTAATTCTGGAATAGTCTCCCTTTGCCTATAAAAGTACTGAAGAAAACTAAATTATTATCGGAATTAAGGAAGTGCTTCTAAGCATCCTTGAATCTGAGCATGATTATACTGAAGCTTTGTTGTTTCACAGTCGCATTCCCTCTGTGAACGATACCAGATAATGTAAAAATAAAAAGGAAAAAATAAAAGGCCTAGGGATTATGGATGAATACATTTGAAAATTTGTTTTGTTTTCTTTTTTCGATTTTTACTCGAGCCCGCCTCGAATAGCTCGAAGCTACCTGGGGGTATTAAAGTATTGTGTGTTTTTTGGAATTATCCAATAAAGTTTGTTGTTCTTGTTGTTGTTGGAAAGACCGTTTTATAGCTTCCCATGTTTTATCAAAGAAGCAATTTTACGACAAACAAAATACAACTGACCACCATAGTGTTTGTTTAACTGAGTTTATTTCAATCCTTTTGTGTGTCCCCTGTGATATGGAAGGCGTAAGGACCCCCGCCCCCCGCCCCGTGGAGACATCTCCTACTTACTTTGTTGCTCTCGGAAACGGGACGTGCAAAAATGCAACAAAGGATTTAGGACACGACTGCAGGCAGGCTATTCTCAGCACAGCTCAATTGTCTTGAGAATATAGTTCAAAGTTTCTCGTAAAAAAGGCAACATTGGCCCCTTTCTTTTCCTTTTCAATGGACATTTTACCTCTGACTTTATCTTTCTCTCTCTAATTAATACGAAAAGTTTGGCTCCGTCCTGACTGTGCCCGTCTTAGATAGTTGACTTAACAGAAATTTCCTTGCAAGGCAGGCCATTCGTTTGACCAGAAATTTTAGGACATTCATAACCACAAGTCGTCTACGAAAATCTTTAATTTCCATGCATAGCACAATGACTCTCGTAAGGCAACTCTCTATTATATATTCTGAAATTCCCTGCTAAGAAGAGTTCACATAAATTTCTACAAACATTTGAAAAATAAATAGTTGGGACAAACAGAGTGTACTATGCAGGATATACGAAAATAGAGAATACCACCGCACACCACCAACCCAGCGCATACATATTAGCTGCGTTATAGAGAATTTCAACGAATGTAGAAGTGCAGAAAATTAGTGTGTGGATGTTTACGCAGGAACGTCGGTAGAGAATAAATGCCACAAGCAATGCTATCTTTGGAAAGTGAAGAAGGCGTAAGCATCTTTCTCTCCATCCACGGGACCTGTTGTCTGCAAAGGAAAACGAACACGATAGAATATAGGCACACGGCATTGCGCACAGAAATTTCCTGTTAGTACAGCTTATCAGGGCTTCTCCTACTAGGGTTCTATCTAGGATTTATCGTTTGGGGGAGAAGTCTCGAGTGGCCGAAGGCCACGAGCTCCCTAGGGTGGTCAAGGGTCATGGTCCAGGGGCATGCCCCCTCCCCAAAATTTTTGAAATGAATATGTGCTGAGATGCAATTTGGTGCATTTTGAGACACAATTCTGAGAAGTATTACAGTGTGTGCAGTGACCTGCAGTGACGATATAGTTACTTAATACTGTAATGAAAACAAGATTAATTTTTTTTGGGGGGGGGGAACTACTACCCCTCAATTACCATAGATAGAACCCTGCCCACAGCAGTGAAGGTAGTCACTTTTTGCGGCGCGCGAGGAACACGTCTTACCCTTCCTAGAAGTACCACCACTGTAAGCGGTATCAGCCGTGATGAGACAAGAACATTGTAACCGTGCAAAATACCGTCAGCAACTAAATCGGCTGCTTCTATTTATACTCTTCCAGAGGTTTTCTAATACCCTGGGTAGCAGAGATTATTTTTTGGCGAGCGGCGGGATGTTTCGAGGGCGGAGGCAGACAACCACGAGACTTGAACCAAAACTGGAAAATGCGCACGAAAAGTCTGTGACACCTAGCCTAGCCTAGGGTAATTGTTATGAAGTGCTTATTTTTCTGGGGATAATGAAAGAGACAACTTCATTTTCGATACAGATAAGTGCGTCAAAATGGCGTCTGCTACAGTAAATATTATTCGCGTAGCAATTATACAGTATGCTTGCAGTCTGCACTGAGATAACCGTCACATCTGACGTCAGCTACGAAATAAGTGGGAGTTTAAAAATTTATTTTTACATTTTACACCAACCTTGCATCCAGCGCTTTGAGCCATGGATGTTATCTTTTTCAGATATTCTTGCATTTGTTCCGGTTTCAGGTCCAACATGAACCTTGACAATTAAACACAACACGTAACATTATGCAAAGTCATCTCGTTTACAAGTTGATTCAGTCGAGGTACAAATAGTTTTTCGTAGTTAGCCTATACAACGGGGAACATTGACGCCATAAGTTTGTCCACGCGCTAACTATACCTTTAAGTATTTGAAATTGTTGAGCAGTTTCACTGCTTAAGTTTGTATCGAAACGACTTGTATCGGAAAAACTTTGTATCCAAACGACCGGTTTTCCCGGGGGGAACCTTGTGATGGACTACCATCTTACGCAGACCCGATTTAATCTACGGCTGTGTTGACGACAAACCACAAACGAAATTAGGCTAGAATAAGAAATGGTCTATAGGAAATAAACCCTAGTAACAATAACCTCAACTTTTACTTGGAGAAGGGGGACCCTAGATAGGTGAGGTAACCCGCTTGGGTGGGGTAACCCGTCTGTCCATATAATCTCTCATTTTAATTTGATCACGTTTACATATAGGTGGGGTGACCTGCCGCATGTTACCTCACCTACCTAAGGTCCCCCACCTCCATGTAACTAGGCCCTAATTTTCTTGATTCCCTCACCCCGTGTCACCGACTGAGAAAACATCATTCTTATCAACCACAGACACTGAGAGTGGTGCTCCTCTCCCCATTTTACGCCTGCGAATCAAACCAGGTGCTCAATTAAGATGCCGTGCGATTTTGTAGGGTTTCAAAACCTGAATATCTAGCAGCTGGAACGATCCAAATATGGAAACTTACTTGGTTGTTTCAGCAATAACAATAGCTTCATCAGCAAAGATTTCTTTAACTTCCGGAGTCAATAAATGAACCATACTACAATTAATAAATAACAAAAATCCATAAATAAATTAATTAAAGACTTGTTCTTGACCCGTCGCGGTTAAATCAAAAATAAAATACAAGCAGCGATGATAAATATTGGAACTTTAATCTCATTTTCAGACCCCTTGAACATTTTTGTATAAACAGTCTCGTCATAATCTGTAACACTCACTTAAGATCACTTTTGAAAATGATATTAGCTAGCGTACGAAACATCAAGTTTGTATAAAAATGCGAAAGCTCACAATGTTTATCACCACCGTTTGTGATTAAATTAATTAATATAATAATAAATACGGGTCAAGCTAACTCGAACCTATCTTTCACTTTCTCGTGGTTTGTTGAACCGCTTTGGGTTTTTATTGAACCATAGAACTTACCTTGGGAACTGTCATAGGTAATTCCGTTGTTCTTTTTGACATATCCAAGGAAACTTCTCCGAGGCAACAGCCCTTATGCATGTTTACGTCAGACGTGAAAATTTCACCACCAAGTCTCGTTTTCAAAATAAAAAAGTTGCGAGGTTTTACATAAATGAATTGACAGGGCAGTACAGTTGAAAAGAATTTTACTTACAAACTTATCTTGGTAGTGAAATTTGCTTTTCTGACATAATCACGCTTGTACTGAGGGCCATTTCACCTTATGGAAATCAGTTTCAGAAAGTTGCTTTCCCACGGGCAACAGCACTTTCCCATAGGTAAAATCGCTAGTGTGACCGCATCTAACGGCACGTTTCCCAATGAAATTACTGATCGGGTCACATGACACTAGCGCGAGCTTGTTACAGTCGAACCTGTAATGTACGACCAAACCACACCATGTTGAGTGTAACAACTGATTTTAATTAGTTACCCGTCATGCCTAGTACAGGCATGGCATTAACATACATCACATCTCTCTTTCTCCAACAAAGACCGAACTAATAATAAACAATGGAAAATAACACACACAAAAAAAAATAAATAACAAAATCAGTTCGAAATCAGTTCAAAAACTCGTAAGTTCAAATTCACAAGTTCGCATTCAGCATTCAACGTTCCATTCAATTGCTCCATTCCCTTCAAGTGTAACAGTCCTTTAGGTATGATGTCACAATTCACAAGTTCGCATTCAGCATTCAACGTTCCATTCAATTGCTCCATTCCCTTCAAGTGTAACAGTCCTTTAGGTATGATGGGGTCTTAACCAAACGTCCCGACCTGGTCACTGTAACAGGTTCTTCTGCAACCGCTACTGGCTTAGCGGCTTGGCTTGGCTTAGCTACTGGCTTAGCGGTTTCCCTCTGCACGTTAGTTGGAGGTAAGGTTATCTCAGTCTGCTCTGGTCTAGCCTCAAATTTCTGTTCTCCTGGTGCCCTGTTGCGATTGAGGTGTCGTCTGTTTCTGCGATATTTCCTTCCACTTGCTGTCTCAACTACGTAAGATCTAGGAGTGTGATGTTTGTATGACACTACAGCCGGTACCCACTCGTCTCTGTGTTTCATCGTGACAGTATCTCCAGTTTGAAGTGATTCCAACTCCCGTCCACAGTGTCGATCAAAATAATGTTTTTGCGTTTCTTTCACTTTTTTGAGCTTCCCGACTACTTCTTCCTGTCCTTGCGGTCTCAACAATTCTGCAGTGGTAGGTAATGTTGTTTTCAGACGTCGACCCATCATCAGTTGACCTGGGGACTTGTTAATTGCGTCAAGTGGCGTGGTTCGATAGCTAAGCAGGGCTTTATTTATGTCGACGGACTTTGACATCAAGTTTTTGGTTGTTTGAACTGCTCTTTCAATTTGTCCATTTGATTGCGGGTAGTGAGGGCTGGTTGTTGTGTGCGTGAACTCATAGTCCTTTGCAAACTCCGCAAACTCGGCTGCTCCGAACTGAGGCCCATTGTCGCTTACGACTTCATCGGGTATACCATATCTTGAGAAGTGCTTCTTCAGTGCATTAACTGTCGCCTTACTGCTTTGGTTTTCGAGTTGGTCTACTTCCATCCACTTAGAATAATAGTCAACAGTACACAAGTAGTGATGACTGTTCATTTCAAACAAATCTGTGCCTATTTTTGCCCAAGGCCTGTTTGGGGAATCATGTGGTATCATTGGTTCTTTGGCTTGCTGTCTCTGGTGCTGACTGCATGTATAGCACTTGGCTACTTTGTCTTCAATTTGCGTCGACATCCCTGGCCAGAACAGCACATCTCTCGCTCGCTGTTTGCACCTGACAACCCCAAAGTGCCCCTCGTGTATTTTGTCTAACATTTCTGACTGCAGGGTGTGAGGCACTATCACTTTCGGCCCTTTAAACAGCAGTGCATCAATGACTGAAATTTCGTCTTTGTACGCCCAGTACTGTCGGAGGTCTGGGGACAGCTTTGCTTTGCTATCTGGCCATCCCTCTAGTACTGTGTCAGTTAGGGACTGCAATACTGGGTCTGCTGCTGTAGCTTGTTGAAGCTCTAGATACTTTTCCTGTGAGATGGGAAGATAAGCTGTGAGACACACGTCACTGACTTCTAAGTCCTCCACGAGCGTTTCTTTGGTTTCTGGCAAGTAATGGCGACTAAGGGTATCTGCTAGTTGCATTTCATTCCCAGGCTTGTATGTAACCTTGAGGTCATACCTTTGTAGGCTCATCATCATCTTCTGCAATCGCGGAGGTGCCTGATGAAGATTCTGTGCTAAGATCCTCTCGAGCGGTTTATGGTCAGACTCCACGTGCACTGTTCGTCCATAAACGTACTGATGAAACTTCTGGCAGGCGTAAACTATTGCAAGTAACTCCTTCTCAATCTGTGCAAACTTCTGCTGCGCAACAGTCAAGGCTCTAGAAGCATATGCAATCGGCTTGTTCTCTTGTAGCAATACTGCACCAAGTCCGTTAGCACTAGCGTCAACGTTGAGGGTGACAGGCTTGTTTGGGTTGTAGTAGCCCAGTACCGGAGATTTGGTTACCATCTGCTTGAGTGTTTGAAAACTTTGTTGCTGTTCTTTGTTCCAACGCCAGACTACTCCTTTCTCCAATAGTCGTCTGAGAGGTGCACTTTCAGCAGCTAGATTAGGCAGAAATTTTCCAAGGTATTGGATAAAACCTAGGAATGTTCTGAGTTCTTTAACATTCTGTGGTGGTTGCATCGCTTCGACTGCTCTGACCTTCTCTGGGTCCGGTTTCAAACCCTCACTGGTCAGGAGATGTCCTACATAGGGGACATGGTCTTTCCTCACTTGGCATTTCTTGCTATTTAACTTGAGATCAACCTCCCTCGCTCTGTTTAGGACTTGTCTCAACCTTGCATCGTGCTGGTCAGTACTGCTGCCCCAGATCAGTATGTCATCCACAATTGCTCCTGCAATGGGCTCTGCTCCAGGTATGCCCTCCAACATCTCGGTCATGTATCTCTGGAACACCTCAGGGGCCGATTTGATTCCGAAAGGGAGCCTTTTAAATCGATACCTCCCGAAGGGGGTGTTGAACGTGCACAACTTCGAGCTTTCCTCGTCTAATTCTATTTGCCAGAATCCTGATGTTGCATCCAACACAGAGAATACTTTGGCATCTGGCATGTCTGCAACTATCTCTTCAATCGTCTTCATAGGGAAGTGTTCTCGTTTAACAGCTAGGTTTAAATCTCTAGGATCTAAACAGATGCGAATCTTATTCGGCTTGACCACAGTAACCATACTGCTAACCCATGCTGTTGGTTCGATTTGCCTCTCTATCACTCCTGCTTTCACCATTCTTTCAAGCTCATCTTTGATTCTGCCCTTCAGTGCAACCGGTACCTTTCTTGGTGGATGTACCACTGGGATGACTGTTGGGTCAATTCTGATGGTATGTTTACCTGGTAAACATCCAAGCCCGTGGAAGAGATCTGGATATTCTAGTAGAATATCTGGACGTGCATCAGTAATAACCGACGAGTCTATGACAGAGTTCACCCGCTGGACTAAATTGAGATCCTTGCATGCTTGTGCACTTAAGACGGACAGCACATCACCTTCTGCAATGTAAAACTTCATGGGGTACGTTTTGTCCTTGTGTTCGCATAAGAGTGTTGTGCAACCATGAATAGGTATCTGGTGACCAGAGTATGACCTTAACTTGGCTGCTGTAGGTTGAATTGTTGTCTCCCCTCCTAGAGTCTTTAACGTCGTTAAAGACATAACATTGCATTTCGCTCCAGTGTCTAACTGAACAATAACTTTCTTGTTGTTGACGGTCAGCTCTTCGCGCCATTCACTGAGGCTAACTGCATTTACTGCGTCTATACAACCCACATAAAACATGTCATCTTCACTTTCGCTGCTGGTTTCTTTTGTCCGAGCTTCATCGCCACTTCCGCATTTTTCCACATATCGGACAGTTCTTCTCTTCTCTCTTGACTTGCAGACTTTGGCAAAATGATTTAACTTGGCACAAATCAGACATTTCTTTCCCTTAGCCGGACATTCTGCTTTACTGCTGTGTATGTAGCCACACATTCCACACTCCTGTTCAACTCCCGGTCTGCCAAGTTTCCTCTTGTCCAATTTCTCACTCTGCCTTCGAGCTTGATTCACTTTAACAGCGTGAATCTTGCTGTCTTCGTCCTCCATGGTTTTGAGTTGCGTTTGAGACATTTCCAGTGTGAGTGCAATTTCAACCGCTTTCTCTAACGACAATTCAGATCCTTCTTGTATCAACTTTTCTCGCACTTTCTTGGAGTTGCAACCAATGACAATTCTATCCCTGACCATTTCGTCTGGATCTGCATATCCACAATCTTTCACTAGCAGCTTGAGGTCAATAAGAAACTGTTCGAATGGCTCATTATCGCCCTGAACTTTCTTGTGAAACTTGTATCTAGCAAATACCTTATTCGATTTCGGCTTCACATGGGCTTCGAACCTCTCGTAGTAGCTGTTAAGCTTTTTCTCCTCTCCATCTCCAAACGTCCAGGTCTGATATATGTCTCTTCCCTTTTCTCCTACCCAAATCATGAGATAATTGCATTTCTGTTCCTCCGATTTCGACTTTAACGGTCCGCCAAACATAAATTCAAGATGGCGTCGAAACGACTTCCACGCAGTCGGTAAATCCTTGCTGTTCCAGTCCATTTTTGGTGTATTTGCCGATGACATTTCCTCCATTTCTTCTTAAACGTGATACGGAACTCTTTTTCACGATGGATGGCTCCTCTAACGGGTCATTCAACTCGATTTACTCCTGGTACCATGTAATGTACGACCAAACCACACCATGTTGAGTGTAACAACTGATTTTAATTAGTTACCCGTCATGCCTAGTACAGGCATGGCATTAACATACATCACAGAACCTCTCTAATACAGACACCGAAGGGACAGAGCGAAGTGTCCTTATTAGAGAGGTGTCCGTATAAAAGAGGTCACTATGATAACGTCGCTTTTATTACTCCACTTACAGTTTTAAGGGTTCAGTAGAAAAAACCAAGCTCACAATCGTCTTTAAGCTGCATTTAAAGTTATTAATTCACAGTGCAAAAGACAATGTCTTTCAGTAGCATACAACATTGTACCTCTCAGGACTCTCAGCTACAGACAAATTACTGTTTTAAAACGAAACGAAACGAGTATTTTGCAAGTGTAGCAAACGGTAACTAAAAGATCTTTATGCTATCTGTAGTTATTGAAGCCTTCGAAAAGTCGGTTATGTTCCTCTGTAACGTTCTGTACAACTCAGTTTGCAAATGGTTGTTTGGTCACGATTCAACGACTGGGCTTCATATCACCTTGCATAGCTCACCAACCAGACTAGACGGGATTCACCCGGTGCAGATTCACCTGATCTGGATCCGGCATTCACCTGATCACCGCAGAGTCCGTCATAAAGGGGTTAAGTTTATATGAATTTACTCTCTGGCACCGGATTTAGTGTCCGTTGTCCGTATTAGAGAGAGTCCGTATTATAGAGGTTCTTTTAAAAGAAAATATATGAGAATTTTGTCGGGACATTGGAAACTGTCCGTAATAGAGAGGTGTCCGTACCGAGAGGTTCGACTGTACCTCCAAACGACATACGGCAAAAACTCGATAAAGCAATCACGTTTTCACGTACCTGTTTGAAAAGTAAATGATGTCAAACAATTTACTGTACTTGCTTTTCCTTGGCAGGTCAGGAACAGAATTTATGGGAAGAAAATGGACTTTAACACCGGGGCACTTCATATAATCTGCGACATAAAGAAAATTATTTTCTTTTTCAGGAGGACACGGTAACGAAACCTGCAATCTTGATTGGTTCTTGGCGCGGTTGGGATTTTACTATCTCTTCCCACAACCACGGTAAAGGATTCATTAACACGTTTTTTCTTGTTGTTTGTTAATGATAGTGTTAAGGACAGAAAGCTTAGAGCGCGAGTGGTCATCTTTCTTTCCGCAGAGCCACGCGCGACGAGCAAAAGAGTTAAACTATGCAAATTAATGGGTTCCGCCTCTCGCCCTTTACGCGTGCTCTAGATTTGCTTTGACGCAAAACAAAAATAAGAGATTACGTGCGGTCAGGAGAAAGCTGTCACTATCCACAATTTTCCCTCAAACATGGGCTCTAATGAGCACTACCAAAGAGATAGTGATTTTTATTACTAGTAGACAAAATATCCGAGGAGAGAGTCAAGCAAATCAGCCGGGAAAACCGCGAAAATAATGCAGAAGTTTTACCACGCAGTAATTATAGAAACTAGAATCAAGAAATACCCTAAGCGTAAGTGCTGGCGGAAGAGTTAGTTAAAGAGACTTCCAGAGAAAAGGAAGAGTAGCAAAGTGGAAATTAGACGTGAAAGTCAAGATCATCTTGAGTCAGTTTAGTTATCAAGAGGAGGACAAAAGGACAGTTACCGGACATCTTGTTTTCGGCACAATCAACCAGCTTCAAACTGTTCGGTAAGTGCTCTGTTTATTCTTGGCTTGCGACCACGTGTTTACATGAAATAGAGTTAAGTTCCCAGAGTAGAGAAATGCTTTTGTTCTTGTCATCCAACATGGCCGCCGTGACGTCACGTGCAAACTAGCATCGATATTTTTCCTCGGTTTCTTTTTAGTTTTGTTTTTCCTTTATGCCGCCCTCACTTACCTCGCGACTGAGGAATTATATCTTCCTTTTCCTTCACCTCTTCTTTCTCTTCCGGCCCTTTTTCCTCCTCCGTGACTTCCTGCAGAGTTGGTTTTCCTTTCTTTTCCTTTTTCTTCTCGCCGGTTTTTGGCAGAACGTATTTCTGCCCCGTCATTATTTCATGCATAAGCGCTGTGACATTAAATTCAGATACTTGCGTTGCTGTCTAAATACGAAACAAAAAATTCAGACAAAATTGTGGCACTGAGATAGTTCTCTGCATAAATTTCAGTTGGTAAGACCATCCCAAGGAACAGTCTATAGATAGGATCAAAGTGACTTGCTGCCATCCCCGCTGTTCCACAAATAAACTTGACAGTGAACAAACTAACCAGATTAAAAAAGGAAGATTTTGAAGATCAACTGGATGTAAAAAAGACTTCTATAAACTGGAATTGGAAAGTTCGTGTCTGGCTTTGTTGGATGATTGTATGGTACGATACAATACCGTAAAATTCCGAAAATAAGCCCCGGGGCTTATATTTTTCAAAGGCCCTTTTTGAGGGGCTTATATTCGGAGGGGCTTGTCAATGGAGGGAAATCTGCGTTTTAAAATCAATTGGGCTAGTTTGTAGTGGGAAGGAAATTTACCATTTTTGCTTTGTTTTACTTTGTATTCGAGGGCAAATTCCAAGTACAAGCCCCCCGGGGGCCTTATATTCGGCGGGGCGATTTAACGGAGGGTTTTTTGCGTTACGATTTTGGGAGGCGCTTATACATGGAGGGGCTTATTTTCGGAATTTTACGGTAGTACAATTTTGACAAGAGGTAAGCGTGCAGGGCACGATGGGAAGAGAGAAAGTGCCTCCCCGACGGGTAACAGGTCGTTTAGTCCGGACGTAAGTTGATTCGCCCGATGTTTATTTGTCGTTCTTTAAGCCTGAAAAAAGTGAAGAAGCATGAATGACGGTGCCTGTACATGTGGATCAACAACTTTTTCCAGTGAAAACTTCACACAAAATATATATCAATTTTTACCAAAATACTTACTTTAACATGTTGGCCATTAGAGGTTTTAAAGAGCGACTCTTCCTCGCTCTCAATGCCGAATGCTAGATAGGGACTGTTGATAATGTCACCCCAGTAACCACGGCGGGCGAACCGCTCACCATCCTAACATAAAAACCATTCAAACATCAGTCAAGTGTCAAAGAAGTAAAACCTGCTTTCACAGTCTCGTAGCTGTCTATTGTCATGGCAAAATAGAGAAAGAAAATGATTGGAATGAAAAGAAGATAGTGGAACATTTTTCACAAATCTCTGAAAATGGTTTATCACTTTTGGGTTGGCTGGGTCTTTATTTTGATCTCCAATCTTCATAGCATCATACTTTGAAAACTGCTGTTTGCTTGTCAGTATTTTACAAAATATTTTGTAATTTGTACTGTTTTCAAAGAGCAAACTAGGGGTTACAACACCCTACTGATAGCCTCCGGCCATTCCCAAACTAAAATCAATCTTTCCTTTTCAGTAATGGTTTCAGGCATTTTGAGATACCGAAGCTGTTTAAAGTTTGTATCTTCACGTTACCTTTTTAATAATAAGACCTGAAGCCAACGATCTGTTTGATACTTCATATGTGGAGTCACTACGCAGTTCAAATGCCACACCCTGTTCCCGCCAGCTCTTATATTCATGACTGTTAATAATCGAGGCCTGTATGAAAGAAAATTAAAACAATAAATTTCAAATCAGTGCGCTATCAATAATAACACACGAAGTAATAAAATAAAAAACAATGCCACTAAAATCGTTTTTTTTTTTTAGTATTTCTGACTTAGTTTCAAATTTTGCCCATTTTTTCCAAAATAGTGCGGTTTCTGGAGCATTTTCGCTCATATTTAGTCTGCACTGACAAAGACTGTTTCATCATTACAACGATGAATGCTAATTTTGATGGTATGTACTTTATGTAAGACCTCATATAATGACCAAAACCATTCCCATGAGTGTCATAATTTGGGAGCTGGGTCATTTTGTGGGGTGGGGGTTTGTTGACATTAAGGTGGAGGGGTAGTGCAAGAGATAGAGTCTACAGACTTAAGATCTCCAGAGGTTAGCATCTCTGCCTTAAAGTTAAGATGGAAATGGGAATGATGGCAAAATGAACCGAAACAAGAATAATATTATTTGATACCACAAAGATCAGTTTGCCACTTAATAGTTTGTCTTAACCAATAAACAACAATTGTTTACCTTTTTGGACAGTTTCATGTTGTAATCCCAGTCAAAGATGTTGTGTCTTGAGTCATAACGAGTTGTAAAGTACTGCCTTAACCTCTCTTCCCTAGGAAAAATGATAGAAAATATATCAAATAGAACATGGGATCTGTTATGAAAGCAACTCAGCTACTTAATTCAGCACTTCCCTAGCGACAGATAGCCACACTCATTCTTTTTTAAGTCATCACTATCACAAAAACCAGGAAACAATTTAACTACCAAAATGTATGGAAATTTTGATACGTCTCAAAAAAGATTTTTTTTTAAAATAATTGTCAAAGTTCAACTTAATTTATACACAGGTTCAAACCCCATTGAAGTCCTGAATTTTTTTCAGGCTTCTTTATGCAATTGCGTAAATTGAGTTCACTGCGACGATCATTTCTTCACTTTCATTTAATTTATACAGTTAGATTGATGCTTACCAATGCTGGCATATGTCAAACAGTTTGGGGTCTGTATTCCTCCAGAATTTAAAGATACTTTCCAGTTGGTCTCTCTCTTTGAACTACAAAAATTGCACAAGTGCTGTTAGTTTTTATTACAAACTAAAAATGACAGACACTGTATTTATCAAAGCTCTGAATAAGCATACCCAAAAAATGTTTTGGATGAACAGTGAATTTACAAGCGAAAAAGTTGGTACTTTTCAGTTACTTTGAAAGTTACCTACATGACAACAAACAGCCATAACTTAAAGTCAAACCGGGAAAACCATGAACACCAGAATTATTTCTGAATGTTATTGCATTGCAAGAAATAAGCCAATCAGGCACTCAATAATAACATTATTAGTTATACTAGTTACCTTCAGCTGAGAAAAATCAGCCAAAGGCAAGAAAGCCTCCAAGTAATCAGAGTCTGTTATCATTCTGGAAGACAAAAGAAAAACATCCATTTTGATAGTGTGACTTCCAAACTTTGTTGCAGACAGATTTTTTCAGGTTATGTTTTTGAAGGATTCTTATGATAATTATATTCATAACAATAAAAAATCAATGTTGGCGAATAAGATATTGTTCATCGTGGCTTCTGTATGACAGGGCCTGTGTCATCATTTGTGTCATGATTGATAATCACTTTTAATGTTCACGCCATTTCATCAGTGTACTACTGGTCTTCATCAGTTGATGCTGTCAATTTGCTGTGCTGGACTTTTAATACATAACACCATAGTTGCTGGTGCATTTCCAACCCCACTCATGGTTCGCTAATTCCAATCCTTAGTACTTATTGTTAGTGTTAGAAGTTATTTAATGTACAGTCTACTATTGTACAAACTGTACTGGTTGTCTGATTGCAAGCAGTTTCACTTCTGGAATATAACTTCTACTGTGTAAACTGATATTCATGTACAGGATGCTGCATTAGCAGATCAAGAAACATACTTGGGACATATAATTTTCTCAACATGCACATATGCATAAGACCAAACACTGTGCATGTTGGGATGAGTTCAACTCAATTTCAAGACCCTGAAGGGGAAAAAGACTATCAAATTAAGACCTCACCCAAACATAATAAATATTGTACATCTACAGTGTATATATTAAATATATACACTGTAGATGTACAATAAATTTTATTGTAAAGCTTGTTTAACAAAGTAAAGACTTCATGTTTTATTTACCTGATGAACTCACTTGATTTTTGCTGCAAATATTCACTTGCTTGAGGTCTCACAAGGCTGTTCCCAAACAACTCAAGGAAAAGCTCTGTTTTTTCTAAACATTACAAACATGAATAAAGCTTAATAGTAATTATTGGGAAAACAATAATATTAACATTATTCTCTGGTATTTTAGTATCTACATGTATACTAAGTACTTGGATACACAGACATCTTTCATAAATATAGCACTTATCGCTCCTACAGCACCCACATTTTGTATTCCACTGGACTGATAAGTCACCCTGGCCCCATGCTATTAGACAGCAGATTGTTTTTACTTTTAGTTCTTTTATAGAATCAAATTCAAAGGCAATGGAAACTATACACAATAACAAATTACATCAAAAACATCTTGTACGAGTATACATTTATAAGTGAACACATTGCAGTTTAAAGTTTCAAAGAAAACATGCTCTATTTTGAAAAATGAAAAGTGCTAACTAAGGTAAATTTCATGGAACAATGTTCATAAATACTTTATTATTGTTTGCTTAAAAACTGCCTCGCAGTCTCCAAAGGGTGTAAAAATTTCCTCCACATCCCACCATTTCTTCCTTATTGACATCACTTCAAAGCTAACCTTGCAAACCCAATCTGTCTTTGGGTTCAAGTGCAATAGAAAGAAGAAGAAGGTCTCTTCCATAAATCTCAAGATTATTCTCCACAACATATATCTGCAATAATAAAGATAAGAATGAATAAGGCAAACCCTGGCTTTGACTCTAGACCTTGGAAAGTCAGCCTTTTCCACTGGACTTACTGCTTTTTCAAACATTTACATGTACATGTGTAGTCGGTATAACATGTTAGAAATGTAGAGGAAGTAAAGATACATGGCCATTTCTACTTGCAGTATCTCTAAACAAATCACCAAGGAATGCATTTCTCATTTTCCCCCTAAACCAAAGGGTCCAGCACATAGGGCTGTCATTCAGTACCAGTGGCTGGGGAATTCCCCCAGCTACTATGAGCAAGACCCCATCTACTACATTATGTAGTTTTCAGAAAACAAGAGGAAAGGTAAATCAAAAGAACTGACAAGCTCTTCCATCCCCTGCCTACTAACTCTATATGTTACAGGTCAAAAAATTCAGGTTAAATTTTTTAACATACTGTAGGTTGATTCTCAATTTCCTTTGTTTCCTAGTATTCATGAATAATTAGGGCAAGAAGATGTAAAGGACATTAAGAATCGGCATAGGCTTAAAAATTTCAACCTGTTACATATTACATCCAGCAACTTGAAAATCTTACTGATAACCATGATCATAGGAAGACCAGTACAGTAATGTTCCTGTGACATAACAATCTTTCTATGTTCCTCCTGCATATGTTGCCAGTACTCACATACAGTATATCCTCTATTAAGCCTCCCCTCTCTACTAAGCCCCACTTCAAATGTGCTTGAAATAAATGAACCTTAAACACTAATCCATAAAGCCTCAGTTTACTTTCTTTAATAACATTTTTTAAATTATTATTAGGGCCATTTATATGAGGAAAAATAAGACGCGTCTTACATAAGACGGGTCTTAAATAAGATGCGAACTTTCCGTATAAACGGCACATTTCGTCTAAAATAAGACGCGGCTTAGCTAAGACGCGTCTTAAATAAGACGTGAACTGTGTGTACCATTTATACGAGCATGTCTTATCTAATAAGACGCGTCTTATTAGATAAGACATGCTCGTATAAATGGTACAAACAGTTGGCATCTTATTTAAGACGCATCTTATTTTTCCTCGTATAAATGGCCCTATTGTTACTCTAACAAGACTCACATTCAATGTTTTCTTAGAATGCCTCCAGGTATGTGCAATGGTCTTCAAAATGTGCCGACAGTCTCCAGCCCCAATTATAAGGATGTTATACTTTCCTAAACAAAATTATAAATGAAATGATGAATATATGAATTTTGCATATTGATATCAATGAATTAAAAAAATGCAAAGAAGATTATCCCCATAACAGACACAACTTACAATATTCAGTTGCAAAAAGAAATTTGGATGTGGATATTAGGGCTTAAAGGGTTAAATTAGTTCATAATATACACAGGAAAGAAGAAAATGATTAATTTCAATGATTTTCTTTGCATTTATTACTTTATTCCATGGTTCCAATATATGAAATTCATACATTCATCATTTCATCTTGATCTTTCCCAAGTATGTTACGAACCAATTTCATGACAAACCCCCATTGGCTTGATAGCTCAATTGATTGGAGAGTTGATTAACCAGTATTGCAGAGGTCAGGGTTACAATCCTGGCAAGCCTGAAAATTTTCAGTACATGTCTGTGTTGTAGTTTAATTTTCATCTTGGTTCATTTTCAAACCAGCTTGCATTCTTCAAACAAGTTTATTTCTTTTTTGCTCTATTTTTTTTCAAACGAGTTCCATAACCATTAGGAAGTACAGCCACTTCATCTACGAGTGATTGACTAATTTAGCCAAGAAATCTTTAGCAGGTTTTGACTGGGTTTAATTTAAGTTAGTAAAATCCAACTAGTGGTCTATCATCAATGCTGTGTTCTGATTGGTTGAGCTACTACTGGGCTATATGTTCTAGCCCACTAGTAGCAAAAAGCGTCGGCTTTTTGGCGGTGAAAAAGGAGCTGAAGTTGTTTTGTCTCAATATCTTTAGACCAACTAGTTGGATTTTACTAAAACAATTATTCATCTCGCCCTCATGGCCTCTGAGTCAATAGCCCATTCGGCCTTTGCCCTCATGGGTTATTGACTCAGAGCCTATTCGGGCTAGAGGAATAATCGTTAAGTATTACCATAATGCATTCCCTTTAGTGATTAGAGTGAGGCTCTTATTTTATCGGTGACGTGCGGAGATTACCAAATTGTTACCTTGCTCTGTAGTTTTGTTCTCTTCAGAGACCTTCAAATTTTCCAACTGTGAAGTTAATACTGTAAATAATAAATGGTAAACAGCACGTTGTAAAGGTTGCACTTATTCGATTGTAGGTTTAACTCTAAAAGTGCTCACTTCATACTACAATGCTTGTTTGGAGGAAAAAGGCTCCTCAAGTGTACAAAACATAATACTCTGTGAAAAAAAATGCGAAAAAAAAAACAAACGTTCCAACATCTAGCAAACTCTGTCTAGTAGGCTAGTGTGCCACAAACGCAGACTGCAGACTTGCAGACAGGCAGGTAAACGAGGTAAACATTGTTGTGAAATGCTCTGTCTAACAGATTCCCTATCCCTAAACTAGAGTTTTAGAAGACTTAAAGTTTAGGGATAGAGAATCTGTTAAAGCATTTCACAACAATGTTCACCTCGTTTACCTGCCAGTCTGTAAGACTGCAGTCTGCGTTTGTCGCACACCGCTAGTACTACAACCAGTTGCAAAAATGATGAGACACTCCCACGGAAAAACGACCTTTCTTGCTTCAAATCACTCCTGGTCACAGGTCTGTAAAATATAATACTGACCTCCCTCCTCCCTCCTCCCTCCCATTCAAAGTTGTTCCTCCAAGTTTTGAGCATGGTCTTGTATTGCTAGCAACTTTGATAAGGGGTGGAGGGGGGATCACAAGCACAAGATCATGGACAGGCCATTTATGCCAAAATACGGTACAGTGTCTCAAGTACTTTTGCAACTGGTTGTAGCTACATGTAGCAAAGCCCGCGTAAAAAATGGAAGACGCTATTTTAAAACCAACTGTAAGTGCAGAGTAAAAGCAGGTAAAACACAGTAAGCATAGCCAAAGTAGCTGAATTTGCACTTACATTGGCAGCTCTCCTGCAAGTCAAGAGCGGGACTAAATCCCCACCAGGTTATTGCTCCAAATCCGTCCGCCATGTCGGTACTAACCAACTAAAAACATTCAAATCTTTTTCATCCGGACCTGACAACTGAGTCCGCCATTTTACTTTTTCGGACAGAGAGGACTTGGTGCTGGTCATGCGCAATAAACTCATGTTTTCCAACATGGCCGCCCTGAGAGTGAAGATGATGAGCTCGGGGAATGTACGACAAATCGCTCTGGTGAGGAATTCATCAAACGTGAAAGTTTTTCCTTTCTCACATCTAAGCATAGTTTTATTTTTTCGTTCTCTGGGTATGTAATCATGTCCGGTAGCGCTGAGAAGGTAACTGGTCGTTTTGATACAAAGTCTTTTTCGATACCTACGAACTCTGGCAAAATGGTACAAAAATTTCGGGCTTAACTGCAGAATACCCTGCCACTTATTTGCATGTCATTGAATAAGAATAGCATCTATTGTGTTATGCTTCGTTCTTCAAAGAACGCCGACCAACGAAAACAATGGTGGTACAGAGTGGCAGGGTATTCAGCAGTTCCCCAAATTTCGATCACTTTAATCTTTAATCTTTAATGAGTATACTCCTAAAACAGTTTTATCGGTAATGTTTCCGTATAACCCCAGACATTAATTATGCATACATCAATTGTTAGAAGAAAACAAAAGAAAGAACAATATCAAGCCTTTGAGATTTCAGTGTCATAAAAATGTTGGAACCATTACAGCGTGCACTGTCTCAGTTTGAAAAACATTTTAATATTTAAAGAAACTGGAACCAAATTAAAACAATTTGAGAAAAGAAAAGTCCATGTGAATGATCGGGTTTCCCCAAATTATCTTGTGTTAGTAAGGAAGGTCACAAGCGATGAGGTCGTATTCCTTCGTGTTCCCGCGTTCATGTCAGACAGAACTCTTTGGAGTATCGTCGGAATGTCCTCGGAGATCTTCAGATATTATCAGAACCCTACGAAAAATCCTGGCACTCTCAGCATAAAAATGCCACACCTATAAATTTTAAAAAAAGTTGGCCGGTATAATATCTAGCCAGAGTTTTTGAAAACATGCTTCAAAAAAGGCCCAGAATATTGGCACGGTTTCTGGTGACTGCAGTGAGAATTTTCATTGGGGGCTTACCATCTTGGTTAGTCTCATCATCAAGCTCAGTCCCGAGCTAACTTGCTATGGGGTGGGAAGGGGTCTCCATGTCAATCCCTAGTGGGAGGAGGGTGCTATAAAAGTGTAGTATGGCTAGTTAGTCTGTCTGGAGAATCTCTTCATTGATCATGTGTCTGCTGTAACTTTGTCATGCCAAACTCGTCAAATGCCTCAAGCTAATAGGCCAATGAAAGGATTCCCCTCACTGATGTGCTCGGCTGCGAGGCTGTGTCAGGTCAGTGGGGGTGATGTGGCCTTGAATTCTTTGCTTAGAGATGTGGCCTTGAACCTCAAGCTACCCCTGTCATATAGGACCTTAAAGCAGCTAAAGTGCATGGCCAAGTTGAGAGTGTCCTTTTTATAGACTTGAATATTTCTTTGCTGATCAGCAACCAAGAAGAGAGTCACCTTAGAAGGCTTATGGATAAGGGCTGAATTTCTTTACATTATTGGTCATTGGCCCCTTTATTTAAGTCAAGTCAAGCTGTGTGGCCTAGAGTTGTCAGCTGGTGAGGTTTTCATAAATTTGGCTAGGTATATATAAACACAAATGAGTGCACAATTAAATGGCCTCATAAAAGGAATATGAATAAAATAAAAAAATAAGTATACTTTGCTTGTGAAAGGGAAAAACATTTTGAGCAACAATATTCTTAAAGCCAAGTACATGACACTATTTACAACTTGACTGAATAAACTTGTATTGAAACGACTTGTATCGAAACTACTGTGTATTAAAACAACCAGTAACCATTGAAAATTGTTAAATCAGGAATCGAATCAGGATCGGAGTGTGTCTCCTGCCCCTAATCCCCAACTTTTTTTCACATAATGTACCCAAAAGTAGAGAAAGTCAGTCTGCTGGACACTGAGTATTTTGATAATTTTGTCTGACTGACCCCCTATCAATGCTGAAC
Organism: Porites cylindrica; assembly: GCA_964035525.1. Classification (NCBI taxonomy): domain Eukaryota; kingdom Metazoa; phylum Cnidaria; class Anthozoa; order Scleractinia; family Poritidae; genus Porites; species Porites cylindrica. The sequence goes on along the minus strand of OZ037776.1, from coordinate 48,750,111 downwards.
TTGGATACACTTTGTTAATTCTAACCCAAGATCAAGGGTGTTCATTAATGATAGAGGTTTCAGATGATTTACTCTTCGGGTTGCATCAGCTGGCTAAAGGCCAAGATGGAAACTATATTATCATTGTTTGGTTCCAGAAAAAATTAAGTGCCGATGATAAGTGTTCCTCTTCCCCCCATGAATTGATAGATAGGCCAGACCACTCTAGTCAGTTCAAAGTCCCCCATTCTTTTTGAACAGTGGGGATTCTCTTGTGTTTCCTTTGAATAAGGAAGAATTGTTATTAAGGAAGGATGAGGGAGAGAAGGCCAATGGCTTAACGTAATCACCCAGTGAAGGGCGTGGGCCCAGTTCCTCAAATGATGGTTAAGTTTAACCCAGGATTAAGCCAAATTTGAAGCACCATTTTCTTCTCTAGCAGCATGTAACTCAGGCTTACAAAATACTGTTGAGCCTTTACTCTGAGATATAGTAATAATAATACAAAATGTTACTCTAAGCAATGCACAGAAGGTAAATACAAAATGTGGAACAAAATGTGAATCCTGGATTAGTGCTAACAGCCTTTCAGAAACCAGACCCTCGTTGGTAGTCTAGCCAGTGTTCAAACCCAGTCAGCAAAAACCAGCAGTTTTAACCACGGGCAGTTCAACGTTGCTTGTGCAATACCCCAGAGAATATCATCACTCTTAATAAGGCATTTATGCCTAGAAAAGCTACTTTCCTTTGGCTACGATTTATTACATGTACAATACTCTTTTTTTCTATTATTTCACAGAGAATACCATCAGTACTGTGTAGATTTATGTCTAATGGCTCTGCAGCAGGTGGAGGTGATCCTCAGAAGCCAACTTCTTCAATTTCATCACAGGATACTGGTGAGTTTTAGAATTGCCAGGAAAAACAATGACGATGCGTTTTGTTTTTTGAAGTGCTACACAAGTTTCCCTATCAACAATAGTTATTGTTACATTTACCCTTGGAGCAGAGGCTACATGTTTTGTGAACTGTGATGGGAAAAGTAGCCTAACCTTCTTTTTCTACGTAAGTTCACGCAGAGAAAGTTGTCTCCAAGAGCCCAGGACTAGTGGATTTTTTCAGGCTAGCAAACTCTTTTCCTAGCTTGCCCGAAAGGCAAGTGAAGTTTTTTTTTTTTGAGGAAATCAAATTATAGAACTGCTGCAGTCAATCTGGCTTATCTAAACATTGTTTTTGGGCGAGTTAAAATGATTCTTGGGGTTCCCCAAAGGGCAAGCTAAAACTGACTTGCTGACACTTACTGGAAATAGTGAATACACAAAAATGCTTTTGCAGGTCAAGAAATTATAGTTCAGAGATAATTGAACAGAGATGTTACTCGGCACCAGCTTCTGACAATGTTCTGCTCCGGGGAAAAGAGTGATCTCGCCGGGGGAGTTTTTTTAAGGACATTTTGGGTGGGGATATACCACTGGGTCCCAGGTAACCTTAGCCTATACCAGGTCTTGTTCAGCTAAATTTTGATACTCCATTCTAGACTAAAATCTTCAAGTTGCTATTTTCCAGAAGCTGCTAATTAAGTTGACATGTTCTTTGCCAATTCAACTCTTGAGTGTTAATTCCCAGTTTTTACCTAAACTGCTGCTTACAAGTCTTGGGCTTATGCATCTTCATAAGGGGTTTTAGGAGGGCTTATAACCGGAATAGAAAAAGGACTTCAAAACAAGCTCTAAGGGTACTGATCAAAATAGGTTTTACATTTACTGGTTTTTAAATAAGCTTCAAAAGGTCATAATGAATGTAATTCATTTCAATACAAGCTAGAGTGAAGGGGGGGGGGGGGGGCTTTTAATTGGATGTATTTTTTGTTTACAAGTAAATGGGCCTATAACTAGGGCCTATAACTAACTTATAAGCAGCAGTCTCGGGATTAGTTCATTGACCTGAAAACAGATTTGACCTTCAGAAGGTACAACCATATATTGGTTTTTTCCTGACCTCATAATGAATGTGATTTATTTCAATACAAGCGAGAGTGGGGGAGGGGTTTTTCATTAGATTTTTTTTCCTTTACAGGTAGATGGGCCTATAACTAGGGGGGCTTATAAGTGGGGAGATAGGGTTATAAGTAGTGGGACAGGGTTTTAAGTGGTAGTTTCCAGGATTAGTTCATTGACCTGAAACGGATTTGACCTACAACAGGTGCAACTAAACCAAATTTTTTTTTCCTTATTTTGACCAACAGCACCAAAGCCAGAATCCTCGGAGAAAAGCACTTACAAGGTTCAGGAGTATTATTCATACAACGATTATTCATTCTATGATTTGGAAAATGTGATAGACTCCTCAGGACGGAGACAAATCCAGCCTGACCCAAGACAGCGTTATAATCATACAGATCCATGGTCCAAGAAAGAGTCAAGTACAGCCTAGCTCCAGGAAGGAAAAGCTGGTCATAAGACCACTTTTTCTCTTGCATCTGGTAAATTTCAGGAGATGCTTTTTGTATATTAAAAAGTTCACTAGTTTTATGTGGATATAAACGGCTGCAATCACAAGTATTGTTAAGGGTAAAATGTATACTTGACTTGAATTGTTTAATAAACATTAGAATAAATCATGCTGTTCTTGGGCTGTTCATTTGGCTTTCCTTCATCAACCTCGTCCCCAGGGTCCTCTCCTACTCACTTGTCTCTCACTGGGAACGAGGTTGTTTGTCCGCCTACTGTCATTGGGTTTGATAAAATTTTTGTTAAGGGAAAGTTCATTTAATATTACAAGGGGAGGATGAAGATATTGAAACTCGAAGCTTGAAATTTTAGCAGCCCCCCTTGCTAGCGGTTCAATTTTTTAGGAGCCCCCTCCTTGGTAGTCGAAAAAATTTCAGAGCCCCCCCCCCCCCCCCCTCCTCCTTCAATTCCTTTGCTCCCCTGAAAAAAGATCGCTAGACTGTATTAAATATATTTACTGTTATTGTCTTCAATGGTTTATACTATGACAAACTTGTGATACAGTTGTGATACAATTTTCTAAAGCATTTTTAGGAGGAACAAGAGTGTAATAATTACTGAGACTACATTTGTTATATCTGTAAACCACGTGATATAGCTGAGTTGCACAGGTCATTAAATTGTTGAGTTGAAAACCATCCGATCTGTATGATGATGTCATGTGTTGGTTTTGAAGTATACAAATTTTCGGAGCCCCCCCTCCTAGCGCAACAATTTTTTCAGAGCCCCCCCTTCGGGTGTCTAAAAATTTTCGGAGTCCCCCCTCAATATCTTCATCCCCCCCCTTGTCATATTAAATGAACTTTCCCTAAGGTCCCTCACATAGGCGTACGGGAAATTTTTTACCGGGGGGGCGGTAAACCATTTGCCCAAAAAAATCTCGCAGGTTGCCCAAATTTTTACGAAAGAGTCGGAAAGAAAGGAGGGCCGTATTACAACAACATAGGCCGTACTGACATATGAAGGTGGCTTGATACAGTTAGTTTTCAGGGTCAATACCAAGTTTGAGTATGAACTACGTCGCCATAAACAAGCATTTGGAAAAATTGCCACGACAGTTGTATTAAGATGAAAATTTGTCATGATCAGGGTTGCAATGACATCGGAGTTGTCATAGCAACGAAATGACGCCATCACCTATTTTACTTCAGCAATAATTCTCCTCATTGGGAACCTTACAAAGTCGTTCACAGGAACTTTTTTCTCCAATACGGCCGCCTCGATGTTCGTGAAGTTTAAGCAAAATCTGTAAGAGCGTTATCGAGATATTTTAGGGTGAAGTTTTTATCGTAAGAAATACGGTAAGAAAAGGAAAATCTTGATGTTTGGCCGTTATCTGTAGAAAACGAAGCGCTTTTGACATGCAATTTAACCTCATAGTGGTTTTAATCTATTTAAAAACGTGTGTGAAAGACCCTGGAGACAGCTCTGCACCGATTGCTAGAAAGAGGGATCGATTTGATTAGTATGTATCAAGGCGCTCTTGTTAGCGGTTTTGCAAACACTTCGGTCTACTTTAAGTACCAAATTAGCGAATAATTTTAAACCTAACGATAGATTCTTTAAAAGAATTCAGATTCTTCTCGTAATTCAAACTGAAAATTAGTCAGCCATTTCTTCTCTTTCAGACCCATTGCTAATGCAATCTGCCATACCCTGTTCTTCCAGTGGAGATGATTCTAGAGAGTTATGCGAAAGTTTATTCTAATCAATTCACAACTGTAAATAACCCATTCCAGCTAGTGCAGTGCAGTACAGTGCCCAACAATAAAAAACTACAAATATAAAAATTACTTATGATACTAGGTAACCACTGTCTCGTGTGAATGTAACTGGATCATTGCGCCAACTTCAGGTTAATATTCAGGTCTTCAAAATAATCAAATAACCATGGAGACGTCTTTAAAAACTGGCTTTGCCCAACTTTTCTCTTGTTGCCCAAAAAAACTGAGTTGCCCAAAATTTGGGGCGGCTGCAGCCCCCCTCGCCCCCCCCGGCCCGTACGCCTATGGTCGCTCAACCCAATTTTTTTGTAGGTACACTTTCCATCTTCAAATTTCATAGACTTTAAAAACAAATTTATCCTTATTGTAAAACCATTATAACACATGTATTACACATAGACTTTTGGTGGCGATCGGAATGAAATATCACGTGACAGTGACATCATAATAGTTTCAAATCTAAATGGAGTGCCGCCCGCTTTGCTGTAGTTTTGCTTTCTAATAAACGAGATGCCTATTCTCGATCTTGCCTGCGTTTTTGTACATAAGAGTGAAAATTATCTGTTCTCGTTTCACTGCAGAGTGATTAGAGAACAACGGTTGTTCCATTTACATGGGCATACGCAAAATTCAGGACTGGTAAATTTAATCCCGGAATCGCGTTTACCACTTGTACCAATTAGTACATTTCCACTTACTGAAAAATGACCGCGAAGACCTGAAATTGGTATCAAAGATGACTGCTTTAAAGAAATGGAACGGGAATACATGTATTCCATTCCGAAAAAAAAAAAACAGGACTATCTTTTCAGATGTTCAGTTGCTCCCGGAAATTTTCCGCTGGATCGAACCAAAAACGCGTGTTTCCGATTTACTTTCCATTCGGACGGGGATTTCCTGAAACCTTTAGGGAAATGGTAAAAACCAACAACTTTGCACGTGCAGCACACTTTCTGTACATTTATTTGCCGTCACTGCATGACCAGTACGAAGTGAAAGTACCAAAAGTCTCGTATACTATAAAACATAATCACGAATTATGAGGAATCAGGAATTTAATACTCGAAGGGTCTGCTCACATTTTACCAAGTATTGAGCGAGTTAGAATAATCGCGTTGAACACTAGTAGAACCCGAATTCCTTTTGTAAGCGACGCCCGTTTTCCCCGTTGTCGCCGCTCTCGGATTTTAAGGGGAGATTTTGTTTAAAAAAAATCATAATAAAATAAAATAAAATACAGTGCACTTTATTCGTGTCTCAATGTATTTAGCACGAAAATACTAATTTGGGACACTATTTTTACGCCTCCTGGTGGAGACGGGACTGCCATTTTACGTGGTCATACAAGCCACGCGAAGGTCTGGCCATTTGCAAAGCAAAAGCAGTACCTTTATTTCTCAGTCATTTTAAGACCTTGAGTGTTGGTCCGGTCCCGAGAATCGAACCCGCGACCACCCGCTCTGCTGTCAGGCGCTCTACTGACTGAGCTCATCCCTGCCTTGTTTTCTATTTATTTCCGCTCTTTTTCTTTTCAATCTAGCCAAAATTTCATTCAATCTAAAAATTCCTAAAGAACACGTGAAGCAAACCGCATATATATACAGGTTGACATTTGGCCTTTAAATACCCAAAAATATAAGAACCTGTTCAGCCTGACCTCGAAAATTCTAGGTTCTTATGTATGGGTATTTAGTGTAGTTACTCACGGTTAAATAAATGATTGAAAACTGTGGGATTATTATTCCAATTTTTTATTTTTTGTATGAAATAAGGACAGTAGACCTTTCCCGCATTACGCTCCAGTGAGCAAACATAATTAAATGAGGACGAAGCTCGGGTGGACAATTTTATACAAATCACTGTATTTTGTCCACTCGACCCTCGAGTTGGTGCCTTTTGTTTAGAGAAGGGATGTTTAAGAAACGGTCCAGATAAGAACGATAGCAACAACGGCAACGAACATGTTGGAATGCAAAAAAGGTGCTAACTTTTCTATTGTCTGTACTTACTTCTGATTGGCTTAAACAGCAAAAGTTAACAAAACTTCATAAACCGGTACATATATTCATCCTTACTTTCCAACCATATTCCATATAACAAAACCTGGTCTCAGTTTGAATAACAAAGAAATCCTATGTGGGGAACATGTAAAATTGTAAACTTTTCCTGGCTATTGTTTTCAACTCTTGTGATTGGTCAAAATTTTTTAACACAAAAAAACACCCTTTGAAAATGGAGTGTAAATGTATTTTATTGCGTAAACGGCCTTCATGTAGGTTTATGCATTCTCAGTGTAAAAATGAGAACATTCCTATGTGGGGAAAGCACCGTTGCCGCATAACAAAAGAAATTGCTATCCACCTTACCCGGATCATTACTTAAAATGGTAAAAAATTAAAAAATATTCGATTCACAGGGGCTGGAGAAAATCAAAGTGTAAAGAAAATGCTAACTAGACAAATGCCTAGCCTGCGACCAAGCTCTCTGAAGTTGGGCCCCATCACCACCCCACCCCTAGAGACCTGCAGAAAGCTTGCTCGAATGCTAACCAATAGCCCACCACCACAACAAGGTGCCCGGAGACCCTGAACTCATTGGCGGGCTAATTGGTACATGTGTTAGGGTTTTTCTACCTTTATTTTTTTCATTTTCAATTCAACCCCATCCCCTCCCTCGGAAAAAAATAATAAAACAGACTGCCGCCTTGCGGTCGGTCCCTAATACCCGTCAATGAAGTGAGTGGAGTAAAATGACAATCATTTATTCACCATTCTGCAACTGATAGTATAATATTTAAAGGTTTCACAAACATTTAACCTTAAACATGTAATTGATTTTAATAGCTGTAACACCGTTGTTTTTAAAACTAATTATTTCGAAATATTTCTCATTTTAATTAAAAGCGTTTTAGAACGCTAATTAATAACACTAAACTGTCCCTTCCATAAATGTAAGAATTAATAAAGATTTTACAACGAGAAAGCGATTAACATTTGTTGAAACATTATGCTAAAAAATATTCATAACAATGACTACGATTATGAAACTTTCAAACATCAATGCAAAAGACAGCATCATTCTGCAACTGGTAGTATCAATCCAAATGTTTCACAAACATCTAACCGTCAACATGTAAAATATTTAACTGTAACACTTTTGTTCGTTGTTTTTAAAACGAATTATTTCAAAATAACTTAACCGTAAACATGTAATTGATTTAACTGTATAACACCATTATTGTTACAGTAAAACTAATTATTTTCAAAAAATTCTCATTGTTATCATTAGAGTTTCACAACGCTGATTAATAACAGTAAACTGGATCCAAGATTTCATTCTGACTTTACAAACGAGAAAGCGATTAACATTTGTTAAAAGCATTATGCTAAAAATATTCATAACAATCAGCCAGCACTAAGACCAAATTAAAACGGAACAATTACATTAGAAACTTGTCAAAAATATGCCCCATTTTTAAAAGGTAAAAATTTACTTTAACAGGGGTCGATTAATACGTGTTTCAGAAACGTTGAACAATACTGAAATAACTTGAACCGTTGATGTTTTGTTCATTTGCTAGCCATGTCCATAAGAATCTGCGCAGCTGTATGAAGCCCACAGTACTGAAATTCCGGATTCCAAAGGATTGGTGTAAGCGCAACCACAGGTGCTGAGAAGTATTGGCTTCCAATAGCTGTAGCATGACTGCAAAGAAGCAGGACGAGAAATCGGTAATTTCAAGCTCTTTAGTTTTCTTGTGTGGCCTGCTTATTGAAGGCTTTAGGTCGGTAGACCAGTTTTAGAGGAACAGGAAGAAAATTTAACGCAGCCGGACATCGGGCTGGGGAGTGGTGTGTGTCTGTGCTTCATGTATGGTGTATGATCGACTATGACACGAGCCGAATTGTACGTCAAGGACAGGAAACAATTATGAGAGTTAGGACTTGATCAGAGTTTAGAACGAGTAAGTGGTGGCCTGAAAAGTTTAGCAAAAGCTGTTGATAAGTGAGGCAAAGAATACACTATTAAAATAGAGAGGAGAAGTCGTTACGTCACGTTGCCATAGTAGCAAAATTTCTGGATGACAACAAACCAAAACGTCACTTAAAAGGTAGACTTGCACTGTTTCAGTGAAAACTTCATCGGTCTTATCTAATTTCATTTAATTTGTCAAGTGTTGGCGAAATTTTCTGGGTTGAATCCGAAAGGACCGTATCTAAGTTTAGAAAAAGAAAAAGAACATTTTTGTGTTGTGTTCACGTACCCCATAAGGCGCCGGCGGGAGAGTGAAATTCGGAAGTTTCATGTCGCAGTCGTGCAACAAAGGCTAAGAAATGTACAAAAAAGCGTGATGCTCGTGAAAATTTTTTCTTTTGCCAAACTAAAGCTATTGCTTTTTTGCTGTTCGCCGTCGCCGTTGCAAAAACTCCCTATTGTCGTGATCCACAAATTTTGCTACCGTGGTAACGTGACGTCACACTTCTCCTCTCTATTGTTAGAATTACGAAATCCCCTTGCACTAAAATAAGAAGAAGGAGGAGGAGGAGAAGGAGAAGGCCGTCAGTTAGAGTCATGTAGTATTTCATTTATCGACATATCGGTAAACTATTGCAAACGTTACGGTACAGCATCAGAATTTTACCTTGATGGCCGCCAGTCCATGAACGTCCGGTCACACATCCCTGGCCAGTGGTTCGATGAATTTGAACCTGTGACAGCTATACATCAAATTAGAAAACTTGCATTTAAACACTCTGGTCAATTATATGATGTATTTTATTTACTTTGAATCTACGCATAAATCTGGCATCCCGCGCGTTCATACTGTACTACAGACTCGTACCCAGTCGCTATTTATGTATTTTTGGGGTGACAGAAGAGTGGTGGTTAAGTTGAGGCGCGCGCGGGGTCTCATGGGAAGGGACGACGGAAAAATAGCGACTGGCAGATTTTGGAACGAAATCTGCCAGTCGCTATTTTGCCCTCGTCTCTTCCTATGAGACCCCGCGCGCGCCTGAACTTAACCCCCACTCTTCTGTCACCCCAAAAATACATAAATAGCGACTGGGTACGAGTCTGACTGTACTACATCAAGTTTAGGGCAAACGCTGAAGGTAAATTTAACCACATGGGCAAATATTCCGATTACGTTTCGCATTCTGTTCGTTGCTTCTACAAAAAAAGGTTGTATTGTTGGGGTAGTCTTATCCATATCACAGCGGTAAAGTGAAAATATCCGAACTCGTATTTATACTTACCCAGGGATGGTGCTGCAATGTTGGCGCCTGAGAATGGTGTAAACGCTGATGTAGACGAGGTTGAAGGAGCTAAAGGTATTTGCTTATTCCACTGCTGAGGACTGATATAGAAATGCGTCAGTATAGCTAAAAACAAGGTTGGCAATACTAAGCTGTTTCCTCCCCGTTACCTTCACATAAGTTATGAAGTTGATTGAGGGGCAAAGACTGCGGCGTGGAACAGTGTTGTAAGCTAACCTGAGATCAGGCTCTATTTTCGTTTTGCTTTGTAAATTAAATTCCTGCCGGCAAGGCGGAAGTTTAGCGCGATCACTTAAGAGATAATTTATGAGAACTGCTAAAATTGGGCCTGATCTCAGGTCAGTTGCAAGCCTGCAACTTGAATCTTTCGAATCGCGCGTGAAAAGTTCTACGGCAAGCACGTACGCAGCAATAATTTTTTTTCTTACGTATATCATCAGTTCCTTATTATTCTTGTCAAGAACCTGATTCGATTTTGAAGCCGGATCATCTATTAAGAATATAAGTCCCAGTCCAAGCTAACAGGACTTTAAGGCTTGGACTGTTTGTTCCACTGCTTTTTCTACATTTTCAGTTCACTTTTCTTATTGTTAGTTAGTCCTTGCATAAAACGCAACACAGGTTATCAGTGTAACTCACCTTTAAATTATCTAGGCTAAGATATATATTCTTTCTTCGACAACTAATAAACATTTTCCAGGAAACTAAATTCCAAGTTGAACAAAACTCAAGGATGTTTCAAGGACTGGCAAGAAATAAAAGCACTTTTCAAGAAAAAATTCAAATTTCAGCACTTTTCAAGGACCACATAAGATTTTCAAGGACTCAATTTCAAGACTGTGTGAACCCTGGGTCATAAGTGGAATCTAACGCTGTTTTCATGACATAATAACACTCTATACTTCTGATTTTACTCCAACTCTGACTCCATCGCTCGTGAAATACAACCTTTATCGAGCGCAACTTAGATATAGATATACCGTGTGGCACGAAATTTTTGCCGATTGGCGATTTTTTGTGTTTTGTGGAAACTAATCATTCCATTTAGGACAGATTGGTTTTTCTAGCTGGGAATTAATTTTTGCGATTTTCAGAAAGTACCCAGTACCCAACATTGATAATATTTTCGTTTTTTTGTGAGTACGTGCAATAGAAATACATATTTTCAAACAATAAACCAGTACTGCGTTGTTTCTGAATGAAAGAGACAAGTTGTGATTGAACGGAAACGATTTCTTAGTACTGTATTTTTGAGCAGCGAATTCAAGTTAAGTTAGTGAATACTTACTATGGAGTAAATTTTTGCAGGAAAAATGTTTGCGGTGATTTTTGTTTCCGGATCGCTGGAAAAACCGCAAAAAATTAGAACCCGCAAAAATTTCGTGCCACACGGTAAGCAGTGTGTACACTGAGGTTGCACTTACCTTGCCCTAGTCCAAAACTGTTTATTTTTTGCATCATCTTCTTTTGGTACTTGGTTCTTGGTACGCTTTGCCCGCATTCTCCGTCGAGTGTTAGCGTACCAAGTATTCACCTGTTGTCAAACAAAACAATTGCAAGGAAACTGTGCAGTTCTGTAGGACAATGTTTCAAAGAACTGACTAAACTACTAACTCCGGCAGACAAACATCGTTTCTCAAACGTCATTCACTTCTAAGCAAAAAAAACACTATTTCAATTTGGATTGACACGAAAGCAAAGAAAATTCCAAGGGTGGATTGTTTAGTGCTTCAGCAATACTGACGTGAGCTGGCGAGATGTGGCAGGTAACACAGGAAAACTGCCATGTCAGGCCCGTAGCAAGCATGAAATGACTAGGGGGGCTGAGCAAGTGGCCCACATTAACCTCCCCCCCCCCGCTTCGGTCCCTTGGTTAAAGCATACTTTTTGGTACATGTCAGATAACTAACTACATTTGTCTACAATACATTTTGTTTTCCGTTTGTGTTGACTTTGACGAAATAGAGAAGTTGTTTGGGATATCTTTCGCTGAAATTTGGCAAACAATTGCTTTTGGTTTTCTTTCTCCCCAACGAAGTCATTAGCTACGTCTACAAGGGTCAGAGCATCTGTTCTGTCCTTGTGAACATATAACATCATGAGGTGGTTCAGTCTAGAGTCTCCCGTTGTTGAGCGCAAATGGACTATCTGATACGTTAACAAAGACTTGATCTGGAGGGCTGAGTTGCCTCTTTGTCGTTTCCTGTTTGCCAGCTTTTGTTGTCGATGGCTCCAAATCATTTTCATTTCCGGATTGTTTCTTCGACTACACCAGGCTCTGTGTCACTAGTGCATGGTTTTATACCCACGATAAAAGTGTTCCCTGCTTATTTTCGACTTGTTTGGATTTTTTTTTCGGCGGCTCTTGCGAAGACATTATAAGACTTTCAATATAAACGCGCAAACACCTAAGTTTTACTCTAGTACGACTCTAGTACAGTAGTATATTTTAAACTGACGGACCTCTTAGGAAACCAATAAAGATTAAGGGGTCACGTTCAGGGATTGTCAATGGTGCATTTCCATCCATTTTGCTTCTGACTATTTTGATGCTTAATAAGCAGTTATTTTAAAGCCGTTGGTTGTTTTTGGCAGAGCAAAAATACGATTTCGCTCATTTACACAATTCCAAAATTGCACAGAAGAACAACAGTACATAATCTTACTATGATCGACAATACTTTTAAATTTTAGATTCCATTGACAGCTGTCCATTTTAGTAGAAAAATTCCACTTTTGCAGCAGTGATTCAAGTCTGAAAATTTCAGGGGGGGCTTGAGCCCCCCCTGCCCCTCCCCCTGCTACGGGCCTGCATGTGTGCTTTCATTACGTTCTCTCTTAATTCCGGATTTAGATTTGATCATAAGAAGCCAGGTTCTTTAGAAACGCAGAATCCATTTTTCACAAAGAAAGACACGCTGCCATATTTCAAAAGTCATGGAAAATGCTAACACTTTGCTTTACAGTCAGACTAGACAGCAGGTCGTCAGGCAAGACTGGAGGGAACGTAAACCTGCGGGGGCAGGGGGTGGGGAGTCCTCCTTGCCTGAGTGGGGGAGGACAAAGGATGGGCATCTGGAAGAAAAGGAGAAGGACGTTACTGGAGGCGGAATAGGAAAGATCGGGACGTAAATAGGGAAAATTACAACACATTGCTTAATATTTTGCAGTCGAAGAAAGAACCAAAGGAAAGAAGCCAAGAAAAAAAGGAGGGAAGGCGGAAGGTTTGGACCCTCTGTCACCCCGATTATACATTTATTTTGAGCCATATACGTTTGCACAACGCAAAGGGTAAGTGTTCCCAGCCGTTTTGGGTCTGAATTCTGTCATAGATGTCATAGTTTTTCGATTTTTGTTTTGGTTTGGAATTTGGTCTGGATATTAGGATGCGAATTTTTTTCACTTTTTTTTGTTTATCTCAGTAAGTATGCCTTGACTGATTTGAAAACGTTTGATATCCAAGCACACAGTCAACCCCCAACCCAATTTTCCTAGAGTTCCCTTCCCCCTCCACCTCCTGCGCTGGATCGTACGGAGGTCAGCGCCAGGCACATCACAAAAATGATATCAATCAGTTGTGGAAAGTTCTGCCGATTTATTTCGCAAAATGAAATCATTAAGTTTCGTCATACAAATAGATAATAACAGAGAAGGATGGGCAAGAAAACGGAACACATTTCCATAAAAAAACTTTAAGCCTCTTTTTAAACTACGGCGAGGGACAGTATGAAAGACCATGAAAGAGCGCACGACATTGGATAAAACGCTTCTGGGTTGAGACTTTCAGTTCAGTTAGTATAAAAGTTACATGGAAATTCAGTAAATCGGCAGCTAGAACATTGATGAGTTATCATTAACAACATGACATCCTTTGAAGTATTTTACTTTTCGCGTTTTTGGAAATTTTTAGCTTTTCTCAGCTGTCCACGTAAAATGTCAAAACATACCTGTAATACAGTTAGCTTTGTCATTTTGGCCAAACTTTCCTTTTCTTCTTTTGTAGGATAAGGTCTGTGACTGTTAACGTCGAGCCATTCACGCAAAATCGAAGTAGCCTCTTTAGGTAGAGTCGTCTTCTGTCTGCCCGAGGGAGCAATCGATTTTGGTGGTATATTTCTGAGGATGAGAAAAAAAAAAAGGAAATTTAAAATACATGTTACAAAGATGACTTCGTTCTATACTGAATTTGCTTTTCGTTAATTCCCATGTTTTTACGGAAATATAAATTTTCCCAACTTGTTCGCCACACTGTTTAAATGATAGATAAAAGACGTTTGTTGCCTCTTTCCTTTACGTGGTCTTGCAAAGTAATACTATTGAAAAGCATTCATGAATGAGAATATGGTAACATCGGCACACTGAATTTTGGCGCCATGCCGTGTAAAAGTTTGCATGCTCACTTTAAATCGATTAATTTTTCCTCAATACGATGCAGCTAGTTGTCGCTGTTGTTGTTTGCAAAATAAAAACATTGTAATAAATGAAATACACCTGGATTTTTTCGAATGTGAAACGAAAAGGACAAGGAATCAGCGAAAGGTTTTTTCAGTTGTTAATGAAATGTATGTTCCAGAGCGAGCGCCTTGTTGCCCAACCGGCTCGCTGAAACATTTATCGACATAAAACTAAGTCAACGTTTTGCATTTTGAAAACATGACCCCATTGTTACACATTGAAGGCGATTCATACCAAGATATAACAGAGTTTCCACTGTTTTAGAGCTCAGTTTTTCAGACTTACCGCTCCCGGATTCTAAATCTAGCTAAAGCAGTAAGCGGCTTTCGGCTCTTCTTCGCCGCTTGATAATAGTGTGCTTTGTCCCAATAATCAAGGACTTTTTTCTGAATCTTCTCACTGGGGAAAACATTCTCCTGATGAAAAAATTGAATTAACAATGAGGAAATAATGAAACAGAAGAAATAAGAGCTCACAAGAAACTTTTGATAACTTTTCTTCTCTTGCTGTTAAACAATTCAAAAAACTCAAAGGATGTTTAAATACGGGCTTACCTCTATGAGCTGAAACATTTTTTCCACATCCCGAGCTTGCCAAGCGTCGTCAATTCTTTGCAATGTAATATTTTCGTTCTCTGCGATTTCATTAACAAACGAATTGAAATATACATTGTTATGACTTATGCTTTTTTTGACACCATTTGAAGGAAGAGTTATTGAAGACATCTTCATGCTTTTTTAAAACTCTTGAGTGTAAATGTCATTAAATTTTTCGCGCGATAACCTGACACTTCTTTAAACGGCTTAGCGCCTTATGACCAAAACGTTTTAGACTGAGGTACAAAATTTTGGTAAAACAACCAGCAGTCAACCACAAAACGAGTGGAAAACGAGCCGTTGTGCAGATATTCAAAACAAATGTGAATGACACACGTGCAATGCCCTTGCAGTCGTCTGTCAATCAAATGTCAAAGCACGATTCCTGCAAAAATTTAAAAGAATCAAAGTTTTAGAATTTATTTTTTATGCTAATTATTTACTATCATGACGGAGTTACGGGGATGATCGAAAAGTTTTTTGGGCCTTAAATTTGCGATTCCGGTATTTTTTTGGGTAGGAAAATTTGGCAAGTATTTTTTTTGTGTGGCTTTGAAGACTTTTCCGTGTTAGCGCCCGCGTATGATTACTTCAGATAGTATGATGAAGAAACAAACACAAGCATTTATTTTCGTGTCATATCATTAATCGCCCTCTGGGAATTCTTAAGGCTTTGAAATATGGCATGGGGTTTTTTGGGGGTTAATTTTTGGTACAGGGATTTGTATATAAAATGAACAACACTTGTTGGTATCAGATGAAGGTTCTTGGCATTCAAAATTCTTCTTAAAATGTGGCAGGTGCATCCAGTTTTAGTTGTTTAATTTTACCAGGGCACGTGAATCGTGCTTATCTCACTAATTATGGTTGATATCCAACAAACAAGCTACCAAATCGTGAACAAGAACAACACAATTGTTTGCCGGATTTCAAGTCATTGCGCGTTCTACCGTGGCAGTTAAAAAAAAGAATACTTGGCCCTCAAAATCACAGATGTGTTTCCCTAGAACTATAAAAAAATGGAAGAAATTGACTGTTTTATAACCAAGAGACAATTAGAGCGAACACCTGCAATGAAATCATAGGCTGTTTTTTACAGAGACAACACGTTCAGGGTGGAGGTGTGATGACTCGTACAGCAGGAATGTCTTACGGAATTCACAAATTTTAAATTTACAAGACCTTTTGGTCGTTTTTTCGGAGAAAGGTAAAAATGGTGACATTTATATTTCTCTTTCTGGTCAACGTAACATTAATCCTCAACTCATAAGTCACACTTCTACCAAAGGGCACGTTGCAATTTCTATGGGTACCTTTCTCACGCTTAAGGTCAATAAAAGGTTAGGGACTTCACTAGTTGAACTAAATAAACTTAAAGGATAGGTTAATCTGTCATTTGGGTCTGTAAAAGGACCTTAAAGGGCTAACAGTCGCATTTTAGGGACCTTACGAATCCACGATGACGACGGTAACGGGAACGTCAAAAAAGCAATAGCCTTGGGGCCGGTTTACATGGAGTGGGGGACCCCGGTCTAGTGGGGTTGGTTTCTTTTGTTTTCACGCTCTGGGGGACACAAAACAAAAGAAACTTACCCCACTAGACCGGGGTCCCCCACTCCATGTAAACAGGCCCTTAATGAGCAAAACAACTGCAACAACAACTCTGCACGTGCATGACGAGTTCTCGCGAGACTCGCTTCGCATGCCCAAATAGGAGAGCTTGCTCGCAGGCTAGTTTGTTTCCTTCCTTTCTTCCCCACCCCCTCCCCGCTCTTTTACTTGCGCCATTTTTTGTGCGGTCTTTGACTCTCGTTCCTCGTTCTTTGCTCCTAAACCGAAACGCTTGCTACGCAGGTTACACGTATTGGAAAGCAAGAATCCAGAGTTCCCCAAGCCCCTGGCCCAGGCCCTCCTCTTCGAAGGCCAGGCATCCATGTAACTTGGTAACCACGCATGTTCCATTCGCAATGGCGGGCAATGTGCTTTGAATCTCTTTTTGAAAATCTGTAGAAAAATCAAAATCAAAATGTTTGGCCAACAGAACCAGCAACAAACTCCGGGAGGATTATTTGGGGCTAGGCCTCAGCTTGGACAGAGTACTGGAGGCTTTTCGTTTGGTGCGCCAACTGTTGCAGGAGCTGCCAGTTCGGCTCCTGCGACTGGTGGATTCACTTTTTCGACAGCGACACAGCAACCAGGTGATTTCAGATTATTTTAATTTGACCTATGCTTTTTCGCAATTTAAGTTACCTTTAGTGTAAATATTTGCACGTTACAAGCTAATCCGGCAACGGAAGATCAGAACACGTTCTATCGGGACCCAAAAACTGTAGGTAAAATTGATTAGCTGGCCGGTCACCGAGGAATTAACTGGAACTAGTGAGCTATTAAAGCTCAACTAAGGCAAAACTAAATCATTAGTTGCTAAGGTAGAATTTCGTTACACAAAATGAAAATAAATTATTGTTTTAGTGTGGTTTATTTGAGGTAAATCTGTATTCAGGTTTTCTAATTAAGACAGAAAGTGAATGATCTGGATCAGATCGGACTTAGCTCTCTTCCCATTTTCGCCATATCTGTCAAAGCTGGCCAAAAGGAGCAATTTTTGGACTTGTAACTTTCTGGAAACTTGACAAATTTTGTGTCGTTGACAAGCTGCAATTCACTTCATTAACTACACTTTAGATGTTAATCACTATCAGGGGTTTAAAATAAAGTTGCCTGAAAGTTATCCTGCCGGAAGTATTTCACCCGAAATTTTTAGTTGAGTCGCCTGAAATACTGAGTTTTGTCACCCACAATTTTATTATGCTCAACAAAATCCTAACACGTTTATTGTGCTTGTGTTGTTTCATCAAATCTTAAAGAGTGAGATACATTACTCATTTACTGCATTTGTTTCATTTCATGAAGGTTTAAAGGACGAGATATTTATCCTGCTTGTTTTGTCTCATCATCACTTACAGAACGAGATATATTATTCATTTATTGCATTTGTTTCACTTCATCAAGGCTGAAAGAATGAGATATTTTTTTTTATCTTGCTTGTTTTGTCTCTTCATCACTTAAATAAGGAGATATGTTTCATATTTATCCCTCTTGTTTCTTCTCATTATCATACATTGTACAGGGTGACTGCCACATACAGGGTCTTTACATTGTATTATACCAGGTTTGAATGTAAACGCTCTCTCCTGTTTCAATAAATGCACATAGCTGTTAACCACCTGAATGAAAAAGCATTCTAACACTGTCTTTTACGAGCCTCTACAGGGTTTTCTTTTGGTGGAGGTGGTACGTCAGCTGCAGCAACACCAGGAGCAAAACCAGGGTTCAATTTTGGCACACCACAAAGAAGCACAGGAGGGGTGTCCTTTGGTACAACACCGGCAGCCACAGGGGGGTTATCATTTGGTTCAACACCTTCTACTCAGACGGGTGGATTTAACTTTGGTGGCAACAGTACTGGTGGCCTTCAGTTTGGTAAGCCTGTGGCAACGGTAGCATCTACACCACAAACTGGAGGACTCACATTGGGTTCTGGAACCTCAACAGGCTTTTCTTTTAATGCTGCTGCAACTCCTTCAACAAAGCCAGCTGGTACTACTATTAATGATTGAGTGTATTTTTTAAATATAGTTGAATCTACGTTTTACAATACAGGGCAGGGTTAAGGTCAAGTTGACCCCTGTTTTTTGGTAACTGAAAATATTATTGATAGAAGTGGTTAGAGGTTGTGAGGATTTTGCCCTGTCATTATATTTAGCAGTAAGGATCGCCATTGTTGTTTAGTGCGTGGCCTTCTGTCTGAATAGGCATGAGGTCAATTCCCAGGTGTCATCGGCCTTGTTTCAACTTCTTTAAGTAGCTTTACATACCATGTAGACATGAAAGGGAACACTGTTGGATGGAGGGGGTAAAATTAGGGAACCATCAGCCTCAGACGTAAAGATAAGGACCCTTACCCTTTTAATTCTCTATTTAAATATATAGGATATGCTTAGGTGGCATTTAAATGTTATATTTCTTAAGACATGTGCATGTATGTAACAAGATGAACATCCTTTTCTTTCGATAACAAGAATCCTAAATTCAGTTATTGCGTGTCTTCTGTCACCTATTGATCTTTTTACTATTTTCATTATCCCAGCTTCAGGATTTTCATTTGGCAGCTCTGCTCCTGCTCCCACATTGGGTGGTACCACTGCTGCTGCTGCTGGTACTTCTTCCTTCACTGGTGGCCTTACACTCGGCAAACCAACAGCAGCAACTGGGTTTAATTTTGGTGCTGCAACTGCTCAGCCCACTGGAGGTTTAAGTTTGGGGTTAGGGACTCCAAAAACTCAAGCAGGTGGCTTAACACTGGGAACTGCACCATCACAAGGATTTACACTGGGTGGAAACAAACTAGCCGCTCCTATCGTGACAACTGCAACACCTGCATTTGCTTTTGGTTCAGGAACTGCCACTGCTGCAACTACATCAGCCACTACTGGGTTTACACTAGGTGGCACTACTTCTGGTCTTACCCTGGGCGCTGCGTCCACGACGGCACCTTCTGGTGGGCTCACTCTGGGTGGTGGGACCAGGTTAGGTGGAGCTGCAGCTCCTACTAGTTCTGCTGCTCCTGGACTTTCTCTTGGCTTTTCAGCACCAATAACCAGCACTTCTGCCTCAGGGTTAGGCTTATTGTCGGGATTAGCCAAAACCACAAGTGCTCCCACTGCAAGTACTACAGCTACAACTCTGACACTTGGTGCAAGTGCCACAGCAGTAAGTTCAACAGCGCCTGGGCTTTCTATAACTGGGACAGGAGGGCTCAAATTTGGCACAACACCAATAACAACATTATCAACTGCAACAACAACAGGTCAGCATTTTTACTACAAGTACACCTGGGTGGTTTCCAGGAAAAATTGAAGTGTTTAACCTATAATTAAGGCAAATTTAACCAACAAAGTTTCCTGTCTAGGAACATGTAACTGGAAATGAGGAAGTATTATTGAGTCTTAACTCAAGAAGCAGCTATGACGACACAAAATGATAATTTAATCTATCTCCTGGAAATTTAATGAAATCTAGGATAAAATTTTAATCCTGGATTAGCGCTAATCGGTCTTTCAGGAACTGGGCTCAGTACATCTCTCGTCACATACACTGTACTTAAATGGTTCAGCTTTAGGTGGCTATCATGATGTTTCCAAAGAAACTTGCACACCACTTGAATTTTTTGTAAATGTATGACTTGAATGTATTCAGTGTCTCTTCTTATTGTTATTTTTTTAGTGGCTGCAAGACCTGGGACAATAGCAAGCACAGCAAGGTAACAACTGCCAACCATTAAAGTCTTCATTCAACACACATTCATTGTTGCTGTTGTCCATGCGGTTCTTAATAGTACCTGTGAAAAATCAAAACAGTTCTTTGTATTATAATTTTTATTACATCTAAACAGGGTTGTCACTAAGATTTCAAGTTGCCGGGTAAACACAACAAGTAGACGGGGAATCAAACGGCTAGGGATTTCTTTTGGTTCTATTTTTCTTCTATTTTCCAATAAAAGTAGCTGGGGGCCACTCTCTTAGTAGCCGGGGAAAATCCCCGGCCCCCGGCTCTTAATGACAACCCTGTCTAAAATACATGTGCTCATCAAATCAAATTCAATAGCACAAGCATGCTCCCCTAAAGCCAACTGTCAGCTGACAGAATACCAACAGTTTACTGACAGTTGACCGACAGTAAACTGACATTGGAAAAAAAAGTGGAATGATATTGTCACTCAGACCTTACCTTGTATTATGTTAGAATCAGTCGCATTAAGTCTCCAAAAAATTGAGTAAGGATACTCATAGGTGAATTTGACTGATAATGTTCTTCATGAAGGTGACAAACAATTTTTAAAAGAATGATCCAAAGGCTAAATAAAGAGAATAGCCACCAGGAAAACGCTTTACTGAGCACATGGAGGGTATGCAAGCAAGGTTGACCGCACTTGAGCCAAATGACTGACCGCTGACCACGCCCACGCTCCTTGTTGTTAACTGTGTGCTTATTTATTTAACTTCATGGATTCCCCCTTCCTGCGGGATGTTAGTGTAGAGAGAACACACATCTAATGTAGCTAAAATTGCTTCATCACATTTCTTGGGTAACTTTAACTACAAAATTGTCCTATAATGCGTTGCGGTTTGATAAAACCGACAGTGGGCCAACCGTTGCCCAAATGTTGGCCGGCCAACAGTTTTTTTGGGGAGCTGTTCTTTACTTTTTCCAGATATTGTGCACTTGGGAAGATAGGACTTGAACTCAAGACAACTCGACTGTTTTGATATTTATGAATTTTTTAATTTTTAATCAGTGCACCCAGTTCAACAGCAGCTGCTGGAGCTTCAAGCAGTGTACCCCAGTTAACTTACAGACAACTTGAAGAGCTTATAAATAAGGTATGCCTTTTTATTTGACAAAAATAAGCCACTGTCTTCTTTATCTGAACTGACTATAATTTTGTGCCATCACTGAAAACAACTTTCTGTGTTAGTGGGCTGTAGAGCTCGCAGACCATGAAAAAACATTCCTGAATCAGGCAGATCAAGTCAATGCATGGGACAGACTTCTCATGGAGAATGGAGAGAAGGTGAGTGTAAGAGATGTGAATAATATTACTGTATCAACCTACTTATGACTGGACTCCAGAGTTGAAAACATTTTCAAAGTACATTGTAGCACTGTGAATTACATAATCACACAAGGTGCTGTATCAATTTCTTAAGTGCAGAGAAAAGTACAAATATGCGAGTAGTTACATGTAAGTTGATTTAATGAGGAAGGCTTGTAACAATATAAATCTATGGCCCTTAGAGCGACTTCTAAAAAAAGATCTAAACAATGGATGAAGTTATTTTTGTATGTAACCTTTCAGATCACTGAATTGAATGGCAGTGTGGAGAATGTGAAAGCAGAACAGAAAAGGTGAAAATGTGTCAATAAAAAATATTATTTTACCTTGTATTATAAAAATTTACATTGTCTTTCAAATTTTTTCCCTTAAACCTGGTTTCCATCCAATGGTTTGTGTCATTTTGATCATTTTGATGTTAAATGGAGAACTGGATGTGTATTTGGAAACCAGCTCGTATATTCTTCAGTTGTATTCAGGAAATTGCAATAATATTGTCCTGATCCTACCACACTGTAGGAGAGATTTTCTTCATGATACAAACCGTATGAACACATTTTAAGATGACTTTGGCCATTGAACAATCCTAATGAGCAAATGAAAAACAATTCTTTGTGCAAAATCGTGTTATTTAATACAGAAAAGTTTCTTACACAATGTAAGCTAATTTGGAATTGTTTTGCAAACTAATAGTGGTTGTCACTTTTGTCAAAAGTTAATTTTCTTTTGTATGCAACAGTGACAGCAACCAATAAGGTCAGAAGTACAGACACATGATCATCAGAAGTACAGACACATGATCATGGTTTTGATTATACACAGAAGTGTGGTACCTGCACCCCCCAACCCCCAATAAAGAAGAAGGCCTCTTTACAATGATGACCCCCCAGTGATGAACTTGCTTGACATCTGTGCTTTTTTAGAAGATTATCCACTGTAAAATCTTTTGCCTTTTGTTAATTCTTGACTTTAGACTTGACCAGGAGTTAGACTTCATAATGGCACAGCAACAAGAATTAGAGGAAATGTTGAAGCCTCTTGAAGAGGCTGTCAATTCAAGTAATCTGGGCAGCAGACAGCTCCAGCAGGCTGACAAGGAGAGAGATTCCACGTGAGTGGATTTTTAGATAGGTGGAATAGTTCCCCAGAAGCACACAATTAATTTTAATAGACATATACCGCTGTTACTATGCATTTTTTTCCAGTATAAAGTCACTGGCAAAACAGTGTACTCTCAAATGTTGACAGCTATTTTGTTTCCATCTTGTAACTAATCTACTATTAACAGAAAACAGATCACTAAATGACAAGTTTCTCCCGAAACTGATGAGATCTGCTGCTCTATCTAGCAATGACATTTATTCAGATTTTCTTTTATCCAAAACCTTCATCAACTCTTCCACATCTATTCCCACAGGTTGTTCCTGACAATTCTACAGTTTTTTTGTTGCTTATCCCCCTTTGTGCTTGACTTATAAGAGACAATTAACTCTTTTAAAACCTAGTTAGCTTAGTTAGCTAGCTGTGGCTTGTTGAACCCCGCAGAGGCCAGCAGGACCAGTGACCAACCAGGTTCTTTAAAAAACTGTTAAAATCATGCTGGCTGTGTTTAAAATCCTTTCTCAGTTGAGATTATCGCCTCGTTGGTGGTGACGTTGGCCTTGTCTTCTTCAGCCTTCTTTAACTAGTTAATTCAAAGAGGACAGAAAAGAAACCACACTACTGTTTGAAAAGAGTAAAGGAGGTAACTACCTCTACCTCAGTTATCGTTTCATTAAGTAATAGACCACACTTTCTATGGGTTTACCGGCGTGATAACCCACGCAGGATATTGGGAGAACACGAAAATAGCTTGTAAATCGATCGCCTTCGGCTCGTGATTTACAAGCTTTTTCTTGTTTTCTCCCAACATCCCAAGTGGCTTATCACGCCGGTAAACCCATAGAAAGTGTGGTCTATTGCTTTTATAAAATAACTTTAAGTTTTCTATGAGTTTACCGGCACAATAAACCATAGGTTTTTAACCAATCAGAACGCGCGTACTATCATATTTATTTTATAAAATATCATAAGTATCATATGTTGGGTGGAATACGGTAAGCTCATGGAATGGACCGATAATGACAGCCAGTGGTGCCTGTGTAAGTTAATATCTGAGGTTACCCTATAATTTGAAGAGGATATGTTTTATTGTATTCTCATTTAACATTCATTACATCACTAACAATGTTTGAAGAATTGATCTTGGACATCTCGGAATTCTTTAATTTTTAGCTTTAAGTTGGCAAAAGACATTGACGGACAGTTGAAACAGATGGTTCAGGACTTGAAGTCGATCATTGATCATCTCAACACTGCTAATACACAACAGCAGGACAATGAAGACCCGGTAAGAACTTCAGTCACTCTTGATATGTTACAATGGTACCAAAGCAAAGAACAGTGGTCTGAATTTGGAATCTGGTTTTTTGTTTTCAAAGTCATTTCCATACGAGTCGTTTCGATACGACCTCAAGCACTGAGATTACACGAAAACTTTGATCATTTGAAGTATAGTTTGCACATTTGGGGTGAATATTCTTCGTTCTTTAAGCCAAGTACGTGAAACTGTTTACACCTCGACTGAATAAACTTGTATGGAAACGACTTTGTAAGGAAGGAGATGGGAAAATGGCGTCGCCCCCTCCCCCTTAAAAAAAAAAAGATAAAATAAACAAAATAGTCTCCACCAAGATTTGATTGAGGGGAGGAGGCATTGAGATGTACACATGCCAGGCGTTATCGCAACATGTGGTGATGAGCAGTGAAAATGTTTTATTAAAGAAACCCTACAGCTTTCTCATCATCAGTGTAACATAGTTTTAAGAAATCACCCTTTTATATAAATCGCGCGCGAGAATAAGAAATCGTTGCATTACAATACTCTGCCAACTTAACAACTCGGGACAGAGTTTCGTTCCAGAGTGAACCTCGTACTGCATTCACATGATGAAATCGAACAGCTCAGCCTTAGACGTTCTGGCTTGCGTAGCTGGCTTGCGGGGTTTTCTCGCCAGATTAAATATGCATGCGCCACTCGCTCCAGAGTACAATATTGCGATTTTCAATCCGGAACAAAGTTCGTTTTCAGTTTACATGCTACCAGAATGAAATTCGTACCAGAGCGAGAATCTCGTTCAGAATGAAAACCGGGATGAACTCATTCTGGAATGACTTGTACGGGAACAAAATTTTGTCTCGGTAACATTTGAACAGAGGCAAAGAAATATAAAGAATGAACTTGTTCCGGAATGACATGAAAGTCACTCTGATGTCAGGTAAACAGCCGCTAAATACTAGAGAAAATCTGTTCTTCGAAAATTAGCGATGGCGCTGAATAACAGGGTTCGTGATTACTTATAAATACTGCAAATGCAGTACTGCTGATTTGAAAAGAAACTGATTAAAGCTAACAGTTTAAGCTTCCCGTTTTCGTTGCAGATTGCACAGATTGCTAAAATATTAAATGCTCACATGAACTCTTTACAGTGGATTGAGCAAAATTCTGGTAAGTTGGTTCTTTTAGAAATGATGCGATTTTTTGTCTTTTTTCTCTCAACATTGACAACTTCCTAACCTAAGATCAGGCTCAATTTTCGTTTCGTTTTGTAAATAACATTCCGGCGGGCAGGGTGAAACGAAAAGATTTTAGCGGTAGCCGTGGGGGTGCCTGATCTCAGGTTAACAATTTCCCATCTTTTTTAAAGTAACTTGTAATTTGTCCGTGTCGTATTTCAATTTTTGAGTCCACTACTAGGAAATTTCCCACTGAAGAAGATTTGGGGTCTGTTTACAGACGTTGTTTCATTTTTTTTCTCCAACCTCACCCCCTTGGGCTAGCGTTTAATAAACCCTCCGCGGTTTCCATTTCCGTACACGCGCTGTAAAGAGAAAAAACGATCTGCGAACAGACAAAAAGATTTGTTCCTTGTGGTTTTGAAAAGTTTTAGGCTTGCAGCGGCGAGCACAAATATATTTTTCTTTTTATTAGGATTTCTTCAGAGAAAAGTCGATGAGATCGCCAGACTCAGTGAGACACGAAGAAAAGAACAAGAACGAAACTTCCGATTGGTGAGTTTAGAAAGAGGAAGTAGCAATCGTGTCGCGGTGGTGGGAGTAGCACTCGCCTGCCACCTGGTTCGAGTCCCCGTGTGGACGCTATATGTGGGCTGAGTTTGTTTTGGGTTCTTTTTTCTACTCAGCCTGAGAAGCAGGCGTTCGAAAGGAAAGGGGAAGGGAATTTGCGCGCGAGGGAGAAGTGAGGAGAGATTACCTCCCCCCTTGCACGTACTGCGCGCTTTTCGCGCGTCCGAAGTCCCCTTTACCTTTCCTTCGGAAAAGCTGCCACGTAGGCTCTTTTCTGCTCGAAGAGGTTTTTTCCCTGCTACTCACCTTTTTGTTCTTCTCGAAAACAAACACTGTTAAATTCTTATCCAAGTGTCTCAAATTAGTTGGGGACGCAGGTTTCTGTGTAACTGTCAGGTGTTATCCATCCTCTCTAAATAACGTCAGTTTGGTTCGGTTTGGTTCCCTTTGGAAAGTCGTAGCTTGAGAAACCAGCCGACATTTCATTCCATACTGATGACGTGTCACTATACAGATCTGGGTAGTGCTTCTGATTGGTTGGAAATTTGTGTCATCCAGTCAGAAGCACTACCCAGGTCTGAGTAGTGACACGTCATCAGTATGGAATTTCTACGCTCGTTTCACAGACGTCATTTCGCGGGGAAACCCACCTGTGGCGTCGCAGAATGTCGGCTGTCTTCTCACGCTAGGAAAAGTCGTGGATAAGAATTTTTTTCGACATACAGAAAATCAGGCAGTTATAATCTTCGGGCCACAAAAGAGCCGAGATTATTATTAATATCGTCTCCCATTCAGATGAGATGTTGTTAGGGTTCTTAACGTTCGTGGAGAGGGAACGTGTGACGAAACCCCGAGAATCTCTTTTATTAATTGATTAATTAATTTATTTATAACAATTTAATGGCACCAAATTGCAATATCAAAAATTAAAAAGTTTTAAAAATAAAGAAATAAATAGAAAAAATCCCACAGGGATAATCTGTAAAAGAGTGGATGAGAGACTATGAATAATATGAATAAAAACGTTTCGATCCAAGGAAACCGTTCTATATGCAATCGAGTTTGATGCTCTAATTCCCGTGGGAAATTAACAGGAGGATAGAAAGTAAAGAATACTGAAAGGTGAAGTCAGTTAGAGTGGTTTCGATATCGAGGGTGGTCGGATGTGCGTTTTTTTTTTTCACTTTAATGATGACACCCCTGCGAGTTTCTTTTGTTCTTAAACTTATCTTTTATCTTTTTCGTTTCCTCACAGGCGTTTGACTGAGGATTGATCATGCAGGATCATTCATCCAGCACAACAACTAGTGTCTTGTACAGAAAAGCCGGCCTCTAACAGTGTTATAGTAGCCAGTTGTCCATAACGTAGTTTGCTTTCCAGTCCAAAAAATATATTATCTTTAAAAGAATAAAAACCTAACAACTTAGCAAATTGCACAATAAACTGAAGCTAATTCAGAGCTTTTGTTCCGCATACACCAAACTCCGTCGACCGTCTTTCAACCAACAATGAGGGAGTTACCAGCTGTAAGAAATTTGAGTGAATTGTAGAATTTCAGGTTGAAAAAATACCAAGCATGGGAGACCATGATTCTTGATCTAATTTATCTCTGTCACGAAACTGCCGATAAAACCAAATCTTTGTTTGCCTGTAATCCCGACTGTGTGTGTGTGTGTGTGGGGGGGGGGGGGGGGGGGGGGGAATAGGCCCATCTTGTCAGTTGGGGTAGCCAATCCGAACACAGGATTTGCTTCCTCTTGTGCTCGTAAGCAACGACGACGGCGCCGTCAACGAGAACGGCAATAGGCCTAGGCTGGCAAAACAATAGCTCTGCACCTGCATCACGCTTTTTTGTACATTTCTTTGCTGTGACAGCAAGACTACATCGAAGTTCAGGAAAAGAAAGAGAAAGTCGTTGTCTTGTGTTTGTCCTCCACGTAAAATTAGGCATTTTTACGTCGTAGTCGTGCAGTGACGGCAAAGATTTAAAGAAATGTACAAAAAAGCATGATGCACGTATAAAGTTGTTGTTTTGCCAAGCTAAACCAGTTACTTTTTTTTGCCGTTCTCGTTGACGTCGCCGTCGTCGTTGCTTTAAGCTCGCTATTACTATCAGCTGATGGCCCGGGTATTTAAAAGTGTCAACAACACCCGAACTGAAAAAAAGTATTGCATTATGCAAGCTCCTCATGTAGACTACGTCAAACTATCGTGGACCGGAAACACTGCAGAAATATTTTCCACGAGCGAAATTTATTTCTGCTTTCCGCGGCGGAAGAAATTTGTGGCAGCCAGCTAACCGAACTTGAAACTTTTTCAAAGCTCTATTTTTTTTAATAACATTTATTTCGCTCCAAGTCTTTTTATGACAATATTTACATTTACATGCAGGGAAAATAAAAACAACGTACAAGAGAGAAAGGCAAAATACGATGTTACACGCGGCATTTACAACTAATTAAGCATAAAAAAGTTTTACAAATTTGACTACTAATTGCAAAAATGCAAAATAGAACAAGATACAACAAAAACATAAAGAGTCTGTCCTACTAACTAAAAGGTGCTTTGCATTTGCATTTGTTTCTAAACCACTTTTAACCGCCTTTTGGAACTTTTGGATTTATTTAATATCAGCAAGTTTATTTGTCCGAGGGGCAAAGTTTAAGGGGGCTCCATTTGTTTTTGAAGGAAGATATATCGTTATTATTAGAGGCAACCTCTTTTTCAATTTCCATGGAGGTTAACTTACATCTGTAAATATATGGTTTGGCGATAAGGAATCGGAAATATTATCAATTATTCCAAGACAGATAAGAGGAGAGAAGGCAATGGATTTGTTTAATGCAGTGTTTTGAGTTATCCATTGATAAATGTCTTTCCAAAATTTTTTAGTGTACTTGCAATACCAGAACAAATGGGCAAGGGTTTCAGTAAATTCCCCGCAGAAAGAACATGATTCTGCTCTTAGGCAGATCTTAAAGAGGAAGTCGTTTGTTGCTATTCGTCTGTGAAGGAACATGAATTGGAACACTTGTTCACGTTCGCATTTCCTATTATATTTTCCTTCGACAGGCATTTTCCCCTGCTTTTAAGAGGTGTGGTGGCCTTTTTTTCGATAATTGATTTAATAATGTTTGCCCAAAGACCTTGGGTTTGGGTCCTCCGTTGGGTGGTTGAGAACACTTTTGCCTGAAAAGTTTAAGGGCTGATACTACCTTACAGTATTCTAGGAAGTTAGTCTTGATTTTACATTTAGAAATAAATATTGTATCACCCCATGTAATATCCTCTATATGTAGAATTTCCGTCCGTATCAAGAATGTCTTTAACATCTTTCACACCTGTGGTGAACCAAGATTTTTAGAAAATTGGTTTGTTTTCTATACTTATGAGGGAGTTGTGCCAGATCTAAGTTGACGCGAAATCTAGATTGTTATCCTTATCAATTAGGGTCGTCCAATATTCCACGTGTGACGGATCAGACGAAGGAATAATCCCGTATCCCGAAACGTCCCGAACTTCCCGAACGACAATTGCACGATAGTTTGCCGCGGAAAACTGGGTTGTAGTTGTTGTTGTGGAGCGCAAAAAACTTTACGTACGAAACATGGAGGACAATTCTGGTCAACCAAAAAGGGGAATTTTGAGGAACAAATCCGAAGATAAACACCAGTAAGAACGTATTTCAAGAAGTGACATTATTTAAGTGTTTTGCAAAGCCAGTATTTTGTTACTAAACCAATTTTCTTTCACCCGTTTGCGAAAAGTACCTGACCTTATGCACGCGCTCAGCGATTCTGTCAGATCGTCATTCCACAGTTGTTGCGTTGTAAATCATTTTTCTTCATTCTCGGTGTTCATTTTTGTTTTTGCGTTTTGATATTCTCGCTAAAGTTTTAATAACGGGTTAGAAACTATACTTATTAGTACTGTACTGGTATTAAATACTCCGGTCATCTTTAATTTTCGACGCTAATTTTCATGCAACTCATGTTAAGCTTGAAGCTTCATGCATTGGCGTTAAAAGATTTAATTTTTAAACTTATGCTTTCAAAATATGGGTCTCTCTTGAGTCATCTTAGTCACTCTTTTCAAAAATTAGCTTTGTATACTTTGTCGATCATACTCCGATGGACACTTCCTGTATTGTTTATAGTGATGCCCATAATTAGTGTCAGCCTTTTCAGCTTTAGACTTGCAAAGGTCATTCTTAGACTAAATTTAGTCTTAACAAAAGAGGTTTTGAATATAAGTTTATTTTCTTCATAGATGTTACATTGATTTTGTAAGTACAAAAAAGGTTTTCTTTGAATTTATACTATTGCAGGAAAATTGAGGTTGCATGACTTTGTTTTTAGATAATTTATTTAAATATTGATTTTTCTTTATTCTCTGGTTTGCGTCATGTGAGACGGTCAAACCCTCTTAAGAGACACCTTGGTTTTTTATGGACAAGTTTTAGCGGTAAAGTTGCTGTATGTAGATCCTCCTCAATACAGTCACACAGACAATGTTTTCCTTTGGTATCAATAGTATCTATTTCATTTGACACTCAAATTAGTGCTGAAAACTTAAATTTTAGGAAACCAACAAATTTCATTTTTATAGAAATTGAAAATTAAAAATAGCATGCTAAAGCACCGCCAAAAAAGGCTTTATTGAATGGCCAAGGTTGTAATCTGAGTCTAAGTAATTTGAAGGCTCAGGAGAAAAATCTACCCATTTAATATGTTAATAATTTTTGAAATACTTCATCATTTTTTAAACTAAGAATTGTGTACTTGACTGAGAAAAATTCAGCAGTGTGAAATTTATGTGCAGAGACTTTCTTATAGTTTTGTGAAATGTATTACAAAGATATGACTCATAAAAAAGGTTTAAATTTATTTTTCTTGGTGCATAAAATATAAGCCACAGAGTTAATGAGTGGGAATAAGATAAGCAGGGGAAACATAGGAAACAGAGGAAACATAGCATTATGAAATGGTGGCAACCACAACTAATTAATCACCCAATGTTTCATTGTGTCTTGTCAGCCTAAAACGTCCTTTGACTTGAAAAATAGCTTTTGCCTATAATGCAAATTCATTGGATCCAACTGATAACACAACTGGATTTTCTTTTTCATTATCAAGAAAGTGATGAATGTTTAATGCCTTTCTTTGTCTCTCTTAAACTGCCTGCAAGCCTTGTGAGAAACATGAAATATTTTTCTTTTTTTAGACAAACTTGTTTTCCTTTATACATTAAATATCTGGTACTATTCTGTAGCTTTTAAATGTTTTTCTTTAGCAGAGTATCTATTCTTTCACTGTTGTCAGTGATTCTTTCCAGCTGTTGTTTAAATATATTTTTATGCTAATAATTTTATTGCGATCTTCGTGATACTTTTTTATAAATGCACAATTTTTCTTGTCATTTAGTTTTTTCCAAATTCGTTCATTAATGTGTTTTTTTTTCTGTAAAACTGAACTGCCCACTCGTGTTGCCATACTTTTCTTCATATGAAAGTGGATGACATGTTTTTGGACTATGCAGTCATATTGTGTCCGTAATGTCTGTCAGTAGGAATGGCGACAATTCTGAAGGGCAGATACAATAATACTGATACTCTATGATCGAGACAGTTCCCAAACATGTAGAGTCTATTATGCTCCAGTTGTTGCTTGTCATTTTATCAATTTATTTTTTCTTCTCAAATTTTGAAAAATTTCCTTTTAAAGGAAATTTTGCAAAAAAGGTGTAATTTATTGAGGTCATCGACATGCTATGTAATGTGAAGGTGGAGTGTGATTTCTTGCTTCAAAAAATTTTTCTTTTTTTCTCGATACAAGAACATTTCCTGTGGGCATTCAGTGAGTAATAGAATAAGCTTAATGAAATGTAAAATGTCTGCTCTTTAGTGAAGTTGAAACAAGATATGTGATAGACAATGTAAGGTAGAAAAAGGGTGCCACATGTAATGTTACAGCTCTGTGTTTGGAGATGAGACCTCAAGAAACTACCAGTCTTATGGTATTTTACCTTAACTGAAGAAAACCCTTGTTTAATCATTAAATTTCAGTTCAGGTATTCAGTGGGATGAAATGAACATTTTGATGACACATCACCCACCAGACAAAGACTATGGGCACATTAAGATCAATGAGCCACCAACGCCCTATAATAGATGGAAGGACCCTGATGACGAAGCTGGAGAAGGCACTGTTGAACCATTCTCTGACGATGAAGCTGATCCTGGAAAACTAGATCCTGATCATTTGCATAAAAGGTAATTTATAGCAGCTTGCAATCATAATCTCCAGGCTACTATTACGCATGTATGTATGGCAGGTATATAGCCAGCTTTGTTTGGACTCCCTTTAAGGATGTATAAAATACACAGAATGCAATCTGATCTGATGAGCATTCAATCTCATACCCATATTTTTCTGTATTTTTGGTACGAGGTTGTGGGCATTTGGACCTTATGATCTCTTGTGATATAATCATGTGTGTTTAGAAAATCTATTATGTGAGTCTTATGCAAAGCAAGGCATTGGAGCAAGAGGGTTTTGACCTTCAATTGATGTCACCTGTGCTCCTTAATCTTTAGTTATTACTGGTTTTGAAGTAGAGAGCCCTGTACAAGCCCTGTACAAGTTGAATTCTCTACAACTATGGTTAGATTTGTGTACTCTTGAGTCAACCATAAAAAAGATTCTCCTGAAACATCTTTGTGTGCTTTGATACAAGGATTAAAGATGCTCCAAAGAGGCGTTCTTGGGAAGATCCAGAAAATGGTGGAGAGGAAGAAGAAGATGATGAGTTATCAGAACCACAGAAAGGTTGATTGACATTCATAATTCATCCTATTGTTGAATAAGGAACTGAGTATTATTGTGAAAAGTTATGCAGATTTAGGAGGTTGTTGTGGGCTGAGCTGGATAACGTTTTCTAAGATCTGCATAATTCTTTATATCATACTAAACCCTTTGCCATAATAATTCTGGTCTCAACTTTGTTTTGCATCAAAGGAAGATAAAAGTGGTCTCAATGTTGGCATAAATGTAGAGCAGTGGAATAGTCTTTCCTAAGTTAAAGTACCGTAATAATCTGTAATAATGATTATATGTCTTTATTTCATAGAATAAAAGTACATACATGTATTCCATGTTACAATTACAATTAAGGAAAGGGCCAAATGTTACAAATATAAGAGTAGAAAAAAAGACAAGATTGAAAGTTTAAAAAAGCGTAAATAGCTGAGAAATAAGGAATATTATATTAAAAAGACAATGTAAAATGGTAAAATGACATGGTAAAAAACAATCTAAATAGCTACCGGTAAGTTATCATTAAATATGATTTATAAAAGTGTTCATAAACCCTTGGGTGTTAATTTTCGCCCTAAGAGCAGAACTACAATACAGCTAGTACTTAGTCTCCTTTGCTTTGGGAAGCATGAGATAGATAGGATGGCCTTCTGACTCAGACACTTTGCTGTAAATTCTTCTGTCTTGTTTTTCTAGGAGCCTGCAGATGTTAACTTTGTGAGAAATATAATTACGCGTGAAGCAATTTTAGTTTGCCAAAGGATGACTTTGACAAAAGTTGAGCTGGGGGACTGCTGTTGTGTTCCTTTTTTGTCACTTCTTCAGCTCAAACTACAGGTGGCCAGAGGCAACTTTTTGTCGTGGGGCCAATTTCATAATACTGTTTCAAGACTTTTTGTAGTTTACTAGTCTATAGCTATTGGTTTAGACTCTAAAACAATGGCTACTTAAATTACACTTGTAAAAGTTTCATTAAATTGACCCCTGTGTGATAGAAGGCGAGCATTTTGTTGTCCCTTTAATTACTGGTTTAATAAACCTTATAATGTTGCTGATTGTTTTGATTTAGAGGTGAAGAAGAAATTTGAAGAAAAGCGAAAATACCATTACAATGAGTATTCCAAGGTCAAACTTGCGAGGAAACTTATAGAGCAGGAATTAAAAGATTTAGAAGATGATGATGATGATACAGACAGTAAAAAGGAACAGCCAAGCTCATCAGCACAAACTGATGCCGATACACAGGTGCGATAATTAAATATTAACGTAGACAAAACACTATGCAAAGAAGCCTTTGGGGGGGGGTATGCT
This sequence comes from Porites cylindrica, assembly GCA_964035525.1. Classification (NCBI taxonomy): domain Eukaryota; kingdom Metazoa; phylum Cnidaria; class Anthozoa; order Scleractinia; family Poritidae; genus Porites; species Porites cylindrica. The sequence goes on along the minus strand of OZ037776.1, from coordinate 48,716,640 downwards.
TTCACTTTGTCAGTTCATTCTTAGGAAAAAGAAGAAAACAGAAAATGTTTGGAAATAATGGACGAGAGTTTGTATTTTGCTGCTAATTAAACAGCCAAAGTACAAAAGACACTGATGTTGCTTTCACTGTTCAAAAAAGGTTGTTACTGTCCCTTTTCTTTCCTCCTTTTCTGTTGATTGTCAGTGCTTTCTGAGAAAATTTTCGCCAGTTTTCAGGGCCATTTTCCCTGTCACTTCTATCCCCTGGAAAGCCTCTGCAAAAGCCACCAGTAGTGCTGTAATATTTGGTGGCCACTGCATGGGGTTGTTGAGATATACGTGTAGTATGAACCTTAAAAGAATTTAATATTAACTTACATGTAGCTTTGTCATTTTTTGGAGGTCTTTCAACAGAATTTGTTTGTGAAATGAGGTTTGCCCATTGCTCTGTTTATTTTTTTTCTTGGGTTCTGCTCATGTTCCTTATCATTTTGAAGCAGAGCAAAGGCTAGCACATGAAAACAGACTTGAGTTACCTCAATGCAAACGCAATGACTGTTTTTAATTTCTTGTCTTGGCACTTTGGCATGCGTTTGGACTAGTATTTGCTTTTCACACTTCTAAATTGGGACAACATAAGCACAAATGCAAGGTAAAAATTTCTCGTCTGCTGTGTTGGGATGCAGGATGCTCAGATGGTTATGATTATCTCACTGTGCTCACCTTTGCATTGTTTGGTTTCAATTAGTGAGGCCCTCTTAGGTGGGGATACCTATGTCCCTAGTCTGAGTTTCAAATACAGTCGTTTCATGTTTTGATGAGTAATAAAATATAAATAATAAAATATTTATATGGCGCTTATACTTTTCAGTGCTAAGCATTTGGATGAGTAGGTCTTGTCTCTGTTTATATTGCTTGTCGCATTTTCATCTGTTCTTATTTCGCTGTTTTAAGGCTATGTCGCTTGTCGGAAGTTTACTCTAACAAGGTCTCATTAGTTCACTTATTATTTTTTGTTTTAATAGTGTATTTTGTATTGCTTTCAGATGGATGAGACATGATTATCAAGTATTTTATGTTGTCACTTAATGGTACAGACTTTTTGTAATCATGTACATTCAAGAATATATTATTGGTCATCTGGTGGATCCAAGAAGAAAAAATCCCTCCTTCCTTTGGCAAAAATAGTGACATAAAATAACAAGAAAAGGCCCAAACATTTTTAGTCTTGTCCTTGAACGTAAAAGGCCATCAGAATCCCACATCTCTATCAGCTGCAGTTTGTTTCTCCACTCAAATGTACAGAAAATAATGGACTAACTTAAAATGCAAAAAAGAAAATCAACCATTTGATTAAGATATGAAAGTTATATTGAAAAGATATAAAAGATGGCTTGTATTACTATAGAGCAGTGTCTAATACAATGTTACCGACATTATTATATAGTTGTGTGAGCTGACTGATTTATATAAGACTTTTCAAACGACTGAAAATACGAGTATTCTCTTCTCCTGTTCTTGTTCATTGTTCATTTTCCATTCAACATAAAAGATTCGATTTAAAATTCCCAGAAATTCCATGTGTTCAAATGTTTCCCAGTTTTTCAAAGTATTTTCCGTCCCCTCGAGTTGCAATCTCCCTTGACTCAAGAAGACGGCTGAAATTCAGACTGGGAAGGATCTAACTCCTTCTTATTTGAAGGTCTAACTGAAAAGCCAGCAAAAACATATGAAAAATAAGCCGAAAGGATGTACCCTGGCCGCCAGAGGTTTTTTGGTTCTTTCCTAATGCCTGATATAGGAAGCTTAAGCGACGTCGACGGCGACGTCATACTCTGGGTTGCAGAGTTAATTTTTTTCTAATCTAAGGGTCTGTTTACAGGGAGAGAGGGTTACCCTTGTGCTAGGGTTACCGCAGCGAGCGGGTTAAAGTTAGCTGTGGTTTACGAGCAAATTTCACAGGTAGGGTAACCCTATCACCCGGGTCAACTTTACCAGCTTTACTGACGTGTTTCCTCATGCCTGACATTCTTTGTAAGGGTCCAAAATTTGAAATAACCTTGAAGTTCTTTACAGAAAACACGTTAATTCACGAAAAAGGGGGTTTATAATTAAGCTCAGAAATTGGATAATACTGTTTAAATTGGCACGATTACTGGTCACGCATGACGGCGAAAAGTTGACCCGGGTAGGCGAGTTATCCCTAGCTGAGCGTTTACAAGGCAGGTAGGGTAACCCTCTTGCTAGGGTAACCCTAGCACTAAGGTAGGGTAACCCTAGCGCTAGGGTTACCCTACCTGCCTTGTAAACGCGTCATGTGAAAAAGGAAGAAATATGCGAGTGCTAGGGTAACCCCGTCCGCGAGGCTAACCCCAGCACCAGGCCTACCCTCCCCCCTTTAACAGGGCCTAATTCTTGATAGGCTGCGACAGCGAGGCGCGAAGCGCCAAGAGAAGGTTTTTCAAGAACGGACCTCTGGAGCCAGGGTAGCGACGTCAACGAGAACGGCAAAAAAGCAATGAGTTTAGCTTGGTTTAGCTTGGCAAAACAACAACTCTGCACATCCATCACGCTTTTTTGTACATTTCTTTGCCGTCACTGCGCGACTACGACGTGCATGAAAGTGCCTAATTTCACGTTTTAAGGTGATGTTACACGCGACGATTCGCAACGACGATCACAGTTTTAGCGCAACACACTCTTGCAACATTGTTTCGAATAGGTACAGCATTGTTCCAACATTGCAAAGCGGTGTTACGCTAAAAATCGTCGTTGCGAATCGTCCAGTGTAACATCACCTTTATGGAGGATATGCACATTTTTCCCGACAACCTTCCTCGAAATAGCCGTATATTGATCATAAAACTGTCTTCAGAGTTTTGAGAATACAACTTGAACTACAGCAGTAGTATGAACAAAGTCAACATTTTAAGACTGAAGTTCATGTTCTTTTTTAATATCCACACCATCTAAACCAGGGAATGGTGTTGGATTTTTAAGAAACGATTTTGGTTCACATGAACCTAGTTTAGTGGCCTTATCTCCCACGAGTGTCTTGTAGCTCAGTGGTAGAGCATCTGGTTGAGTCACCAGGTCATAGGTTCCACTCCTGTGTGGAGTACGCAATTCGAATAACTCAAACTGGAGTTCACCGAGAGCTTAATCCCCGTCGGGAAGAAGAATGCTGAAAGTAAGGTTCGCCAATAAACTCAACAAGAATAGAGTAACGAATTCAATTCAGATCAAGGTTCCTCATCAAAAGCGTTTTTATTGGATTTGTTGGACAGAGTAGCCACATTCATTATAACTCCCAATTACCCTTAATTGTAATACTACACTATTATATCAGTTATTAGTAAAATCCAACTAGTGGTCTATTATCAATGCTGCGTTCTGATTGGTTGAGCTACTACAAGGCTATATGTTATAGTCCACTAGTAGCGAAAAGCGCCGGATTTTTGGCGGCACAACAGGATTACAGTCTTCCTTTAAGTTGTTTTGTCTTGATGTTTTTGACCAACTAGTTGGATTTTACTATAATAATTATTCCTCTCGCCCCCATGGCCTCTGAGGTAATAGCCCATTCGGCCTTCGGCCTCATGTGGGCTATTGACTCAGAGCCCATTCGGGCTCGAGGAATAATTGTTAAGTATCTCCTACTATATTGCGTTACGATTCACATACCGTGCGTAAACCCCTGGGCTTATACATCTTTGTGAAGATTCTTAGGAGGGCTTATATCCAACAGGGCTTATCACCGGAATAGAAAAAGCGCGGCGAAATATGCTATAGCAGCTTTCAGACGTCATAATCATTAAATCGAGTTTGTTTACAGGTTTTTTGGCGTATAACTGGGAGGTGGCTTATAGCGGCAGTTTACGGCATTCTCAGTTAAAAATACACACATTTATGAACTATGAACAGCAAACCACGTCCGTTTAACCACCAGCGAAACTTTGACGGCAAAAACTGTTAAATATGACATAGCTACGGCAGCTGTAAATAAATAAGTATTCAGTTTTATCATGTAGAACGCTTCTTGCTCGTCAAAAGGGTTTTTACTTGTCAAAGTAACATTTGGTGTTTTTTTGCGGAAATGGGTGGCAAAAAAATCAAGCAAGGTATGTCGGACGGTAATTAGCATTGCATATTTTATTCCGCGCTTTTGAATTATTTCCGCTGAATTTGTTCCAGTAAACTTTTGGAGTTTCTACTAAAAATAAATAGTCCACAAAACTATACGTTATTGAAAGGGTACAAAAGTATCCTTTTTTGCATTAAAAATAATTTACTATGATTACGAAAATATCTCAGAATTAAATCACTCCTTTCTTTTTCCCAACATCAATAAAGGCTTCAACACAACGTTCAATTTCTTCTGTGCTGTGAGCTGCAGAAATCTGGACACGTATTCTGGCCTTTCCTGCATTAAAAAAAGATCATGTCGTAAAATACGATGTCGAGTAGCAATTCAATACTCCCCTTTGGTTTAAATTCTATCTACAAGATCAAGAAGGAATAAAGTGCAGATAAAACGAAAGACTTAAAAAAGTTAAAAACCACTTTACTCCACTTAGAAAAACGACCTACTAGTACACGTTTGAATAATTGACTCTTAGTTAAGTATCGATCCTATATCTGCAATAGAAAGACTCAAGTTTCTCTGCGAATTATAAGAATTTAAGCCGCACACTTAGCGTTCTTTGTTTTTTCAGGGGAAATTGTCTATAAGTCTGGTTGTTGAATTAAAAAAAGAAAGGAGAGGGAGTTCGTTAGCAACTTAGACCGTATAAACAGGGTCTGGGCGAGGGGGCCTGATCCGGCATTCTCGCTCCTTTTTCACGATAATCCCGCATCCCGAACTCAGTTCTGTCATCTCCATCCCGAATACCTTTTTCCTTCCCGATATCGCATCCCGTTCCCAGATTTTCACGAATCCCGCCTCCCGAGTAGCGGTCAAATCCCGTATTTTTCGATTTCCTGAATCCCGCACTATAGTTTCGGTCAATCCCGGATCCCGAGAGAGTACCCTTCAAGACCATCTATAAAACGTGCCTCATGTAGCAACGTATTAAAAATTCTCACCTTGAGGAACAACAGGGAAGGTAAAACCAATCACATAGATCCCACGTTCTGAAGAAAAGACAAAACAAACTAAGATATTGCATGTGAAAAGCATAAAATACAGTGGAGAGTGTGCGCCTCAACCTGTGCTGTTCCCGGTAGTGTTTTGAGTTCGAAAAAACAAAGCTTTCTCATGCGGTTTGCTGGACAATTCTTCCTCACTTATTTTTTAGGCCTTGAGTACCTCCGGCACTGGGAATAAGTCCAAGAATAAGTCAAACCTATGAAATCACGTTCCGTCGACTAGCGGGGTTCTGTTATCTGAGCTTAACATTCCACAGTAAAAAAAACAAATGATATTGCAAGTTCAAAACCAACAAAAAAGGCATAAAACTAAAAAGAGAGAAAGGAGAAAACAGTCGAACCTGCGATCACTCAGGTTAGTGCTCGCTTGCGCAAAGCAAACCACAAAGGGTCTCTGCCGGGAACGGGTCTTGCACGTCTAGTGTCTAACTATTTGAAGAGAATTTCCCGGGGGAGAATTTATTGCATGCGATTTCTCAGGCACAACACGAGCAGTGCCATCTTCCTTGTATACCCTAAGTTGTGTAGCGCATAAGGGGTTAGACGGTGTGTCAAAAAGGTCATTTAGCAACGTCATGACTATAGATGGTTTTCACAGTGACGTCATCAAATTGTAAAGTCAAAATAGCGAGGATCTACGAATTCTTATTTACACTAGTTTGAAGATAAAAAAAGTAACTCTTTGTACAAGTTTCCATGTAGCATGTTTCATTTCGAAAGTACAGCAATTTGAACTTCCGAGTTTTCACAGTGCGTGACACAAAATAGGAATGCTATCTCGTTGAAAAAGAGTCTCTCCTCTTGATTGTCAGCAGTATAACCATTTCAAGTATTAGAAGATATTTTTATGCGCACGTATGCTAGTTATCGAGTGAAAAAAAAGAACTTTTATAGGACAAGTGAACTTCAGATGTTTTTATTGATTTCCGGCAGCCATATTGGTGCACCAAAATGGTGCACCAATATGGTGTCTCCATAAAAAGCTCTAGAAAGGTGCGTGAAACGTTTCGGTAAATAACTCAGAAACTGCAGGCCACAAAGACCTGAGATTTGGACAATTTGTTTAAAAATTAGTCCTTTATAATATTTCATTTTCCAGGCTTCTTCCACTGGACGGTTTCCAATTTTTCTTTGTTGCGTGACAATGAAAACGATCTATATTGACTTTAATATGGGAGGTCCAATTGGACGAGGAGGTTGATAATGTAGTTGATAATGGACAAGCCATACATAAGTTTCATTCCCTTTATTAGCACATACCTAACATCTCATCAGCAAATTCAACAGCGAGGCGTGCATCTCCTAACATGACTGGTGTGATAGGGTGACCATCACCCTACAATATCAGAGTAAACAGGACAACGTACAATTTGTGCATCATATCAAGCACTAAATGGCATCTCTGTCACGCATGTCAACACTCTTTCAGGTGATGTCACACGAGACGATTCGCAACGACGATTTTTAGCGCAACACAGCGTTGCATCGTCGTTGCGACATTGTTTCGCTGTGTTGCGCTAAAAATCGTCGTTGCGAATCGTTCCGTGTAACATCACCTTTAGAGGGAGGTTATTATCTGTTGATGTTTGACTATTTCAAGAAAAGCTACTTAGCAGTATTGCTGTTGCTGTAGTTCTGTTTCTTATGCTGTAGAGGATAGTTGTGACTTTCGAGTCTGTGGATTTATTTAGTACATAGTTCTAACTTTTGAGTCCCTTAATGAAATCCTATAGCGAGACCGTTCAAATGAAACCTTATCAGTAGTACCGTATTTATTCGAATAAGCGCCCAACCTCGAATTAGCGCCCACCTCGAATAAGCGCCCATCCTAAAGGCAGAAAAAGTTAATAAGCGCCCACCCCAGCCTACCCCCTTGCCCCTCACACCCCCCCAAAAATTGAATAAGTACTAATAAGAGACTTGGAGACTTCCCCGAAGACGGAGTTTTCTTCAGAGTATTTTACACAAACCTTGCTTTGTTACATCTTCGCGTTTTGTTTTTACTATTTATTGTTTTGTTGCAAAATAAACATACTGCACTTGCTGAATTGTTGAAAATTTAATAAGCGCACAGCCTCGAATAAGCGCCCACCTCGAATAAGCGCCCACTCTCAAGGTCCAAAAATTTAATAAGCGCCCAGGGCGGTTAATCGAATAAATACGGTACTTCCACATGGCGCTGTTCGCTTCTCGATATTTTATGAAATGAAGCCTGGGATTTCTGGTGAGTCTTAATTTTGCCCACTTTAACGGCGGTGAGTGGAAGGGGATATAGGCTGCGAGCAGGCTCACCTACGCGAGTTTGGAGAAAATTTTGGCGGCGGTGCTGGCCGTGCTGCCAGTGTGTTCAGCTTGTTGTACACAGTACAGATTCCAATGATGTGATGAAAGATTTTACGGTTTAATAAAGAATGGTCTACGCCAAATAAATTTTGTCCCTGCAACAGGCTGATTGAGATATTTTAGTGTTTCTAAATGTTTTCGGTTATATTATATCTTGGCTTCAGTCATGTCTTTTTGTCAGTGAAATTCAGACATCAAAGTAATTTTTTGATAACCAGGTCTGGTCTTGACTTCCTTGATTAATTGCTTTACTATTTGCTATAATCTTCACGAAATTATTCTGTACGTTTAGTTCACTTTATACCAGATATCAAATGTATATTTGAAGCTCTTAATATTTATTAAATAATTATACTCACGATTACATCAAATCCGGCAGCTGTCATCCGTGATCTGAACAAGGTTGTATTTTCCTGCACCTTTTTAATCAGGTCAGAGCCATTCATTAACAGATCAAAAACCTGGCGGATCAGTACAGAAAAGCAATGTTCAGAACACAGACACTTTTAGAAAGTTAGAAAGTTTTTCAGAGGAGAGAAGAAAATGGTCAAGAACAGAAGTAGCGTGTCATGCCAATCGTAGAGCTCTGTTCTCCTGAAGCTGCGGTAAAACGAGCGACAAAAACGTACAACTTGTTCTGCGATACTGGTGCAAACGAGTTGAAAATCGTTGTTTTGCGTAAACCTGTCTTGCAACAAATCAGGTTGTTGGGTGAATGCCCTCTTCTGATTAGATAAAATTACTCGGGAGTGATGCCATACGTGGAAGTATAGTTGCGTTTGCCTTGGGGCAGTAAAACGCGGAACATGTTTTTGTTACAAAAAGCGCAACTACTCTCTTCTTTTTGCAGCAACTTTTCGCAACTTGCAAAAACCTCACTTATTGCAAGACGTCTTAATTCCTGGGGAGTAAGCGCGCATCATCGCAGACATTTCTTTTCAATTCGTTTTGCACCAATTTTGCAAAAGAAGTGGCAAGTTAATGCCGTTGCTAAAATTACGCCAAATACTGATTCGTCTGGTGGTCCTTACTCTAGCTAACAATGCGAAGTTCGAACTTTTACGGGAACAGTGACATTTCATAAGAGCCAGAGCCCATGATGACTCCTGGTAAGAGTTTTAAAGTTGTCTACTATTTTCTTTCCAAGAAGAGGAGGCACTAAATAACATTGTCAATGTAAGCAAATTTCTAGGAGGTAAATTCTCTAAAACCACATCCAAGTTCAAGAGGACTAAGAAAATTTTGATGTTACACGTTCACATTGATAATCCTATACAAATGCACGTCCCACATGTGGAAATGTTACGTCATAGTTGGGAAAGAGAGCAGTAAAAAGCCAGTGAGTGTGATGCACGTGCAGATGTGCTGTTTTCGTGCTTTTTTACACTTTTTGGCAATTTCCTTGACCAATTTAGTTTTGTAAGCTCCCTATTGAGGTATGTTTCAGCTCCAGACGCAAGCGGATTCACTTTTCTACGCTTTGTTGACCATGCACCTAGCCTGCGAGCAAGCCCTCCAGGGCGCGGCGGGGCGGGAAAAGGAAGGAGAGCTTGCAACTACGTCTCTGGAATTTGAATATCTGCATCGAAAAAGTCCAAGCGAAATGCTGATTGGTCGAAATGACATTAGTAATGACGTCATTACCCTTGGCACGTGTCTTTCAATGTTTGTTTACATTCGCACTCGTTTCAACTTCTCGCTGATTGGCGGAAATCTCTAGTGAAAGCTCAGTCGACGGGGAGCTACAGGGGAATTGGAGGTGGAATTCAAATTCCAGAGACGCAGTTGCAAGCTCTCCTTTCTTTTCCCGCCCCGCCGCCAGAGCGCCTCGGAGAGCCTGCCCGTAGCCTACCATGCATCTAACCTTGATGGCGCCACCCACTACAGCAGGGGGAAGGGTGTTAGAGAACAGATAAGGACGGGATTTCTGACGAAGCATCTGGATAAGCTGTTTTGGTCCTGTGGTGTAACCACCTAAAGACAGTACAAACACAAAAATGAAATTATTAAATGAAATTTGGTCTTTTAATAAATCACAGTCAAGGAGGCCCGGGGTGGGTACTTAACGGAGTTAAGGCTATGCCCCGAGGAACAACCCCTCACCATTTTATATACCATTTTTGACAGAAAAAGTTGCCCTTTCTTATACCTTCTAACGACAAATGGTGCCTCTTTTACATGCCTAGTTTAGAACTTTGCATCCCCTTTAACCAATGTAAATGTACTGTCTTAAAAACATAAATAAATCACAAAACCAGGACATTTTCTCGACTTTTTCACAGCCATAAAATGTATCTGTTAGCCTTATTGCGCCTTTTTACCGACCAAAATGACATTATTTTCCCTACCGTTTCATGTACTTCAGCTGGTGAAATCCCTACCCTTTCATATACCCGAACTCTGAAAAAGGTACCCCTATCGGGCGGAGCCTACCCGTATAGGCCATTATAGGACGTACGCCCCAGGCAAGAAGAGCATTAATGCATGATCACCTGCAGAACCACCCAACGCTTTTCCAAGAGTAGAATTGATGATATCTACACGACCTTTGCAGTTCAAATAGTCCTCTGTTCCTCTAAAAAATATAAATCATTTTCAGTAAATCTTATGGATAAACAAATGAAAACTCAAGATCCAAATGAAAACTCAAGGCTGACTTTTGAAACTCATAAAGTTCAATTAACATAATTTTCAAATGATTCATAACAGGTAAGTGTTAATTTTACTTTGTCAGCTTCTGTTTATTATTAGACTACGAGCAGTCTCTCTTTTTTCTTGGTCCGTCGAGCAAAACCCCCGAGACACGCAAATGACCACGCGCGTGACCGAAGGCGCCGCCCTTGTTTCTCGCGTCTTGCGGCTTCGCCACTCAACGCTCGCGTGCGCGTGCACTCTCCTTACTAAATCTGGAGAAAAAGAGAGACTACTCGCAGTCTAGTATATTATGAGAGAACTCCCCTGCAAGATTTACACCCAGAAAGTAGAGCTGGCGAATGGTACCTATCTAGAAAATCTTTTGTCTTACAAAATTTTGATCTAACCTTGAAATCTCTGAAGCAACTTTGATGTGTCTTAGCAAAGGTCTCCATTTTGTTTTCTTCCCATCTTAAACAAAGCTCTCAGCAATTGTCCGATTTTAACACTTGCCACCCCTGTAAGTGGGACACTCACAAAGGTGACATCCCCTCATGTTGTGAGGACACTCCTGTAATGTAATAGACAGCCCTACAAGGAGAGCACCCCTACAAGGTGAATTCCCTTTAGGTGGACATCTGTAGACTGAAGAAAATCCCTGTAGATTCACTGTTATGGCTCGTTTTAGTGACACCAACTATAATAAACAGTTGTCTTTAATTAAAAGGATTTGCACACTGTACCTTCCAGTTTCACCTAGGAATCCTGTAGCATGACACTCATCTATGAATGTAAGTGCTCCATATTTTTCTGCTAGATCACAGATCCCACTATAGATGAAGAACTGAAAGTTAGTTTTAACCGGTATAAAATGTTTGGAATAAAGTGCTCACAGAGAGTCTAATTTTTGTTTCTTTCTTTCCATCTCAGGGTCATGGATTTTTTGCCCTGTAATCTTCCGGGCTCGAAATAGCTGCCTGCCAATCCAAAAATGGCAGGCCAAATTTTAGGCCTGGCAGGCAAAAATAATAATAAAAAGGCTATATATATTTAGTAAAATCCAACTAGTGGTCTATTATCAATGCTGCATTCTGATTGGTTGAGCTACTACCAGGCTATATGTTACAGCCCACTAGTAGCAAAAAGCGCCAGCTTTGAAAACCAAAATAATGGCTGCTGAATAGCATTTTGCTAGCCAAAGTTGTTTTGTCTGGATATTTTTGAACAACTAGTTGGATTTTACTAAAACGATTATTCCCCTCGCCTTCATAGGCTCGAGGAATAATTGTTAAATATTGATATTTTTGGTTTTGAGCCCTGGCCTTATATGTCTGAACCATGGTCTTATCAGTTACTCAGCAGGTCTGATCAGAAAGTAAACTATTGTACTATTAGCAAGCCCTATTGATACAATCCATGCAAGTTCTTTTGAGCCAGGAAATCGGCGGACAATATACTTATAAGGGGAGGGACAGGAGGGTCCAAACCTCCTGCCTCCAGTCCCATTTTCCTTGGCTTCCTCCCTTTAATGCCATTTTTGAGTGGTTTACTTTTTTTCATTATTTTTTTCACCTACTTCAGGGGAGTCACTTTTCCATCCATGCTAAAAACACCATCTGTGACTATCAATTTTAGACGAGCTCCTTCAGCTTCTTTGAGCTTTTCTTCAAGGTCTAATGAAGGATACAATGAATATAACGCACTGGTAAATCAAGCAAATCAGACTTAGTCTGGTGATTCAAAAACAAACAAGAACTACATTGGTAGAAATGGGCAGACAAGAAGCTTTTTAAGAGGTGAGAGCAAGAGCAAGAGCAAGAGCCAGAGAGAGACATAATCTTGCAAGAATTTTTTCCACTTCTGCCATAATAATTATTTATACAAAGTAACAACAGCTTAATTAAGGTCGGTGAAAAAACTGCATATTAAAAAAAGAATTGTGGCTAGAAAAATGGTCTGAAATGAGAAGAAACATGCAGGATTACTTTGGACAATTTTATATCAATTACTGATTTGGTATCTGACAGCAACAGGTCTCTCATAAATGGTGACTTGTTAGTAGCTAAGACCATACTGTATACTGTCGGTTGCATCTAAGCATGGACACAAGACAAAAAAAAAGTTCTAATAGGGTGACAGCCATTAAAGCAAAACTTGTTTATATGTTTTTGATCAGTGCCTTCTGCTCATATTTCATTTTCGCAACTTTCAGGCATATTTCACGTTCAGAAACAGCACACTTGCCCCACTTGCCCCCAGTAATTATCCTTAAATTATGTCTAAAATTCTTGTAAAGAATATTTTGTTGAGTGGAAGCAAATCAAGTTGACAACAGCCCCTACCCAAAACTTTGAATGTTTGGTGGCAAAACATGTCGCCGGTTGCACCCGATTAGAACATTTTTTTCCTTACGTGTACAAACTTATCTGTAGATGCAGCTGACGGTATTTCCAGTAAAAATACTTTGGGCAGGAACAAACTTTCGGTTGCAAACTTTTTTCAAAAATTGAGTTTTTGGTAGGTCTTTTAACAGATTGAGTTAATTGAGTATTGCCTTTCCTGGGAAGAGACTACAAACTGATAATTTTATTACGCCACACACAACTTTATATAGACATGCACAATAACACTTTTCCAGCCATTCTTGTCAGCTACCTGCCATATCCTTATTCTTGTATTTGAATTTCTTGGCTTTACAGAGGCGTATTCCATCAATAATAGAGGCATGATTAAGTTCATCACTCAAGACAGCATCATCTGGACCTAACAGAACCTCAAATAAACCAGCATTTGCATCAAAACAACAGGCATAGAGTATTGCATCCTCACGCTCGTGAAATCTTGATATCTTTTCCTCAAGCTCTTTGTGAATATCCTGCGGAAAGAAATAAAATGCTCAATGGACATTCCATTTCACCCCTTTGTTCATTTTTGTGACATGATGAGTAATTTCACATCCCTCAGACAAGTTTTTTCCCCTTTAACTTTAAATATGAGACAATTTGAGTTACATAAATGTGTTTATTTGTTTTAAAATGGGAAGTTCTCTCTGCCTATTCTTGTACATTACTAATGTACATTTTTATACAACTTTTTGATGTCTTATAAATTGCTTACTTCCATTAGTTATTGGCTGTTTCAAGGTCAAGTGAAAGAAACTTTATTCAACTGTATTCCCTGAAGGCAATTATACTGATGAATTAATACATCATGCACAGGATATAATTTTAAATTCACTTTTGGGAAATCACAAAAGTGACAGAAATTTTGGCCATATGCAGTCCGCGTTGTGAGTTGTCACCTCTATTCATAATGTCAGGCCTCCAGCAAGAAAATGTGAAGTTTTATAAATACTGCATGAAAACTGACAAAAAAACCATTGGGATCTAAAAAACTGGCTTTGGCAATGTTGGGCAAATCTTGTAATGAATTAGCCAGTCACTAACAACACAGGTAACCCAGGCTCTGTGATAGTACCACAGTACGGTTCCAGTAAAATTACAGTGTTTGTGTGGGGTAAAAATATCATCCTAAAATTTATAGGAAATACTAAATAAAGATCAATAAAACTTACTCTGCAGTTAATTGTTGTTGTCCTTATTGCTCCAACGAAGTTTCGTGATAATTTGCAGTAATTTGTTCAAATTCACTCTATCTACAATAATAATATACAAGGTAGGAAACACGAGGTGCCATTTTCGCCGACATGCTCTCATTCAACACAACTTTTTCCACGAAATTCGAACTCCAACGGAAAATAAACATGCCAGGATCGTAGAAATAGGATAGCAGCAGATATAGAAACCAATGAAGCTTTCCCAGATAGAGAAACGAATCCCACAGACTTCGACAAACTCGAAGAATATAATCCAAACACACCGAGAATACGCTCGCCGAAGCAGCCGGGCCAGATCAACGCGCGGCCAAGAAAATGAAGCCTGGGCACTGTACAAAAAAATTCCATCCCGGGGGTCCTGGGGTGACCTTTCTAGGGACCGATACATCATTTGCCCAACGCCACCCTCCCCTGCTAGAAAAATACTTGATAGAAGGCAATTGTTCTTCCTAGCCAATCACTATGGCCTGTTGTAAAGAGATTATTTTCCTCTCGAACTATATTCAGCTCCTGGCGCTGGTCCTCAGAAAGTTTATCAAACATCAATAGGGCAAGGTTATAAGGGCAAAGGAAAGAACAACGAAGGACGATTTACAAAACTTAAAACGAGCAAAAGATATAAGTGAATTTTGGCTCTTACCGAGGCATTTGTACAACAGGACCAAATTCAAAGAGAGGTGTATCACGATGATTCACCTATTTAACCGATAGAGCGTTCACTTGTATTGACAAGAAGTCGGCGTGTTACTGCCGCATTAATCGCTAAATATGTTAATCGCGCTAGTTCTTTGTTTACTAGTGCACGTGCCTTTCACATTCGTCTCAGTTATCGCAATTCATATTCTGTCGCAATTTTCTGTATAATTTTTGACATTAGTTTGTAAGCTTCACCGTTTATTTACGATAGTTTCGCTCGAGAGTTCACAGCAACAGTATCTCAGTCATCATCTACCTTTTGTTCAACCTCGTTTTTAGCCCGCCTTGTAAGCATTTCGCGTTGTTATTTCATTAGTTTCATTACTGTTATTTGCATTCCTTAGTAAAAGAAATGGGAAGCCTTGTAACTCCGAAGACTCTCCCGATTATATTACTTTTTTTTTAGCCATTTAAATTCAGGCGCGTGTGCGGGGTTTGCTCTGGCAAATGGTGATTGGCTAGGAAGAACAATTACCTTCTATCAAGTATTTTTCCAGCATGCAGGGGAGGGTGGCTTTGGGCAAATGATGTATCGGTCCCTAGAAAGGTCACCCCAGGACTCCCGGGATGGAATTTTTTTGTACAGTGCCCAGGCTTCATTTTCCTGGCCGCGCGTTGATCTGGCCCGGCTGCTTCGGCGAGCGTATTCTCGGTGTGTTTGGATTATATTCTTCGAGTTTGTCAAAGTCTGTGGGATTCGCTTCTCCATCTGGGAAAGCTTCATTGGTTTCTATATCTGCTGCTATCCTATTTCTACGATCCTGGCATGTTTATTTTCCATTGGAGTTCGAATTTCGTGGAAAAAGTTGTGTTGAATGAGAGCATGTCGGCGAAAATGGCACCTCGTGTTTCCTACCTTGTATATTATTATTGTAGATAGAGTGAATTTGAACAAATTACTGCAAATTATCACGAAACTTCGTTGGAGCAATAAGGACAACAACAATTAACTGCAGAGTAAGTTTCATTGATCTTTATTTAGTATTTCCTAGAAATTTTAGGATGATATTTTTATCCCATACAAACACTGTAATTTTATTACTGGAACCATACTGTGGTACTATCACAGAGCCTGGGTTACCTGTGCTAACAAATGATTTTGTTCTATGACCAAAAAAACTCAATTTAGTGTTTTCTTTTTCCTAATCTTAATGATTTCCCCGGTGAACATTAAGAATCTTGGGAAAACAAAACATTTCCCTTGATGGGAGCAGGCATTGTTTTTTTTTTCTTCAAGTGTATACTTTAAGCTTAATGCAGTGTTAGGCTACCAGTAATTAAAAAAAAACACTACCTGTGTTCCACATATGAACCGTACAGAGCTCAGTCCATTTCCATATTTTTCCAATGCATTTTTGGCAGCTTCAATAACTTCTGGGTGGGACTAAAAACAATAAAACCAAAAGTTTGATAGCAACATCACAACTGGCTGTACCGCATTTCCTTGAAAAAGGTTGTCCTTGAGCCAGAGGGGCACTTATTTAAAATTATTACAAATTAGTGCAAAAGAAGCTCATTTATGTAATAAAGCCTTAAGGGAAAGCTCAGACACTTGGGGAACATTATTCCACACTCTATACACTGAATCTAAAAATGGTAATCTTACACTGTAGCAATAACTGGAACTGCATTAAAAGGAGAGAAAACTGTTTTCTAGCTGGTGAGGAAAGTATTGAAGCTAATTTGGTCATACATTAAATGTAAAGTAAGAGGCTTTCCTTATGGTATCCTTACTCTGTTTAAGAAAGTGACCAGTAGGGGAGGGTACTTATTCAAAAGGGGGGCTAATTTGTTTTCATACCTTTCCTGCATTCCTAACAATAAAGGTACCAACTCAACACATGGTTGACAAAATACGGTGTTTTATACAAACTTATTTGTCCACCCAGGTCTCCAATTTGTTTCACTATGTAGGCTCACCGCATGTGAACAGAGTAGGAACACATTTTTCCTTAAAAAAACTTCTGTTTGTTTACTATTATTTTTTAACTCACCGACAGTCCCAGATAGTTGTTGGCACAGAAGTTAAGTAGCTTATCATTCCTTCCTACAACTCCAATATCTGAAGCTTGTCTTGTGAAAATGACTCTTTCGTCTTTCCATGTACCAGCCTGTTTTATGTCATTGATTTGAGTATCCAGGATGTTACACAAAGCTGCCTGTGCCTTACTTGCATTACGAACAGAGACATGAACTCCTGGACATCTTGAGAGAAGTGCTTTGGTGGCTTTTCAAATGGAAATTAAACAGACTTCTATTAACTTTTTCTCTTAAATACAACTTGTGTTTTTTGTTCAATTATTTTGAATGAATCAATATTTAAATTCAATTTAAAAACACAAATTTTATAAATTTTATGAACAATCACACGATATGGGATAAGGACAGTACAAACATTTGCAGGCTTTTACACGGTATAGTCCTCCATTTCTTACTAATTATGTCATATGCCCCATGTGAGGATTGATATTCAACAAGACAATACCTAAGATTTTTAATTATAAAAATTGCCTTGTAAAAGGGTAAAATTATGCGTCTACAATAATCAATATAAACCTGCCGCCTTTTCCAGAAAATGTATGTGCATGATTTTCATATCCACATTTCCTGAAAAAATCTGATGAATTCTGTACTGTGAATGCCAAAGAAATTCTGCTGACTTGCATTATTCAAAAGATTTCAAAAGGTTTTCATCCTTACCAATCAAGCTTGGTCAATAAGGGATTCAATATGCAGCCAGACTGGGACTCTTTTTCTTGTTGCAATAAAGCGAGCAAGCAAGTAAGGCTCATCTTATCCATCAAGTAAACACAGGAATTGGTTTATTTTGCCTACTTGCTAAAACAGCCATGCAATAAGTTATATATGTCACTGCGCTACAGAGTTAGTGAGAATTTTCCCTGAATAGTGTATAACTTTTCATAATATACGTTGTGGTTCAGTTACATCCTTGGTTTGAGTTTTATTTTCCTTTGTTTTTGTGCATGGTAATGCATGTGAGATTAAAATAACGGAAAATCAGTTTTGAACCAAGGATAAAATAGCACTATTACGTACACATATCTGACATATTTATACATAACAAAGGCCACCAGTCATCCTCGGAGACCCAGGGGCAGATAAAGGGGGCGAGGGAAAGTCTAAACGGGCGGAAAAATATGGCACGAAGAAAAGTAAAGAACGGCGAGAAGAGCCCCTGGGGACAATGTCTTACCAGACCAGTTCCAACGGTCGCCGCCGTTCTGGCTTCTGATTGGTGCCAGCCGTTTTCTGGCACCAATCAGAAGCCAGAACGGCGGCGACCGTTGGAACTGGTCTGGTAAGACATTGTCCCCAGGGGCTCTTCTCGCCATTCTTTACTTTTCTTCGTGCCATATTTTTCCGCCCGTTTAGACTTTCCCTCGTCCCCACTATCTGCCCCTGGGTCTCCGAGGATGGCCACCAGTAGGCACCCGCCCACCAGACACCTACTGAATTACGTCACAATATTCCTCTGTCTCCCCGAGCTATAAAAGCGTTCAACGTTTTCGAATAGCCAAATGCCACATCTATTTATATAACTGGGTTATTAAGACAACTAAAAGACTTGAGAAACCTTTGCCATACGAAGAGACCTAAATTTTTGTTCGCACGTGAACAAATTATTATTTTGCGAACGAAAAAGATGAAACCTTAATTACGTAATTACGCACCTGACACCGATATACAAGATAGCGAAGTCTTCAGCGCAGCCATTTTGCAGTCATAAATGTAAATTTTAGTCGAGAATATTGAAATCCGTGAAGTCAACCCAGAGAAAATGACGATTATCACGATCACAATAATTACTGAGGACTGGGTTACTACTTCATGTAAGCCCTACGTATAATGTCCTGAGACATATGTATATAGTATTGCCAGATGATCTAGCGAAAGGTAAACGTTTAGTTGGTGGTATAGTTCCTGTAGTTACTGTAGTTGTTGTGGATCCTGTGGTTATTGTAGTTGCAGGAGTTGTGTAGTTCCTGTAGTTGTGTAGTTCTTGTAGCTCCTGTAGTTCCTGTGGTTGCTGTAGTTGCTGTAGTTCTTGTAGTTGTGTAGTTCTTGTAGTTCCTGTAGTTGCTGTAGTTGTTGTAGTTGCTGTAGTTGCTGTAGTTGTTGTAGTTATCGTAGTTCCTGTAGTTGTTGTAGTTCCTGTAGTAGCTGTAGTTGTTGTAGTTGCTGTAGTTGTTGTAGTTGTGTAGTTCTTGTAGTTCCTGTAGTTGTTGTAGTTCCTGTAGTAGCTGTAGTTGTTGTAGTTGCTGTAGTTGTTGTAGTTGTGTAGTTCTTGTAGTTCCTGTAGTTGCTGTAGTTGTTGTAGTTGCTGTAGTTGCTGTAGTTGTTGTAGTTGTGTAGTTCTTGTGGTTGTGTAGTTCTTGTAGTTCCTGTAGTTGTTGTAGTTCCTGTAGTAGCTGTAGTTATTGTAGTTGCTGTAGTTGTTGTAGTTGTGTAGTTCTTGTAGTTCCTGTAGTTGTTGTAGTTGCTGTAGTTGCTGTAGTTGTTGTAGTTGCTGTAGTTGTTGTAGTTGTGTAGTTCTTGTAGTTCCTGTAGTTGCTGTAGTTGTTGTAGTTGCTGTAGTTGCTGTAGTTGTTGTAGTTGTGTAGTTCTTGTAGTTCCTGTAGTTGCTGTAGTTGTTGTAGTTCCTGTAGTAGCTGTAGTTGTTGTAGTTGTGTAGTTCTTGTAGTTCCTGTAGTTGCTGTAGTTGTTGTAGTCGCTGTAGTTGCTGTAGTTGTTGTAGTTATCGTAGTTCCTGTAGTTGTTGTAGTTCCTGTAGTAGCTGTAGTTGTTGTAGTTGCTGTAGTTGTTGTAGTTCCTGTAGTAGCTGTAGTTGTTGTAGTTGCTGTAGTTGTTGTAGTTGTGTAGTTCTTGTAGTTGTGTAGTTCTTGTAGTTCCTGTAGTTGCTGTAGTTGTTGTAGTTACTGTAGTTGCTGTAGTTGTTGTAGTTGTGTAGTTCTTGTAGTTATGTAGTTCTTGTAGTTCCTGTAGTTGTTGTAGTTCCTGTAGTAGCTGTAGTTGTTGTAGTTGCTGTAGTTGTTGTAGTTATGTAGTTCTTGTAGTTCCTGTAGTTGTTGTAGTTCCTGTAGTAGCTGTAGTTGTTGTAGTTGTGTAGTTCTTGTAGTTGTGTAGTTCTTGTAGTTCCTGTAGTTGCTGTAGTTGTTGTAGTTGCTGTAGTTGTTGTAGTTATCGTAGTTCCTGCAGTTGTTGTAGTTCCTGTAGTAGCCGTAGTTGTTGTAGTTGCTGTAGTTCCTGTAGTTGTGTAGTTCTTGTAGTTGCTGTAGTTGCTGTAGTTGTTGTAGTTGCTGTAGTTGCTGTAGTTGTTGTAGTTATCGTAGTTCCTGTAGTTGTTGTAGTTCCTGTAGTAGCTGTAGTTGTTGTAGTTGCTGTAGTTGTTGTAGTTGTGTAGTTCTTGTAGTTGCTGTAGTTGTTGTAGTTGCTGTAGTTGTTGTAGTTGCTGTAGTTGCTGTAGTTCTTGTAGTTGTGTAGTTTCTGTAGTTGTGTAGTTTCTGTAGTTGTTGTAGTTGTTGTAGTTGTGTAGTTGCTGTAGTTGTGTAGTTTCTGTAGTTGCTGTAGTTGTTGTAGTTGCTGTAGTTGTGTAGTTGCTGTAGTTCCTGTAGTTGCTGTAGTTGTGTAGTTATTGTAGTTGTTGTAGTTGCTGTAGTTTCTGTAGTTGTTGTAGTTCCTGTAGTTATGTAGTTATTGTAGTTGCTGTAGTTATGTAGTTATGGTGGTTGCTGTAGTTGTTGTAGTTCCTGTAGTTGTGTAGTTGTGTAGTTCCTGTAGTTGTTGTAGTTGTGTAGTTGTTGTAGTTGTGTAGTTGCTGTAGTTGTGTAGTTTCTGTAGTTGTTGTAGTTGTTGTAGTTGTGTAGTTGCTGTAGTTGTGTAGTTTCTGTAGTTGTTGTAGTTGCTGTAGTTGTGTAGTTGCTGTAGTTGCTGTAGTTGTGTAGTTATTGTAGTTGTTGTAGTTGCTGTAGTTTCT
Source organism: Porites cylindrica (assembly GCA_964035525.1). Taxonomy (NCBI): domain Eukaryota; kingdom Metazoa; phylum Cnidaria; class Anthozoa; order Scleractinia; family Poritidae; genus Porites; species Porites cylindrica. The sequence continues at coordinate 48,696,229 of OZ037776.1, read as the reverse complement.
GTAGTTATTGTAGTTGTTGTAGTTTGTGTAGTTGTTGTAGTTCCTGTAGTTATGTAGTTATTGTAGTTATTGTAGTTGCTGTAGTTTTGTAGTTCCTGTAGTTCCTGTAGTTGTGTAGTTATTGTAGTTCTTGTAGTTACTGTAGTTGTTGTAGTTACTGTAGTTGTGTAGTTCCTGTAGTTGTGTAGTTGTGTAGTTCCTGTAGTTGTTGTAGTTGTGTAGTTGCTGTAGGTGTGTAGTTTCTGTAGTTGTTGTAGTTGCTGAAGTTGTTGTAGTTGTTGTAGTTGTGTAGTTCCTGTAGTTTCTGTAGTTGCTGTAGTTCCTGTAGTTGCTGTAGTTGTGTAGTTATTGTAGTTCTAGTAGTTGCTGTAGTTGCTGTACTTGTTGTAGATGCTGTAGTCGTGTAGTTGCTGTAGTTGTGTAGTCGCTGTAGTTGTTGTAATCGCTGTAGTGGGTGTAATGATTGTCAGTCGAGAGCTATGTAGGCTTGTTTATATATAGGGTAGAGAATCGTCCTGTTGGTGAACAAGGACGAGCGTTTCGCTCAGAATTCGTTAATCTCCCAAGTGTGAGCTTACACTTGCCGGAATGTAACTTGAGGGGCAACTATTTCAGAAATCCACTAGGGTGTTCCAAAGTCTCTTCCGTACAAGATTTGAAAGAAAGAACAGTAGGGATATAAGCTTAACGACGGAAATTCCCCTTTAAGGTTTCATGGGGTTTCTTAGCTTATAGGTCTTAGTTTGTATTGCGTGATCAGTGCTTTTCAATGATATTTTTGTTGTATCAACTCTTTTATTTGTAGAGTTTTTGTATATGTAGCTTGATTTTTCATAGTTCTAATTAAAACTACGTATTAACTGTTTAATATTAAGCTTCGACAACCACGACGTTAACGACAACAGCAACGTCAAAAAGCAATTGTTTTTATCAGCAAATCTTACGGCTCTGCACATGCATCTTGCTTGCCGGCATTTCTTTGACGTCGACATTGCACGACTACGACGTGAAACCGTCTAAGGCGACGGTTTATGGAGTGCTTGGTCATGCGACGACTCGGTTTTTGAGCATGGATAAATTCCTTAGGAATTCAACACCAAGAAACGTCGTCTACATTTGAAACATTGAGGGGGGTCCAACTGAAAACTGGTGTGTTTAAAGTTTGCAACGACGACGTTTGATCACCTATGAATCACTGCCTTGACGTCGTGTCTTTACTCCCTAATATAATTTATTTTGGTCGGTTGAAGTGGGTTAAGAAGAGGTGTTTTATTTTCAGAGGTACCAAAGCAAGAACTAAAAACATAGAGTATACATTTTTTCCGTCCGAACAACAACATTTATTCAATCAAACTTTACTAGCGTTTACAATGCTTATTTTCAAGTACAATTTGAAAGCGTCAGATTCTCTCTTTTGGAAATAGTATTGCCATAAAATGCAAATATCATTTATACAGTAACTTTTAGGCTTTCTTTTTCCTCTATCCGCCGATCCCATGTTATTCACACTTGTATTGAAATGTAAAAAACAAACGTCCCGGCGAGGTGAATCTTTTTATTATCCGTTTTTACTTCTTAGACGCCGTGATCATGCCAGTGTCACCAAATACGAACCTTTGTACCTTACAAAAACGACTTTGTACCTTAAACTCTACCAGCCACGCCCACAATTATGCAAAATTTGGGCTTTGCAGATTACACAACTTTAATGAATGTGATCACAATCGTTTTTCCTTCCATAATATTAAATCTACAGTGAAATAAGCTACATTAATTGGGTATTTGTGAAATGATGCATTCCTTCGTAATTATTAGATATTTTTTCTCGCCCCAGTCTCCCTCTTAAGAAAAAACGTTATAGTTCACAAAACGTAAATAATTTAAGAAAACCCCGATTAATTCCATAAACTTTATGTCAATATTCATTGGCAAAAAATGAATTAAATTACAAGTGTTATTTATAATGTGGTGTAAATTCGGATTGAAATAAAAAGTCAAAAATGGAAGTGGCAAGTCACGTGACAAAGATAATACATATCAAATTTAAAATATTTATGCGAAAGGTAAAATCCCTAGTAAAAAAGACCACCCCCTCCAAATTTGAAATGCACCATTTCTTAATTTACCGCAGCATTTTCAAATTTCAAAATTATTTTCGTACTGATCTCATTACCTGGGCCGCTATCGTCGTTACTCTTTTTTCTCTTGCCTTTAAGGTTACGCTTTTTCCTTTTTGGTTTTTCATGGTGGAAGGCTAAAAGAAAGACAACGTTTTCCCATATTAGGTTAACTTAAGCTGTATAATCTTGTAGAGAGTAAGAGTATTTACACCATTTAAGCCCAGGACAAACGTCAAAACTTTCGTGAGACGCACCAAACTCTAATCAGTTGGGTCTACCGAACTTAAGTTAAGATTAGGGAGTTTACGCAACGACGACGGCGACGGCTACGAAAACGTCACTTAAAAAGTGAATTTGCGCTGCCTCAAACTTTATCGCGCTCATTCCATCTCGTTTAATGTGTCAAATGTTGGCAAATTTGATTGGAGTTGAATTCTAAAGGACTGCGTCAAAGTTTAGGAAAAGAAAAAGAAAGTTGTTGTCTTTTGCTCCCGTCCTCGACAAAACGTGAAATTAGGCAGTTTCACGTTGTAGTCGTGCAACGACGGCAGAGAAATGTACAAAAAAGCGTGATGCACGTGCAAAGTTGTTGTTTTGCCAGTCTAAACCTATTGCTTTTTTGCCTTTCGTTGCGTAAACTCTCTAATATCTGTCAAACTTAGGACGCGTCGAAGCAATCAACGTAATCAGATCAGTAATAAATTTTCTCCCGAACGAGGCTAAATATCAATCATCATACAAATTTTTAAAGGAACTTATTAGTTTTGATCGTCGGATGTGAAGATCAACGTTTGTGCCGGAGACGATCTTCAGTCGTTCTATCCGTCTGAAGCAGACGGACTGAACGTGTTGGACTATCGGCAAACTTACTATGCCGTAGACCCAGTGCATTTCAGACCATTTACCTGACTTTTTACTCGACGCTGATCCTTTCTTCCTTTTAAATAAATGTCTACAAAATCAACATTGGGTTAAAATCAGCTTTATTTTACTTAGAATAACAGCAAAACAGGCCCAGTAATCTAAAGGGAAAGCTTGATATAGATTTTATTTTTATTGTTATTATTCTTTATTTCGCAACCTTACAACATGACAGTATTTTACAGAAATTCGTTAGAATAGGGCCAGAAAGACCAAAGAAACCAGAGGCTCATACAAAGTGGGCTTTCCCTACTAAATTACAAAAGATCAACTTGATCTTGATTTAACCGAGCGGTAAACGCAGAGTAACGATAATACGTAGGAATAAGGCATCAAAAAATAAGAGAAAGAAAAAAATAGTAAAGAAAGAAGACGACGCTGTCAAAGAGAAGGAAAAAAGGGAAAGGGATGGATAAAGGAACAAGTTAAGTAAAAAGGTATAACTCAGTTTGTTCTTAAAACTTCCTACACCAACTGAGCTTAGAACCATGTTAGAATCTCTGGGTAATCTACCCGCAGGATCCAAGAGTATGGGAACTTCAAGACAAGAAGGGCTGAGTCCTTAATAACTAGGAAACAAGACTCTTTTAATTCATAATCCTTTCATAGTTATAATAAAACAAAAAGGACGGAAAAATGATGTTGATTTCTTTGCTTTAGTGCCGTTTTTGCGCGTAATTGAACATGTGACTGCTGCTTCCATAATTTTTACCTCTTTTCAAAAGAAAGTTCCATTTTCATGTCTTGGGATTCTTGGCAGTTTTCCTCCTGTTCTTGATTTTCTTCTGTTTTGAAAGACATAACAACAAAACATGGACCCAGCGCTGTATTCACACCTCACAATTGCACAGTGCGCCAGCATAAGAATCAATAATTCTATTCAAAAACTGAAATGAAGTTCCCTCCATTATCGTAAAAACATCGCCTCAGTGGTATCCCGGTTAATACGGACTGCTCACGGACTACGGACTCGGACGCTATACTCTCTGCATCCGGGTAACCGTATGAGGCGGGCTTTCAGAAAAAGGCGTCACAGGCGCGCATTACGTTGTATCGACCTGGAGACTTATTTCATTTACGCAGCATGTTGATATTGAGAAAACTTAACGATCATTTATCATCCGCCCAAAACTACCTTTCGAGTATTGTTCTTGACATACAACAAATACATGATATGTGACCTAACTTTGTACTGGCTTTTAGTTTGCTACTCAGCCAGTTGAACTGGACATAAGACAGAATCTTCCTGAGAGGTTATATAATTCGCTGTTTTTGTTTGGTTCTGACTCTGGTTGTGGTAAGATATTCAGTCATAGAGTAAGACAATGCACGGACAAACAATGTCCGTATCAATCGGGTTAATCCTCGATAAAAATGATTTTTTTTCGTGACAAACTAAGCTGTCCGTTATGACGGGTACCTTACTCTTTATACTGAGAGGGGTTTTAAATTCGATTGACCTTCATCTGATACATCATATTTCGTTTTATGTACCTTATCGGCTACAAAAAAAAAAAAAGAATGAAAAGTTACCATCTTCATTTAATGTGTAGGATTCATTAACATTTGATTCCTCGACTTCCGACGCTGAAACTAAAACGAGACAAGACAATGTTATGTTCCTCGTTCATGGCTGCACAAAACATTTTTTGTCCAAGTTTTGTTGTAAAACTCAGTTGAACATCCTTAAAGCAAACACACTTAAGTACTAGTTAACCTGTGGAAAGGGTTTGTGTGTTATTGTTAACAGAAAATGCATAGCCTGTTCATGGTGTTCAGATAGTAGATCGCGGGGGAAAAATTGACGAGGGAAAGGGGGAAGACTCCGTTTCCCCGCTCGTTTTCTCCGCGTAAGATTTAATTGGTTTCCAACCATCTGAATACAGCGCTCTACTATCTGAAAGCCAGGAACAGGCTAGACAATGCGACGTTCCTTTAAAGTTCGTCATGTACTCTCGTTCCGGGATACTTGCCTTTCATAAGTCATAAGATGAATGGCATGCTCACCTACAACTGATGTCGGTTCGATCATTGGTCTCAGTAAAAAATCAAAACAAATAAATAGGTAAGAATAAAAAAAAAATCTAATATAACCCACCTTTTGGCCAAACCAAAGTGCAGTAGCATACGGAAGTATGCAGTCGGGCAGACAGCCTTTTAGCCTCGGAGCAACCCACGGGATATACAGCTCGCCGATTTCCCCCATGCCCTCATCCAGAAATATCTTGCCTAGTTGAATGAAAGCCCCTATAGAGCTTGAGAAAACTCCGTTGTGTACCATCATTTTAATGGCAACGTGGGCGGAAACTTCTTGAGCTGTTGTTCCCATCACGGAAGGCCCCGTAAAGGGTATGTACACGAGTCTACGAAGGCGAGAGGAATAATTGTTTTAGTAAAGTTCAACTAGTTGGTCAAAAAACCCGAGACCAAACAACTTTAGCGATAGATAGTTAAAGGTCGACTTTTTTGCCTCCAAAATCCGGCGCTTTTCGCTACTTTTGGGCTATAACATATAGCCTAGTAGTAGCTCAACCAATGAGAATGCACCATTGATAACAGACCACTAGCTGGATTTTACTAATATCGTACATACTGTCTCGCCAAAATCGAGAAGTTTAGTATCTACCAAATTAACTGAAAGTTAGATACTGAGTCATTTCTTAATGCTGAAGAGCTGAAAGATCAACGGATTTTCATTTTCATCTCCTTTCAATATATTTTTTCACAGCGTCGACACTAACAGAGACAAAGAGACTTGTGTGTTCGTGTGGCAAGAATAATAAAGAAGATCAGGACTCTTGTATTCCGACCGTGGATGGGAAGACGCGCTGTCCCTGTGTTGAGGAACGTATTTCCTGTACACGAGATTGTAGATGCAAGGGATGCAGAAACAAAGAAAGCCAGGAACTTTGCAAAGTAACTTCTAACAGCGTATCCTGCAGGTGTGGAGTCGATAAAAGCAGAGAAAATCGGGAATACGTCGCTTGTGTAGATGGGAAAAGAAAAACCAAATGTCCATGTGTACGCCCAAGAGCATGTTGTGGGCTGAAATGCTCATGCAGGAACTGTGGGAATTGTGACAACAAGCCGGATAAAGTTACCGATTTAGTGAAAATCCCAGCAAAGAGAAAGCGTGAAAGTCCTGTACCATTCAAGAAGAGGCGGAGTGCGGAGTATCTCGCATCTAATAGTACAAACCCGTCAGCCGGACCATGGACTACTCATGAAACATGCCTTCTCTTTAGTACCATGCAGCTAATTGAGGCAACGGTAGTTGACAGTACACTGGAAGGCATAATGTCCCTCTATAACTATGTTGCCAACTCCCATCTCACTAAAAAAGGAAATTTTCCAATCAGATCAAAAAATCAAATGCAACTTTTAAGAAAAGTAACACAACTAAAGAAAAGGCAGACTGTCATTAGTGCTCTGGGGAAGAAGTAAAAACTATAAAGTTGCATAACACAAATATTTTCGTTCGTTAATCTCAGGGGACTTGTAACTAAATATAGTGTCCTTTATGCAATGTTATGTATATAGTATGTAGGATGCATCTATTAAACGTTTCTTACCGAACCTGTGCTGTGCTGTGCTTTTTTAAAAACCATCTGTGTCTCTTAATCAAATTTATACACCGGGACACCGGGCCAATATAAAAAAATGCTACACTTAAAAAACAAGTTCCTTTCAACCGAGGTAATAGGTTAAAAAAAACAAAGAATATAAATACGCCCAACATATCGTCCATAAACGTGAAAGTAGCCTGTTGAGTTGGAAAAACAAGATTATTCGGAGTCCAGAAGGGCGTCGATTAATTCGGGTTAACTGGAGGGGGAAAAAATAGAAATAAACGCGAAGGAAATCAAAGCAACCACAATCACTAAGAAAACTAAATTAATTACAGTAACTACATCAACTACAACAACTACACAACTACAAAGGCCACGTAAGTACAACAACTACAACAACTGCAGGAACCAGAAAAACTACAGCAGCTAAACAACCACAGCAACTACACAACTACAACAACTACAGGAACTACACAACTACAGCAACTACACAACTACAGCAACCACCATAACTACACAACTACAGCAACTACAATAACTACACAACTACAGCAACTACAACAACTATACAACTACAAGAACTACAATAACTACACAACTACAGCAACTACAACAACTACAGAAACTACAGCAACTACAATAACTACACAACTACAGGAACTACACAACTACAGCAACTACACAACTACAGCAACTACAATAACTACACAACTACAGAAACTACACAACTACAGCAACTACAACAACTACAACAACTACAGAAACTACAGCAACTACAACAACTACAGAAACTACAGCAACTACAACAACTACAGAAACTACAGCAACTACAACAACTACAGCAACGACAATAACTACACAACTACAGCAACTACAGCAACTACAATAACTACACAACTACAGGAACTACAACAACTACAGAAACTACAGTAACTACAACAACTACAGCAACTACAGGAACTACAGCAACTACAACAACTACAATAACTACACAACTACAGGAACTACAACAACTACAATAACTACACAACTACAGCAACTACAGCAACTACAACAACTACTGCAACTACACAACTACAACAACTACAGCAACTACAACAACTACAATAACTACACAACTACAGGAACTACAACAACTACAGAAACTACAGTAACTACAACAACTACAGCAACTACAGGAACTACAGCAACTACAACAACTACAATAACTACACAACTACAGGAACTACAACAACTACAGAAACTACAGTAACTACAGCAACTACAACAACTACAATAACTACACAACTACAGGAACTACAACAACTACAATAACTACACAACTACAGCAACTACAACAACTACTGCAACTACACAACTACAACAACTACAGCAACTACAATAACTACAATAACTACACAACTACAACAACTACAGGAACTACGATAACTACAACAACTACAACAACTACAGCAACTACAGGAACTACAGCAACTACAACAACTACAATAACTACACAACTACAGGAACTACAACAACTACAGCAACTACAACAACTACTGCAACTACAACAACTACAATAACTACCCAACTACAGGAACTACAGGAACTACAACAACTACACAACTACAGGAACTACACAACTACAGGAACTACAACAACTACAATAACTACAATAACTACCCAACTACAGGAACTACACAACTACAGTAACTACAACAACTACAGCAACTACAGGAACTACAACAACTACACAACTACAGGAACTACACAACTACAGGAACTACACAACTACAGGAACTACAACAACTACAATAACTACAATAACTACACAACTACAGCAACTACAGCAACTACACAACTACAGCAACTACAGCAACTACAACAACTACAGCAACTACAATAACTACAATAACTTCACAACTACAGGAACTACAACAACTACAGAAACTACAGTAACTACAACAACTACAGCAACTACAGGAACTACAGCAACTACAACAACTACAATAACTACACAACTACAGGAACTACAACAACTACAGCAACTACAAAAACTACTGCAACTACACAACTACAATAACTACACAACTACAGTAACTACAACAACTACAGCAACTACAGGAACTACAACAACTACACAACTACAGGAACTACACAACTACAGGAACTACAACAACTACAATAACTACACAACTACAGCAACTACACAACTACAACAACTACAGCAACTACAATAACTACAATAACTACACAACTACAGGAACTACAACAACTACAGAAACTACAGTAACTACAGCAACTACAACAACTACAATAACTACACAACTACAGGAACTACAACAACTACAATAACTACACAACTACAGCAACTACAGCAACTACAACAACTACTGCAACTACACAACTACAACAACTACAGCAACTACAATAACTACAATAACTACACAACTACAACAACTACAGGAACTACGATAACTACAACAACTACAACAACTACAGCAACTACAGCAACTACAGCAACTACAACAACTACAATAACTACACAACTACAGGAACTACAACAACTACAGCAACTACAACAACTACTGCAACTACAACAACTACAATAACTACCCAACTACAGGAACTACAACAACTACACAACTACAGGAACTACAACAACTACAATAACTACACAACTACAGCAACTACAGCAACTACAACAACTACTGCAACTACACAACTACAACTACAGCAACTACAATAACTACAATAACTACACAACTACAACAACTACAGGAACTACGATAACTACAACAACTACAACAACTACAGCAACTACAGCAACTACAGCAACTACAACAACTACAATAACTACACAACTACAGGAACTACAACAACTACTGCAACTACAACAACTACAATAACTACCCAACTACAGGAACTACAGGAACTACAACAACTACACAACTACAGGAACTACACAACTACAGGAACTACACAACTACAGGAACTACAACAACTACAATAGCTACAATAACTACCCAACTACAGTAACTACACAACTACAGTAACTACAACAACTACAGCAACTACAGGAACTACAACAACTACACAACTACAGGAACTACACAACTACAGGAACTACATAACTACAGGAACTACACAACTACAGGAACTACAACAACTACAATAACTACAATAACTACACAACTACAGCAACTACAGCAACTACACAACTACAGCAACTACAGCAACTACAACAACTACAGCAACTACAATAACTACAATAACTTCACAACTACAGGAACTACAACAACTACAGAAACTACAGTAACTACAACAACTACAGCAACTACAGGAACTACAGCAACTACAACAACTACAATAACTACACAACTACAGGAACTACAACAACTACAGCAACTACAAAAACTACTGCAACTACACAACTACAGCAACTACAATAACTACAATAACTTCACAACTACAGGAACTACAACAACTACAGAAACTACAGTAACTACAACAACTACAGCAACTACAGGAACTACAGCAACTACAACAACTACAATAACTACACAACTACAGGAACTACAACAACTACAGCAACTACAAAAACTACTGCAACTACACAACTACAATAACTACACAACTACAGTAACTACAACAACTACAGCAACTACAGGAACTACAACAACTACACAACTACAGGAACTACACAACTACAGGAACTACAACAACTACAATAACTACAATAACTACACAACTACAGCAACTACAGCAACTACAACAACTACAGCAACTACAATAACTACACAACTACAGGAACTACAACAACTACAGCAACTACAGGAACTACAACAACTACAACTACTACAATAACTACACAACTACAGGAACTACAACAACTACAATAACTACACAACTACAGCAACTACAGTAACTACAGGAACTACAGCAACTACAACAACTACAATAACTACACAACTACAGGAACTACACAACTTCAGGAACTACAACAACTACAATAACTACAATAACTACACAACTACAGCAACTACACAACTACAACAACTACAGGAACTGCATTAACAACGGTAACTAACTATAATCAGTGTAATAGTAGTGTATCTGTCACAACTTCCACATGTGGGGCCTTATATGTCTCAGGACATTATACGTAAGGCTTACATGAAGTACCGACCGAGGACTGTGACTTGATGATGTTGTTCTTTCACGGGTGTAGTCAGCGGTATGCTTCAAACCATGAGTGCGTGATTTATGTATCGATAAATGTACTATAACACGATGACACTTCGTTTCAGGGTACATGAACAACATATTCAAAGTGGCTGAAAAAAAATGCTACATGACACGTCGTTCAAAAATACATAAAGGGATTTTTCGTTTTACCACATAATTCTTGCATTTTTGTCGCTATGAGACGAGCCCATAGTGGTATGTGAATTCAGTTAAATTTTCAACGTTATCTTTACCTTATTTTAGCTTTTTATGTTTTTCTTTTTCGCTTCAGCTTCTGATTATCAAGGAAACATGAGCCAACGAACAGACCATCAAATGCTTGAAGAGGAAAACGATCGAATAGTCGACCATTTGTCAAGCAAAGTTCAGGCACTTAAATCGGTATCACAGAAAAATTTCTTTGTACAAGCTTGCGTATGCTTGTGTATTTATTAGTGCAAATTATAATTGTGTTTCAATTGCTGTTTCAGCAGCTGAATTAACCTCTTGATTGTTTGTGTTAGTAATTATAAAATAAGCTTAAGCTTACTTTTTGTGTCCACTTGTACAAGACACTCTAAATTCAAGATTTCTTATTTTAAGAAAAAGTTTAAAACAGATTATAGAATAAGATTTAGTTCTCGTAAATTCAAACTGCCTGTTTTTTGTTTACAGAAAAAAGAGTTCTTGTCCTATGATTTGTTCTAAATTTTTGCGTAAAATAAGAAAACTTTTTCTTAAGTTGAGAGATTCAGAGCGATCTCGAATTTAGAGGGAGAATTAAAAAAAATGTGTCTCTCTCCTACTCAACGTAAAGTAGTCTAGCTCATCCTGATTTGATCATTAACCTCTGAATTCTCCTGACAACAGCACTGCTAGATCAATCTTGAGTTTAGAGCTGTGACAAAAAAGGAAATGCCCCAAAGATGAAATGATTAGTCAATTTCTCCTAGTAACTAAAGAAATGTACAGAGAATAGTGTGCAGATTTTATACTTGTTTATATTGGGTGATATTATTTGTAATTTAATGAAAACAGTAATTACCATTGAAGGATGGAAGTAAACAAAGATAATTGTCTGTTTGTTCACATCCACGGCAGGATTAGCTCTGTCGGTAGAGTGGTGGACTGCAGAGTGGTGGACTGCAGAGTGGGAGGTCATGGGTTTGATTCCCGGGGCCGGACCAATACTCAGGGTCTTAAAATAACTGAGAAATGAAGGTATTTCCTCTGTGCTGCAAACAGCTTGACCTTTGCATGGCTCGAATGACAACATAAAATGGCGGTCCCGTCTCCAGTTGGAGATGTAGAAATAGTGTCCCCAGCTAGTACTTTTGTGTCAAATACATTGACACTCAAATAAAGTGTATTTTATTAAATTTTGTTTTTTTATCCATGAATTTTACTTTAATAACTTATGTGTCAGTGTATGATATTGCCGTTTGTCTTGCTTTCTATGTTACAGCTTACAATAGACATTGGACATGAAGTAAAATATCAGAACAAAATGCTTAGTGAAATGGTAAGCCTGGCTTTTTCAGTAACTGGCAAATTTGTGTTACACTGTAGATACAGTATAGTATTCTCTGTCATCATGCTTACAACCTGACTCTCTAGAGCTGAAATGGCTCACAAATTTCAAGACTGCGATGTATTCATTTTCTGCTGTCGTGTGGAATCTAAATCTTTAGAGAAGTTCCAAGGCACCCAAGCAGGATAATCTTGTTGATCTTGTGTAATTTCCATAGATATGATTTTTTGTCGGTGAAATGGAACCTATGCCTTTAGTTTTGTGTACTTAAGAGAGGTCAGTTTGTGTGGAAAGTTAATGGATATTGAAGTATGTAAAGAGCAGCTGCAAACAAACACTTGGGGACGGGAGAGCACTTTGTGACTCAGGCCTGAATGTATGTGAAGCAGGCTGCAGAGAGACTGGGTCTGAAAATTTCCAACCTGTTCTTACCATGGGCTGCCTGTGGTAAATTCTGATATGTTAGCTCAAAATCAAAGGAAGAAGGACACCATGTATGTGTGTGTTTTCTGCCCACAGGCAAGTCCCTTCTTTATACTTTCTGATCTAAAGCGCACCTCTTGATTCTATGTAAGGGCCGCCATCCTTCACTCTATTCAGCATTCCTGCTCAAGGTCTTTGAGGTGGCTTCTTTCCTATTATTTTCCTTTCAATAACTAATGAGACAAGATCCCCATGCCGTAAGGTATGACCAAGCCAGACTCTCTGTCTTCTGTTAATAATAGATATGATGGCCCTCTCCTCACCAACATGCCTCAGTACTTCTTTGTTACAGACTTTGTCAGACCAATAAATGTTTAAGAACTTCCTCCAACGCCACATCTCACAGCTCTCGATCCTTCACACATCCTCTTTCTTGAAGGTCTACAATTCGGTTCCATAAAGAACAGTCCTCCATATGACAGTCTTTTTAATCTCTTCTTTAGGCAAAGGCTGAAGGCTGATATCAGCAGTTCTTTTCTTTTAGTAAATGCATGTAACAGACGTGCACAGTTTTTATTTCTCTTAGTTCTTCATTACAATAGTTTGGTCACTTCTCTTGTTAACATGAGAGCAGGTGTGACAATAGCTTGTGATACAATTGAGCAAGCAACATCTCTCCTTCATCGCAGATCATGTAATTATGTACCTACTAACTGGTCATTGTTTTTCGGAGGCCATGATGCTCAAAAATGGAAAAAAATAACCTTTGGCTTTGGCTGGAGGTTGGCTTGTGCTTGGGTGGTGGCTCTTGGTTAACTCGGGCTCAAGTTTGGCTCCTGAAAATATTCTCTTTTGAGAGTGATTTTTGAAAACCTTAGTATGTGACCCAGTGGAAAACTATAGACTTGACAGTGGACAACTAGCTTCCCACAAAGACATTCTTTTGGCTCATCATGCAATGCTCCTCGCGAGACAAACCCATAAGAATATCTGTGAGGAAGGCTAGTCTACAACTTGAAGAACTGTGATCGGAATGGGTGTTACACCTGAGACTGTCCATATGGTCATGTGATGCTGTTCAACAGAGTCCCGAAGTGTGATGTCATAAAAAAATAAATTTGGGAAATTATGGGATTTGTTGGAATATTTTGAGTTTTTGGCAAGTGGCCTTTTGGATGTTGTTCTTTCAAAATATTCCAACAAATCCCATAATTGTGTGCAAATCATCTCTCAGATATTAGTCCAGTTATGCTCTGACGTCTCCATACAAATTGTGCTTCTAAATTTGACTTGGTTCATAGGTTAAGAACAAGGCAGGAGTTGAGTATACATTAGTCAGGTTGAAGGAATATTTGAGACACATTTAGGGTAATTTGTTGGGCCCGTTGGGGGCTCAGAACAGGGATATTGACACTGCTTTGCAGACATCACAAACGGGGGTTAAATTAAGTCTGTACTGCAGTCTAAGTCTTACCTTGTTTTTTTGTGTTGCATCATGTTGATGTTCTTTAAAGCCAATGTTGATTCAAAGTATCAGCCTTCCTACTATGTATGTTATCTCTAATTACTGAACTCACTTTAGGATCACACATTCAATTGTAACGCAGATGAGGGGCCAAGCCCGAAACGTTTGGAAAGGAACTGCATCTGCAACACAGCACTTTTGTTCATCATTACTTGTTATTGAACATTCAGTTGTCAGCCTGATAACTTGACATTTTTTTCCCAATGTGTTGTAGGACACAGATTTTGATTCTGGAGGCTCACTGTTATCAGCAACAATGGGAAGATTAACAGCACTGACCAAGAAAGGCCATCACAGAGTTATGCTCTATTTGATTCTCTTTTGTTTGTTTGTTTTCTTTGTTGCATGGTACATTATTAAGAGAAGGTGAAGAAATTAAACGGAGAAACAATTATATAATATACTTAACTATAAAAAAATCAAATTGTAAATAAATTTTGTCCATTCTTATACAGTTTTCGTGCCTCTTTTCTTCAATTTAATTGCTTTGTTTTGTTCTTGTACACAGTCCTTGAGTCGCTACACTTCCGGGGTCTAAATCGTCTTTGTCAGTGAACATATGATGACGCTTCCTTGTCGTTTGTTAATGATTAATTTTCAAGTTTTTTTAGCGGAGAACGTGAGCAACAAGATGATAAATCTTACTGTAATTACCTTAGCTCGGATGCTGTTCCCTCCTTACAGCTCCCAGCTATTTACATAACTGAACGAGTTGGAATAATCGTGACGAATTTTGAAAGGACGCGACTAGACTTTCGAAATAGGTCCTTAGTCCTGTTTGACATGGCTTGTGACTTGCTCGGGCGCTTCGCGGCTTAAAAAGCTCGCTTCGCTCACTCCCTGCTATGAAAATGAAACTCGTGAGGTCGTCTTGTGGCAAGTCTTTAATAGGACGCGACATGAGTCAGTTTTTAAGAGACGTGTTCATTGGCGTCACTTACTGTTATCGGATCGTAAGGTCTCTTATAGTTTCCCAAGAGAGATTTAGATAATGTTCTTGAAGAGCAAAGAGTGTTTGTAATGGTCCGTTGTAGCCTTTGGTAGGCTAAAGTCATAGATAGACTATGATTCCACGTTAGCAAGTTAGACTAGTTTCGAATCTTAAGTTACTTACCATTTAGTAGTACACGTAAAATAATCAAAAAACCCAAATCATTGAGACACTGAAATGTCAGCAACAGGAGTCAGCAACACAGTCGTGACGACCTCCTTTGCATTGTTCCTATCATGTTCAAAAATACTTCTTTCAGACTGCAAGGTAGGCTTAACTGGAATTTATATGCTTGCTTGCACTTTAGTTTTGTACTTGTTCTGCAGTGCTATTTTTTAAAAAGTTGCAGGCCCCCTCCCCGGTTAATTCTTAACACTGACCAGCTGGTATTGACCATATTTGGAGGACGTTCCTTTTCAAGGTGTTCAAGGGAAATATAATAGTTATTGCCGTCAATCGTAAACTAGGGACGGGGTAACAGGGATCACTGACATCACGATCACTGACATCACGCAAAGACAATGGCCCGATGGTTCAGCTGTGTTGACGAAAAAATGGCAAAAAATTTCACAAGAGGAAGAGGTCGAAGTAGCCTGCGAACAGTAGACGCATTCCCGGTCGTCGCTTCTCTCCCTCCGACGACCGGAAATGCGTCTGCTGTTCGCAGGCTATTTTTCGGAGGGAGAGAAGCGACGACCGGAAATGCGTCTGCTGTTCGCAGGCTAAGGTCGAAGAGACTGAAGAGAGAGGCCCCTGACCGTGAACGAGGTTGGCGAAGATGAAATAGCCTCAAAACATGGCAAGAGTACGCAAAAACAACATTTGAAGGATAACAACTGCTTTTTGAAGAATATCTGCAACTAAAAAAATATGGTTCATTTCTTGAAACCCTCATCTAATACAGCTGTAGCTGTTAATTAATATGATGCTGTACGATCCACCTTGTCTCTGACTGGCAGAATCTGAAGAAGCGAGCTTGGCATAGCCTGCGTAGCAAGCGTTTCCAGTCGAGTTATTGTTTTTTTGCTCTCGTTCCAACTTTCTAGACGAACCTCGCGAGGAAACGCTTGCTACGCAGGCTAAGCTTGGCAAAGCTGGCACGACCCAGTATTTTTGTCGGCATACCTTTCACCTTTGGACCTCTCTTATAAGTCAACAGTTTGGTCTTTGTTTTTGTCTTTTTATCGCTGTTTTCGTGAAATTAACCTTACAAATTGCAAAAAGAACTCCGCATTGTGTTTTACTCTGATGCATTTACTTTCGTGTTTTTCGAAATCGCGCAAGTCAACCTGCCTCTAACGGTTTGGAGACTGTACAACGAACACAATCTAAAATATGAGCGACAAAACTTTCCAGAAACATCCAGGAACTAGCAAATTTACTTGCATAAAGTCCAGTGTTCAATTAGTATAGGTAATATCATGATTTGTAGTGATATTTGGCATAAATACCACAAGTGATATTTCAAAATTGTTATACGTAATTTCACGAGCCGTCAGGCGAGTGAAATTTGAGACAATTTTGAAATATCACGAGTGATAATTATATCAAATATTACGTACAAATCATGCTATTATTTGTTTACACTACTACCTGCAAAAGGTTTGTAATTTTCACATGCAGGTATTTCAAATTAAGCTGAAATACGACCGCTCTAAGCCAATCAAATTGCAGAAATTTCTAATGTAGTAGTGTAAAAGAAATTATACCCTTCATGTAGAAATTCCACCATATCTCGAAATTCCTCTGACAACTTTTTGTGAAACTTGGCACAGCAGAAGACAAGCACTTAGTGGTAACGTAGATTATTTTTTTGAGAAAATGCAAATAAGGGCTGAAATTCGATAAAAGAACTAAAACCATTGTGACGTCATTGTCATGATATTCATTCCGATTGCGAACAAAATAACGTAATAAAATTAAGTTTATGTGTATGTTACTTACAATGTGTTAACAATAAAGACCAAGCTGTTTATGTATAAAAGGTCTAAGGGGGAAAGGTATGTGAAAGGGTCGAGCCACCTTAAGCCGGTAAATATAAATTTCGGCGATATTTTTTTGCATTTAGGTTCACAAAGTGGTGACGGAGGGTTTCTTTCTTCGTCCATTATTTTATTCTGGTGTTTTGCGTCGATTTTAACCCTGATTAGTTTCTATGGGTAACTACCTATTTTTAACACTTTTGCTATTTTTATGACGAATCTGACAATTGCGCGCTCTTGTTTGTTTTTTTACAATTTTTTGTAGTCGCTGGCTTCCTCAAGTCAAAAAGATTACCATTTAGTGGCGACATACCTAAAAGGTTATCACGGCTTTTCATGGCAAATTTTGTTTCTGAAGTGTTTGGTCGTGATCAATAGTTTGATCCTATTTTGATGTTTACGTAAAAGTTTAAGACTGTTAACGTCATTTTAATACCCCCTATTAGTTGCCATGGGCACATATATAATCAAAAGACAATCCTGTTTAATCGTAACATTTCTATGACTACTGCTGCTTCAGACCCTTGAGGAATCTGTTTAAAGCTACGTTTGGCCACACAAAAGCGACAGCTCGACCCTGCCAGCAGATAAACTCCTGATTCCTGAAGCTGCTTTTGCAACTGACAAAGTGATCAAGTTGACAATGGCTACAGGCTGTCTTTCACTGTTCGGCAGAAGGAAGAGAAGATCTAAACAGAAAAGGAAGCAAGATAACCTCACATTATCCCTTGAAGTCAGAGAGCCACTGAGCCCAGCTTCAGAGACAAAGAATTACAACAGGCTTGAACTTTCACCGCCTGGCACAGTTTTTACTTTCGACAATTTCCACATGGTGCCAAACTGCTCTTTTTTTCAAAGTAACGCTCTCAAGAAGAAGGAACCAGGCAGTCCTTCCCCACGGATACTTCTTCCTATTATAGTGGTTTTCTCGCACCAAAGCCATGAAAGCGAACAGTAACTCAGAGATCATAGAAAAGGATCAAAAGTTGACTGAAAAATTATGTAATCAACCATTATTTCGGGCATACGGAAAATCAATGCTACATAGACACAAGGACGAAAATGTGATATAAAATGGGAATATTTTGAGTTAGAGATTGATTTCAAAGTAGGATGAACAGCTGTCGTTTTTTGTTGCAATTACATAACTTATGATTGACCAAGAAAGGCGATGACAGAGTTATGCTCTATTTGATTACCTTTTGTTTTTTGTGTGTCTTTTCTTCTTACATGTGTTGAATAAGTTCAGAGGAGAAAAAATTATGTAATATAATTACATAT
This sequence comes from Porites cylindrica, assembly GCA_964035525.1. Classification (NCBI taxonomy): domain Eukaryota; kingdom Metazoa; phylum Cnidaria; class Anthozoa; order Scleractinia; family Poritidae; genus Porites; species Porites cylindrica. Next base: position 48,677,680 of record OZ037776.1, on the reverse strand, counting down.
AATAAATCAAATTGCAAATAATTTTTTCTATTCTTAACTAGTTTATGCGCCACTTCTCTTCGATTAATTTCTCTTTTTTTAAAATATACTTTGATACAGGTATCCCTCTTGGGGCCACCTATTTAGGCTCTTTAATCGTCAAATGTCAGTTCAATATCCATATACAAATTCACCAGACTGATCTCCATACAATATTTAAAGAATTAGTTGTGAGAATTTGTTATAAGATCAAGGAATTTTTCCTCTGGCGCTCATTTGAATAATTCTCGTGATCTTTTCTCTTGATTATGTACCGTAATTGTCAGGAATGGAGAACATTGATGTTGATGATGTGAATCAGTCCACTCCTGGATGATCAAACAAATTACGGAAACAATCCCGCTGAGCTGCGTGGAATATATCTTTGAAAAGTAAGTGAAGGAAATGTTCATTAAAAGTAAAGTATGAACAAAAGTGCCGTGTTTTATATGGAGTTGCTTTCCAAACGTTTCGGTCCTCCATCAGCGGAATTACAAGTACGTTCGAACCGGTGCTGGATGGCAAGTTTCACGGTAAAGATGATCAATGAAACCATTATGACGCTTTGAGAACGTGAACAGAAAGGCCATAAATCGGACTGGATCTACCTATTGAAGTTCGGACGCTAATCTCTCCTTTCAGCTTTCAACCATTTACATAACTAAATGAGTTGGAATAATCGTGATAGATTTTGAAAAGAGCGGGACATGAGTCAGTTTGTAAGTATTGTTTTCATTAGCGTCACTTACTGTCCTCGGATCATGATGTCCCTTATTTCTTTAGGGAGACGATTCAAATAATGTTCTTGAAGGTTCAAAACTGTTTGTAATCGTCTGTTGTAGTGTTTGATGGCTTAAAACCATAGATGCTTATGCAAAATTTTGGGTGGCAAACAAGGCACATTTTGGGAAATGTGAAAGTTGCGAATACAAATTCCAGATCAGAAACACTCGTCAATTATAATCCCTTCGACATGTTAGCAACGCATTCTTGACGAACGAAAAATTTTGAAAGCCCAGCAAGCCGCCCCTCCTTTGCATCGTTTCTATCATGTTTGAAAAGATTCGTTATTTTTTTAATTTTACACTTTTCTGAATGGTATTTACTTAAAAGTAAAAGTTCTTTCCAGCTTATTTTTCATACTGACCAGCTGGCATTGACTTCATTTGGAAGACGTTGCTTTTTTTTATTTCACATACAAAATAAAATAGTGATTGACGTTAATCAAAAAACTAGTAGACTGAAACAAGCTTTACGTAAGTGTAAGTGTTGCGTAACGCATAGCCAGGGCCGTACCTAGGATTTTTTGTCTGCGGGGGCAAACTCGGTTTTCGTGAGATTTCGGACCAATATAGCTACAAGAAACAGCCCAGCAAAATCAGACACTATGTTAGAAAAAAAACATTTAGTTTTCCTGGCGGGGGCAACTGCCCCCTTCGCCCCCCCGCTATGTACGGCCCTGATAGCGAAGAGGCGAGGAAGGTAGCTTGAATTTCAGACATTCCTTCGAGTCTGCGCATACCGTACTGTCAATGGCTGAAATTCAGGCTGGCGAGGTACGTAGGTGAATATTTTAAGATTGTTACATTCCTAGACTTTCACTCAACTAAACAGGGACTGCCATTGGTTGATTCTTGGTCACGTGGCCTTGACTAAAATCAAATGTATCCCGATCGTGATACATTAAGCAATGTACCCCGCTCGGGATACATTGCAGCACGTGATCAAAGCATGGTAGAAAGTGGCGTGACAAAAGGCGAGAAAAATACTACCAGGTCCTGCCAGTTTTCTTTTTCGTGAATGAACACAACAACACAAACTCGAAGCCTCAAGCTAAAAAGCAACGATTTTTAAAGTTATCCAAGACGTTCCCCGAAGAAAAACAGCAGCTAGTGGAGGAAAATGAAAGAGATAATGTAGGGAAGGTACTTTGTAACTCATTCATTCAGTGGTTTTGATAATTAAATTTGTGTTGCTTTAAGTACCGAGTCGACTGTTTTGGTTCGCTCCGGTTATTCTCTTGTTGCTGTTGAAGTGAAAGTCTAGAAATATAACAAAACACTTAATGTCAGGTCCCTCGGGAAACCAGTTAGTTTTGTTTTCCCTCGAGTCCTGATGTTTCCCTCGACTTCGTCTCGGGAAACATCAGGACTCTTGGGAAAACAAAACTAACTGTTTCCCTCGGGATCTGACATTAAGTGTATATTGTTACGTCAAGTGTAATATCCCCTCAGTTTCAGTTGTCATGGTTACATAAATGACTTCTCAACTGATAATCCTCTTTTATCAATTTCTATGACTACTGTTGCGTCACACACCTGATCGGTCTTTTTGAATCTGCGTTTTGCTAGACAAAAGCGACAGTCCGTGCTAGCAGGATAAACTCTAGTTCTCGATTCCAAAATCTACTGTTGCAACACAGCGTGAACCATCTGAAAAATGGCTACAAGCTGTCTTTCTCTGTTCAGCAGAAGGAAGAAAAGATCTAAACAAAAAGGAAAGCAAGATAATTTCACCTTATCCCTTGAAGTGAGAGAGCAACTGAGCCCAACCACAGAGACAAAGAATTACAAAAACCTAGAACTGTCACCGCCTGGCACAGTTTTTACTTTCGACAACAAGTTCAACGTCAGTGCCAACTGCTCTTCTATTTAGAGAAACGCTCTTAACGTGATGGAACCAGGCAGTCCTTCCCCACGGATACTTCTTCCTATTATAGTGGTTTTCTCGGACCAAAGCCATGAAAGCAAACAGCAACTCAGAGATCATAGAGGAGGATCCCTGAAAGAGCACTAAAAAATTATGTAATCAACCATTATTTCAGGAATACCAAAATCAATGCTACATGGACGCAGGGGCGAAAATATGATATAAAATGGGAATATTTTGAGTTAGAGACTGTTTTCAAAGTAGGGTGAACAGCTGTCGTTTTTTATTGCACCCGTCAATGCTGATACCTCAATTACATAACTTATGATTGACTAAGAAAGGTCATTACAGTGTTATGCTCTATTTGATTATCTTTTGTTTTTTTTGTGTGTTTTCTTCTTGTCTGTGTTGCATGTGTTGCACTGGGAGTATTTTGAGTTAGAGACTGATTTCAAAGTAGGATGAACAGCTGTCGTATTTTATTGTACCCGCCAGCACAGATACCTCAATTACATAACTTATGACTGACCAAGAAAGGTCACCACATAGTTATGCTCTGTTTGCTTTTTTTTTTCTTGCATGGTACATTATAAGAGAAAATGAATAAATTCAACGGTTAAACAATTAATATGTTATATACTTAAAAGTAATAAATGCACTGTATACCGGTAAATCAAATTGTAAATAAATTTTATCTATTCTTATTAAGGTTGTGTTTCGCTTCTCTTCAATACATTTGATTTTTTAAATACTTACACACAGGTATCCCTCCTGGGGCCACCTCCGAAGGAACTATAACCTTTAAAGCTCCAATATCCATATAGAAAATTTTCAGACGGATCGCCATACATTTGTTGAAAGAATTAGTCGCATGAATTTACTGAAAAATTAACGCATTTCACCTCTGGCGGTCATTTCATTAATTCTCGTAATCTTTTCTCTTGAATAATGAATTGATATTTTCAGGAATGGAGAACATTGATGTTGATCATGTGAATCAGTCCACTCACCTCGATGATCAAACAAATAACGGCGGAAACAATCCCGCTAAGCTGCGTGGGATGTGACTTTGGAAAGTAAGTGAAGGAAATGTTCATTAAAAAGTAAAGTATGAACAAAAGTGCCGTATTTTAAATGGAGTTGCTTTCCAAACGTTTCGGCCCTCCATAAGCGGAATTACAAGTACGTCAGAACCAGTGCTGGATGGCAAGTTTCACGGTAAGATATACAATGAACGCATTATGAAGCTTTTGAGAACGTGAACAGCAAGAAGAAAAATCATGCTGGACCTACCTATTAAATTCTGGACGCTAATCCCTCCTTTCAAACCCTCAACCATAAGTTTTGAAAAGGGCGCGACATGAGTCAGTTTGTAAGTAATGTTTTCATTAGCGTCACTTACTGTCCTCGGATCATGATGTCCCTTATTTCTTTAGGGAGACTATTCAGATAATGTTATTGAAGGGGCAACGCTGTTTGTAATCGTCTGTTGTAGTCTTCGATGGCCTAAAATCATAGATAGACTTGTAATTTGGCGATCCTTTATTTTGGTCACGTGGTGTTGAAACTCCTTTACAAATTAAGCCGAGTGGCTCTGGGGACGAGTTTGAGCTACGTGCCGTCCAGACTAGCCCCTCGACGTTCTCGGCTCAATCAAACCTAAACTCTTCAAGAGAGAACGCCTTGGGACTACGCTAGTTGCCAATTGCACATCTCCCCTAATGCACCTTGTTTGTCCCCCAAATTTTGCATAACCCGAAGCTGTTTTTGATTTTTCCTGGGTATTACAACCGTCCCAAGAGAAATTGAAAACCGAAATGCTTATGCAAAATTTTGGGCAAACAAGGTGCATTTTGGGAAATGTGAAAGTTGCGAATACAAATTCCAGATCAGAGACAGTCCTCATTCTCCATGTTAGCAACGCATTCTTGGCGAACGAAAATTTTTAAAAGCCTAGCAAGTCGCCCCTCCTTTGGATCGTTTCTATCACGTTCAAAAGGATTCGTTTTTTTTTTAATTTTACACTTTTTCTGGGTGGTATTTATTTAAAAGTAAAAGCCCTTTCCGTCTTATTTTTTATACTGACCAGCTGGCATTGACCTCATTTGAAAGACGTTGCTTTTTTTTTATTTCAATGCAAAATAAAATAGTGATTGACGTTAATCAAAAAACTAGTAGACTGAAACAAGCTTTACGTAAGTGTAAGTGTTGCGTAACGCATAGCGAAGAGGCGAGGACGGGTAGCTTGAATTTCAGACATTCCTTCAAGTCTGCGCATACCGTACTGTCAATGGCTGAAATTCAGGCTGGTGAGGTAGGTAGTTAAATATTTTAAGATTGTTATGTCAAGTTTAATATCCCCTCCGTTTTAGTTGTCATGGTTACACTTATGACTTCTCAACAGATAATACTCTTTTATTAATTTCTATGACTACTGTTACGTCACACATCTGATCGGTCTTTTTGAATGTGCGTTTTGCCAGGCAAAAGCGAAAGTTCCGTGCCAGCAGGATAAACTCTCGATTCCTAAATCTACTGTTGCAACATAACGTGAAACAGCTGAAAAATGGCTACAAACTGTCTTTCACTGTTCAGCAGAAGGAAGAAAAGATCTAAACAAAAAGGAAAGCAAGATAATTTCACCTTATCCCTTGAAGTGAGAGAGCAACTGAGCCCAACCACAGAGACAAAGAATTACAAAAACCTAGAACTGTCACCGCCTGGCACAGTTTTTACTTTCGACAACAAGTTCAACGTCAGTGCCAACTGCTCTTCTTTTCAGAGAAACGCTCTAAAGGAGATGGAACCAGGCAGTCCTTCCCCACGGATACTTCTTCCGATTATAGTGGTTTTCTCGGACCAAAGCTATGAAAGCGAACAGTAACTCAGAGATCATAGAAGAGGATCTAAAGAGCACTGAAAAATTATGTAATCAACCATTATTTCAGGAATACGAAAATCAATGCTACGTGGATGCAGGGGCGAAAATATGATATAATATGGGAATATTTGGAGTTAGAGACTGTTTTCAAAGTAGGGTGAACAGCTGTAGTTTTTTGTTGCACCCATCAATGCTGATACCTCAATTACATAACATATGATTGACCAAGAAAGGCCATTATAGAGTTATGCTCTATTTGATTATCTTTTGTTTTTTTTTGTATTTTCTTCTTGTCTGTGTTGCATGTGTTGCACTGGGAATATTTTGAGTTAGAGACTGATTTCAAAGTAGGGTGAACAGCTGTAGTTTTTTATTGCACCCATCAATGCTGATACCTCAATTACATAACATATGATTGACCAAGAAAGGCCATTATAGAGTTATGCTCTATTTGATTATCTTTTGTTTTTTGTGTGTTTTCTTCTTACATGTGTTGATTAAATTCAAAGGAGAAAAAATTATGTAATATAATTACATTTAATAAATCAAATTGCAAATAAATTTTTTCTATTCTGAACTAGTTTATGCACCACTTCTCTTCAATTAATTTGTTGTTGTTTTTTTTTTAATATACTTTGATACAGGTATCCCCCTTGGGCCACCTATTCAGGCTCTTTAATGGTCAAATATCAGTTCTGAATATCCATACACAAATTCACTAGACTGATCTGTATACAATTTTTAAAGAATTAGTTGTGAGAATTTGTTATAAGATCAAGCAGTTTTTTCTCTGGCGCTCATTTGAATAATTCTCGTGATCTTTTCTCTCGATTACGTACTGATATTAGCTGTGGTCACACTACAGACTTTTACCTATGATTGACCAAGAAAGGCCATTATAGAGTTATGCTCTATTTGATTATCTTTTGTTTTTTGTGTTTTCCTTCTTGCCTGTGTTGCACTGGGAATATTTTGAGTTAGAGACTGATTTCAAAGTAGGTTAAACAGCTGTCTTATTTTATTGTACCCGCCACCACCGATACCTCAATTACATAACTTATGACTGACCAAGAAAGGTCAGCTCGATATGCTTCTCGTTTTTTTTATTTTGCATGGTACATTATAAGAGAAAATGAATAAATTCAACGGTTAAACAATTAATATGTTATATACTTAAAAGTAATAAATACACTGTATAAATCAAATTGTAAATAAATTTTATCTATTCTTATAAAGCTTGTGTTTCGCTTCTCTTCAATAAGTTTTATTTTTTTAAAATACTTACACACAGGTATCCCTCCTGGGGCCACCTCCGAAGCCACTATGACATTTACAGCTCCAATATCCATATAGAAAATTTCAGACGGATCGACACACATTTGTTGAAAGAATATGTCGCATGAATTTACTGAAAAATTAACGCATTTCACCTCTGGCGCTCATTTGATTAATTCTCGTAATCTTTTCTCTTGATTATGTATTGATATTGTCAGGAATGGAGAACATTGATGTTGATGATGTGAATCAGTCCACTCCTGGATGATCAAACAAATAACGGAAACAATCCCGCTAAGCTGCGTGGGATGTCACTTTGAAAAGTAAGTAAAGGAATAAGACGTACTTTACTTTTTTAAAAAAGTAAAGTATGTACAAAAGTGCTGCGTCGTATATGGAGTTGCTTTCCAAATGTTTCGGCCCTTCATTAGCGGAATTACAAGTACGTCAGAACCGGTGCTGGATGGCAAGTTTCACTGTAAAGATGATCAATGAACGCATTATGACGCTTACTCCTAGCTTGTCGATAAATAAATAAATAACTTTTTTGAGAACGTGAACAGAAAGGCGAAAAATCGCACTGGATCTACCTATTGAAGTCCGGACGCTAAACCATCCTTTCAGCTCTCAACCATTTACAAATTTTGAAAAGAACGCGACATGAGTCAGTTTGTAAGTGATGTTTTCATTGACGTCACTCACTGTCCTCGGGTCATGATGTCCCTTAATTCCTTGGGGAGACGATTCAGATAATGTTTTCGAGGGGGAAAACCATTTGCAATCTTCTGTTGTAGTCTTTGGTTGCCTATAGATCGTTTTCACTGTCACGCAACAAAACTGAAATAAATTGGAAACCGTCCAGTGGAAGAAGCGAAGAAAATGAAATGTTATAGAAGACTAATTTTTAAACAATTTGTCTAAAGTCTCAGGTCTTTGTGGCCCACAGTTTCAGAGTTATTTGCCGAAACGTTTCACGCACCTTTGTAGAGCTTTGTATGGAGACGCCATATTGGTGCACAGTCTTGGTGCACCGGATGGCCGTCGAAAATCAACAAAAACATCTGGAGTTCACTTTTTCTATAAAAGCTCCTTCTTTTCACTCGAGAACTAGCATACGTGCGCATAAAAATATCTTCTAATACTTGGAATGGTTATACTGCTGAAAATCAAGAAGAGATACTTTTTTTCAACGAGACAGCATTCCTATTTTTGTGTCACGCACTGTGAAGGCTCGGAAGTTCAAATTGCTGTATTTTCGAAATGAAACATGCTACGGGAATAAAAACTTGTACAAAGATTTACTTTTTGTTTATCTTCAACCTAGTGTAAATAAGAATTCCTAAAATTTCGCTATTTTGACTTTACAATTTGATGACGTCACTGTGAAAGCCATCTATAATCATGGATAGACTTGTAATTCAGCGATCGTTTCTTTTGGTCATGTAGACTTGAAACACCTTTAGAAATTAAGCCGAGTGGCTCTGGGAACGAGACTAGTCCCTAGCTTGACGTTCTCGGCTGAATTAAAATAGAGTACGCCTAGGGACTAAGGTACTCGAAGCTACTCGCCATTTGCACATCTCACATGATGCACCTTGGTTGCCCCTCCCCCCCAAAATGCATAACTCGAAGCTGTTTTTCATTTCTCCTGGGTATTACAGCATTCCCAAGAGAAATTGAAAACAATGCTTATGCAAAATTTGGGGGGCAAACAAGCTGCATTATGGGAGATGTGCAAGTTGCGAATACAAATTCCAGATCAGAGACATTCCCCAATGATCCTTCTTTCTCCATGTTAGCAACGCAGTCTTGACGAACGAAGGACTTTAAAATTCCAGCAACCAGCTGCTCCTCCTTTGCATCGTTTCTACCATATTTTGATAAAAAGTTTCGTTTTAGACTGCAATGAAAGGTAAACGGGAATTTCTATGCTCGCTTACTCTTAAGTTTTACAATACTTCTGAGTGGTGTTCTTTAAAGTTACTACCCTTTCCGGCTTATTTATCATTCTGACCAGGTGGCATTGACCTCATTTTGGAGGTTATTTTTTTTTTTCAATGCAAAATAAATCGCGATTGACGTCAATCGAAAACTAGATGACTGAAACAGGGTTAACGTAATTATATGGTTGCGTAACGGAGCGCGAAGAGGAGAGGGAGGGGTAGGTAGCCTGAATTCTAGTCGCATACTCCTCTCAAGCGTATGCGAATCGAAGTTGGAATGTCTGAAATGATTGAGGCTAGCAAAGGGGGGGGGGGGGGGTAGGTAAAAATTCTAAGAAACTACAATTTCACAGCTTATTTAAACATGATTATAAAATTTCAAGTTATCTAGACTTAATTAGAAATTCTGCTAATAGGAAAGATTTAGTGAAAATTTCGTATAAGTAACCACAAACTCATGATTGAAACTGGAAGATATAATCAAACTTACCGCAACGATAGACTCTGTCCTATTTGTAACTCTGGTATAATTAAAGACGAATTTCATTTTCTCTTCCATTGTCCAAAATACTCAATCCCAAGGGAGAAATTCTACAATCAAATCCAACAAAAATTTTGTCGACTTTAATCAGCTATCTTACACAGAATTAATAATTAACTTGATGAATTCGCAGAATTTTTCCGTAAATTCACATTTGTTGAAATTTGTCTCATTATGTAATGATTTACGTAATAATTTGTTATCAAATCATACTGATGACACTTGATTGACTATAGTAATTATTGCATTGCATTATCATTGTTATGATTTGTTTGTTTGTTTGTTTGTTTTTTTATGTTAAAGCTTTTGCAATACTGTAACTACATAATTAAAGTCATGCAAATAAAGCTTATGTTGTTGTTGTTAGATCTTTCAAGTTCAAGTTCAAGTTTAATATCCCCTCAGGTTTAGTTGTCATGGCTACATATATGACTTCTCACGGATAATCCATTAATTTCTATGACTACTGTTGCGTCAGACACCTGATAAATCTTTTGAAGCTGCTTCTTGCCACACAAACACGACATTCCGTGCCATCAGGGTCATAAACTCTCGATTCCTGAGTCTACTCTGATCTCGCAACACAACGTGAACCAGTTGCAAAAATGGCTACAAGCTGTCTTTCACTGTTCAGCAGAAGAAAGAGAAGATGTAAACAGAAAAACAAACAAGATAACCACACCTTATCCCTCGACGTGAGAGAGCCAATGAGCCCAGCTTCAGAGACAAAGAATTATACCAGGGTTGAACTTTCACCGCCTGGCACAGTTTTTACTTTCGACAATTTCAACGCGATGGCAAACTGCTCTTTTTTTCAAAGGAACGCTCTCAAGAAGATGGAGGCGGGCAGTCCTTCCCCACGGATACTTCGTCCTATTATAGTGGTTTTCTCGGACCAAAGCCATGAAAGCGAATAGTAACTGAGAGATCATAGAAAAGCATCTAAGAGTGATTTTCTGTAAAATTCGAACTTCGGCCTGACACGGTACCTCATCGATTTGGCTGATTTTTGGCATGTAGTCTTAGAATGGTGTCCTGAATACTGAATGCATATTCTAAGGTTCGAATTCTCGTTGGTTTCAAAGATACAGGAATGACAGTTTTGACGAGGCCTCGAGTGGCCGCCATGTTGGTGAACTGAAGGAGATTTACAGTAATTAATTCTAGCCTTATCATTATAAATAACTTAATCGTGACTCATACAGTTGCAAAGAACTATCCTTCCTCCTTTCATTTACCTAATCTTATCTGAAAATGGTTAAGCCTGAGCTACGAACGGCTATAACTTCTCACAGCACTTTTTCGGTACTTAAACGGTACACAAATTTGGTAGAAATTGGAAGGCCAATATCACCCATGCCACATCGATTTAGACTAAGCCATTTTAAGTAAACATAGTTTGTTTATAGCTAAGTTAGATTGTTGAATAAAATAATTGGGCAAATGCAACGGAACAGAAATATGATTGCATGAATGCGCAGTGGTTCAGCCACTTCGCCGCTAAAACTTCAAAACAAAATTCGGTGAATATTTGAAAAGAAAATTCTTTAAAAATTGATCGTGCCTCTTAAACCCTATCTATCGCTTAAAAAACCCTCCCTTGTAATGTAAACAGATGACCTTTTGATTCTGATCTTGCGAAGAGCTTGAAATATGCGCTAAAATGAAAATTATATATTTTGATACACACGGTACTAGCTCAAGTTCGCTCTTCGATTTCCCAGACCAATCGGGAGCCGCTCGTGTACTGCACAGTTACAATTTTCTCTGTAGTATTTCGCTGTATACAGCTACAAATTACTATTTTCTTAGGCAAAGATAACGCAAACGTTGTCAATTTTAATCAAAAGGCTAGAAAAACCAACCGTGCACTGTAGCTTTATGCAAACTGTATGGTATTCGATAATTACACGTGTAAACTGGAACCTACCTTTGCTAATGTACACTGTTTGGCAGATCTTTCCAGCGTAAGATATAAAACTAGTACATGAAATGAAATTAAAGAACTCATCAAGTCAAATTACCTGATCCTACCGTCATTACTGAATAATAAGTCCGCAAAATATGACATGGAATGATCGGTGGGAGACGAAGCTATTCTTAGGAGGACAAGGAACTGCACGCTGGAACGGAACTGAAATGAACAACCTCAATCAAGTTCAGTCTTCTTGACGCTATTAAACGTTTCACCCGAATTTGAACAGGAAGTTGTTTTCTATTTTCTTTCTCATTCTTGCACGTATTCTGCAGTTCGCCCACTATCTTTTCGTAACTTTTAATTTTCTAGCTAACTGGAACTGTTAAGAACTACCAACCCCCCTCCCCCTCCCCCTCCCCCTCTTTGAGTGAACAGTTCATTCGGTCTGATTCACAATAATTTTCGAACGGTGACAAAGTGATATTTGAAATGACATTTTATTTAGTATTTTTAAAAGCTCCTTCTTTTTTTCCCGATAGCCAGGAATGTTTTGAACGTAAAGGCTCAAGTGGCGGTGTTTTTCACGACTCTGCTTGTAGACTGACCTCACCACCAGTACCGCGGACATAAAATCTGATCGGAGAGGGTCATACGGTAACTGATGGGTCTCTGAAAAGCGAAATGCAGTCACTTGGGGCGAGTAGGCTATATAGATGATGAACTCATTGTTTATAACCCCATAACCGTATCCCAAAAGTCGAACCAGCTCGGGGCGAGCGAACACAATTTTGGAGCCACTGGCCACGCCCTTATGTTTAGCGGGAAATTGGTTGATTAGTCAAATCTCCTTAACTCCACGACCATGCACCTTTCCAAATATAGCCTTCTTATCATCATATAGTTAGGGCCTCCCATAAGCATTTACAACTATTTTGATTTGTAGAAGACTGTTTAACAGTTTTCATTACTTTAATGTCTCGTAAACAACACGAGGTACATGTTCTGATCTCTCCCCCCCCCCCCCGACCCTTCCCCCATCCATAACAAAAAATTTTCAGACCAACACTGAATTGCATGAAGGTATGTACAAACATATGACCATCTCGAGGCAAGGTTCATCACTGTAACTTACCACATAAAAGCCTTTTCGTTGTTTGCCATCGACTGATTCTGTTCTGAATACTAAGGTCCCATAAACAACGCCACGTTTAGAAAGAACCCGCCCTTTTCAATCCAAGAAAACCCAAGTAGCGATTTCACCAACGGACATAAGCCGTAAGAAAAGGACCGCGTCAAATAGTTCATGAAATCACAAACGCCTCATGATACCTTTAATTCACTCTTTCGTCGATAAACTAATTTTTAATTTTTTAAGCATAAATGACATCAGAATGCGCGATTATGAGCATTGTAGCTTATGAAAAGAAAATTTAACACCTGATGCACATGAAAGCGTCTAAGAAGGGGACTAGGGGGAATTAGGAACATTGTGCTTACCGCTGGAAAAATATTGGCTAGTTCTTTGAATAGACTCAATTAAAGCCGTTTTTGTTCAGTAAGGAGCTGTTAGATGGGGGGAAAGCTACATAAAGTAGATCGCATCAGAATACGGCATAGGACTAGGCTCTCAAAATCGATAAGCTGAATGCAAGACCAATTATTATGTAAAACAGAGAAAAATTCCTTGAGGGAAAAAAATTATGGCTAGGGAAAAGACCCGAAGGTGGAAAGTTAGGATGGTAGCTTCTTTTCAGGTAATCGATCATTTACGTTAACTTCCGCTATCCGACGGACATATCGGAAAGACTGAATGGATGAGAGTATAACACATTCAAGAAGAAACAAATTTGTGATTTTTCACAACTCAATAAAATAACTTAAATTGTGTACTACTCGGTTATACAAGATTTTTGTTTTCAATTTCAGATTTTTACGATGGGGCATTAGCCCCCGTACTCACTAGACACTACTTTACAATCATCGTGTTAAAATCAGTGAAATACTCCAAAACAATTTGGATTCCTACCCTTATACCTTTATTAAAAATTAAAGTTGGGAAGTTTGTTGTTTTCTGAAAGTAGTTTGAACAGCCGAACGACATTTTTTTACACGGAGTGGGGAAGGCAAAGCTTCACTTATCTCTTCTAAGGTAGAAATTGTCAGCAAAACGTGAGAGTCGTCCTTTTTATGAGGGTAAGGTGTCTAACCTAATTTTCTCACCGATTGCAAGTGCCATTTCATCCACGCATAACCTCACCTAGTTAACAGAATTAGCAAATGTAGTGGGGAAACGTTGCGAGAGAACTGAGTAAGATGTCAGGGTAAGTTTTGGAAATTTTCCGCACACCTGGAAAGTCCTGGCTACGCTCCTGATAGAGACTTTTGCTGGAGAGAAATTGAAACATGTTCGCTAATATAGTGACGACCAGAAAGGACAAGCCATAGGATAGTTCCAGAAAACCACCCATTAAAATAGATCACGAAGTTGTCGCGGCGGAGGATGAACTTGAAGGCATCTGATGAATTGCAATTTTTCAAGGGAGCCCAGACAAGATTATGTACGATGGGAACAGCTTGTTTGATCTGGAAAATTTAGAGAAGCTCAAGGCAAATCGCTAGACAACACATGCTAGAGCTGAACTAAAAATCTTTTGCGCCTTTGAACTCTGTCCCTAAGGGTAAAGGAGAAAGTTTCCCTTTATCAATGCATTAACCGAGTTGATTATGAATGTCTCCTTATGTTGGACGTCTTACTAACAAGCACATTACCACTACTTGCCCTCAGAGGCGTTTTTCATTTGACGAGCAGAGAAAATTAGGTTTTGACTGTTTGAAATTCCGGATGCCAGAGTGAAGACGCCTTTTGTATGATGACGTCATCGTCCTACAGTAAAAAGCGTTCGTTTTTTACCACTGATATTACGTCAATCGGTACACTTATGTTGTCGAAAGGTCCGTGAGCATGGTAAATGATTTTACCTTAAACTGCAGACACATCTTCAATCACTCCTTATTGTTCGCGATATCGGATAAACACTCTGGTCTCTAACTGAATTTTCTTTGCTGTTTACTTTATTTTGAATTAGGCCTGTCTTGAGTTGTCCATGCATTGTCTAGCGATTTTAAGCTTTTTCAAGGAAACAAAAATCTGGAATTGTCCCTAGGGTGAGGCATTTGCGCACAGTTTTAAAGCCCTTCGGTGGGGTGACTGTGGTTTTTGCTGTCCCGGGCTCATCCCTCATTCTTCTTAACCCCTTCCAAACCAATTTTTCTGTTTATCAAGAATCTCCTCAAAACGGACTTCGTGATTGAGACAAAATACCTGAAAATTGTACACGGAACCGTTGTTAACGGTGTACAAGGTAGAATGAGTCTATTCATTACTTTGCCAACGCCCAATTTTTAAAACCGGAAGTAATGATGTTTATTTCAAGGGCTCATGTCTCATGAGTTTTGAGTAAATCTTCAAACGCTGTAAACACATGTAGCTGTAACTATCATCGCATCGATCCTTGCTCACTAATAATGATAACTTATATCAACTTCCATTATTTATTGCCTGGCTAAGATTTTCACGGATTCTTCAGTTCGGTTGTTTGAAACCAGGCGGTTTCACGTGAGTTGTAACGCCAGGCAAGGAACGTGACGATCCGCGATATGCGTGGGAAAATATTACTTTTTTTCGATCAAGGTGGAAACTGGCAACTTTGTCGTCGAGTAAGGTAATACATCTCAATTTTCATTACTATGGTTAATTTTAAAAGCTCTGGTTTCGGTAAAGGAACTAGAGGAAAATCAGGAAAATTCCAGTTCGACTGTGATGGTTGAATTTTGTTTACGCGTCATAGCATAAACATAACAAATTCATTTTCCTTTTCCTTATACAATCTGCCTTTTTTAATACTGTTTTTCGCAGCAGAGTTATCGATTATATTACAGAGGCTAATTTTATTACACAGATCACTCAGATTTAATGACAGAAACTCTATTATCGATTGTAATTTTGGCAACACCTGGCGAGTATTCGGTGTACAGATTATTGACAAAGTCGCTAGAACAGTCTTCCATTCATTTCTTTTGTTTCTGCTCCGTTAAATTTGCCCAATTTTTTTATTAATGAACTCGATTTAACTACAAACAGTGAGTATTCAGGCAGATTGGCAAGCTTCAATGCGATGTGGCAAAAGAGATATACGCCTTTAAAATTCTGTTAATTTTGCGGGTGTAAAAAATTCAAAAAGTATACCCACCAAAAGTTTAATCGATCGTTTCGAAAACGTTATCAATTTCGAAGTAGTTTCCAAAAATACAATAAAGAGGGATTTTTCTTTCAATCTGTATTGGCAAAGGAAGATTAGCTTTGAAGACAGGGTTGTAGTCGAAGGCCCAAAAGCAGCTTCTATTAACCAATATGGCGCCGGTCCGAGGCACCCAAAAACCGGCCATGTCGATAATTTCCGAAGTAGGAGGAATTAGAACCTAAAGTTACCTATTCCTTATTAAAGACCTCAAATCAAGTCTACATGCCAATTTTTAGCCAATTCGGTGAGATAGTGTGGCAGCGCCTTTTTAATATAGCTCGAATCTTACAGACAACTGCTCCTAAAAAGCTCTGAAAAAAGTGTAATCAACCATTATTCCAGGAAAATCAGAAAACCAGTGTCGGACGCTGGGACGAAAACTATGATATTAAATGGAAATATAGTATGATTTACAGCTTTCAAGGTAGGGTGAACAGCTGTTGTATTTTATTGTACCCGTCAATGCTGATACCTTAATTACACAACTTATGACTGCGCATTTGTGAGCCATAAGTTACTTACCATTTTTCACCAGTCGAAAGAGCACCGGCCCAAGCCTGAGGGAGCCAAACTCAAAGTTTGCAAATTGCATTTTGTTTTCACAAGTAAGGCCTGGTTCAGACGCTATACTTCCCATGGGCCGAACCAGGAGCCCATGGGCTCCTGGCCGAACCTAATTAAATAAGTTCGACTTTGGATCGACACTGGCGCGACATTTGATTCAGCCGGACGGAGCAGCGTGTGTTAATTTCGACAAATTTATCAGTTACGTTCGGCACATGAGTGGAGCGGCCTCTGAACCGGGCATAATGTAATACATGGACGCACAAAGAAAGAAAGAAAACAATAATATCATTCAATTTTTGCTTGGTTCAAAGCCTTAAATTTGTCAAAAGTGACTGTGAAGTAATTAAACGACAGATTTTCTGAAAAATGTCGGGCTAGAAGATAGCCATTGAGATTTTTGTTTCAATAGAAATCTTGCGCTGAAATAATTTAACCGTTTTTTTGTATTCACATGCGTTACTGCGACAACGTTGCCATGTCAAAATAACCTTTAAAAAAGAACAATTGATTCATTGCTTTAAGCTGAAAATCTGATACCGAAGTCCAGTTCTAGGGTTTACCAATTTCATCTTACTATCAACATTAATTTCACTGTTGAGAGAACGGAAGAGGGATTAACTTTCAGGAAATTTTTTAAAGGTACAAAAGGTACAAAATTCTCATTTGACCTTTTGTAATTGTTGTACCTTTTTTTGTTTTGTTGTTTTTCATTTATATGTAAATATGTAACAAAATGTTACTCGGCCGATATTTGGGTAGAGGAGAGCCGCTGAGGGTTTGAAACCCTTACCCTGTGTAGGACAAAAGACCCTAAAATACATAACCTGTTTGGGCCAACGCGCTCAATTTTGTTACCCTATTTAAGACAAGGGACAAAATGCACTCTTTCTTGTTTCAAAGGCATTCATTGGCAATCGTAATAGTATACAGCAACTGCTTTTTATACTTGGAGTATGCCCAGAATTCATTGAGCAAATCATATCAACCGTGCAAGCAATACCCTGTTTATAATTAGGACAAACTAACACGAAATTATATACCATCTTCAGGACAGACACGCGAAAAAATATAACCTGTTTCGGTACAGCGAGGACAAAAACTGTACCCTGTAGAGCAGCGTATCCCCGTACAGGCCATAAAAGGGACTACACATCCCGGTCCTTTTACCCTCATTGCGTTAATTTTTAAGTCGATGGTCATGAGTCATCTCCAAGTGATGCCTCAATCAAATCATGATTGAGAGTCTGTATGCAAAAGCCACAGGTGAAACCTCCACAAAAGTGCTTTTCCATGGTACCATTTATTTGTTTGTAACTCTTACTTTCGAGTTTGTGGTCAAAAACTTTTGTGTTACTATTCAAACGAAACCTCTTAAATTTATCACTACTTCCCCCTGCACATGAGCTTTTGAGGAGGCGTGCGTGGCCGAGTGGTTAACACCTCGAACTCCGGATCTGGAGGTCCGGGGTTCAAGCCTCGCCCGTCGCGTTGTACTTTTAGACAAGGAACTTTACTCCACTTAGTCTCTCTTCACGGGTACCGGCGCCAAACTGCTGGGGGTACTTCTGCGATGGACCAGGAAGGAAAGGCAATACTCCTAGGCATGCTTCATGCATTGCTACAGGAGTATTTCGGGATAAGCTCCGTCCGTTTGGGCCTTTGGCTTGTGTGCGCCTTTACCATTACCTTTTGAGTGTTTGGATTAACTCATTTGATGTGACCAATCAAATTACCCTCTTCACCAATACTTTCACGTGGTACTATCTATCTATTTTGTGTGTACTCTATGATCGACCTTCCAGAAGAAACCTTGGCAATCGCTTTTTTATGGTCTATTCTTACTTTTCGTTATTGAGGTTATTTTTTTCAAAGGGAAAAGAAATATTTTTTTTCGGGTGGAAATTTTTGTTTCATAAAAGGGATGTCAATGTTATTTAGTCAAAGTAAACAAACAAACCAACAAAAATAAAGAAACAAGAAAAACCAGGACTAAAAGAGAATACTTCAAAATTTTAATAGATTCACTTCCACTTGAGTATAAATTTTATTATCTCCAAATTTTTGACATAAAATATATTAACTCAGTCATCTTGAAAATGACCGATTACGAATTGTATAGAATTAAACTAAAGCAAGCAACAAATTCATTAATGGTCGCTTAAAGGGTATTCTTGAAGATGAAAAGCTTGGTTTCTTGGTTGACTTTTAGTAATGTATTCAACCGAAAAGCTTTACGAACATTACAATCCAAAATCGTCGAATCATGGAATTGCAGTCAATATCTTTGGGTGTAAAAAGACCACCACTGAATAATCAAAAGTCGTTGAGTGTTTGACAGCTTTGCTGTTAATGACGCAAATATCTCTCTATTCTCATTCGTATAAAAGCCGCCGCGTGACGATTTAATCAACTAGATTACTGCGTGCTCCCTCGGGAAGCAGTCTATTGGTCCTTTACGGTCCCCAGGGAAATTCCCTAGGCCTTTTATACGCCCTAGCAAACAAATTCACCGTCTTCTCGCAAGTCTACTCTACAACGGGCACGCAAGTTTCCCCACCCTCCTCCCCTTCAGCGGCGCTGGCAAATTTTCTCTATCAGCCCACCTTATGCCTTATGCAAAATTTTTCACCCATAACTTATCTATCAAAAGGCATAAGGTGGCTTTTATGCGAATGTAAATTAGTTACCATTCAAATGAAAACTAGCCTGTGTAGATGGTGGTTTTTTGTGTGTGCAGGGTGGTGTTTTCCTTTGTGATTTTCTCTCTCTTTTCTCGATTGACCTCGTGCGTTTTCTCGTTTGACATCGCACGCAGATATCTCTCGAACAAACAAACAAGAAAAAAAAAACAGTAAAAAAAACCAGCTACGCTAGCCTCACTGAATTTTATCCGATTACTTCGAGTCCTTATTACTCCCTCAGTAACGCCTGAATTAGCCTGAATTTCATCCGAATACTTCGAGTCGTTATTTCTCCGTCAGTAACGTCGTTGCTGAGAGGAGAAAAGGACTCGAAGCAATCGGATGAAATTCAGGCTACAGCTACGCAGGCTGTAGCCATGTAAGTGCGCGCTAGCTTAGGGCGCTTACATTCACTCAGAACTAGTTGGTAAGACCAGTCCGTTCGTAAAGAGAATCAGCTAACATTCTACTGTTACTCAGAATTTTGCAGCCACATCACTTCTTTCCATAATAGTATAATGAGCAGGGATTGGTTTTTTAGCGAAATCTCTCGATCAAGACCTATTTCACTTTAAATTCTGCCGTCTCCTCGAGCCGTAAACCCCCAAAAGAACTCTGGTCTCTCTTTGGAGATTGCAAGGAGTATGTAACAAAAAGGACGACTTTGAAGGGCTTGTGCGTCCGAGTTTGAGGAAAAAACCCATACACGGATAGCAAAGATAATAAACAGGTTCAGAGGATATTAAATAGTCCATAAATAGTACCGACAAGTGGTGAAGTTACTTGTCGTTGTAAAAAAGTTCATTCTTCTTGGTTCCAAACGCTTGAAGGGAAAAGAAAAGAAGGTTAAAGGGCATTTCTGAGTTGCTTAGGCCTCTGTTTCAAAGCAACGCTTTTGCTAAGCCACTGATATGGAAATGATTTTTTAATTTACTCCCATGCAAATAAAACTCATTTTCACAACAATGGTTTTGCACTTAGCCTTGTTTTGAAAATGAGAGTCTTTGGAGCTCGGAGATGGCCTATTAAGGCGCGCGAGTACATAAAGGCCGCGCGAGGAAGGAGGGCATCATCTCGCGCTTTTATCCCCCCTCACTCTCAGTATTCTAGGTACCCTACATTAAATATCCCCCTCCCAGCATTATAGGTATCTATATTTGGGCAGTATTCACACTCAGTTTTAGGTTCCCCTTCAAACGCCTGCTTAGGAAGAAAGGGTATCATTTATAGAAGGGTCTCCAATGGGTCCTTCAATCCTGTCATCCCGATCCAAATTTGTGTTCAGTCCCGTAATCTCGAAGGTTATTTTCGGCATCTGCATCCTTAGTCTCCCTCGCAGCCGTTTTTAGTATCGTCACGCAACGCTCCTCCCCTCCTCCTCTCCTCGTTGCCTGACGATACTAAAAACGGCTGCGAGGGAGACCACTGCATCCTGAGCATACGTTTTGCTTTAAACCCGAGAATCCCAGCCTTCAAATAAGGCAAATTCCGCAACCCCTTGGAGCGCTTTCCATTTGTCAGAACTGACCGGTCCGACCTTTCCCGTCGCAATGATAATTTCCCTTTTAATCAAAACTCTCCAGCCAGATCAGTCACATCATAAATAGTATGCACCAAGGACATGGTATTTCAGCAAAAACTCTTGGAAAAGGCCTATTTCATTATCAACCTGACTGGTCGGGCAATGGTCTGGCCGGCCAGCTCTGACAAATGGAAAGCTCCCTAAGTTTCATAGGGATGGATTCCTTTGCAGCATATGCGTATTTCAGTCGCATTTGCCCGTTGGAAGAAGGCGTAAAAGTAATGGAAAATTTCAGGGAGTAATTACGATGGCTATCCCAATAGGCTGTAAATAAATCCATCCTAGATATGCATATTAAGATATCTGTTAGCCTACGGCTTCATTTTCTTTTCCATTTAAGCTCTGAGTCCCATTTGTGACAGGTTTCACAACACTACTGTCGATCTTCTCGAGGCTCCGCCTCTGCTCTTTTGCCTCGGCCAGTTTTCTTTCGTTCTCTTCCTTCCTTATGGCATCCAACTGTTCTTGTAAAACCTGAATAACCCTCTCGTGTTCAAATGACCTCGCGAAATCAAGCGCTGTTTTGCCGTGCTCGGATCTCAGCTTTATTGACACGCCCTTTTTGACCAAAAGCTTCACCAGCGCCTCGAATCCGTTGAGTGCAGCGTTCATAAGCGTTGTTTTTCCTTCTTTATCCATTGTGTGTACATTTGCTCCGTGATGTATAAGCACCTTAGCTACATTGACATTTCCATTCACAGCAGCCACTCTCATGAGTGGAGTCCACCCTACGGGCAACATGAAAAAAAAAAAAAAAAAAGAAAGTAAAACCCAGATTAAAAGATGTGCCACGCACGAGCTCTAGACTACGAATGTTCTCTTATTATCCTCAGTCAGGAATATATACATATATTTAAATTGCCCGTGGGGGGAAATCTCTATTCTAAATCTCTATTTTAAATTTAATGTTAATTAACCTATTTATTATCGTTTTTATTCTGCTTGTAATTATTCATTGTGTGTGGCAAAATAATAAATAAAATAAAATAAATAAAACAAGTGCGCTACATACACATACATAACTGGGCTTTTCAAACGTACATACAGGAAAAACTGCAAATAACTATACAAAAATATATATATAAATGACATAAAAATATAAATAGAGTCTAGAAAATTACATAAACAACCTATTATGTGAATGAAAATTAATATAAGACATTACAGTAGTCTGCAAGCATGTTCTCTGGGGTGGGGTGGGGAAAAATTCTCTTTACCCTCCCTTACCCCACCCTAAAAGCTCACATGAAGGATAGAGGCATCTGCCCATAAGAAAGTACCCCTTCCAAAATACAAGCCTACTTTGTGATGAGAAAATTAATACAAATTATTTATTTCAATCCACCTGAAGTTTCATCTTTGATATCCACTCTGCAGCCATCCTGTAGCATCCAGCGGATCATGTCTAAATTGGCTCCGTCCACTGCCCAATGAAGGGCTGTAGAGCCTGTCTTATCCACTAAATCCCAGCTGGCATTGTACTGCCGTAACAGCTTCGCAACTTCAATATGACCTGTCAAGCAAGTATTAACAAGAATCAGCCCATGTTCCATATGGATGCTTATAAGTCAGTGTGTTAAAATTTAATAATTTGTACCAGCTTCGTTACATTTAGGAAATAGCCTGTTCCAGGCCTTCAGCTAGAAGAGCAAGGGTGATAAAATAGACAGGGAAAAACGAGGAGAGACTCTCTCTGTCTCTTCAGGACTCTTCTCTTTCCATCGCCCACCATTTTGCGCCACCCTCAATTTGGAATTGCAAAAAAATAACTAATTCATGCAGCTAAAGCATAATCTGGACAAAGCAAGTAACAGAAGTGCTTTTTTGGCTCTTCAGCTTTCAAACATCATGAAGAGTCTCTCAACTTTGTTTCTTTTGAATTCTTAAAAAAAAAAAAAAATTGGTGGATTTTTCCTTGTACTGTTATTGTGAATGGAAGGGTGACGAGATGTCTCACACAGCATAGTTTTATTTTACATAGCAATAAAATAAGCTCAATAGTCAGTAGTGCAGCGGGCTCGTTGCTGAAAAATTTATACAGGTTCATGAAACAAAGTTTTTCAAGACAAAACAGCCCCTTAATACTCTGTGAAAATCAAGGGAGAGTAATTAGACCTCCCTTAAATCCCAACAACAGAGAAATAAAAATCATGTTAGGAAAATGTTAAAGATATGACGTCTGATGTCATTTACCAGAGTAGCAAGCCATCATCAATGCTGTCTTTCCACTGCTGCTCTGAAAGTTCACATCCGCTGAACTTTCTAGCAAGACTCTTGCTACATCCACATAGCCTCTTTGTGCTACAATATGGAAACAACAACCAAAAAAACATACAAAATATTAATTATACAGTTAGTATATGATCCCGGGGGGGGGGGGGGGGTACTTTAGGAATTTCTGGGTGGGGATGTGCCGCTGGGAGCCTGGAACCCTTAACCTTTACCAGAGCTAGTTCAGCTGAATTTTGCTACCCTATGCTAGAGTAAAATCCCCAAATCCCCCTATCCTAGAGTAGCTGTGTACCTAGGCTAGATAAAATCTTCAGCCAACTGATCAGTTTCCTGAAAAATGATACCCTATTCTAGAGCCAAACGCTCTGATTTATATACCCTATCCCAGAGTAAACTGCTTGAAAACCATACCCTTCACAGCGGCACATACCTATATAGCCCATATATGGCAGTACCCCCCCCCCCCCCGGGTATATGACAAACTTATGTGGGGATGAAACATTCTACTGACATATTTGAACTATTCATGTTCCAAGCAACGGACAACAGACTTGAGGCATTAGAACAAAGTATTAGGACAATAATACTATTTAAAATATTATCATGTACTTATACTCATATCCTGCAACCAGAAACTCATAAGGGGTTTTCAACCCCTTATGAGTTTCTGCTGCAACCTATTGATCTGGTCAATTCAGATAATGGAAGGTGGTTTCACCAACAAAAAAGTCTTAACAGAAAAAGACAAAAATCTTGAATGCTTACGTACCTGCAACCATGAGAGGAGACAAACCAAACTTATCAGGTGAATCAACAGCCTGCCAACTGAGACCTTTACAAAAAATGGAGCAATTTATTTGAGGCAAAAAATGGGAAAGCTAGCCAACATTATGTTAATATAAAGAAATATCTTAAGTCTGTTAAATATTAGAATCTTAGTACGATCTCCTTAGAGCACTAGAATTTTTTGTACAGGACGTGATAACATAAGATTTTCAAAGATGTTCCAAAGAGTTTTGAGTTCCAGTGATTTCTGTTCAAAAATTGGAAATTCTGGGAAAGTAGGATCATTCACATGGATTCTTTCTTTCGTGCGCTGCTTTGAATTTCGTAGAATTTGTACATTTTTTGAAAATGTGCTGGTTGAGGTTGTAATAGCTCAATTTTTTTCTTTCAAGTAAAGAAATTTGATCTGTATGCAGGAGCTGGTGTAAGATTGAATATTTTTTGATCTGAAGGCCTGAAACTCTAGCCCTAAAGCACCAGAGTTGGGAGGTATGTTGTTGTAAGCTGCTTCCTAATTGCTTTAACCTTACTGTTCAGACTTACCCGGTAGAATATTTTTGACAGTTTCCACATCTCCTTTGGTTACAGCCCGCTGAAGATCCTCACTGGTCAGTGGTTTCTTTGTTGTTGACACAGTAACAACAGGACTCCAAGGACTTGATCCAAAGTCGTTCATACATTTCAGTCTATATCGGTACTGTGTGCGTGCCTCGAGACCGTTAAACAGATTCCTGACAGAGAGAGAGAGAGAAAGAGAGAAATGATAAAAGCCAACAGAAAGATACCACAGAAAAAAGAAAAGATAACAAGTCCTCATATCATTAATGAAGCAATGGAAAGGGTTAAACTTGATAAAAGTATAGGAAATAAGCTAGTGTTGGTTTTATGTGTTGTTACAGAAACAGTAGGACACTGGATGAGACATGAAGATCTGTCAATGAGTAATTTGGTCCTTGAGGAACCATTAAACAGGACAAGAGCTCTACCTATGCAAACAGGACTTGGAACATAAGTAGAGATTAGATCTTGGAAGTAAAGCAGCTGAAAGGGGTGTGGCATGAAACCCAACCTGGCGAAAAGGATCGGCATTGTTAATGTTTGGGTTCAATTTTGGTGAAAAACACTTATTGACAGTAGCCAGAATCTAGGAAAAATCCCTAAGTGATTCCTACCAGTCACTGAGGCCTGTATTTTTTGAGTCAGTTACTTGCAGCCTTAATGTTCCATGGACCGCTTCAATTGACTTACCAACAGCTAAAATGACTGCAAATTTTGACTGTAATCCAAATTGCTTTACATGTAAAGTGCACAATTTTTTTCATCACAGATGGCTTATAATTTTTGCATAAAGATAACCTACCACAAAACAGTTTTGACTGCTAATGTCATTATGTTGTGGTTTAAATAATATTTTTCTTTGCTTTAAGCATGGTGATATGTAATAATCAGTTATAAACTACAGCAAAGGCAAATATAATTTTAATCAAGGAATTTCAATTAAGATTTGACCGAATCACAACTTTATAAATCATTAGGCATGATCATCATCTCCAAAATGTAAAGTAAAGCTCACATTGTACTGTATCCAGAGTAGACATTACCAAAGCCTTTGGATTTTGGGCCCAGCTCTTCCTCCTGGACACAGTAACGCACTCGACTGTCACCTTTTCCTTGGTGGCTGGCTTCTGGAGCTTTCCAGTACAGCTCGATGCTGTTATGTGTCACTTTGCCAACCACAGGAGGGTCAGGACGAGGAGGAACAGACATTTTCTGTTTTGAACAAAACTCCATGTTTAGATGTTTGTAACTAGCAACACCTACACCTGGCCCCGGTTGTTTAAACGTTGGATAGCGCTATCCACCGGATAAATCACTATCCAGCGGATAAGTATTACGGAAATCAATTACGCTATCCACTGGATAGTGATTTATCCGGCGGTGGACAGCACTATCTGACGTTTGAACAACCGGGGCCTGAAGGATATTAGCTACATTCTCTTAATTTATTTGTCTTATTTAATTACATTTCTAGTTTATAAATATTGTACATATTTTCCACTTGTTTATTAAGTATTTATGATTTAAACAGATGTGTAATTTTTATTTATTGTGAACTTTAGGTAACCCTTCAGTGAGAGAACTAGTTTTAGACTAGTAGTTAAGGGTTTTCCTGTCAGCATCCTATCCCAAGTAAATCAACTAAAATACATAAACAATGACTGGGTGCCATGGTATCTGGGTAAAAACTGAGTCTGCTTGCCACAGTACACAATGCCCTCTAACAGTTACAAAAAACTTGATGGTACATGGCACCAATATCAGATTTTCCTTTAAACAATCAGTATACTTACACTCCAGTTTTGAGTTTGCTCTGACTGCTGAATAAAGAAAGTGAAGAAGTATTTTTTACAGGGTTAGCCTCCATCTGAAGAAAATATTTTCCCATATTCCAACAAGAAGAATACCTGTTTACTACTCTGTCTATTGTGTATTTTCAAATTTCTGACACTTTTTTGTCGGAATTTGTGAATATTTTACTCTTTGTGGAGGCTAACCATGAATGGATATGTTGTTAATGTTTGTATTCAGCAGTAATTTTTAATTGGAAAAAAGGCCCATTAAAAACAGAACCAAAAAGAAATGATCCCCAATGATTTTAACACTAATTTGGCCATTGCAAACTACAATACTTGTCATGTTCATTAAAACAATAATATTGTCAGGTTAACCCTGGCAACTTATGCTGATTTACATATTACTCAACATTGGCAGAGAGGAAGAGTGGACAGAGAAAGGACAAAGATGTCAGAGAGACTGGGTTAAGAAGTTGTGACATGAAAATCCACTAACAAAATTTGATGATAATACAGATTATTTTGTTTGTTTTTTCAAATGTCTGCAGTTTAAATTTGTGATTTGCCAGTGTAATAAAGTAGTTTGATTTGGGTTATATAAAAAACTTATTTCAGACAACTTTAATGGTTCAGACAACATGTATGAAAAATTCTGTGTGAAATCTTTTTCCAAAATACACTAAATTATAAAGGTATTCATGACAATGTCTCACTGGAAAGGCTGCACGAAACAAAACAAAAACTGAAAGATTTTCTGTCATGTTTATTACACTTAAAAAAAACAAGAAGATAAAATGTGAAAATATCTTCACATCTTCACATCAGTACAATAAGTGTGAATTTAATTAAAACTCTTATTAAGTAAAATGTGTTCTTTGATTAAAATTTAATATTACGCGGTTGAAAACCAAACAAATTTCATGAAACCATTCGACCAGTTAATTAATTATAAATTAAGCTTAAGTAAATTAGAAAAAACATTCATTTTTAAATACCATACAAAACATTTTATTTAACACCTTTAAGAAATGCTTCATATTTTGTGATCAAAATTTAAATGGTTAGGAAGGTTTCGAACAGGTTTTATAATAAGGCCTTGTAAGAGCAACTTGAGGCATATGTCAAAGTGAATGTTTATAGAGACAATTAGTACTCTGTTTACACAAGAAGAAGTTTGGATACATATTCAACGTATTGAAAGACTGCAAGGTACAGTTCACTAGGCAATAAACATAACACAATAATAAAACAGAAAATAGAGGTAGACTGATTCTTTCCTGCACCAAAAATCTATCCTAGCGTAATGGCGTATCAAATCACTGCTTTCGTAAAGGCGTTTTAAAATTCTTTTAGATTACAAGTAAAGGGTCATAGATATCTTACCCAAAACTCGAACGTAAAGGAAGTTTCGATCACTCTTTTGATTTCAACGTACAGACGCTATATTTCTTTGAATCTGTCATGGTTAATGGTTCCCGTTGGAAATGGACAGTCCAAACAAGCTACAAGATACTCTACATTTGAATTTGTACATGTATTTA
Source organism: Porites cylindrica (assembly GCA_964035525.1). Classification (NCBI taxonomy): domain Eukaryota; kingdom Metazoa; phylum Cnidaria; class Anthozoa; order Scleractinia; family Poritidae; genus Porites; species Porites cylindrica. Next base: position 48,650,411 of record OZ037776.1, on the reverse strand, counting down.
ATAACATTATAAAATTATTTCTCTCTAAAAATCCTTATTTTTGGTGAAAAGGGGAACACGGCGGACAAAACGTTGAATAAAATACACCTCAGAAAAAAAGCTGGAAAAACCGCGAAAAGCAATAAAATTTAAACGCTCCGCCTCTGCATCAACAACAAATGGCGAATATCGCATTTTTTCTTTTTCCAATTTCAAAATGATTCCTTATTTTCTTTCCTATATTAAGCTTTAAAAAATAGACTTACCGGGACTTTTGACAGAAGCTCCCTTCTTATCCTAAAACATTTCAAACCACAGGCTTAGGGAAGACTTTCTTTCAGAAACATGATGAAACCCTTGAAAATCGCCATCAGCTACTACCGTAGCTTATCGTTGCGTTTGGGTCAAAAGTCGTTGTGTTTCCAAGGGGAGGAAGGATAACAAAAATACTCTGAGCGGAGTATAGAAAGTATTGAAAAAGTCAGTGAAATCAGTAAGTATGATTTTCCCTTTTTTCCTTTTGAGGACCAATTAAGTGTTAAAGTGATCATAAAATTGGTGTAAAAATGTAGGATTACAGTGTAGGACTAATCTATTGAATACAAATGAAATAAGCAAGAAATATGTAAGATGAAAAAAATTCCTCTCTAGCCCCTCCCTCGCAAAGAAAACGTGTGCGTGCAACCTCGCCAAACTGCGGGCGCATATGATATGTCCATTCATTTCTGTCTGTCCTCTTTGATTCCTTGATCTTTTCACTATGACCACGTTAGAAAGGACTTTTCGGCTGTTGGACGCTCTGGGACTATTCATCGTCACTCGATTTCCATTTATCGAGTTATTTCTGCTTCTTATGTCCACCGGAGAACGGGCTGAAAAAGCTCCAGGGCTTAAGATAACGAGCTTCAAGGACACGTTGAAGCAAGAGTACATTCTCGTGTACTTGAATGCCGCGATCTTCTTTGTCTGTGGAACGGGAATGACCTTGGATTTCAAAAGAAGGAAATGTGGCTTTGCTGCACTTTTGCATGCAATAGTTTATACAGCGGTGACTCTTTATCAAACAGAGCGTTACTCGGAATTTTTGATTGTAAGTGCTTGAAGAACAATGGTCGTGACTTTTTGTTAGTAACTGGTGTGTAACGTAATGTTACACGATTCACTTTTAATCAAGAATATTTATGGTGTTTTTTTGGTTAAAAAAACTCTGTTGGTAATGTTCAGTGAAAAATCGGGCTGGGTGACATGTCTGTATAAAAATGTAAATGAAAGCTAATCAAAGTTTGCATAATTTATCAAGATTATTTTCTTAACGGGTAGCACCCTGGTAATGAATTGAGACCTTGTGAGAGTTGTGCATTATTTTACTTGTACCTCTTCTGTTTATAGAGGCATTGGATGGAAGAAACAGGAAAACTATAAACCACAAACTGCAAAATCTCTTTTCCTAGCTTCAGACTTAAAACTTCAAAAGACTATAATTATTATCCAAAGTAAAGGCAGAACAGAGTCATGAAATGTGGCTAAACAGCTCGTTTCCTCTCTTCAGGATAAAATGTGAAGTTTCTTTCAGATACCACCGCAGTCAAACGTCTAAATTGTTATTTTTGTTTTTTATTGCTAGGATTTCATTTACCAGTTAGAGAAAAATGGGCAAAGATGTATAAATCAGTTAGTCAACATAACTATCTTTCCTGAAAAATCATGAATCATGTTTGAAAATGGTGCCTATAATAACGTCAGCATCGGTTTTCAATCACTTAGAACTTTTTTAGTAAACTTTTAAAAAGTTTAGTAAACTAACAGGATGTTGATAATACCCTAAACTTTCGATAATGAAAGTAGCAACCTTAACTTTGAAGTATTTCGCTTAACTTTTGCAAATTTCACTTGTTTGACCGCTGTGAACTTCCAGATACTGAGTATTGCTGCTTGTGAGCTGTGGGTTTATACTTTATACATCTTTGTTAGGGGGTTTTAGGAGAGGGTATCAACAGGACGGTATAGCTTTGATGGTGGATGGTTAATTTTTTCAGTTTTGACGGCTAGTGGTTAAATTTTTCGAGTTTTGACAGTTGATGATTATCAAGTGAAATTTTGTTGAAAAGTTTAGGTTAATATTACCTTCTGTATAAGTTAATAGTAACTTTTGTTCTGGAGAATGTCTTGGCCTTTCACTCACAAAATTTCAAAATATTTTCAGATATAAGCAAGTGTTAAGGTGATGTAGTGTCTAGTATCCAGAGAAAGTGTTTTTCGAAACATGGATACTGATTTTTCCAGTTTAGAGAGTCTTCAGAAACCAGAAGTCCATTAAGATCAGCTGAAATTGCAATATTATAAATATCTCGAAACATTTGACGGTTAATATTTATGTGCATTTTTGATGATTGATGGCTTAAAATTACCTGTTTTGATGGCTGAGGATTAAATTTTAGGCCATTTGATGACTGATGGTTAACCTCATTGAGACCTTCTTAGGAAGGCTTATATCTGATTGAGCTTAAAGCTGGAATATAAAAAGCGCTTTACAACAAGATATAGTAGGGCTGATCAAAACGGGTTTTGCTTTTACTGGTTTTTAATTAAACCTCAAAACATTATCATAAATCAAATTCAAGAAAACAACAGGTAATGGGGGCTTATATCTGATGGGGCTAATAGTCAGTTGCACTGTTTTTGCTTACAGGTGAAATATAGTAAACCTGGAACTGGGAAAAATATATCATTATGAGCGGGTGGGGGATAGATTTCTAAACAACTTGCATCTTAATAGATTAAGCTTCTCTTTTTGAAATGATTAGAAACCAAATTGGCACTATCAAAAGATTGCAAGATAATAATTTTTTCCCTCTTTTTTCCCAGGTCAGGATGGCATTTAGAACTGCAGCTGTATGTGCTGGATATCTGTTTGTTGCTGGTGGACTCACAGACGGCAAAAAAGGTCATGCAACCGTGACACAAGCTCTGCAATTAGCTCGACAAATTCTTGCATTTTATCTGTTCTGTAATGCTTACATGGTGTGGGCGAGCGATGAGGATCGCCTTGCACATATTAAGAACATTCCTGGTGGTCAGATCATGATCATTATAGTGATTGCACTCTATGTCATTCCTGGACTCTGTATTTATGGTGGATTTGAGGCAGGTTACTTTGCACGAATTGTTGCCTGGCAACTAGTGATCATAACAGCTTTAGTGGATTTCAACACCAGGTACTGGTTCCGAAGTTCTAGCCATGTGGAGTTTTGGCATCAGATCCAGCATGCATCAAGGAATCTTTCTGTGATTGGATCATTGCTTCTTTTGGCGAGAATTAGACATTGGTAAACAGATAGTATGAAACAGCTACATCATCAGTATTCAGAGATTCTTACTGGAAGACTGACTTCCAAGCGCCCACTCATTCGCCAGGGAATGCTGTAACAAAATGAATAGACACAACAAGCCAAGAATTTTATTTATACCAGACACAGAAAAAAAGACATTAAAAAGGGGGTGGTAAACTACTCTACAAAAATTTTCCTTTTATAAATGGTCTATGGCATTTTTTAAAGCTACATACATGCAAACAGACGCAACAACTCCCGACATTGATGGGCCAACAGTGTTAGGAGTTGTCGCGTCTGTGTTGGTAGTGGTGTGCAAACGGTGCAACAACTCTCAACAATGTTGGGACCTGCAGTGCATTGTGGGAAGGATACAAGCCATAAGACTTTAGAGATCATGTGTAATGCGGATGTGTGGCCCCAACAATGTTGGAAAAGCTGTGCAAACGGTTCCAACACTGTTGCACTATGCTCTACCATCACGGAACAAAAGAAATGTTGGAAGTTTTTGACTCAAAAGTTTGACTGGTTTTAAACTTTGTGCAACAACACTCAACAACATGCAACAGGGTGTGCAAATGGATGCAACATGTAACATCCAACATTGTTGAGAGTTGTTGGCCAACAATGTTACTTCCATTTGCAAGAGGCTTAAGGCTTGGAGTCCCTTACTGACAGCATCAACTGTTAAAAAGTGTCATTGACTACTTACAAAAGGGGAAATTATAAGGTTAGCCTACCGGGTGGCTGTAGCACAATACACCATGGGTGTTGCTACTCCTCTGGGTCGGGTTGCAAAAAACGTCCTAAGATTAAGGGAACTCGTAACTATTATTTCTAAACAATAGGTTATTGTTCCAGAACAAAAGATGAGAGCCCTCTTTTCTTAAGAAGGTTTTATGCAACCCAGCCCGGGTGCTTTGATACTATAACAATAGTTACTACAAGGGTTGAGGGTCTTTTTGTGTTTTGAACTAAGGGGATTTAAGGCTGTGAAGTTTGGTAGCCCATACAGGAAGGCATTGCAGAAATCAACTTTTGAAATTACCAAAGCATGAATAATTGATTTAGTTGTTTCTTATGTAATAAATCAAACTAACAAAGCTGTAAACACTTGAAATATTTCAGGAATGTTTATTGTGTTATATGGCCGTTGGTTCTGGAAACACATTACAAACCAACGGAAACTTTTCAGTACACGAACTTCTACTCCTGTCACCTACCAGGTGTGAAGAAAGGCTTCATTAAAGGAGAAGATAATCCCCTGATGGAAAGAGGTTACTTACCGCTGTTGTGAGAAAGTACCTCCCTGAGGTACAATTTGCCGACAGGAAAACAGCCCCTCAACAGAGAAACAAATCTGCCCGTTAAAAAATACTACCTTTTGTTACAAAATACCACCCAGCTTTACCTAGCCTGACGAAAATACTAATGGGAAAATTGCACCTTATGCAAAACCAACAACGGCTAATTTAGAAATCTTTAAGGAGCCTCCCCTCATATGTTATCGCAAGGGAAAATCTCTTAAGGACCTATCAGTTAGAACAAAGCCCTAAAGGTCAGATGACTTTCTTTACGACCAAGTGCACGAGTCATGTGTTGTCTGTGGTCAATTTTTAAACCTGGTACTCTGAAATGTGTCAAGTTTGATTCCATGCTTTTAAGGGAGTCCCAGGAGACCCAAAGGGATCGCAGTGTCATCACGCAAGTTAAAAAACCATAAAATTACCTTCTCATCGGTATCTCCCTACTCCCACATTTCATCTTCTCCCTCCTCTCTATTCTGTTCCTCTCCCCTCTCATTTCTTACACCGGCCGTCACGCATGTCTCCCGCCTCTTGCTCGTCTGAAACACCCGAAAAAATACTGCCTATTCTGCAGGCTAGGATTCCTATATATCACTTACTTTTGGGATAGAAAGGCATGTACTTGCGATGAACAGCTGTTTTACTTCATTCCACTTCAAACTTTAAAACATGCTTACCTCGATCAATAAGAAGTGTCTGTTCCTAGGCAAATCAGCAACTTAGAGCCCTGACGTTGTTTTGTATTTTTTTTCTTACAAAGTTAAAATCGCTTTGTTCATTTCCTAACAACCTTGAATAACCATAAAGGATTTCCTATTATCATTCACGAACAACACTACCTTCATTGTGTCGATTTAAATCAAAGCAGCGGCGTATCCAGGGTGTCTGTACCCACCTTAAGTGCATCTACCTGTCCAAGACTTAAATGACTTAATGCTTTGAAAATGAAACTAAATTTTCCACGAAAGGATCGTACGAGAAGTTTTCTAGAAAAAGACCTCTTACTTTTCTCCAGGGTTCCCACCACCTAATATAGATTTCAAGAGAAGTGAAGAAACCTTTGCAGCCCCGCCTACATACAGATTCCAAAGGTAACACAAGAAAACATGGAAATATCACCGACCATCATCCGCCCCTGTTTTTTAGTGTCAAAGACGGCATGGGGTCAGCTATCTGGGAAGTTTGCTGGTCACCATTCGACAGAAAAGAACCAGTAAAATGATCCAAAAGTTTGTTTGCAATTTGAAATAAACAAAGGTTTCTCAGTGTTTACGGTACCGTACAGGACGTTCGTCCTAAATTGACAACGGTTCCTAATGTTTTTTTACTCCTCTTTCGGAATAGAAACTACAGCAAATACGTGATTACAAAACCATACTTTTTTATTGTCCCTTTCAATACTACGATACTACTGAACTAATGACGTAAAATGTATTTCTGCAGAAATGCTATAAAAAGATAATGATTACGTTCACAATAGTTCAACTCTACGAAAATACTACGAACCGATGTTTTTTCACTTACAAAATTGTTTCCAAAACACAGCTCAAGAATAGATTATGAGCTAACAAATCAGGAATATAATTTTTAAAAAAGGCGATTAAAAAAATTCAATTTTGAGCTTCTGTTGGTGATTTTGATGTTGCCAGAGATTAGAAATCTAAAATGACTTAAAAACTGCAGTAAAATTAGCGTTTCACGGTCACTTTCGTTTCCGAGACCTTGTCCTTCCGGCAACAGAATCATTCTGTGATTGGCTGTTTGCCTTCCTGGTAGAATGCCTTTTGCGATCCTAAAAAACGCAATAGACCAAAGGGTAAGTTACATTACAGTTTGGGTTTGTCCACGAAAATTTAAAGTTGACCACAACTCACAGAAAATCTAAAACTTTGATTGAGGCAGTCTCAATTCACAAGTGGAAATCGTTTTATAGCGTATGTGCCACTCGGGGTAATTCAACCCTGATTTCGCAATTTATGCCCAGTAGATCCCCAATATAAAGGCCCAGGGGACTGGAAACATGGGGAATTAACCGATTACACAAACTACGCGGATGGAAATCTTGCGCGTAAACATAAAACTATAAAATTTGACATGGTGGGAGAAAAACCCGCTACAAAGTGTTTCCACATCAGCTGAAAAGACTAAAAAGGGTAGAAAAATTGCATCGCCTCAAATCACAGCCCATATTTCCTGAAACTTCCCAAGCGGAATGGCGCGAACCATTTGATCTTCCAACCGAATTTCCGGTTTTCCCATGTAAGTGGCAACGACCCATAGCTAAAATGAGGATACGTAGTGTGTAAAATTGGGTCGATGCTGTGTCAAGTGCACTACACCTAGCGAAGTGCCAAGGGACTGGCAAAACTTGTTCGCTATAACGAGGTTTCGTTATATTAAGGTACTTTTCCATATTTTTTTAACAAAATCCTTCGTTATACCGAGGACTTCGTTATATAGAGGTTCGAGGTTCTACTGTATGGCGGGAATGTTTCTGGGATGCTGTCGCTTCTTTCATCGGCTATACAGCATTTTCACTCACGTTATCAGTATCTACTCTATGGAACAGAAGAAAGCGTTTACATCATTGATATGAGAAAAGAGTTCAACTCCCACAGGATTGTCTTGGTACACCAACATGACCGCATTTTGGGTGATCTTACGAGAGATTTGAATGTAAATGCAATCAATGATTTTCAATATGAATCTTGATTACTTACTGGAGATTTGATATTCCAAGTCCTGGGTTTTGGAGGCCTACAAAAACAAAAAGAATTCTTTCATTCAAAGCAGCAACACTAAGCGTGAGTAAAATGAGTTGTATGCCTACATAGTTTAATCTGACTATGCGTACTTGATTCTGGATTAGTATAAAATGTCCATATCAACGGAACCCCATCGATGGTGTTTTTGTCCTTTAGGGACTGGTCAAAAAGTATAGAGTGGGGTGGGGTGGGCCATGGGTTTTTTATACACCACATTTCCAAATGCCCCGGTCCGCCCACCCGCCAGTACGTTTTGACCAGTCCCTTATAGCTTATACATACTTCTGTTCAGGTGACATTAAACAGATGATTTGCTGTTCCTTGTTTTCCTCTCCATCTTCAATCTCTTCTGCTTCAGTAGCTTTGCCTTCTACCCAGCTTGGTGAAGTCTCTGAAAGAATCAGGGCTGGGTTGTTATCAGTTTTCTTATAAAAATGTCCGTTTCAGTTTTACCAAAGCTGATCAGAAAGACACTTGTGCATGATCTCGTCAGACGAGCAAATTTCATCACCACGCCTCGTTTGTAAGCAAAATTCTGTGTATTTACATTCTTTGTGCGTGGATATTCTTTTCAACACACTGCCTCGGGAAATCACTGACGTAACGTCTGACATAAGCACGTGTAAGGGCTATCCATGGGTATCTAAGTTGCTACTTCCTCCGCAGAGGCTCTAGCTGGGTATCCCAATGAAAAAAACAATTATCGAAAAATAGAATCCGCGCGGGGGACGATGGGAAGAGGGAAAAGGCGGCTTCTCTTTCCCCTTCCCATCGAACCCCGCGCACTTTCATTTTCCCCTCTCCCCAGCCTCTCTACGACACAAGGAGGCCTCTGAGGAGGATAGTGTCTAAGTTGTTACTCTGGAAGTATTCTCTCCCTTTTTTGGAGATGGCGGATGGAAAGGAAGCCTCTTCAGCTGCCTCGTACCCAGAAGTCTCTTGTCTTTAGCCTTCCCATGGCACCTTGCGCTTCGTCACCAGTCACTCGCGTTTCGCGCTCGTTTCTGTTCAAAAAACGGGAAAACGAAGCGCTTACAGCTTTCAGATGGCAAGACAAGACATACCTTTATCCTCAGGATACACCCTAATTGGCAAGGATGTTGGTATAGGAGATGGTGGCACTGTAGCACTGTTGTTCACACAAAATGAAATCCTTGATAAATGAGTTGTTTCCCCTGCGATTAACACCAAAGATGATTACTGTTATAAATACTAACAAGACACAATGTAAAAGATGTAAATAAGATGACTTCGGCAAATAAACTGAAATCTAAAACTACTGAATTGTAAAAGCGGCCCTTGTAGCTCTCTTTAGGCGGCCGGGGAAAATCGCCGTCACCTTAAATGTCGCAATGTTATGGGCAAATAGGTCAAGATGCGATATTTTGTTACTTGTTCCAGTTATTCAAAAGCTGGATAGCACTATCCACCGGATAAAACACTATGTACTGGATAAGTAGATAGGTAAACTAATTGCGCTATCCCTGCAGTGGATAGCATTATTTACCTTTTGACAACTGGGGCCTGGTGCTAAATTTCTCGCATATAATTGTATATTCTAAAAACCTATACAAGTAAATATTACCTTCAGGTGTGCTGGCCGCTCTCTCATCATTGTTTCTGAGAGCCTTGGGATTTAGAGACTTCAAAGGAGTGCGTTTTTCAGGTCCCTCTCTCTCAGCACCGCTTTCTCTGGGGTCTTCAATGTGACCGATGCTCTTTTTCTTGTTTTGTTCAGCAATCTTATGTGCTTGATCCACAGCCTTGCGAGCAGAATTAAGAAGAGCTGCTGTGGTCAGAGTGTGTCGTCGTTTGTTTTGAAGAGGGCTAATCAACACAGAAAGATTGGAATTCAGAGCTCTGGTGCGTGGAGAATTCATCTGTGGCTCAGCCGCCATGGTGTGACGTCTGTTGATTTGCATTCGCCCTATTGCACTGGCAAGGGGAGAAATGTTGGAGGCTGCTGAAAAGGGAAAAATTCCACAAGGGAAAAAAAATTTTATTACTAGGACAAGCGACATCACAGAATAAACGTATCACGTATCATTGCTTCAGTTTCTCTTAAAATTTGTATTGTGCCGAGAGGAACTGGAATCAACGCTTATACAAAGTTTGAGGGTGATAAATAAGGGCTTTATGGGATACAATATTGTGATGTCGAGGTGGCCTTTCCTATAAGCCTGGTGATTTCTTGAGGCCTCATCGCCTAACAACCTGTTGTATTCTGTAAATTTGCTGTAACAGAAAGGCTAATAAATGATGATGATGATGATGAACGGAAAGAGGAAAAGTTTTCTGTCACTATGATTAAGTATGCGTGCGCAACAAGCAGCATCAGCGGCAAGCGATCGATGGTAACTTCAGGCGCTTTTCATATGTCAGAACTGACCAGCCAGACCATTCCCGTCGCAATGAGAATTTCTTTTTTAATCAACTCTCCAACCAGATCAGTCAAATTCCAAAACGTATGCACCAAGGAGATGGTTCTTCAGCAAAAACTCTTGGAAAAAGCCTATTTCATTTTCAAACTGACTGGTCGGGCAATGGTCGGGGCGGCCAGTTCTGACAAATGAAATGCGCCCTTACAATCTTTAACTTTACCATTTCTGGGAGAGGGCGTGGCATTCCGTAGCTGTGGAGTAACAAACTCTGCAACCTGGACTGGGGTGCTCCCGATTGACGGGGTTTGCCTGTTGACAATAACCTAAGAAAACAATGAAAAATAGTTTTTGCTTGTTTATATTGGTAATATCATCTGAATACATTGTAGGAAAATCTTTTTGTTACTGATAGATGAAAATCCTTAATGCAGAATAACTTCTTGTTCGAACACGGTTGTCTCTGCTGTTAAAGAAGCAATGAAGCAAGGACGTGTGCATTCCTTTTTTCTTAGTAGAACAACAGTGCAAAATCTAGGCCAGCTCTGAATTACCTTGTCCTGGGCTAGCTGAACAACTCTTTACGTCAGGCCGAGTCAAACTCTATAATTTTTTAACTCTAGAATTTACGTCTGCAGAAAGCTTTGTGCGACTGGCATCTTGTGCCATCCTTTTGTAGCGATTTTTGTAGCAATTCTTCATTTACGCGCAAATGTAACTCATTCAAGTGTGCGGTGGTGTGCAAGGTTAAGTACTGAAATAGAGGCTAAGAGCAAACAAGACATGGTGTATTCCTTTTCGCACAAAGGTGAGTGATGTTAAAAGATAAAATTAAACGCGGTTACACCTGTGGAGAGCTGTTGGGAGTGTTTTGTTTCCTTCTTTGTTCTTCAAGTTCTTTCTGCTGTTCCTCAAACCTCTTGAGATCAAACTCAATTTCATTTGCTAGCTGCCTGTCTGCTGACAGCACATCCTGAACTTCAGATCTGTAATCCTTCATTACTTCTTTCAAACAAAACATCAGCTCTTTGAGCAAAGGAGAATGCTGCTTCTCAAGCTGAAATGCAATAGAATAATCAGCGCTGATGCTTAGGGAGCCAGCAAAGTATAGTAAGAACAGGTTCCTTAATTCTTGTCAGATTATGGAGCAAGGCCAAAATATGCGAGCTTGCAGAATACCGCCCAGAGGGATGCGACGTGAAGAGGGAAGAAAAAATAGTTAAATCGTTGGTTCAATTTTGTATCCCTATTCCCCGGCACTCGTCGCGTCTCCTCGCGTTACGCGAGATTTCGCGAACTCACGAGTTTCGCTTGGCCATCTGCCTCAGATAAAAAAGAGAGACTAATAAAGTGCTTTCTTGGATAAATTTTAATTCGTTTGTCAATTCATAGTAAAATTTTGCAAATGCTTGCACCGTGACGAGTCGATGAAAACTAAGTAAGTACTGTCCCGTTTATTAACTACTATTAAAAGTGGCTTTGACTAGAATATTAAGACCTTACCATGTGCTTCAGTTCAATGATTATTGGTATGATGTTCTCTATCATGTTCTTCTTTAAAACCTGTTAAAATGATCAATAATTTAAGGAAAATATCAACCCAAGGCCTAACCAATTCTGCGTATGAATCTTATTCTTTATCTTTAGGGTGTTGTAGCAAATATACCCGGTAAAATATCGCTAGCCTGCTGCTATTCAGACGTTTTTTTGACATTCCCCACTTTAGAAACCAGGACACTGGGACGAGTTGACCTTCGAAAAGACTTCTGGGACTGTTACTTGAAACGAGGAAAAAGATTGGCCAATAGCTGACCGACACGTCACCAGTAACGATCCCAGAAACAATTGCGGGATGCATTTTGGTCCCAGTTCCCTTCTTGTTTCTAGAGTGGCGAACTAAGCGACGAGCCAAAAGAACGTTTCTGTATGAGACCACAAAGCAGACAAGTTTAAATGATGACAGATTTGTTGAGTTTTTGAATAGTCGACAATGTCACAGAACATCATTACCAATAGACCCTTCTACGGGTTTTCTCAAGTTTTGATAAAGACCAGGTAGTGAATGTTTATTGACACTGCTGGAAGAGCGCCTTAGAAATACGAAAAGGGGATACGTTAAAAGCGAGCAAAGATATACATCCAGAAAAACGAGAAATTTTATAGACGTTTGAATGGTGGGGGAACTTGCCTCCTACAATACAAACCGGTCTGTAAAATTCTGCAACTTTGCGAAACTGTAATTGGTTAGTTTTCAACAAATCACGTTCAAACTTGACATCTTTACTAATTTCGAGACGTTCTTTTTAGCCGTGTTGACGGATTATCGCTGACTGGTCCCAGGCAACAGTCGTAAAAACCGTGGAAGGGTCTATTCTTAGACTTTAATCAAGTCCTGAAATGTTGTACCAGTGTTCTGTGGGAAAAATAGCCCAAAGAGAAAGAGGAAACTGACGAAATGGCATTTCTTTCCCAAATCATTTGCGTGACATTGCTCTGAGATGATAAATTACCTGAGTTAGAAACTTGTTTCTTGCTTGAACAATAGCAGCTCCTGCCGCATCTCCCTCATCTGCGAGGTCTTCTGCTGCCTTTGTTCTCATGGAAGACAGTTTGATGTTCTGGAAAATAAAATATTCCGACATGAAAGGTACTATATCAAGCTGCATTTTTTTTAAAACGGCAGTGCGCTTAACTACATATAATTTAACTGATTTCACAACTAAGAGCAAGAATGCGTGACATTAGCCTTCTTTGTCACTTGTCACACAGGGTCCAGAGGAGATGTGTTTGTCATTAGAACATCAAAACCCGTCGAAAACCTCTGAAAAAATGGGTTATTTTGATCGCGTTACGGTTTCGTTACACATTCTATAGACCGCAAACCAAGAGACTGAGGGCTCGCAAGATCGGCTTACAGTATAAAATACGGAAAGTTGTCCTTTCTTTTACTTGGCACTTCGTGCCTCGGTCGCCCTCCGGGCGACGGCCTTCGGTCACCCTTCGCGCGACGTGCCGTGCGCCAGCGAGGATATGGCTTGCGGTTATTGATTTTCAAAAGTCGATCTGGGTCAGATAAGAAGCGAAGAAATCGTTTACAGTAGATTTATAAAGATCCCATTGGGCTAATTAATCGTGCTAAGCGACAGGTATAGACATTTTTCAAGGTAAGTAATTCATTTATTCACACGAAACTCCTCTGGACCCTGTGCTTGTCAGCGTACTAACATTTCCCTTGGAGTTTTAGCGCCCCTTATCCTGTACTATCACTGGTGTGGCTTGCAGTGAAGTTTTGGACCGTAGCACCAAGTTACATTCTATACGTGCCGTACCATTGACGTGCTTGCAGCCGCCCCATTTTGCTTTAAAGTGTGTACAGTCAAACCTCTTTAATAAGGACACCAAAGGGACAAAACCAAGTGTCCGCTTTACAGAGGTGTCCATATGATAGAGGTAGAGAAGGTATGATTTTTGTCTTTCCTGGGACCAAACGAACTGTCTGTAATGCAGAGGTGTCCGCAAGGAGAAGTTAGACTGTATTTGTTTTGTTTGGTCTGGAGCAATAACGTCGTTAATACTGGACATTTTCTCTATACCTACCACCCACAAAATGCTCTGATCTGTCAGATGAACATTTCATCGCGACTATGAAATTTGTTCTCTCGGCTTCAAACAAACCGATACTAAGCGAGTACCAAAACATTTGGATGCTTCATTTCCATCTTACAGGATAGGTAACTTCAACTGTTATGCATGTCACAAACTAGGAAGAGTTGTACCTTGCTACTTAGGATAAGCAGTGCGTCTTTAAGAACAGCAGCTGAATCTTGATCCAAGCTAATCACACCATCGGTAAAACAACCCAGAACCTCCAGGAAGAAAGAATTTAATAAAGATCAATAAATGTTTTTCTGAGATGGTTAAATACACGTGTAAGAGCCAGAGCAGGTTTCAATACTACCAGTATGTCACAAGATTCTTAACAAACACTAGCCACTACCGAATCTTTAATTTTTTTTCGTCATCATTATACGCGATTGGTTCCAAATCAAGTCAGAACAAGTTAAAATTCTATGCAAGTTTATACCAATAGAATCCTCAAACATTTGCTTATATCAAAGCTGTATGAAACTTCTTTTAGCTCAAACCTGAATTTAATGAAACATACTATTAAATCATCAATAGTGTGCGGTTAATTACAGAAAACCAGTCAAATTCTGACTGAAAGTTGTTATGTGCAGAGATCATTCAGAACAAACCTCTTGACAAAGCTTTCCTGTGAGATTAAACCTGTCTTCATCACTCATGTGAGTTAGCATGAACTGATATATGATGAATCGTTTGCTGAAAAAAGAAATTTGGATTTTAGAGACATAATTACTCGCAGTCGTTTTCTTATAAATCTAATGATTTAAAAAGGCCTTTAAGGGTCTTCGCAGCAAACATGGGAAATTTGTTAAAATTACTTTATTGCTTATAATTATTGCAAAAAATGACGACGGTATCAGCCATAAGAAAGGATAATTTACCTGGAATTATGGTCTCCTTTGAGAGAAAACAGTTTCTTCTCTCTATCTGTCTGTGCAAACTTGTTGTATACTAAAACAAAAAGGCAAAAGTAAGTAAAAAAAGCCACGCGAAGAGTATTTTGTCTGACTGAGTCAGTGGACAGATCTATGGCGGCTGAATGACCTAATAACTGACAAAGTTTCTGACTATTAAACCAGCTTATCCGGACTGAAGAATAAATCACACAGCTCCACCTTTGAACTGGGATTTTATGGTAACTTTTGAAAGTCTTACGGATGTCGCTACTTCACCTTTGTGTTTTTCAAAGGAGTTGAAGTGGAACACACATTCAACAAAGTGCTGATAGAGCATTCCTGGGTGTCTAGACAGCAGAAGATGAACCAGGCAAAAATCAGCTGAAATACAAGAAGATAAAGCAATGAAAAAGTTTAGAGGCTTGTTTATAGTCGAAAGTGCTCTTAGCTCATTCCAGCGAGTTTACAGGTGCTCCACTCAAATACACAAGAAATAATTCAAATAAAACTGGCAAGAGACAACCAGTTCACGTCAGTTGGTTTACAAGCGTGGCCGCGGGTTTGAACTCGGGACGACCGAGAACAAATCCCGCAAGTGGTCAGAGCCAATTCTGCGTGCTGATTGGTTAAGTTACTACAAGGCTATCTGTTATAGTCCACTAGTAGCGTAAAGGACCGGCTTTGAAAACCAAAACAATGGCGGCTGAATCCTGTTTTGCTAGCTAAAGTTGTTTTGTCTCGATATTTTTGACTAGTACTCATGGTCTCTGAGCCAATAGCTCAGAGGCCATGAGGGCGAGAGGAATAATTGTTAAATAGTGCTGGTGAATCTACCCAAAGTCAAAGAAAGTAGGGCAGTTCTAGTGACGAAAACTGCGACGGCAGAATATTAAAAACATGAATTCGCCGACTACGCAGGCTAAAACTTTCTAGCCATAAAACAACAACAACAAGAACAAAAATAAGACGTCATCACATAACATCAATGAATAATGTTATTAAATCATGATACAAACCAAACTTGCGAATCTCCACATCTTCATCAACCAGTGTTGTAACAAAGCGGTAAAACAGGGCACCCTTCCATTTAACAAAGTCTTCCTAAAAATAATAATAATTAAAAAATTAAAAATAATAATGATACCCCTTACTTATTCATGACAGGACATAAATAGAGGATATTACATGGCCGCGCGGAGATACGAAATTTCTCTTCGAGTGGAAGATATCAAGTTTTCGCGCGAAAGCTCACTTGGTCTTTGACTGGTGTTTATATAATAATTGTCTGTTATTAGAACTCGAAAATGATCTGTAATCACTGCACAGATTTGTAGCATCGAATTCGAATTACCTAGAGCCTTTCGCGAAAGGTCCAGCCAAATTTTACGTCCAACACCACATAACACTTGCTAATTTTGTACGAATGTTTTTTTTTTCAAGTCTAGAGTCATACTCAAATATATCATGGTCCCCTTTTATACATATATCTGACACTACTCGGCACTTTCATGTGATGGAAGACCCTTGCAAATTCAAGAACTTATCAAGCGTGATTACTACAATGAATGGCGTTATGATCGTTTTTACACAAGATACAGATAAACCGACGCTAGTGTGAACATGGCCAATGGTTCATGTGTTGACTTTGATACCTGCAGTAGATGGGTGAGGAGGGTAAGTGTTTGTCTTCGCACAAGTGATGTACCGTCCTTAAGGCAAGCAGCAATGTTTGGAACATAGCGATCAACCAGACTTGTGTACCTATAAAAAAAAAAGTGATAATAAGTAACAACTGACGACCATTTAACAAATCATCAGTTCTCTTGAATGCGACGAGAAAAAAAAAATACATTGGCTCTAAGAGATGCACAATTGAAACTGTTTCGTAGGATGGCCATCCTGTCATTTCTCGCAGAACTGTTCATTACGGGACGAAAAAGCCACATACTACACAATTTCGGTTCAGTTTGTCACCCTCCTTGCGTGTTGCGATTTTCACACGCGCTTGTGTTCTGCGCTCACTTTTCTATCTCTATGGAAAATAACAGACTACTCGTAGTCTTGTTATAAGCCCAGGCAATCCCCGCTCACAGGCCCATGAAAACAAAAAATATATTCCGCTTAGGAACCCACTCATTTACAACCCTCCCCTGTCCACTCATCAGAGGTAAACCCTTCTTTTCCATTTTTTCCATGGATATCGACAGGAGCCCATAACCCGGAGCGAGCAACTCCCATACTAAGCTTGCGCCACGGAGTTTTTACGCACCGGTTTATTTTTAAACACATTTTAGGGCAATTTTACCAGCGAAAATGGAATCTCCGCCACGCCTATGAACGCACTCGAAGTATAAGATATCAAAAAAGAAAACGCAACGTCATTAAAAGGCAAAAATTATCATTTTTAGGTCTGTATGGTTTGCTGACTGGTTTGTGGGACTTAAAAAATATTCTAAATTCGCGCCAAGAGTGTTCTAAAAATAAACTGGTCCGTGAAAACGCCGTGACACGAGTACATGTAAGTTGCCCGCTCCAGGTTATGGGCTCCTGATATCGGATATTCATGATCGCTGCTGTTTTAATAGTGACGTACGTTATTGACTCATTTGCGATGTCTTTAAGAGTTGTTTGAATTCAAACAAGGAAATGGAATGTCTTTTGTTAACAAATAATTAAATAAGACAAATGCTTCGTTTGTAACCCTTCTCAAACCTGTCTAATTGAGAAGTTGTATACGGTCTGAACGTATGAGTAGATTTAAAAAGCAGAGGCATGTGAGAGGACTTGTAGTTCTGATTAAACAGCTTTTCTAGGGAGAGTTGGCGTTGCAATAAGTGGTTTTATTCTGAATTATCTTTTCAATTTTTAAATGGAGAAGCAGTTATGGCAAGGAATCAATGTTTACCTGACACACAAGTCACACATTACTACGGTGACGTTATTTCGGATGGCTGGATCATTTGAAGTTTCTAGCTCCCTGGCAAGTGCTGCGATACATTGCTTTGCTAGATCTTCATTTTGAAGGCACAATTTTCCTGTAAGTGAGAAAAATTCCTAAAGCAAAACTGTCACTTGTATCTATATTTATTCTTAAGTGACTGTAAGTTCCTTGTTGTTCAACACAGTTCTTACTCGCATACTGCCAGCATTATAAATGCGTGGACAATACCTCCTAGATGTTCATGGCTATTTGAATTAAAGTTATAAAACAGTGGTTTGAAAGATAAGGTAACCACGCAAACTTTCAAGTTGCTATATATTATACCTGATTTTATATTGATTGCTATAAAATCTTTGAGTAACTCTATAAACAACCATTGCATAGAGGAATAGTTTGAGCGGGCCGCACTGAGACTACTTACCAAGAGTGACAAATGCATGAGCTTTAACTGGTGGCGAAAGATTTAATTTTTGAAGAGGATCTGAAATAAAGGGCATAATTACTTAGATAAATATTTGACACTTTTTTACTTGAGGACAATCCAGAAATTCTGGGCTCAAGAAGTAGATTTCTTGGTAAGTAACTTTTTAAGTTTCCTGCAGCCCATAGGCGAGGGTCCAAGCAAGTCATCAACATGACAAACACACGATGGCCCGGGGCAAGAAAAATATGAGAGCAGCTTTTCCAGAGAATAAGCTGGAATTTAAGTTATTTTTGAGCCTGTAATTGAAAAAATTTCAAATACCATTTCGAGCTGGAAAAGTGACATTTATCACCTCAAAACAGATTAGGACAAAGCCAAATGGACATCATTGTATAACTCTGTGAGAAAACGAGTCATCTTCCTTTAAAGAGTGCACAGCCGGGCTGGGCCACTTTACCTTCTTTGTTGCTGCTATGAGATATCAACATGGATTCCACAAACATGAACAGACGTTCTGTGGTCTTGGTTGGTGCAAGCTGTAAGTGGATAATAAAAAAATAACCTTACTTACTGCTAAATTTTGATTCTTTGCCATGGCGTTTTGGACACAGCTGTTGCTATAATTGTTTAGTATTTGCTTCTTACATTGTATTGTGGATCTTCTTTGCAGCAATTCTTGGAAAAGAATGTGGATTTGTAACCTCTCTCACGAACAAGCTGATGTCCCAGACAGAAAAGTCATAAATGAAGAGTCAACTCTCTTAACATGCTAAAACGCATCAAGTATGGATGCTTTGATCATGTTTCATCACATTTCTGTCATATAAACCTAATTTAAAAAAAGCACTCTATTGTGATCTGAATAGT
Source organism: Porites cylindrica (assembly GCA_964035525.1). Classification (NCBI taxonomy): domain Eukaryota; kingdom Metazoa; phylum Cnidaria; class Anthozoa; order Scleractinia; family Poritidae; genus Porites; species Porites cylindrica. The sequence goes on along the minus strand of OZ037776.1, from coordinate 48,631,880 downwards.
GCAATTTCTCTTCTTGGTGAACATGACAGAATTTGCAATTGTTTGCAACACAATTGAAAACACTACATATTTTTCATGAATGATTGATTTATGCATAGTTAGTATGATTTCTGTAAGGGATAATAGAACCCTTAAGCCTTTTCACCAGTTCATAGATCACATAAGATATTTGCACAAGTTTATAACGACCAGTTGACATGCACCTGTGCCACCTCCCCCACAGTAAACAAGTGTCGCATGAGTAGTTCCTCATCAGTTATTGCACCCTGTTTTAAGGCAACACTGGACAGGAATTCCTCTGAAGCCTTTAAAAGATCAGAACACCAATGATCTGTACTTCCCTGTGAAAATAAAAGCAAAAAGCTAAAAATTATTTTGAAGCCAATGATAATTTACAAAGTTACGAGAAAAACTTATGTTTAGTGTACATAGTATCTAATACCGAGATACAATTGGTAATATTGTAATCAATTTACAAAAAAAATATTTTAACCATTAAGCAACCCAATCTGAATGACTTTACTATTATATGATTTTGTACGTTAATTGCTATTGTTGATAGTATTTATGTAAAGGAATGAAAATGAATATTGTTGTTAGAGAAGTCAAGTCTGACGATGATAATTCAACTAAAATCTGTTAAAATAATAATTCATTCTTTTAAGAAAGCAGTTATTTGTAATATTGCACTATCCTTCACTAGTGAAATCTTCAAAAGAATCAAACAAATTTTTTTCATTTACCCTTTCCTCTGGCTGTACTTTACACAGCTGCAAAAAAGGAAGTGTGAATTGCATGTTATTAACTGCTTCATTTCTCACATTAACCAGTCCAGGAATCATTAGAGATCTTCAGGAGTATGAGGACGAGATTTAACTTAAAGTATTTTTGTGTATTCTAAAAAAAAAATAGAAACCCAGGAAAGCTTCTTTTCCTTTTATTCACAAGGAAACTTAACACAGTTATTTTTATTACAGGAAATGAAGCCCTCTCCCGATAAAGACAAGGCTGCAAATAACAGTCGGTCATCGGACAATTGTCCGGTAAATTTGACGTTTTGACCGGCGAAATATTAGTCTGGTCTGTCACTCTGACCGGGCACTTTTGATCCAAATTAAACTTTTAATTATCATACTTTAATGACACTTTTGGCAAAACATTGTTTCGTTATTTGGCAAACACACACATTGACAATCAAAAAATAATAATCTGCTGTTCAAAAGTAAATCAGAATTAAATTTTTGTTTAATTTTTGTTTTTAAGTGTGAAGTCAGTAAAGACTGATCAGTGAACTGTTACAACTGTTACAGCTCCTGTCTGTGATTAATATTGTGCAATTAAAGCAGTGAAGTAGGTTGTTTTGTTTAATTCTTAATTTTGCTCTTTCACTTGGAATTTTTTTTGTCCGACCAGACTGTTTCCTTGTCAGGTCAGGTCTGGTCTCTGACCTGACAAATGACCTGCTTAATAAAAAAAGTTATTTTCAGCCTTGAAAGATATGATAAAACTCTCAACATTTGATAATTTGTTTCCGTCACTGCGACATTTTCACTAAAACCTGTGGTAGAATGATGAGGGCTATCGCATTTTCCCAGCGAAATGGGTTCATGTGTGCACACTTCTCATAGTGTTGAGAATTAAAATCAAAGGGTGAAAAACATCTCACACATTTTAAGTTAGAATAGTAGTCATCACTGACGGAAATACCTTGCAGAGAGTAGCAATGACAGCTGCAATGACGTCAGGTGAACAATCAAACATAATCAGCTTGCGCTGAAGGTCACCTGGGCAGAAAAATAAAAATGATGATAATAAATTGATCTTTTTTGTTTTACATTACATTTTGTTTTACATACGACATTATAATTCAGTTTGTGTGATGGCATCACTTCTTTACAGGGTTCATACTCTTTTGAGCTCTTAAAATTTATTCCAAGACCTTTCATGACTTTTTGATTTTCCATGACCTTAGGGTTTGTTGAATATTTTAAAAAATTTCCTTGTTTCAGGGTATTTTTTGACCTAACTCAATTCAACAGACACAAACTTTGGTGTCCACTAAAATCCATCCCATTTAATAATTCATCTCTGTCCCGAATTGTCCTTGTTTTGATATCTGCAGTCTATCTAATCTATCTAACATAACTTTAATTTCCCATGACTTTCCTACCAGGAAAATGAATTTCATGACTTTCCAGGTTTTCTGTGACCTGTACAAACCCTCCTTTACAGTGCTGGTGGTCTAGCCACAATTTCAACACTCCCAAGCTTAAATATATTTTTACTTCAAAGGGCCAAACTAACTAATTATAAACCTACCTATAAGTGCACTAACAGCGTCAGAGGGAAGGAGAGGGGCAGTACTCCCCAACACAGCAAGAATACGGCAAACCGTCTCACAATCATAGTCTGAGAAATAAAACAGTCAGTAAAAAAATACCTTATTGGTACTTAATTTCCCAGGTCTTAAATTTCACGTTTTTCAAGGCTGTAAAAAATCACAAAAATTAAAGACCCGCAACCTTGTGAAATGTTTGAAGCAAACCAACGTCACTCGGTTCATTAAAAGTCATTATTTACAGAACTTTATAGTGTAAGGATCTGACATCAACTATCAATACTGACAATGACATGTCTTTTTCCAGTGCCAGCTGCAGTTAAAGGCCTAACAGACAAACCTTTCAATCCTTGAGAGTATTCGTTCCAACTTTTAACCACAAAAGAATGATCCAGTTTATTTGATGATGACCCAATCTCTGCGAGACAAAGCCATGCTGACTGCAAGTCAAGGGGGAGTGTAAATTTCACTAAGAAGCACAGTATTACAAAAAGGCAAAATAACATCTTTCCCATTTTTTCTCTATGACTAAAATTTGCCATCTTTCATCGTTTATCATCACTGATGATGCATCCAATGTTTCTTGCCTAACCATGTGCATAAGACATATTACATACCGTACATGTATGAACACCATGAGAGTATACATCCACCATACAGTAGGTCAATGGTTATAATTAAGCCCCTAACATTATAAGATGCCATGGGTTTTACTCCTTTTGGAGGCTCAGATGTTTTGGGGGTCTTAGACTCAAGACATTACAAAATTAATACAACATCTTTTGAAACAAAAACCTGAACAATAATTTAAATATCAACAGAATTGTACCTTGTTGTGCTCAGAATCAATGTGAGATATCAGCGACTTCACCAAATTGCTTGATAATCTGTTCTGTTTTGACCAGTGTTGAAATGCAAAGTGAAGATAGCGTCTACGAAATTTAAATTAAGTACTTTTCAATTACTTAGTAAATATGATTTCAAAGTTACGTGTTATTGTTCTTTTCTTTACTGTGCATTACAGCAATTAACCCCAGGTAAAATAAACAAATGTTTGAAAGTTCTTGTTCAATTAGGCTTCTCCACTTAATGCTCACCTAACTTCTTGTCCTGCGGGGCTGGCAATTTGATCCAGTAGATTCCATGTAAGAACATGGCACTGATTAGTTGATCTAAACAATGGTCACAACAAAGGATTATTAGAGTAAACATTACATCTAGATCACATTGTACAATGGTACACTTTTCTGCCAGAAAAGGCGATAAAATTTTGTGTTTTTTTTCTGGTGAGCAAGAAGTGGATGTGGAGCTCCAGACATGTGCAACAGGGGAAGGAGTGGAGAAAATTATGCACCTTCCCCCATTGCGCATGTTTTGTGCTCTATATCCCGCTACTGCTTACCTGAAAAATGTAAAAAAATAGAGCCTGTTCTGCAGGCTAGGTCTAATGGGCTGTGGTTTAGGACATTGCACTGAAACTCGCACCAAAAAACATTCCGTTTACTAACTTTGATTGAGGGACAATGTTACTGATAAGTACGTCTTCCAGAATCTGAAAGCATTTTTCTTGAGCAGTAGTCTCTCGGTCCATCACTAGGGGTAACACTCCATCCAACCACAGACTGAAAGTGAAAGATACACATAACAGTTAGTATTGTGTACAGTGACAACTGCATTCACATAACAGACTTCTCATGCACACCAATCTATCAGGGTTAGCTCTTTTTCTAATTTTCAAGACCAGCTGTGAGACAAATGCACACATATGAATGAGTAACGTTACATTTGACTAGGAGCAAAGAGTGCAGAGCTCTGCCCCTTTTTCTTTAGCCTCTATGGTTATTTGGGGCAGCCTGTACTCTCTATATTTTTGTTAATTTATTTTTCAAATCAATATTGCATACCGTTTGGTACGAATAAAGTTGTTATTGTTGTGGTTAAAATGTATTGGAACAAAAGAGGAAACACAACCATCTTCCCTTGCGAATTTGAGTAAAAGTATTATCTGTGAAGAAGACTTAAGCAGCGGTTTTGTTTCAAGCCAGATACAACGTCACACACACATACATTTTTTGAAGTGTGAAAATCAATTAATATTTCATTTTTTGTGAGCATTTGTTAATGCCTTAAAAGACCATCCAGTTTAACCAATTCTGATCCAGATAACGCAAGAAATTGCATTTTAGAGAGTCCAAATAGTAAAAATTTTCTTGGAGAGCATGCCCCTGGACACCCTAGAAATAGCACCTGCGGGACGAATGGTGCAAGTCTGCCAGCTGAACCTCTGCATCTGGTACTTAAAAATGCTACCAAAAACCCTGCTTAAAGAACCTTGACCTTTCGACATCACAAAAAACCTCAACTAATTCCCTTATACATCTGTGATAACTGTAAGTATCCCAGTTTGGGGCAGTTTAGCTGAGTTGCCAGTGGTCTATAATCTTGACCTTTTGGAGGCTAAGATTCCAACAAACATTCTTGACAAAGTTATGCAGTAAATGTGTGTCAAGCACATCTCTCTCAGCCTAGCCTCCGTCACAGATTTCACTTTTTTAAACACATTGCTTTAACAGAATAAGCCAATTCTAGGCAGAGATCGTGAAAGCTGATGGTCCCTTTACCATTTTCCCTTGACCTTGTTTTTGTGAATCCCTACTATCTGCCAGCCTCACAGGCAAAGGCTAGGTACACGTGAGAATTGGTGTATGAGCCAAATGAACATCTACATCTTTGGAAAACAGACAGTTGAAGTCAAAATGGCTCTTGCTTACCTGTGTACCATGGTGCAGGCAGGTCTCTCCTGAAGGAGGGTGGTTAGTGATATCATAGCTTGTCGTCTGACTGACAATGCAGGATCCATACAACGATCATGAAGGGTCAGGACATCCTGATAGTATCAAGTACATTAAATCAATGAAAAGAAATAAATCATCCTTTTTATCAGAAGAAGGTACACATGTTGGGAGGGGGTAAGGGGGGGGGGGGGGGAGGGGTCCAAGGGAATCTCCAAAGACCCTAATGACTCCTAAATTCAAAAAAGGAAAGGTGGATAACACTATCCCCTGAATAAATCTCCATCAACTTGATAGTGCAATGATTTCCCGAAAACGTATATGCTGGACAGTTATTATCCAGTCACTATCCAAAGCCAAACAACCAGGACTTGAACATGAGACAAGTGGTCCCTTACAAGAAGATATAAAATAATTGAAATTCTAAAACTGTCAACCCAAAAAGTGGGCATGATCATTTACCAGGGTCACAAGACGGGGAATTTTTTTTGTTTTGGATAGCTGTTTGTTGACAAGAGATGGTTGCATGTGGAGGTTCAACTGTATAAATTTATTCGTCAGTATTAACCCATTCGCCCCTGAACCGCCCGTGCGGATCCAGGTCCTTTCTACCCTTTGTGACGTCATCAGTTTTAACGGTCAAGGACAACTTTCTTCGCTAACTTGTGCAGAGTGAAGAGATCTTTCAAACCATACCAGAATGAGCACAATTCAGTCAAGGACACCGGAGAAAGAAGCAAAAAACCACGTGACAAGAACCTGAAAATCTCCATGAAAATCTTGTTCCATTACCAGCCTACCTTTGCTTTCACCTAATCCTAAGATCCTAAAAGCTTTCCTAAAAACTCTTCCCACCAAAATGAAGCCTACTAAATGCCCAGCAAGAGAAAAAAAAATGAGGCAAGAAAAGCGAAAAAGAAGGGAGGAGAGAAAGCGAAAAGTAAAAGTCAAGACTGCTGTGTCACTTTTAAACCCAAAAACTATCGAGAAATTTTGCTTTCTGCGCATGCCCGAACTTCGCAAGCTGATATTTTGCATCTGGATCAGAAGGCCGCCAAGTGTACGACCTGTAAACCGGTTTGTGGTAAGTTTTAGCTCTTTATAGCACGACAGTGACCAGAAAACCACTTGACTAGCTTCAAAACGCGTTTTTCGGCAAAATCTCCAGGGGCGAATGGGTTAATATCATTATTCATTCATTCTGTGGACTAGATATTGTTAAAGATGTGCTAGTAGAACCAGGATAATTTTTGCATTGTAGGTGTGAGCTGCGTTGCAACATAGTATCATAGTGCTAGTGCTTGTATAATAATTACAGATAATTATTTCAATGAAGTACTTACTGCTTTTTCCAGAGAATCCAAATTCAGGGTAATGACACTTTCCAGAGCCTTAGAAAAAAAGGAAAGGAACAGATTAGAGCAGGATTAACAGTGACCTTCAAATTAATTTTGTCTACAAGATCAAAGAGAAGTATGACTCAAGAATATCTTGAGTTAGATGTAGGTTTTACTGTTTCAAAAAAACTCAATTTTGCAGATGCTTACAAACACATGAACAGGCATAAAAAGTAAAACTACTGCTTTTTTTATTATCTGAAGTTCATTCACTGGGTTTGAAAACTCATACTCCTAGTCAAAGCCAAAGGTATCTAAAAACACTCTCCAGAGCCCTATAGAGACAAAGAAGTAAGGAACAGATTACTGCCAGGAAAATTCTGGGAATAACAATGTCCTGTGCTTGCACAGCTTTCATTAAGGGCTGTAACTCGTAACACCTGTCATGACTGAGCTCACTTGATGTTACAGGTGATCAAAGTGCGTGGAAATCTAACTAAACACTACAAATTTTACGTGAGATGTTATGCACTATTCTTCATTTGCTGTGGCTGCTTCAAAACTTAATGAGAGCCCTGGCATGAAGATGCATAATGCTAGACAAAATGACTAACCTGCAGTGCAGCTTTTCGAACACCAACTTTCTCATCACAAGTTCGCCGTCTAATTATGGAACCAATGCTCCGCACCTCAGTTTGTTGAGCTGATAATGGAAACACAAGTGAAAAAAAGAAAAGTTAACTTGTTAACTATTTAAGTCTCATGAGTACCATCATAAGTTTCAAGTTTCCTACTCTTGCCTAATTTTCATTGGTTATTAGGGCTGGACCATTGTTTGAGTGTTTTACTTATACTGTTTTGTGAAGCCAATGACCTTCCCTGATGCAAATATAATAGTGCACTTTCCCCTTCTTCATGGTGCGGAAGGGAGGTATCCCATTTAGTACTTTTCCCAATCTAAAATCAGGAGGCAGCCTGGCTGAGTGGTCACCGCATCAGACTCGCAATGCGGCGGTCCCAGATTCGAGTCCCACTCTGGCCACTTGCTGGACTTGTTCTTGGTTGTCCCGAGTTCAAATCCTCGCCATACTTGTAAATAGCCAACTAATACCCACTTCCCACACTTTTCACATAAATACTACTTCATGAATTTGACCTGAACCACACACTGTGATTGGGTTTATATAATAACTGATATTTATTCTGAAATAAAGACTTTAATTTTGAGGAAGTGTTCAACAACATTTTATTTTTGTTTTTGCTGCTGAAGTCACAACAAAAATGCCACAATGAGGCAAATAGAGTTTGTCTGACCCACCTCTTGTTTGTCTGTTTACTGTGGGTGTTCCATCTGCTGGATTTTCTAATGCTTCATGAAGCATTTCTTTAACTTTCAACACCAGTGACCTGTCTTCTGATGTAGCACACTGAGCAAAGTACTGAAGAGCTTTTGCACGCACCCTAAAAAAATTAACATATGACACTTACTAAGTCCCCAAATTTACTTCCCATATTTTTTGTAAAATAAACCTGTTTTAAGGGGGAGCCTCTATTAAGTGGACACTAGCAAGGGTCCCGTGGGTGTATCTTTAATACTGGTCTCACTGTGTAATGCTTACGTTGGTGCTCTATCAGAACATCTGGCCACAACTATATCCAGCAAGTACTTCTTACTAAGAAGCTTCTTTGTCCTATCATCTTGCAGATCCTCTGTTTTAAAACATAAAAATAATTTTTATCAGGAAACTACTTCTATAATGTCATTTTAAGGAAGCCTATTAATATAAGCTCCCAGCTCATTTAGTCTTCCTTGTCACATCAATTTATATTCTAATTAACACCTTTTGTAATGTTTTATTTTTATGTTATGTCACTGAATAAAAAACAAATAAACAAATAAAATGATAACTAAACTAACTTCATTAGCATACATTACCAGACTCAAAAACAAAAGAAACACAAAAATTACCTGGGATAAAAAATTAACTACAACATATTCATGTAGATTCTTCATATCTTCCAAGCACTAAAATTATCAAAACCTATGGCATACTCAATTCATTTCTGCAGTCAGATTATGACTATGGAGAGGATATGTAAAGTGTATTATTTGGTAAATTATATCTTTAACTCCATGCAGAGTTTTTTAAAATGGGATGTTTCTTCTTTACTTACCACTTGAAAGAGGTCTGTCTGGTTCACATAAAAGAAGTGAAACTACATCCAAGGCAAAAATTCTGTAACTGATCTGAAAATTGAATTATTTTACAACAGTTTTGTTGCTGCCTATTAGAAATACATACTAATAATTCTAAAAACGGCAATGAAAAAAGTTAAAGTATGAAGTACATGAGAACTCAAGAGGAAGACAACATTAACACAGTTTTGATACCTTTGCATTCTTGGAATACTTATTGATCCACTCGATAAGGTTGGCATAAACATTGACTGGAAGAGTCTTCATGATGTCCACAACTGCCTGTTATAAGAAGATATTAGTGACCTTGAGTTACAGCATTTCTCTCCTCAGGTACAAGTAAATGAACATGTTTGCCACGTAGTTATACAAAAGGTGACATGATTTCCCAGAAGTGATATAATGACATCAACCTTTAACTTCTACTGTAGCCTACTTGTTTCTCAGCAATAAGAGGCAATTTACCCCTATTTATGCCTAAGCGTATGGGTACTTTATCCCTACCCATACATGGAAACGGTGTATCTCAAGGTCTCTCTTAAACAGTAAACCCTCACTCAGTACTAATCCTTTTATGCAGTGACAAATACACTCAGTGCAAACATTACCTTTTTCACTGTTGCCTTTTTTCCTTTTGCATTGTTTTCAAGTTTTAGAAGAAATCTGAGACAGGAATAAATCTCTCTAGATAAGCATGCATTTAATATCTTCAGTTTGTCAATTAAAAAATAAATCAAGTTTTGATGCCAGCAGAGGTATTTTGAAGGACTCCAAAGGCAAAATGACTCTGAAGTTTTAGCGATTAGGGTTACGAAACTGAGTGAATCAAGTTCAGTTTACAGCTTGATCAAAAACTGGACTGGAACTTGATTCACTCAGTCAGTTTTCCAACCCTCAAACTGAAATTCAGATTCGTTCAGTGTTTCAAGGCCATTTGGTGTTTTGCAAAAATCATCTGCCAATTTCACACCAGATTCAATTTTAAGGCTAGTGACATATAAAGAAGTTAAAAGGTGAAGTATACTTTGCTTACTAATTGCTTAAACTTATTCTCATTATCAGCACAGCCATCACTCTATATGTGGTTATCAGTGACTGCATACTGCCAACATTTCTGGCTCTACAACCACATGCTTAAACTTCACGTGTAAGTATTGAGTATTTCCTTAAAGCATTCACAACCACAACTGGCCTTAGTTTATTGTGTAGCTTACAGTGGTTTCAGAGAAGAATTAATTTTTGTTTTGCAAGCACTGAAAACCGAACCTTGCACTCACAAACTGTGGGACAAAATGTTTGAATCAAACCAAAGGAAAACTTTTCCAATGAATTCATCCCACTTAAAACATTCTCTCACCTTAGCTACAATGTTCCTGTACTCAGCTCGCTCGGGACACTTGGTACATAGGTGTTGCACTAGGACTTGAACTGCACTTAACATCTCGTCATTCTCCTTGTGTGTCATGTAGCTGAAAAGAAATAATTAGTTCATGTGCTCAGCTTACTGATAATGAATGGTTGCATGTCTCTTTTTTCACCATCTTTTTTGGATGTAGGCACTCACCCAAAAGTCAATGACATTTGTTTGAATATCTAAACGGCATTATCCTTATCTTCTTTTTGAAAGCAATAGAGTACTTACCAGATAAAGTGAACAGCCTGATCCTTGAGAGTTTGAATGTCTCTTGCTATAACACCATTACTAGCTATTGAACCTCCAAACACCATAAGGACATTGGAAATCAAGTGCTTTAACACCTGCCAACAATTTGTTTTGTGTTAGTGCAAATGACACATTGTTCTTGCTAAACTCTGGATGTGGCCCAAAGTAAAATAATAATTATCACCTTAAATTTAATGGAATATACCTGGTAACTTAATATTATTTAACTTTCACACATTGTAGTTGTTAAATTAAACCTCTTATTCCAAATAGTAGCCCACGAAAAATTCACCAAAAATATAATCAGATTTCGTTTTGTAAAATCCTAAAAAAAGAAATAGTACTATGCCACGATTGTGCTGAAAAGAAGTTTCACTTAAATGGTATAGCTCCAGAAATTAGGGTAAAAAAATAGTCTCTCCATAGAATAGTCTAAGCGAAAAGGTTAATTCTTCTTATAAAACCATTTTTAAAATAATTTCCTCACAAAACTACACAACAGAGGGTTAAATTGGCTTTTAATATTTTGCTAAAATGTAAACCTACTGTGCGAGAGTTAGCACCAACTTCACCATGAAGGGAAGAACAAAGACAATCAAGACCCTGAAAAAACAAACAAACAAACAAACAAACAAAATGAGAGAAAAGGAAGTAGTCTTCAAAACCTGCATTGGAATGAGTCACACCGATACCGGTTAACTAAGGAAAGATGCTGTTCAGAAAACAAGAGGTGATGATACTTTAAATATTATAAAAGTTGCGGCAGAGTACAAAAAACTGCAAGACGGTCATAGGTACTTACAATGTAAGCCAATGATGTAATGGATTTCACTGAATATATTTGGTCCCTAAGGATAAAATAATAAAACATTAACTTTCCCATAAAATAAGAAAAATAGTGATAACTGTTTTCTCAATACAAATTGTCACCCATGCCAGGCAGTGAATTGAGTACATGATCAATAAGAACTATTTCACACTAGTTCAATTCATAGTTTTTTCACTTTGGTGGAAATGAAACAGCCTTGATGAATTGGTTTTATCTACAATTCATTTTGAATCACATAACATAATTATCTAAATGTACACATAGGTTACATGTATAATAGGTTGTAGGTTATAATGAAACAGGTTATGGCTTAATTTATGAGCAGCTGCTATAAATACTCACCCAGGGAAATTCAGAATCATTTGATTAGCTGGCAATGCTTCGAGTCTTGTGGTCTCCACAAATAATTGTATAACATGATGGAGAACCTGCTCGGAATCTTTGAGAGAATAGCCACTTACAAGCATTACTGTATCCTGTAAAAAAATTAATTTAGAAGCAAAAGTATTTAGTGCTTATAGTTTGAAATGTCAAGTGAAACTTGTTTGTGCCCATTATTTAGGAACATGTCTTTTTCTTTCTGGTTAAGTAACATCTGTGAGGCAGCGCTGATATCCTTGTCCTGGGCTCCCGAAAGACACAACAAATAATATTACTGGAAATGTGTTCCAATTTTCCCTTCAACCTGATTGGCAAATCAACAATGGCATTTAAAACAGCCCAATCTTGGCACATTCTCAAATCCTGGAACACAGGTGGAGGCCCAGAACAAGGATTCCATCCCTGTTTTGCAACCAGACTTAACTAGAAGTTAACAGACTAAACCAGAAGTTATAAGTTATGCTTAAAATGGGATGGCTTTGAATCAATGAGAGAAGAGATTTGAACTTCCTGAAATCATGCATTAAAGCTTTGCATAACACTAGGACTTGGCCAGATTATCTTAAAATAATAAAACAGGAATGCTGCAAGGAACTGTGCTGAAGGAATTCACTTAGGTTAGTGTTCTTGACTGAAAACGGCACTTTCCCAGATAATGCATCAAAGCTATTTAACAATCTACCAGAAACTAATAGAAACTGTAAAGATTAAAGAACCTTCTCAAGACTTTCAAGGAATTTTTTTATGTAACAGAGTACAGAGTGATTAGTTAGTGGTTAGTTAATTTCGATTCAGTTAATCCTGCTTCTACTTTTAATTGTATATTGCATAATTTGTAAATAACTTGATTTGATTTATTTGTCTTTTTTTAAAATTGTAATTGATGTACTTTAACAGGGAAGAGCCACCCAGTGGATCTGTTAATAATCCATTATTATTATTATTATTATTATTATTATTATTATTATTATTAAGTTCTGTCTGTGGGGCAGGCAAGAAGAGGCCCCGGGCAAGAAAAATGAGAGAGCTATTTGCCCAAAGGACGAGCAAGTTTTTTTCAGCCGTGGAATATGTAAGTTGGGGATTTGTCCTTTTTCTGTGTTGTTGATGTAGTGTGTGTCTTCCAAAACAGAGCTCACTAACTTTCTAAAATAGCCAGGAAAATCCCAATGGCCCAGTTAATGACAGCCATTATTATGCCATTCAGTATACCTGCATCAGTGACAAAAGTTTGTTTTTCACGTTAGCCTTGGCTTGTTCAGTATTAACCTGACCATGGACATCATTAACATCCTCCTCCTCATCATCACTTTCATCATCATCAACATCAGAACCATCCTCATTTTCCATGTCATCAATTTCACCTACATTACAATAAAAATTATGAAAAAGCCAAACTATGAATATTATGGAAATCTGATGTATGATCTAAGCCTTTTTGCAAACACTACGGTAAAAATTGGGTACAGACCCATAAAGTAGCAAGAAACAGACAACTTTCACTGTTTGCACCATGGATATGTTACAAGTAAAATTAAATTCAGGTTTAACTTTTTTCACCAAGGTTGATTCTCTGTTTCCTTTGTCTGCTACTAAGCCTAATCCATGATTAATTAGGGCTAGGAGACAAAGGAAACGGAGAATTAACCTTGGTTAAATGTTAACCTGAATTTAATTTTTACCTGTAACAGATACAATATGTATTTTGCCATAGCTGTGTGGCTGAGGAAATAGTATGCAAGTTTGTGTTAACACTATATTATATCACAGGTGCCTACCAGGTTATTTTGTCATGAACACTGACTTCCTGACAATGGTTGCCATACATAATAATTATTATAGCTGGTTGAACTTGCAAGCTGAGGGTCAATTGAATACTCTACTGGCGGATTTATCAAGTTACCTAACTAACACCAGCCAGGGGTTGTTTACAGCCTTGAAAAAGCCACTGGAGTGACCTACATGTTTCCTTCTGTTTTTGCATTCAGAGGGAAAAGAACCAGTCCAATGAGTGTTTCAACAAATGTCCACAGAGCTGGCAGAAGAGCTTTCATGGTGTACTGGTGCTTCAGAATGTTTACTCTACCTTATTGTTTCTCTCCAACACACACGTTTTTCCATTTTGTCATTGTAATATATACACACTCACCTCCTTGCCTCCTTCGAGTCTTAGCTCTGCGGCCGCCTGATGCTTCTTCATCAACTCTTTTTCTCTTTTTGGTTTCTGCAACCATTAAAAACACAATAAGAGTATTGTCACTTACAGTAGGGCAATGGTTGATTCTGAAACTAAAAATACTAACTTTAGAAAGGTATCTCTTGAAAATAAAATACATGTTTCAAGCACAGAAGAAGCTCTCATGAGCAGACAACCTTGTGATGCAAAAAAGGTATACATAACTAGAGCTGGCTGCTTACGGAAATGTAAAAATCCGCAGTGTATGGGAGTTGATAAAAACGGGGTTTTGTGAAGGTAGCCGTTAGTAGAGCCGTCAGCTTATGGGAGTGTCCATTAGGAGAACTTCCACTGTATCAAGAGGTTGTTAGGAAAAAATATCTCCAATTTCATTCCTTCCTATTTAAAACCATAATAGACACTGGCATTTAACCCATTCGCCCCTGAACCGCCCGTGCGGATCCAGGTCCTTTCTACCCTTTGTGACGTCATCAGTTTTAACGGTCAAGGACAACTTTCTTGGCTAACTTGTGTAGAGTGAAGAGATCTTTCAAACCATACCAGAATGAGCACAATTCAGTCAAGGACACCGGAGAAAGAAGCAAAAAACCACGTGACATTGACCTGAAAATCTCCATGAAAATCTTGTTCCATTGCCCACCTACCTTTCCTTTCACCTAATCCTAAGATCCTAAAAGCTTTCCTAAAAACTCTTCCCACCAAAATAAAGCCTACTAAATGCCCAGCAAGAGAAAAAAAAATAAGGCATGAAAAGCGAAAAAAGAAGGGAGGAGAGAAAGCGAAAAGTAAAAGTCAAGACTGCTGTGTCACTTTTAAACCCAAAAACTATCTCGAAATTTTGCTTTCTGCGCATGCCCCAACTTCGCAAGCTGATGTTTTGCACCTGGATCGGAAGGCCGCCAAGTGTATGACCTGTAAACCGGTTTGTGGTAAGTCTTAGCCCTTTATAGCACGACAGTGACCAGAAAACCACTCGACTAGCTTCAAAACGTGTTTTTGGGCAAAATCTCCAGGAGCGAATGGGTTAAGATTGTTTCAAACACAAACTAAGACTGACAATGTATCAACAGTCTAGTATTAAAACGTAACTGACCAACTCCATTTATCATCAAACTTGTTACAGCATCCCCTTCCTTAGGAATCCCTTTTACCAGCTCTACAGAACATTATTTTTATTAATGTGTACCTTTCTGAGGCCAAAATCTCAGCACATCTAGAGCTTTTTGGAACAGTAAGGGGTGAAATACCTTGTATGCTCCACTACCTGAAATGGGACAACAATTGTACATTTTACAATGACGATCATTGCAAGGACTTTATGCCTATTTAAATTGAAATTGTCCTTCATAGGCTAGATTGATGTGTTAAGTTTGGTCTGCAGGTGTGAGACTAATGCATAATGCGTGAGAGTTGGCAGGTATACTGTCTTACCTGGGATTTGAACCAACACAATATAAATATTAGAAGCTAATATGCAGCTTTCAAGTTTAGGTCCAGCCTTTGTTGACTATAACAAAAAAAATACAGAAATAAATTAATTGAACACCAACAGATACACGTAAACTCAATCCCATTTTTAGCTTTCTACAATATTATGGTCGCTTACAGTGTAGCTGAAGGTTGCTGTTGTAGAGAAGTTAAACTTTTTTTCTATATTTAAATGCAGGGTGCAAAGAAAATCGGTTTTACGGCTTGCCATTCGGAGAGTCTTTTAAGTAGCCCAAAAAAGTTATTGATGAGCACCCTTGATTACTGTTCTTCTGTAATTTGAATTTCCCAAAAAACTTCACTTTCCCTTCAGGCAAGTTAAGAACAGGATTCACCAGCTCCTGCCCGATTGCAAAATCCACTAGCCCCGGGCTATCAGACACGACTTTCTTTGCATGCTGAAATGAGTCATTTTCGTAAAGAACTGCATGCAAATGGCACTCTCAAAGTAGCCCCTACATCTGTGCAGCCGTGTACTAGGAATTTTTAGCCAGCCTTCATCTTTACAGGCTCCATTCATTTTTCTGACGTATTTAAAGGAGCTGAACTAACCATCAACAAAATCTGGATGGGATTAACGTCTGTAACCCTATGGATCCCTAAATGTTTGTCACTTTTTTTCATTGTTTTAGTGACTAACAGAGTTGATCTAATCCAGAATTTGTTGCTGCCTAGCTAATCACACTCAAAAGTCAGTCAGTTTTAATGTTCCAAATAAATCCATTCATTCCCATTAGGCTCAGTATCATATTTATTTCATGCAACAAGGCTTGATCAAAGTGATTATCACTAAAAGAAGCGTGCTTCTATCAACCAGAGGTCTGACTGGAGAATTTGCTTTTTGATCAAGTTGAAAAAACTAATCAGGAAAGAAGCATGAAACATATTATACTGAAAAACTAATAGCTTAAAAAAATCATTTAAAAGTGCTCATGTGAAAGATGTAAGAAAAGAGTAACATAAGTAAATTATTTTATATGCAATAGCCCAATCCATGGAGGTAACTAGGATTCAACTTATTACTATCTTGTTACCTTATTACAGGACCCAATAAAAGAGTGGAGTAATGAAATCAGAGCTTTATGGGAAAAGCTGTTTTCTGAAAGAACTTTCCATAATCCTGGAAATCAAAGAGAAAAAAAGAAACATTACAAGTCATAAAAAAATAATATGTATTCTTATACTCATTGACCTAATATCAGAGTCAATTAATTTTCCTCATTGGCCTCAAGTACTGTACACATATATGTAGCAGTTAATTTTTTATTTTAGTTAATTTTTATTTTTCCTTTGTTTCAAATTCTTTAGCATACATTACCATTCCCAAAAACAGTAGAAAAATAAAAAGATAAAAAAAATTAACTACAACATATACATACTGTATGGCGTTTCACTTTTATGTTGACACTACTTAAATGACCCTCCATCCCAACCTCAAGTTCTCAGTGAAATAAATTAATTTGAGTCTGTCACCGTCTCCAAGGTGGTGAGGGTGAAAATTCACAATTAGAGAAAATCCTATACAGTAGTTTGTAAAATAATAGAAAAATGTGTAGTATGGGTCAGGCTTTGTTTAGAAACCATGCATACTAGGTCTTGCGAAGCATTAGACTGTTACTCCACTCTGGCTAAAAATGCTATGACCCGACTGGCACCTCCTTTAACCTTGTAGGTCTCCAGCCATTCACCACCAGTGTTTTTGAGATAGCCTTAGAATGCATTTAGAATGCATTTTGCAATGTCTGAGAAACGAGCAGAGGAACCTCGATTTAATGAAGGGCCAAGGGACTGGCAAAATGTGTTTGCTATTCATAACAAGGTTCTTTTCTATATATTTTACAATTACTGGGGTAAACAAAATTGTTCATTATACCAGGGACTTCGTTACATAGAGGTTCGTTATATCGAGGTTCCATTGTACTGACTAAGTGTCACTTAACAGATCTGGGTTGTGCTTCTGTTTGGTTGAAGCAAATTTTCCAAGCGGCACGACCAATCAGAAACACTGCCCAGATCTGGGAAGTTTCAGCGCTCGTTTCTAAGACGTCATTTCGCAGGGAAACCAGTGGTGGCATCATGAAATACTCGCTGCTTTCTCAGGCTATTGTTGAGAGTAAATAACCAATATCTTGCTTATATATTTCAACCCTTTCAGCCCCAATATCCACATACAATTTGTCCAGACTGGTCTCCATACACTTACTTAAAAAAATTAGTTGACAGAATTTGATAGAAGATCAAAGCATTTTAACTTTGCTGACCATTTTATGAAATCTCATGACCCTTTCTCTCGACGATGCACCGATATTATTAGGAGAAACCAGATGTTGGACACTCTTGGGATTTAAAGGGTTAACCATATGAATTGCTTGTCCAATAAATAAAACGAGATAAACGGTTAGATCATGGAATCTCTCTATTTAAAGCTTTTTTTGTTCAGACAGAGCCCGGAGAGCCCCGTTGATATCTGTTGCCTGTTCCTATACATTCTATATTTCACCAGAAAGAAGGGTAGCAAAGCTCCGATCAACAGCTCACTTTGTAGTTACTCAAAGCAAAAGCTCACCATCATTTGAACTGCTACTGCTTCCTTGCGACCACTGCCTTGAAATTAACAACAAATTTTGCAGTTCGTTGATGTAATATTTACGGTCCACTATGCAGTTTTCTAGCAAATCTGGAAGCTCTAGTGGTTCACAAAAATCAGAACTCCAAGCTATTTCAGCCCAGTCATTGGAAATCTTGGAGATTTGAAGCCCATTACAAGCCGAAATTGTCTGTTCTGTTGTGGAAGCCATTTTGGAAACGAGCACTTCGCGCCTTTTTCGAAGATTACTTGGTAGCCGCTACCTCGACAAAACTGTGCACTTCTAGGGGGAGGTAGGGTAAACATAGACAAAAGGCTGGGTTTCCCCTCCATCCCCTACTATCAGAATCTTTTGTTCTATTGCCACGTGGGTGCTATAAAGAACAAACACTTCCCTTGGCGTGCAATATCATCAGCTGAAAATACTATAGTAATGGCTAAAACTTTCTGAGATCGAACGTCCATTTTGTTATTTAACCATCAGGGTCAGGAAGAAAGACACAAGGTATCAACAAAGATTCTTCTAAGTAGTAATGGTGAAAAGAGAAGGCGAAAATCCAAGCGAAAGAAGGACTAGACCAAGATACTCAAAGAGCAAAGATGGCGTGTCTAAGTCTGAAGAAGACTCATCGTCTTCCTACAAGAACCTTGCCTTTCTTTGCCTCCTAGTTTTTCCATCGCTGGCGTGGCTTTTCGCTGTCGGCAGTGATGCTATTTCTAATCTTGGCTCCGTTTTGGGAACTCACTCCAACGTTTTTGTTGTCTTGGGGTCGTTGATTATTCCGTTGATCGCAGCATATTTCTTCAGACCTCTACGAGGTTTTGTGAAGTTGTTGATCCCAGTTATGGTGGCAGTGCTTTTCCTCCCCACTTTTCAAGTATATCTATGCTCTCCCCTAGAAATCAAGAACGAAAACATTGGAACGAAATACAGTTTGAAAATAACAGCTGCCGTATTTCTTCAACAAGCATGCGAGGATATATGCCTGAAAAAATCCAAAATACCTTCACCGTATTCTCTGACGTTCTTCACACCTCGAGTTTCCTTGAAAGTCAAGTTTAACCAAATCGTCGATTTGAACATAACAACTTCAGCTCTTGTTGGCGGAGAAAAACTTCCGCTGGCTAAAATTGTACTTCTGAAATCCTGGCGTAGCGTAAAAGGGAAGTACTTTGCTTTGCACATTATAACAAGAGTTCCTGTCAAGATCAAGAAATTTGAAGAGGGGTTGTCAGCCAAAAAGGGAATGATTTTATCTGGAAGGATTGAGAGTATTCCTGCAGATCTCAAGAAGCTCCGCAGTGAGTTAGAAAAGCAAAAACATTTTGTCAGACCCTTTGTCTTGGAAGTATTCAGAGCAGCAGAAATGGAAGAATGAGCAATGCGTGAAAGATAGGATACTCATAAATCACCCTAATGTGTAGGGAGGAATTTATTAGCAATTGTCTTTGGCCTGCTTCGATGACTTAATCTGGTTAGTAACATCTGAGAAGCAGTGCTGAGATCTTTGTCTGGCCCGGCAACTGAATCAACAAATTACCAGAAGTGCATTTTGAATTTCCTTTCAACCTGATTGGCAAATCAACCATGGTTTTTTAACAGGCCAATCATGGCATGTACTAAAACTCCTGAAGCACAGGTGGGGGCCCAGAAAAGGATTTCAGTGCTGGCTCGCAGATGGACTTAACCAGAGGGTTAGTGTCCTCTGTAGTGCGTGCTAACAATCACTAGCTTTGGACCAGGCAAGCTCTTTAGTGCGCAAAAAGGGCAAATTACAGGGCGAATGTAGATAAAGCAGCTTGCTTTGCCTGCTGATTTTCTTGTGCTATAATTCACCATTTGCCTTTTTCCCACTAAGGAACCCGGTCCCAGGCTAACAATCGCAAACAAATCTTGGGATAAATCATCATTTGTAGTGTCTTTTTTAATCCTTGTAGTCCAAAGGGTGACCAACATCAATTTTCTTTTAACCCTCAGCGTGCAAAGGAAGTAGTGTCCGATAGCCTGGGGCTAGTGGATTTTGCTATCGGGCTAGCGAAATCTGTTTTTAACCTGCCCGACAGGCAAGTGATGTTCTTTGAGGAATTTGAGTAACAGAAGAAGGGTGAAATCAATTTTGCTCAACTAAAAGCTTTTGGGGCTAGTTGAAATGACGTCTGGGCTAGTAAATGCTAGCTTCAGCTTGCCCGAAAATGAGTTTCTTTGCACCCTGACCCTTTAAGCCCCAATATCTGCATACAAATTCACCCAACTGATCTCTATACATTTCATCACTGAATTAGTTGGGAGAATTTGAAAAACGAAAGCATTTATCCTTTGGCGTTCATTTTATCAATTCTCACAACCTTTTCTCTGATTGCATATTGACAATGTTAGGAGAAAATTGATGTTTGTCACCCTTGGCGCTTGAAGAGTCAATATCAATACACAATCAAGAGAAAAGGCTATAAAAATTAATAATATGATCATCTAAGGGAAAATGATATGATCATTTCTCAAATTCTCTGAACTAGTTCTTAAGGAAGTGTATGGACCAAGATACGTCTGAAGAAATCAATAAAAATGAATTTAATTTGAAACAATAATGCTTAAGTTTATGAGCTTTTGACTTTGTAAGGCTTTTCATAACAAAGAGTTAAAATGCACTCATTGTTGTCTGTTTTGCTTCCCTTTTCCACCTTTTAGGATGGCATATCAATAATTTCTTCACCGAGAAGGGTTGTTTGCAAAGAAAGTGACTGGAAGTGACCTGGCAAGTGCTTGCAAGAAGTTTTAAAATAAATATTATGAGGGGTAGCGAATGGTAGAAAAAACTTGAAGTTAATCTTGAAATATTTGGAAACTGTTGTGATGAGTCTCCATTCATTTGAAGGTCTTTTTTTGTCTTAATGTCTGGAATATTTTGCCACAGTCTTGGGTTTTTAAACAAGGGCCTCGGCATCTTGGCAAGTCTTGGAATTTCTCCATTCACCACCCCTTATATGCTGTATTTTAAATTCATTCTTAGTTTTCTTTTCTTTGCCTCTGATTTTTTATTTTTTATTCGCGAAAGAAAGAAAATATAAATTGGACTTGGTAAAAAGAGACTGTCATTTCAATAATTTTGTTATTATAACAAGTATTTGAGAACATCAAAGTAATTTGGAATATTATATATATTTGGGGGAGCAAGGGATGACGCAGTGGTGAGAGCACTTGCCTCTCACCAATGTGGCCCAGGTTCAACTCCCGGCGTTGGCGCCATATGTGGGTTGAGTTTGTTGTTGGTTCTCTCCCTTGCTCCGAGAGTTTTTTCTCCAGGTACTCCGGTTTTCCCCTCTCCTCAAAAACCAACACTTCCAAATTCCAATTCGATCTGGAACGCATGGGCATGTTTAAACGAGTTCATATGAACTCCTAGGTGCTTCGTGGGTAAAACAAGCAATTTAATTTAATTTAAATAAGAGCGAAAATCAAGATAAAATATAATCGATTAAAAGAACTTTTGGCAGCACATCTCATTTTGGAGACAGGTGCGCTTTCATATGGGTTGAAAAATTGTACACTAAAAAAAGAGATGTGACAGGGAGGAGGAAAACTTATGTAACTGTGTTTGGTCAACTTGAAAAGGGTTTTCTTAACATCTGAGAAAAATTTAATGCTGTTCACTTTTCTTATGTAATTTCGGTTCTTTAGAACAATATTTCTTGAACCTGAATTGTACATCCCATATCCTGTTTTTATTATAATCCCAAATCTCTCCCCACCCCCTGTTTTGTCTCCAAAACCTTCACCCAGGCCTTCAAAGCAGAATAACCCTGAATCCCAAATAAACTATTGGTCACCCCATTAATGTAACATTCTAGACTGGGGTCAATTTAATAAAACTTTTACAAGTGAAAGTTACAAGTGTAGCTACCGCTTTGAGACTTAAACAAAAGCTACACTTGTAATAGTTTTCTTAAATTGAATCCTGGGGTCAATTAAATAAAACTTTTACAAGTGCAATTTACAAGTGTAGCCATTGTTTTCAGACTCTAAAACAATGGCTACACTAAGTCTTGTAAAAGTTTTATTAAATTGACCCCTGGAACATAATGAGCACCTTAAATCTAAGACAGCATTGAAAGGAGAATTGTTCACCATTGAAACATTTTATTTACAAACCAAACCAAATTGTACAGTCTTTATCTAAGTGACTCACGTTGTATTTACATGATGAATTGGGTGAAGTGACTCTCTATCAGTAAAACCAGTTTTATATGCCCAGTCACCAAAATAAATAATTTTCACCACCTTAAAACTATGTCACACAAGTATGTGTTATTGTATAAAAATATTTTCCTCAGAAATTAGCCATGTATTTTTGTCTAGTTGTAAGAAAAATATTTTACATCATCTCTTGTACCATGTAATATGAACTGCTGAATTTCTTACCAAATAAAGTGCAATGACTTATTTGTTTTGGAAACTGGATTAGATTGCATTTCCCTGACTGACTTATATATACAGCTCGTTTTCTGTTCGAGGGAAAACATCAACTTTGTCTCATTTATCTATTTTACCAAATTTTGAGCAGGAAAATTTCATAATCATACACAAAATGAAATACTGCAACGTCTATATAATAAATAATATTGAACATCTACTTCTGAGGAAAGTTAGTAATTTACAACAAATTGATTAATGTTAATATAAATATTTAACTTTTATGCTTGCATAGGGTCACTTGCATTACTTTCCTGTATTGCAAAATTGGGTTGAGCTTCAGCAGACCCATCTGATTTGACTTGCGGAGCGTGGAGTTTACTTATGTGGCGTGACAAATGACTAGGGTTGTTAAAAGCTTTTGGACACTTTGAACACTTATATGGGCGCTCCCCGGTGTGAATAAGAATATGCCGCTGCAAATTACCAGAAATTGAAAAGCACTTTGAACAGTGAGAACACTGGTATGGCTTTTCTCCTGTGTGAACCCTAGTGTGGATAACAAGCGCGCTTTGCTTACTGAATGCCATTTGGCAATGCTGACACTTAAATGGTTTCTCGCCAGTGTGGCTACGAATGTGCCTGACTAACATCTGAGAATCATTAAATGATCGAACGCAAAACTGGCACTTGTAAGGTTTTGTCCCTGTGTGAACTAACAAATGTTTTTCAATAGACTGTGAGTCACTAAATGCACGTCCGCAATATTCACATTTGAAAGGCTTCACACCAGTATGACTGTAAGTATGTTTCTCCAGGCTTGTATTGTCATTAAACCCTTTGTTACAATAGTGACACTTGAATGGTTTCTTTTTGTTGTGTACAAGCATATGACACTGCAGTCCATCAGCACGTGTGAATGCACGTGCACATTCTGGGCACTTGAATGGTTTCTCACCAGTGTGAGTGCGCTCATGAGAACTCAGGTGGGAATGCCACTGAAATGCTTTGCCACAAAACTTGCAAGTATACTTTGCATTTCTTTTCTTGCCTTTGCTGGGAATGGGGTTCCCATTTTCATCAACCGCAACAAAATTTCCTGGTGAAAGGTTTTCTTTCTGAGTTGGGCTGTAAGGATGTTCACCATCTGCTTCACAGTACTCTTCATCTTCCTCTTCCTCGTCCTCCTCCTCTTCATCAGACATGTTCTTTTCGTAACCATGTGCCATAGCCTCTTCCTCTGAAATGTATACACGAGGGGCAGCAGATTCAACTTTAACAGTCCAGGTGCCCTGTTCTGGTGGAGGTCCAGCCTGAACACCATAATCTCTCATAACAACTGTGTAGGAACCATCAGCATCATCTTGTGGTGAACCAGGGGGAGTAATGACACAACTAGATTTGTTTAGAGCTGGGTTTTGATTAGGAGACTTGGAAATCTGCTCAGTGTACTGCACATGTGCTCCTGCGCTGCTGCTATGTCGTGGATAGCTGCTTTCTGGTGAGGGAACCATTTCTGTAATTTCACGGTGTGGCATTGCAGTTTTTCTTCTCTTCGCACCCTTTGGTGGCTGGGTTGAGTGGCGTGTCAGAGGCTGGGCCATAGGTTGCACTGCAGGCTGGATTGGCTGTTGGACTGGAGGCTGGCTTGTTTGGACCATTGGAGGAGCCTCTGTCACTGGAACTCTATACACAGGACTACGCAGGAAATCTGGAGGCGGTGTTGCATAAACAAACTTTTGTTGGTCTTTACCATCAGGGGTGTATTGAGGAGTTGGTGGCTGGCTGGTATTTTCAGCAGGGTAAGGTAATGCTGGCAACACAGCAGGCTTGCGTTCTGAATATTGTTGCTGTACCACTTCTCCTGCAGGTTGATTGGCTGGATAGTAATGAACCGGTACTTGAGGGCTGTTCTCAGGCTGTTGGTAGTGGACTGTACCCCCACTGTGGGGTGGATAGTAATGCTGGGGTGGCACTGGTGGTGGTCTTTCATTTGAATACTGATGTGGAGCTGAAGGCACTGGAACTGTTTGTACTGGTTGAGCAGGCTGACTGGCAGAGACCTGTTGGCCAGGTGGAGGGTAAGGCATTGCTACAGGCACAACATGAATTTGATAGGGGTGCTGATTTGGTATCGGTTGGTAATGCGGTGGGTACATGGGTGGCCTTGACACTTTTTGATCCTGAGCTGGATAAGGAGGCTGTCCTGCAACCACTTGATTTGGGGGCGGATACTGCTGAGGAGGAGGAGGAGGAGGTGCTGCTGCTTGAACGGGCACAGGATATGGCTGAGAAGTGACTACTGGGTGACCTGCAGGAGAGTGCCGTTGCTGAGGTACTGGCTCTGACTTTGTGACAACGTAGGGTGGGGCTGATACTGGTTGTACTGTTGTTTGTGGTGGGTAGGCCTGTGAAGGCATAATCCTTGGATCAGGTGGAGGGTACGGTAGGGCAGCATGTGGAGGATTACTTGGCTGTGGTGGGTAAGATGGCTGTGCTGCTGGGTGTGGCTGAGGGTGAGTGCTTGGATTGGAAATCATTCTTGGCTGATATGCTACAGGACCCTGATGCTGGGACACAGGGGCATGACTATGTGGTGGCACCTGTACTTGAGGCTGTGGGGGCATGGCTGGAGGAACCTGTGGCTGTGGGGGTGGTGGCTGAGGTGCTGTAGGAGGTTGTTGCTGGTATTCAGGCTTGGCTTTGGGTTCACCATTTCTTCCCACTGGTGAGTACAGATTTGATGAGCCAGGTACTTTTTCAAGAATAGCAGCTCCAGGGACGGCCTGATACTGAACACCATTGGAGCTTGGAATTGCATACACAGGGAGATAATGAACAACTGGCGCTGCAGAGGCTGGAACAGGAGTGGGAACTGAAGACTTCTCTTGGGGCCTTGGTTCATATTGAGAAGCTGGAGTTGAAGTTGGCACATGATTAGTCGTGGTATGACGGTTAAAATCTTCGCTTGGATGGCGTGGAGGCGCTGGGCCATTTCTGTTTTTATCAGGATAAGCAGCTTCCATTGTTTGGCCGATCGAGTGCACCTCCACAATCTTAACGTTGTCGAGACCAACGTTACTCGTATTTTGCGCGACATCGCGTTCCTCGCGTGGAAAAGTTGGATGACTCTTTGCATAGTTATATTGCGTGGAGTGTTCTTGTCTAATGCCCTTTTCATATTCAAATCGTGTGGTCTTTTCTTGACAGTTCATGGAGTGTGCGGTTTGATCATAATAATAGCCGCCATTGGGGTTCCCCTGAGATTTGACCCGCTTAGAGTCTGCCGCTGCATAATTATGACTGTTTTGTTGAAGCGTTGAAATTGCCTTGTTAGGTGGCACTTGTCTTTCAAGCGTAACGTCTTTGAAAGAACTTTTTTCTTTATTGACTTCTCTGTGTGGTTCTTTGCCTTCCGGAGCGTTGTAGTAATAAACAGCCGTTTTCTTTGGGCTTCGCTTACGCGTCTTCCTTTGTAGCTTAGCAGAGGTGTGCGAAATTTCCAGGGTCGAATTTTCTTTATCGAGTCCACTTGCTTCGTTGGGACATTCTGTTCGGGCGGAATATATTTCCCGTTTCTCGTCTGCTGCGCTTTGCGTGTGTTTTCGCTTAGCAGGAAGACTGACGGACGACGTTTGAGTTTCCGCAGGGGTTGAAATTTGATCCACGGACTCTGTTAAGGGAGCACTTTCGTTGCCGTGGAAGTGGAGATCTGTGAGAGCAAAAATATAATTGTAATATGAGACGGTGATGCGGTTTGCTAAAATAGCCAGCGAGAGATGACTTCAATTCACCCATCATTTGCGTGTAGGGTTAACAACTTTTATATTTGTAACACAGATTACTTGCACATCCGAGCAATTTTGAAGCTGTTTATCTAGTTTACACAATGGTGAATATATCACTGCTTACGCGGCCTTATTAACTATTCAACATCTGAGCAATGGACGGAAAAGCGCGCTAATTTATTTTGCGAGATAAAATTCAGAAAGTGAAACTGTGACACATGAAATCCGGCAAAGCAGCGGAAAATTCGAACATAGTATCATAAAAACTGAATTAAACCCCTAATAAACTGAAACGAGGAATCGTGGTGCGTGCCCTCACTCGAAACTCGATTCATAAACGCGGTCCCTAAACGAAACAAAAATTTCGCGGAGTTTGCAAAACTTTTGAAAACCGCTACAAGTCAAGTCATGGAAACATAGTTCGAACCCCGTGACAGTTCGAAAGTCTCGAAAAAAAACGTGCCTGACATCGAACAGAGGAGAATCCATGAAATCGGTAAAATCCGGTAAATTTGCGTAACATCAAATGCGCTTGAATTAAGTTACCTGAAACTCCGTTGGAAAATTGAGCGCTGTCTTGTGGGAATTGAGTTCCCAGTTCCTCTTCTTTCTTCTTGTCCTTCTTGGCTTTGATCAAGAATGCTCGCGGCATGGCGTTAGCGAAGTCGTTGGAGAAAATCCAACGATGTGATTTCTAACGTTGTGTTGCCCTTGACGGATGCTGACGAATGCTGCCGTTAACTGCTCGCCTTTGCATTAAGGATATTAGCATGCGGGTACATTATCAGGGATTCAATGCTCATTCGACAGGAGAATTCCGTTGGGTGACGTCACAGGCTTGATCTATCACAATGAAACTCCCCCGACATTTCACCAGGGGTATCGAGGGCGACAATAATTTGACATCTAAAAGATTTCCCTTCGAGATGGAAAATTTCTGGAGTGTAACGTTACAAGTGTTTAGATTACTTGAAAACGTTGATTGGTGATGATTTAGAAAGAATGGATGCCAGGAAGCGAGAAATTCCGACACATAAAGCACAAGTCAATATTAGTACGATGGCGCTACCCCTAGCGGGTTTCTTTTTCACCGGAAGTGAGGGCTTTCGCTACGGTTCGCCGATTTGAATTCCGACACTCTGAAATCTGCGCACGAAAATTTCCCCCTGCACGTGCGAACACGTTTTTCGCTGAAAAATCTTCAATCGTGCGTAGGGAAGACAGATTTTCTTGCAATGAAGTGATCAGAAGAGGAAAAGTGTGTTTTTACGTATGGTTTGCACTTGAATTCCCCAGTGTCTAGAAAGAAATTTGCATTTCTGTTCCCTGACACGTGTTGCAGTATTGACCTTCCCTGAACCGTACATAATCATTTGACGTCAATAAGAGCTCATGAGGGTACAAAAATAAGCTGGAAAATAGAGAAAGTACGTTTGCTACAAATCCCTTTATTTTCCTGCTTAATCTCTTCAAATAGCTCCAGCATACATCTGAAACGAGCTTAGAATTTTTTCCCGATTGTGATGGGATCGTTACTGGTATTGTTCTAAGGCATAAAGAGCAAATTAGCATAACTAGTTTTACGAGATTACTAGAGAACTGACAACCTTGAGTTTTTCATCCCTGATGGAAACTAAAAATAACCACAGGAAAATATATTTTATCGGCCGTTTTATCAGACGTTCTAGACTCTATATTCGTCAGTAATATCACAACCTGATTTTTGTATTGCTCCATAACGTTTGTTGGGGAGTATAATTTTCTGCAAATTGCATCAAAATATCCTGTGTTGTTTGTTTTTTAGCGTTATGGAAACCTTTAGAAAACCGAAAGCCCGCCCCCGGAAAAATAAACTTTGTACTCTTGGTTGCAAAACTGAAAACTTATAAGGCGTTGGCAGCCAATCGTTTCTTTATGTCACTCTATAGTTCAGTATTCCTGTTTCGTCACTAAAAAGCAATATTTCCCAATTCCACATCGAAAGCTTTCAGGGGTAACTTATACATTCTTTTGCGGCGTCAAGTAGCTTCAAAAGTTCCTGGTTTTATTCAAATTAAGTTTCCCACACGCTAGAGGTATGCGCTATTATTAAAGTTATGTTTTAAAGATGAAGGGGTTTAAAAGCTTTCTTTCTTTCTTGTCAGAAAACATTGTTTAGTTTAAATGCCCTCTGTAATTTAAATTGATATTTGGTGAAATTAACAAAATGGGCAACTTTTTTTGAACAACAAAACTTTCCCTTCGATGGCGTTTTTCGGATTTGTTTGTCATAAGGGGCTACTGCATTCTATATCACAAACATTCCTTCGTGTTCAGTTGGTGCGTAACAAGCGTTCAAAAATTTTTGATCAAAATAACACAGCAAACAAAACATCACGCCCGAGATTCGACCAAGATCGGAAGCCCCCTGTTTGTCGTTTTATTTTCTATGGCAAGCACGTACGGTGGAAAGGATCGGGCATTTTATCCAAACAGCGGAATCGAAAACAATACTTAGTTGTCATTAGTTCGTCTAATGCAATATAATGAAAATGCAAAATACGAAGAGTTTTAAGTCAACCGTGAACAGGGCGGAGAAATGAGCCCTAAAAACTTAGTAAAAACACTTTCTCAACGAAAACATCAACCTAATAAGATGCAGGCCATGCTCTATGAAACTTCAAGGATTGCTAAAACGATTGATAACACACAATATGGGTTTTGTAGCTTCGTTATGAACATTGTTTTCACGCGTTCCAAAGTTTGAAAGTCGATTGCTAAGGAACAAACATACCACCAGTGAAATCAATAATCCTGAATTAATAAATAGTAATCCCAGCGACTGACTGTGAGGTGTTTAATTGGTTTTTGAAAATCAAACATAAGGATCAATACAAAAGCCACTAATGGATCGGCCCTTGGTTGCAGTGTAAACAACTTGGCGAAAGGGGATCAAAAATCAGGGAAAAAAATCCTTGAGTTTTCGTCAACGAGTCTTAGAGTCGGACGCTGAAAATAACGCCGTGGGCAAAAAAGGCATTCCAAGCGCGTTGCCTAGTATCTTGAAGTAATAAACACTTCTATGAACTATGTGAAAACAATACAAAATCTTATAATCTCGCGGGGTCTTTGAACTTAACTCCTCCCACACTTTAATATATTCGTACGAGAAAATTTCCGCTTTCAAACAAGACCTGCTATTTTGATGAAGAAACACTTGTTGCATGTGAGAGTTGCCAGCAAAAACAATTTCGCGCTCTCCTTTTCAAGTGCGCGTGGCAAGAACTTAAAGTTTCCATGTTTTTCTGCAACCTACGCGTCACTAATGACTAAAAACTCGCAAAACTACTGAAGCGAACAATTTCTTGCAGCAGTTATATTGAACGCGATTTGCATATGAATTGGGATGGATTCTAGAAAAACATCTAGTGAATATGTTTTTGTTTTGTCGTTGCCGAACGTCCACCAAGGAAAATGAGAAAACCGTGAAGTTTTGAAACCACCCAAAGAGCCGACCCTGATGAAATTTCTTGCATATTATCGGAAAGGAGGAAAGATAACTTCAAATGCTTAGGAAATGACGGACGTGCTGTCGGGTTGCAGTCCAGTGCGTTCTCACATAAGTAACTGGTAATTAAAAGTCCATTAAACGGCCGGAATCTTTTTATAAAGAACACTCAAGCGCGAACCTTGGCAGTTATTAAACACCCTTTCTAAATGACTTTTTAACAGTCTGGGGCATTTTGAATCCGCTTATATTTTGTTCTGGGCACAGAAAAAGCACTGATGCCTCCGTTCTCTTTGACCAAGATCCAACCAACGGTGAATCATTAAAACGGTTTAACCTTTTTAATATTATATTGTGTCCGTGTCTTGGTGAGTTAAGAATATTCTATTGATTGCTTGCTTTCAACACGACTTTAAATTCCTTTACAGACGTTTTTTAACGCAATGCAATTTGAAAGGTACAAAGGCTTTGATTTTAAAGACCAAAAAAGGAATTAGCAATGGTTCACAAGTTCCTTGCGTCATACAGCAAGATCAGGCAACGTAATCAACCACAACACTTTGTCGTCATACCACTAAACATCATTTCGAAAACCTGCGAAAACTTTGCAGACTTTCTCCATCTTTGTCAGTGGTTATAGCAAAGTAGGTCAACAGATTAGCTGTTTATTTAAAATAAGAGGTTATTCCAGTAGCTTCATGTCTGAAGTATTAATGACAAAGTTTCCTTAAATAAACCATTCCGTGAAATTAAGACTGCCAGTATGCAGTGGTGTGATATCAGAGATGTGTGAAGTCATTTCAACCCACGCACAAATTTCACTGCTAGTATCAAATATTGCAAGTTTTATAAAACAACTTTATGAGTTTCAAGATCAGTGGAAGTGGCTGAATTTTTAGTGGTCATGCTCAGGCAGTAATGGGAAAGAAATGTTTTTGCTACTAAACTTTAAATTCTAGTAATGTCTCAAATGAAATGCATATTAAAGCACAATGCTAAGAGATGAAAAATAGACTTTCTTACAGATAAGCTGTCTTGAATAGTCATGCATAAAGAATTTTTCGTAGATTGCAATGATCGCAGATTTCATCGCATTTCGCCCTCACGTTACGTAATTTTTTTGTCTCTCAAATCATACCAGATTAATAAACCCTCTCAGTTTTTCTCTCTTGAAATTAGACTGTTTGCTGAGTGCACAGCAGTATGAGAAGCGGGCTCGGTGATTGATCGGGGCTATCTTTGGCTTTTCGGACTGTCTATATCAAGGCCTATATTCCACCGTGCGCAAATCTTAATCCCAAATTAAGCGCTTATTCGAAAGATATCTCTAACCGAAATTCGATTTTCCCTTTCTTTTTGCGGTTTGTTTAGGAAAAAAGCATGATATCTCTGGTTTCATCTCAGTACTCTTTGGAAATCCTTCCGAACGGTTTCTTGCTCCAAGTTAGAAACGGACCGCTCAAAACGTATGAATTGTTTCTCAGATTTTGATGAACTTAAAATAAAAAATCAGAAATCAACATGTTGGGGTGGCCTTTTTCTTCGCTTGCTGGGACTGAAACCGTTACAAAAGCTCTTCGTTTGAAAAACAGTGGGAATTTAAAGAGGCTATTATACCACACAACATGTAGTTGATATATCTGACCTTTTTTTAAAAGGGTGAGGTCAACTGGAACAAGATAAGTAAAAGCTTTTTATTCGTATGCAAAATCTTGAGGCGTCCTCTGAAAGCTTGCGAACCGTGAAAAAGTTGAATATCTTGTTTTGTATTTGTTTCGCTTCGGCAAAAACTTGTACTCTAGTTTCGGTCTTTGTTTTCATTTATCACGTAATTTTCATGTACTTCTCAACAAAGCGGTGGTTTTTTTTCGGCTCTAAACCACATGGGCGAAGATTTCGTTTTTCGTGCCAGGAATCAAGTCTTCAAACTTATCCATGCGGAGAATTTTGTTCTTTTTTGAATAAAACATCACCAGTAAACATGCATTAGTTCACGAATGTTCCGTAACGGCGTGGAGAACCGAACTCTAAAATCAGTCACCAACATTTGCAAATTGATCGGTGAATGAAAAACCAAGAAATCGCGAGAACAGACAGCCTTTATTTCGCTGGATGAAGTATTTTCCTGTTTGCTTTAATATTAAAGCTAGGTGCCCTTGAGCAATCCACATTAAATGTTTTGTTCTTGCGGTGAGAGTTATCACATATATTAAGTTTTTAATTTGTCGCGCAAACAATAAGCGGTCCTTAAATGTCTGACAATTTTAATGCTGGTCAGTGAATGATACAGCGTTACACCCAATGGCCACTCGAAACAAGAGACGAAACATTCGTCTATGCGTGGCAATATAACCGAGGAAACGACTCAGAAACGTTGGGATGATAGCCATTTTTACAGTGGCTAGTTGACAACTTTAATAGCCTTAATACTGGAGAGAATAAAAGAAATTCGAGCGGATTTGTTTTTCTAAATAATAAAAAGATCCCGGGTCAATGATTTTGGACAAATATATCTTACTTTAAAAATCTCCATTCTTCTAGAAACCCATTCGCGAGGCGTTCTATATTGCGCGTGCCAGTCGGTCTGAGAACCCAAAACGCTTTAAATTATCAAATGGTTGAAAAAGTAGAAAATACCATTACAACACTTTAGAATTATTCACCGCCATTGTTCAGTTATCGCCGCTCGCTTTTTGTTTGGATGGACTGAATGTACATCAAGCTTTGTGATCCAGTTTGTTTTGGCGCATAATTTCTAAATTTGCATTTAACTGACGATAAAAGAGATCAGTTATTGCGCTCCATTTTGTGGAAAATAATACGTATCCCGAGCATATGCCACGCAATTTGCAACTTGAAAAATCTGCGTGGCATATGCTCAGTTCGCAACTTGAAATATCTGTAAACATTGTAAGATGCGAGGAATATGCTCAGTCCCGTTTCTGTAACACTCGACTGACTTCAAAGCAGCTGTGTGAAGTCAGCCGTTACCTTGGTTATACCGGTTTGGGATAAAACCCAACTCCTCCATGTCCTTACAAAGCTAAAGCATTCAGCAACCGCAGAAAATGCTACTGACTTGGGATTTTGTTTATAACCATTCGTCCTGAGATTCTATTTTCAATTTTCAAACTCGTGCCAATCTGAGGTGTGCGTGCGAAAAGCGCGCGTGTTCCCCGCGCGAGTGTCGAGTGAGTAACGAGACGCAAGAAGAGAAAACTCCGGCAATGTTCGTTGATCGCGCCGGGGGAGATAAGCTGGAACTGAAGAATTTTCAACGAGTGGTCGTATTCAACAGTTTTGATGATGTGATCAAACGAAAATTCGTAACATTTTAAATGAGTCTACCAAAAATACATCTGGAAATTATTATAGTTTTTATCTCGAGGTAATAAAGCGGATTTTAGAATTATTTCGATTTTCGATTTGTTTTGATCCATACTGTCTCACTTCGCGCGCACGACGCGCTTTGACGGAGAATATTATGATAGCCGCCCGCGAAGTTTCGCATTTGTTTTTAGCTAAATCAAGCTTCAAGAAGGCTCGAAAGTTCTATTTGAGGTATATTCTAAGTTACTGAGCGCTTTCATAAAGTATTATTGAAGTAGAGCAAATGACACCGAGTCATTGCCAAAACAGACGTCTGGCGTGTCGAGGAATTTCTGCTTATCCACGATGATTTGCTGATAACTTTTGAAGATTTATCAGCCACGTGGCTATAATTATTTTCCCTCCATTTTATAATTATACCGTAAGCGTATCTCACTAACGAGATTTCTCCGGAAAATTCCTTCTTCAGAAGTCGGCAATTTGCGTTCATTCTCAAAATGAGATCATGAAAGTCTTGTTTCGTCTTGCTTTCACTTCTTAGCTTCTTTTATGCACGCTTTTGAGGACACTTTTAACAACTGTCATCAAAACAAGGAAGATTTACCACAAAAGTAATGTTGATTTTAGCTTTCCACGTGCAAATGAGTTTTCCCGCCAATTTTTAACTGCATGAATACTTATAATTTATGCAGGATTTATGTAATTATTCTTCAGATGCGATTGTTATAACAAGGTAGCCGAACTTTCACGCTTCTCGTGCGTCTATGCCTTTAATTTCATTCACTTTAAAAATGAATTTTTAACGTAAATTTAAGTTCACATGTCAGAAGCAGTGACAACTTTGATTGTCGAAAATCTTATAAATGGCATCTAAGGAAGTTACGCGCCAAAATTTTGGCGCGCGCGCGAAAAATGTATTGTTCGCTAAACGTGTTAGGCTCTTTTGTTCAAGAGTGTTTGTCTAGTTTGACGTGATTTGAATGTCAAAAGCTTTATAATTATTTTTCACAGAAAGCGAAAATACCTTTCCAATTTCCTGTTTTGTAACTTCTATTGAATTATTGTACAAAGGGGATTAAAAGATAGTTTTCTAAAAACATTAAGCACGCGTGGTAATCATCCAAGGACAACTTTACGCGAGAGACTCCTCGACATCGCGTGCGCGGATTACTCGTGGCGTGAATCATAGGGATCTACTCAATTCTTTCCTCGAGCAATATTTGTGATAGATAATGGTAAGAAATTCTCTTAGTACTACATTTACTTGAAAAAATGCCATAAATTGCTGGCCTGTATGATATGTTTTACAGGAGCAGCAGTTACCAATAAAACTAATGGTATAAACGGACTGTCAATCTTCGTTCATATAAATCGATTGTGTGAAACAACGTCCAACCAGCTCCAAATTAGGAGTGGGCAAAAATTAAGTGGAAAGTCACTCGGCGGATCTCAGAATATCTTGATCCGACCTCGCCGAAATCTCTACCGTTTGTGTGTTGTTTTTTTTTTCTTGTTGCTTTTCACTTATTGCTGCAAAAATGACCCACTCAATCGTTTTTGCGCCAGTTTCTTGCGTTGCTGAGTCATATTCAGAAAGTTCAAATTTGTTATCATTTTTGTTGTTTGCAGATGATACTAGTTTATTCATTAGTGACAAAGATATTAAGAAATTATGTGACAATGCTAATCAAGAGCTTTGCAAAGCTGAAAATTGGCTGGCTTTCACTGTCAATAAATGTGAAGAAAACACATTTCGTAATTTTTAAAGCAAAGAACAAAAATTTGACAAACAACATAAGTATAAACATCGGCAATCAGAATATTGAGCAGGTAAACAGTACAAATTTCTTAGGATTGAATATTGACTAAGATCTTTCGTTTGTCAGCTTTTTGTTTTATGCTCTAAGAGTTATGAAATGTGTTTTCTTCACGTGGAAACACCATATTAAGGTAAGTTCCAAGATTGCGAAGTTGTCAGGAATTATGATAAGAGCAAGCCATTACACTTACCGCTAAAAATATTGCAAACAATTTATTACGCCTTGGTTTACCCTTACTTGACTTATTGTAATATCGTATGGGTCAGTACCTATCCAACAAGGCCCTGAGGGAATATATAAGATTCAAAGGAAAATTGTAAGGATTGCAAAGTTTTCGAAATTTACACAGGACACAAGTCCTATATTCCTTTTTTTATTGAATTTACTAACAATATATGAGTTAAACTCTTATCTATTGGCATTATTCATGTATACTTACTTTAGATGACAATTGCCGTCGTCTTTTTCAGATTACTTTTCGGAGAATAATACTATTCATTCCTGTAATACAAGGTCCACGAACAAAGTATACATTAACAGGGGCACCCAATGGATCTGTTCCTCAAAATATCTGTTCTTCATGCAAATTTTTGCTGGCTGGGAGATGTGGAAGAAATAATAGTCCTTGGAAGGAAAGTGTTGCTGGGAAAAATATAATTCAGGGTGTCAGAGGGGATTTGAAGTCTAGAATAGCTGCTACGGGTTGCTTGTATGGGTTGCTTACCACTCAAGATCTGAATTGTGCCCTATGAAACTTCCCATGCCAGTAAGTCAGGTTGCAGGTTGTAAGGTTGCTGGCTGGGAACTCTTCCATTAGTCTTGCTGGGAGTGAGGAACAGATAATTTTTTTTCCAGCAATCTTCCAAAATGCTTAAATAGTCTCAAAAAACTTTATTCACGCTTTGTTGTTGTTTTTAGGTCTTTTTCTCAAAATTTCCCGTTGGGTGCCCCTGCATTAAGTATGAAAGAACTAATTATAGACGTTTCTCAGTTAGATATAGAGGTGCTATGATATGGAACAGTTTGCCGAATAGTTTGAAGGAAATTAAGTCACTGCAGTTGTTTAAAAGAAAATTGAAATGTTTTTTCAGCAGAAATATACTGACTCCACATAGTGGAACATATATAAAGTGTAATACTCTTAATTCTTACTAATATGTAAGGCCACCATTTTCAATACGAACGTCTGTAATACACAAATTAACGGGGACCTCCCTAGAAGAGCTCAGCTGAGCTTGCAGAGATTTCCTGCTAATAGATTATGTTATAGAATACAGAGTGATTGATTTGTGTATACAAATGTGTTGTACTCTCTTGAATTAAAGCTTGCGTTCACAATAGTTTGATCTTGCATCATGGTAAGCTATGATAAGGTGCTTTACGAGAGCAACGTTTCGCAAGATAGCACAATAACTCAGTGATTAGCAAACAAAGCAATTAAAATTTTTCTAAAGCGAGGATTTGTTTATCGTAGCATAAGAAAAGATTCGAAAAATAAAAGACGAGGACAGACTGGGAGAACAACTCTACACGTTCATTATACTTTATTTTACATTTCTAATGTCGTCCCCCGCGCGGCTGCGGCGTGAAATTCAACATTTTATAGAGGACGTATAGTAAAACAAATGACTGATCATGATGGGACGAAAAATTGTTATTCCTAAACTGGGATTGGGTGCGCCTACCCAAAGAATTTAACTCGAGAAAACTATTACCTAATCGCGACAACTAGTTTTTGTTGGTGACTTCGCTGGCGTTGGCTCCCTCCGCGCTAAAGCTTCCATATCGCATGAAATAGGACCATCGACACTTAATCACCGAAACGCAATATACGTGCCGGAGATCAGAAGCAATCCCGCTTAGTAACAAAAAACACTAGTGTTGACATTTCTTTATGGAGCATTGCACTCAATTTCGCTTAAGCATTAAGAAGAGGGTGTGGTCAAATGTTCACTATTGTAAGAAAGTTTACTGGAAGTGTATATGTTTTGTACTGCGTGTTGCAATAATTCCCGCAAGAGTGTGAACACATTTCTAACCCCCCCTGACTAAAATAGACCTTTTAAAATGCAGTAAACAGTCAACCGTAGTTTATTCGTTTACAAGATAACTTGTATGAAACTGGGTCACCTATATTTACAATCTGTTATAATATAAGCTAATTTTTGATATTAAAGGTTTTCGTTTTATATGATCTAAGGGACTGGGGCATGAAGAGCCGTTTTAGGCAATTCACATGCGGGAAAATGTCTCAGTCTTGAACCGTAAAAACGACATTAAATTTCAAGATATCTTGAGAGAAAAATCTAAAAATGGCAACATATAAGATCGATCTTACACTGGGGTATAAAACGTTCTTCAGTTGAAGAGCAGGAAGTGGTTTACATAACGGAACTTGAGCCTTTATCGATATTTTGGTCGAGGGATCGACGCATCACCAATATGTCGCTCGATACCGGATTTGCGGAAAGTCATTCTCAGCGAAATTAAGAGGTATGAAACTCTTTACAAAGCAGGAAACAATGCTTTGGGGGATGTTTTCAGATCTTATCTTGGAAAGTCGCCCATTTGCAGGTTTGTGACGACTAAAATCAATAAAACAAAAAATTTTATAACGAGATTTTTTCATAACGTACAAATTTTTAAAATAAAAATGGATCAGTATTAAGACGAGGGGTTTGATTGTTGCGCGGTGGCTCATACCAGACTTTAAATATTATTCGCGTTTTTTTATCAGTTAATTCAAATGCACACCTGCAGCCACAGTAACTGAGTTATTTTCAAACCCGCAGAGACACCATATACAAAACACAGTAAATATACAGCAAATATAGAATATCTATAACATTCACCTCACCTCTACAAGCCACCTGCATATGATCTCATCTTCTAGATCTTGCTGTAAAATGTTCAATGTGTTTCTTTTTTGTTTTCCGTTTTCTCTGGTTTCCAGTTTTTTGGGTCCACAAATCTACTGTACTCCCAACCAATGGACATTCCTTTGCTCTTTATGGAACTTGACATGAGTTCTGACAGAATGAGAGAAGTGCCGTTGCGCATGGGTAAGTGTGTCCCTCTTGCTAAATTTTGGTCCACGACATTTCTCCCTTTTCACCTTCCCATACATTTTATTTCCTGAGACGTGCGGCGTGGCGACTCCACTCACTTGGAACGTGTCACGAAAAAGCTATCGCACGCGAGTTAAATTTACAGCTGATAATACGGAAAGTGGGATGTGTTCTCAAGAACTTCCGTTGGAGTTTAATACGCATTTCATTTTTGGCGGCAAATCAATAACCTCAAAGAGCTGCTGAACCCTTACTCTTGACTGTGTGACTATGCGTAACTATGCAATCTGAAGTTCGTTGAAAGGCAACAAAGGAGTATAACACCATTTGATGGGCTCCTAATAAAACGTATTCTTAGCTGCTAGTCGATCGCAGATTAGAAGGAGGCGTGACAAAGAATAATCCCCTTTAACACAGGATATCTTTTCTTAAAGGTTATTTGTAGTAACTTCACACGACCAGGATTTACTCTTACGTCTTGCTAAATTTCCGTTCCGGTATCTTCATGTTCCTGTTTCATGTGATTTCTAATTGTGTCAAGATGACTAGCCTTAAAAATTCCTTTCAGTAAAATTTTACTACACTGTGCAACCACGTGAAGTGCAAATACTCTCATCTCCTTTTTACAAAGCTTTGAGAAAAAAAACATAATATTTATAGCAATAATAATCACAGCAGCATATCACATAGCTATGTGCAAATAATACAATTAGAGAGTGTTTCTACCACAAGCAATTCTCGGTAGCCTATCCAATTTATTCCACGTGGCGAAACCATCTCATGTACACGAGTAAGTTGGCCTCGTTTCAACAAGGAGCTAAAAAATATACATGAATAGTGGACACGCAAGGAAAAAAGAATGCACGGTAAATACCTGCTCAAGTAACACACACGTACAGCTATCTCCGATAAGTCGAAAATACGTAGAATATTTTCCCTCGAAAAAAATTGGCGTATTGCCTTTCTTGACAATGAGGAACTAATTTTCAGCATATTTCCAGGCTATTCTATTTGCTGTTTTCTATTAAATTCACAAAGACATCTTGACTTGGTCAGTATCAGCAGTGATTCTCAGCGCGTTTGGTGGGGGGAGTTTTTTTTCCCCGACTTGTTAGAGGTTCTTTAATATCATATATGGATGGCATATACGATAGCTCTAAGTGGTATTTTTACCGGTAATACTGTTACGTTTGTAATAAACCTTAAGAATAAACATTGCTCGTTTCGCAGCGATTTTCCGTACGTGATTTTCAAAAATTAATCACTTGATCGTCCTTTTTAAAAATAATAACGATTTATCCCAGTGGGAGTTATTTTCTTGTCACGTCAAGCCATAACGACTCACTGTAAATAGCTTTTCTATAATTGTCTTTGTTTTCCTTTTAGAAAATATGCTCGATACCTAGCACTTCGTGATAATTCAGTAGAAGCTGCTATTCTTTACCGCGGTTTTTTATTTTCTGTTTTAGGAAGGGAAATCATATTAAACACGCCAGAGTTTTTGTTTGTTTTATTTTACGTAAATATATAAGCTTCTTGCTTCGTTATTCATCGCCAAAATAGGAACCAAAACAAAAGTCCCCAAAACGGTTTGAAGAAATCAGTAGCATCGCTGCGATGGATATAGCGAATCATCTGTCGTTTATCTATCCTTACGAGTATCATTTTAATACCTGTACAAACACGATAGCGAATTAAAAGCTTTTGGATTCTATTCCCGTCCTGACCACTAGCTGATTATTCCCTGATCCAGTGTTGAGGGAGGAATTAACACTGTTCAGACTGGGATTTTTTTCGATAGTCTTCTACAACGGGGCACGTACCCCGATCCTAGCCTCCCCACCCTCTCTAGCTCCCAGCTGGATAGGTTCTGGCTCCAGCGGAAGTGAATAAATAGGAGTGAGAACTGGGATCCACTTGGACAGAAGTACAAACGTTCCAGAACGATCTTCAGGATGTTCGATGTGTGCTTTGAGCGACTCCAGTATAGTATGAACATGGCCCACAGATACTCAGACCAGTGAGAAGCCCGCTCTGCACCATCTCCGTGCTCCACAAAGCAGTTGTCTCTGGCGAGACTGGTATCTAGCCATCATTTGTGTGTTCTCGGGGTTGAGGCGGAGATTAAGGTTAGCGGTTGAGCGGCGCAAGATCTAACGGGAACGCTTTTCGTTTCCATAACTACTTGTGTGATTCCACTTCAAGAATGAAATAGATGTTAACTGGTTATTATCAGGAGGCTCCTGTTATTATACAACTATCGCCCGAAGGGGAAGTGAATAGCCAAGGATATTCCGAGTTACGGGAGCCAATCAGAACGCGCGAAAATTACTATTCACTGGTTTGGTATACATATATACTAAAAGTCTATGGTTTCTGCACGTTACTGCCGTCGGGATAATATTGGGATTAAATGGCTTAGCGGGTATACTGTAAAGTAACTTTTCGAAGGAGAAAATATCATGCCTACAAATTTCAAAAGCTCTAGAAAGGCTGAAAACTTCTGCCTGACCAGGTATAAAGGCAAGATATCCTCAATGAATCTTGTAATGAAAGTACGGCCACTCTTGCCTAGTTTTAGCCTCATTATTCCGAGTTACCGGTGATTAGCCTGTTTCAGGCGTTCAGATGGTGGGGAGCGGGCGAAAAATTGACGAGGGAGCCTAAAAATACGTGGTTAGTAAAAAAAAAACCTGATTTCATGATAAAAAAGCAGGAAGGGTTGTATCAAAACAAGGTCAACTCCAGCCTCATTTTCACCTGTAACTGTAAAATGGGCTATCTCGGATGAGACGAAAAGCCACGTAAAACTTTCGAGACCTCCGATGAAAGTTCCCCTAAAAAATCAGAACGGATAAATAATTTTTAGGGAAACTCCAAATTAAGCAAACAAGCTTCTAAGGCATAGAATAGATGGTAGGTAGAAAATTATTTTCATGTTGAATTTGCAACAAAATCGTAAAATGCACTTGACAAAATCCCCAAATTGTAAATTGTAAACAAACTTCCTACTAAGTGACCTTTTTAATATGCAAAAAGTTACTTTTTTTCCTTTTCTTATGGAAATTATGCTTAAAAATACGTAGTTAGCATAAGAAAAACCTGATTTTATGATAAAAAAAGCAGGAAGGGTTGTATCAAAACAAGGTCAACTCCAGCCTCGTTTTCACCTGTACCTGTAAAATGAGCTATTTCGGATGAGACGAAAAAGCCACCTAAACCTTTCGAGATCTCCGATGAAAGTTCCCCTAAAAAACCCGAACAGATAAATAATTTTTAGGGAAGCCAAATTAAGCAAACAAGCTTCTAAAGCATTGAATAAAAACTATTTCAGATACTTCTCAGTTATTTGCAGAGTTTCGGTCGGGTCGCTGCTTTCCCCTGATACCTGGGCCATTCATGCACTGGCTGAACCACGAAGATAGACCAGGTTACGTCCATTGTTGTCTTTTGGCTGTTAGAAGTGGAAAGCTAAAGCATTCTTTGGCATTTAGTGAGCCCTAAAAGCCCCTCAAAAAAAGCTAACATTAACGTGGAAGTAAGGGAGGGTCTCCAACTGGATTCTTCAAAACCTGTCATCCCGAGCGAAATTTCCCGGCCATCCGGTAATACCGATGGTTGTATTTTTTTACTTCCGCATCCCGAGGACACTTTCAATCCCGAAACTTGCCCCCATTTTGCTTTAAAATCCCGACTCCCGGCCTTCCAACAAGGGAAATCCTCGGGATCCCGAAAAATCTATTGGGGACGACCCTCAGTAGTGTCTGGGGATGATTCCGGTTTAGGAAAAGAAATCGTTTTGAGATAAGAGACCATCATTCTCTCTTGCTTAAAAATCATATTTCAACAGTTTACTCACAAATTTCTTGTTTCTTTTAAAAGTCAAATTATATAGTTAAAATAAGTAGTCCTCATCAGTAATCAGCTTATCAAATCTCCCGGCTTTTCCAGCTGGCGTTGACCAAATTTGGAAGATGCGAGCAATATACCATTGATTCAATGGTATATTACCAAGCAGCCTCCTTTCCAGGCAAATATCCCATCGCCGCTGGGCGCGGCAGCCAAGGTCTTTATTCCCGAGTGGACCAAAACACGAAAAAACATATGGCGTTCACTGCTATCCGAAGACGAAATAGCTGAATTTCTGATTAAAACTTAAGGGAGGGAGTGAGAAAAACATGACAAAACAACAACAACGACAAAACATCTGTTGATATCCTGAAACTGTGTCGAGAAAAAGGCCAAAATTTGAATCGGAAAGTCTACGAGGAG
Source organism: Porites cylindrica (assembly GCA_964035525.1). Classification (NCBI taxonomy): domain Eukaryota; kingdom Metazoa; phylum Cnidaria; class Anthozoa; order Scleractinia; family Poritidae; genus Porites; species Porites cylindrica. Next base: position 48,589,898 of record OZ037776.1, on the reverse strand, counting down.
GTAACATGTTGAGAACTTGGAAATGTTTCGAAAGAAATGATTGAACTTGGCTTTTGCATGATGTAAAGAATTATGCAGATCTCGGAGGCTGTTATCAATCTCGGCCTTCTGCCTCGGCGGATAACGGATAATTCTTGATCATATCATATGAAAGCTGAATTCAGTAATTGTTAAATAACCACTGAATTGTCGCTGAGAAGGAAAGAACTCATAAAAACATGTTAATCGTGTGTTATGGGCCATTAACACACTCCAATAAGCTGCCAGAAATTTGGCATAGGGTGCCGAGTTTGTTAAAGCGTTAATGAAAAGGTTAGGATTTGATTAAAAAAAAAGGTGATGCGTCAGTAGGGGGGGAGTGAAAGACCAACATTTGTTGTGATGAGTTGAAATGACAAAATACATTTACCTCTGTGTAGTATCAAAAAATGTTGCCGTACCAAAATCGAAATCGAAATGTTAAAAGACAGTACATGTAAATAAATAAAGCACCGAGTCTTTGTCAGAGCGGTAACATAGGGATAGCCCTCGAAACGTCAGGTTTTTTAATCTGTGTATTGTGGACATCAAATGTGATTTATCAACTGTTAAAAGCAAGTTATTGTTCTTAAAGTGGTTTTGACGATAAATAAATAAAAAGGGAAATGACTGCAGCCCCCCGCCCCCACTTTCTGGTTTGCTAATACTTGCTGTTGTCAGGTATAACCTGTATGATTGGCTGCAACAAAGAAAGTAATAATCGCCTCTCTCGAATATTTGCCTATTTGCTTTGCCCTTCAAAAAAACTCTTGGTTTGAAATAGAAGTCATATCAAATTTTAGCAAATTATGGCCACCACCTTGTCTTATTGTTTTACTGAACTAGACGAAAAAATGGATTTGCACAAATTTGCTCCTCACAAATAAATATGTCGCAAAAATGTAGAAACTTTGGAGTAAATCTGAGGAAAAGACGACAACGGCCACATTTACCTACCAAAAAAGACGGGATTGTAAATATGGAGGTAAATATGGAAATCAAGGTCCTTACCCCAGAGTTACTCCTCAGAATTTACAATTTTCCATTTTTTCGTCCAGTGTGCATCTTTTAAGGAAGCATTCCTTTTTTTGAAGGTAAAGGGGAGATGGGAGAGAAGGGACCGCTATGACAATGAATGTAAAACACTGATTCCAGCTCTCGCTTTATATTTTTGGTTTTAAAATGTGACCCTCCCCTACAACGAACTTCTAATCAGGATCGCGGCTAGGGTTTTAGGTATATGGAATACTGTGTTTTTTTTAAAAAAAAAATTTGAGCTATCGGTAACGAATTTCACCTTGAAAGAATTGATTTGGGCAGTAAGGAATACCGCATTTTCTTTTTACGGTTTGGATATGTTGAGAACAATTGGGGTACATTTATAGGGTATATTGGCAAAATGTGTTCCTGTATAAGGTATATTACCAGCCCCCTCATCCACCCTGTGTAATTCAGAGCTGAGGCTGATGAACCAAGAGAAAACATTCACGATTTTATCTTAGTTTTGATTTAAGACTTTTAAGCCTACGCAGGTTTTTTAACATTATAATGACATTACCTTGACACACAGAAGGAGTATCCAAACCTTTATGACGTTATCTGGCCATTCGAATATTCAATAAAATGTTTCCGGTTAAGGAAAAGAGTTATCGATTTTTTTCCCGAATTTGAAATTAACAGGTCTTAAATTTTCTTGCTAATGTTTTCGGAAACTCCAGGGAATCTGATTTGTTGTTTCACTTGCGAGGTCAGGAAACAACACTAGCCGGTTTTTTCTATTTCCAACTGCGTGCAATAGTTACGGCTGACAGTTCAAGATTGAACCCTTTGTTGAAGAAATGCTAATCTGTTGTCTAGCCAAATTTGGTTAAAATTGAACAAATGTCTTTAAGGTGTAACTCTCGAAAACGCCCTCTTTCATTCCAAAGTAGAATTGGCAAAAACACGCAGCGACTGAAATTAATGATTCACTACACGCAAGCATCATTCCTAAACCTCTATATCCCATTTTTTCCCACCAAATATTGCTGCATGTTCCCAACGTTTTAGGCATAAAACATGACAAGAAAAGATGACATGTGCCCTAGAAATATTAAAAGCTTTTTGTATGCTTTTGACCCCCAAAAAACCCTGATGTCATAGAAACTTATGTGTACTTAGTACCCAGCTTGTAGTCAAAACCAGCCTTAACTTCTTCTAAAAAACGGTTCGGACCCAATGAAACATTAATAATAAAACTTTCAAAAGTAAAAAGGATATAATGTATTTACTAGTGGCAAATGAAATTTCAGTCAGTTAATTTTTTCATTCTCTATGGTTAAGGCCCCTTCGGAAAATGTTTCGCAAAGTTTCTACCATAGCGCGGCGAATATGTCGCATCTTCCAACAATACACGACAGGATTGAGAGTTGAGTTAAGGAAGGTTATTGTCAATGATATATTATACAAACCCTTCATTATAATATGTGGTCCAATTCCAATAACTATAGCCAGTAAACTGAACGCGTGGGGTAAGTAACAGACCAAAAACACAGCATAAACGTAGAACGTACCAACGGCATACTTCCTACTAGCAAAACTGATTTCGTCATCATTAGGAGGGTCTTGGTGAATTTGATTCTGTCGTCGAATCTGAAAATTATGACGCCTGACAATAATATAAATCTTGAAGTAAAGCAAAGAAGTAACTGCGAGACAGACTGCAGCAGCAATTGAAAATGTCAAAGCGAAAACGTTTGGGTCGATCCATAAAAACATCAGCGACAGGATCGCGCTAAGAATCCACAAGGAAGCTACACCAGCAACAACACGCGTCTGTGTTACAAGCTCTTGATACCTGAGATGAAGATAAATTGCCATGTATCTATCAAGACTTATAGCCATAACTCCAAATAATGACGCTGAAGTAAAAAAGATAATTACAAAAGTGAAAATTGTATAGGTGGTACACCCAAGGTTGTCGTTTCGAAGTGATTTCGACAGCAATACAACAAAAAAAGGCTGGCTGAACAAACCGATACCAAGATCAGAGATGGCCAGACTCAGAAGAATTGTTTTCAGTGATGCTGATAAAAAGGAGGTTTTCTTTACAGCATGGATTGCAAGACAGTTTAAAACTGCTGTCGAGTACGACAAAATTCCGTTTAAGATGCAGTTAACTATAAACAAAGAACGAAGGTGCTCTACGTCGCTGTGGCAGGGCAGAAACCGAAGAAGCTCTCTGCAGAACAAATCCTTTGTCATCTTTAAAACTTGTACGTAAAAAAAGTAGGTCCTTTGAAAAGTGCAAGAAATAGTTCTACAGATAGGTTCAAGCTTCTGGTCGGAGTAGAGCCACACTGATAAAAACGACCTCTTATCAGGAGAAATACTATCTAAACTGATCTTTCCTGATCACTCGCCTGAATTAAGAAAATAAGCGCCGGAGAATATTTTGCATCAGAAAGGCTGAATATAAAGCGCAGCATGAGAAATAAACTTTGATATTATGAATTTTCAAATTGTTTATTTATTTTTTTAGGCCAGTTGTCTTCCATTTTAGCCTATCCGACGTGGCTATTTGATACTGAGCCCTAAGGGCTTGGCAGGGTTTCTTTGGCGCGAAATGTCAACATTGTTCAATCGTGGTCGAAAATGGTTTTTTGGTTGGCCATTAGCCAACGTTCTAATTGTCAGTCGTTAATCCCTAAGCGCCATAACTACAGGTGTTTAATGACTTACCACTGAAATAAATCATTGAAATCTTTCCAAATATTACGAGAAGAACACATCATTTTTGTTTTTCCTCAAATCGGTCTGCTTGGGTAAATATTCAATTTCCGTTTCAAAGATCATTATGCTAGTTTTTATTTTACGTGCTTCGTTTAATTGGCTCTTCATGTGCGCCCTCCCCCAACCTTTTTTTTTTGTTTTTACGTTTTCATTTCCCTTATTTTTAAAATAAATTTTACTGTTTGTTTACCGAGTTCCTTGGTCTTTAAAGGCAAAATAATGGCATCAGAGCTCTTTAGGCGATGCCGAAACCGAGCTTACAGTACTATTTATAAATCTGCGTAAAAATTTCAAGTAAGATTCGTGGTCAATGTTTCAGTCATATCATTTTCAAGTAAGCGAATTAATGTCAATAGCAATTCTAGTTCCTACATGCATAATCAATAAAACATAAGCGTCGTCCTTGAAGTTGAATTCGAGGTTTTTCCTGGCTATTTTGACAAAAAAAAAAAAAAATAAACGAACTATTAGAAGCCGTAATGGCTATGAGCTTAAAAAGGATAAACTTCGGGGAAAAGAGACGGTTGTCTTTGCGATTCAAACGCTTTTGAAGTTACCTTCGAAAGATCTAATCTAATCTAATCTAAAGGTCTAATTCGGGAACTATAAGAAATTCGGGGCAGGGCCTTTACAAAACCGAGCAATGCAGAATGGGTTTCCTCGGATCCGGGGGGCACTATCTTATTTGGCCTATACGGTTATATGCCGATGAACAGGCTGTTCGTCAGGATTCAAGACCCCGGCTACCCAAACTTCCGTTGGGTGCCCCCCCCCCCCGACCCCCCCGGCCTCGCACCTCCTCGCACTTTCTCGCCGTTTCACTCAGAGGTTTCAGAGAGGGTCACAGGCTAAGATGACAATCTTCAAAGGCGTATGCAGCTACCTAACCAAGACAGATCAATCGGTATAAACTGCGCATGACTGATTTTGGGAAGGTTACTGACTTGTTACTATACTGTTAGTAGACCGAGGAATTTTTCAGCTTTCTCCTAATATAAGGCACACAATGCCAACTCGTTTCCTTTTTAACAATTTGTTAGTAAACATTCAAGTTATGTCTTTTTTAACCATTTAAAGTACGATTTATTTATGCAGGAACCTACTCAGAAAACCACTTAAAATTTGTCACATTGGTTTCTTTTCTAATCATTTTTTTTATCCTTATCATCATCATTGTTAACATTCATAATATGACAAAATTGGCCCCATCAATAAAAAGCCAACGTTTACAATCTATTTTCACGATTGTGACGCTTGGTAGCCAATTTACACAAACGTCCATAAATATAATTGTGCATAAATATAAAACTATAAAATTTGACTTGGTGGGAAAACGACCCGCTAAAATGCATATCCTAGACTGCTTGCAGTCCGCCTTTTCGCTTAAAATCCGTTTAGTTCTTATCTCATCCAGCTCGATTGTAAACCACGACGTTATTATTACAATAAGGGATCCTCGTTTCTCGCGGCTCGTGGCTTTGCCGCTCGTGTGCTTAGGTTTCGCGTGCAGTAACTTTGCAAAGAAAAATAAGAGACTGCTCGCAGTCTATGCATATCCAAATCAGCTGAACAGACTAAAAAGAGTAACGGAAAATTTCAGCCCCTCAAGTCACAGACCATGTTTTTTTGAAGCTCTACAAATAGAGTGGCGCGAACTATTTGATTTTCCAACCACAATTTTTGGATTTCCCATCTAATAAATAAGCACCATGTAGACTACGAGCAGTCTCTCTTTTTTCTGTAGTCCGTCGAGCAAAACGCGAGACACGCCCTCGTTTCGCGCGTCTTGCGGCTTCGCCGCTCGCGCGCGCGTGCACTCCCCTTACTAAACCTGAAGAATAAGAGAGACTGCTTGCGGTCTGAGCATCATGGGTCGAAACGTTCCAAACGAAATTCGTGTTCCATTTGTTCAAATCCATCTTTGATGCCAGTTGCAGGCTTTCGCGGACGTGTCACTGAATTGTACAGATGGTAAACACGGGTTGTTTACCATTTACAAAAAGATTCCGGAAAATCCGGTTGGAAAGTGAATGAAACATGACTTACTGGTCGTTCCAGGGGAGTCGGAATTTCCCGGAGCAACGGAACATCTAAAAAAGGTAGTCCTGTTTTTCCGGACGGAACATTCCAAACAGAAATTCGTGTTCCAATTCTACAAAGCCCGAGTCTCTGATACTAGTTTCAGGCCTTCGCGGTCGTTTTCCGGTAAATGGAACTGATTCGTGTGGCCGGGGTAAACGCGATTCCGGGGTGAAATTTATCAGTCCTGAATTTTGCGTACCATGTGCCTAAACCGTGGACCGACCGTTTTGCCCAAGTAAGTGGTAAAGAACCACAATTCAGGAATGAAATTGTACCAGTCCTAAATTTTGCTTACCATTTGCCCACACCGTGAACCAACCGCGATTTGCCCATCAACCTTAGTCTCCAGCAGGTTAGCCATGGTGTTTCGATGTGCTTGCGGTACTCCCCATCCCCTACAAGGCGTGTCTCGCACTCTAAGTCCCCTTTGTTTTCGCCTGAAAAACAGCGAAAAAATAGTGCTTGTTCTGAAGGCTGAATCAAAGGCAGTGGTTGAAATTGCGTTGCCAAGACCACAAAATGAATTACAGAGGACTTACTCCTTTGGGATCTTTGTGCGCGTAGTCTGTTTTGTTACGAAGCCCTAACAACGCCTGCGGGGGAGGCTATCTGTTTTAGCGACCATTGAAATTGAAAGGGCAGTTCTGGAGAAACTTTCTCGGAAACTGCGATGGCCGCGTCTTGTCATGGATCGACTACGCCTACCAGTTAATAATGTTAACAGATAGTTTGAGTGTATCTAGCCTATTTACTTCCGCCGCCTCCCCGAAAGGGCAAATGCAAAATAACATCGACCTAAGGGAGGTTTTGCTCGCTCACGGGATTGAGACATTCCCTCGCTCCCCCCCCCCCCCCCCCCCCCATAAACCCTTGTTTTCACGAAAACCACTGGACACAAAACCTCCCTTGGGTCGCTGTTACTTGTCACAACCCCCGATTAGCGTGACATTGCTACGTGTCGTTGCGTGATTTTCTTACGCGATTATCGCAGGCGCAAGTCAAGCGCACGCGGAAGGAACAAATATCAGCTGTACCATGAGGAAAGTAATTTTGTTTGTTTGTGTAGCCTTTATACTATTTCCTTGTGATGACAGCAAAGCTGTAGGTACTCACATCATCGGGATACCGGGCACAGGAATAAGCAACAGTTTTGTACACGTAAAAATCGGTCGAGAACTTGTGAAACGAGGTTACAAATACACCCTTGTTGTGCCTACTTGGCAAGAACAAGAACTAAAAGAAACGGGAGCATACTTGGGCTGGCTGCAAGTTAAGTCTTATGTCAGTGCAATTTCAGGAAGAGATCTAGAAAAACTCATCTTGAAAGAAGTAGAAGGAAGATTGGGTATCGCTGAAAGAATTGAGTTTTGGAGATCTGCTTGTGAGAGTTTGCTGCAACATAGTGAGCTTTTGAACAGCCTGAGGGAAGTTGATTTGGTTGTCTGCGAGATCACAAGCATATGCTGTGCTATTGTAGCGGATCTTCTCAAAGTAAATCGTGTAGATTTGACTCCTAGTGGATTTATCGACCCTTATCTGAGTTTTATTCATAACTTTCCTTCCCCTGTTGCGTATGTTCCACATGGAACTGTTAAACTTCCCAAGAGGTTAAAATTTCTTCACAGAGTCCAAAATGTAATGCTATACATTCTTGGGTATGTAATGCATAAATTTGCTTTTATTCCACCCTTTGAGGATCTCTGGAGATCTTACGCGAAAGACAGTAAATTTACAAGTCTCGAAGAGGTTTTCAGGGCGACTGGCTTACTCCTAATTCCAAATGACTTTGCGCTGGATTTTCCCAGACCCTTTGGAGCCCATGTGAAAATAGTTGGACCAATTCTTCCAGACCCTCCTAAACCGCTTCCCCTGAAAACAGAATGTTTCATAACTCAGGGAAATTTTAAAGAGTTAGTGCTGGTTTCACTTGGAACAGTCATCTCAAACTTCACATCACATTTTGTGGACACCATTGCAGAAGGTCTTGCTAAGGTACCCGCCAAGGTCATCTGGAAACATAAAGGCAAACAACCTCAATATGTCAGTGAAAATGTCATGATTGTGCCATGGATGAGGCAAAACGACCTCTTAGGCTTTTCTTATACAAAAGTGTTTTTGACCCATGGAGGGTTAAACAGCATTCTTGAAAGTGCTTATCATGGAACACCCATGGTTGTGCTACCCCTCTTTGGAGATCAACCAGCCAATGCCATGAAAGTTTTTGAAGCAGGGATGGGTGTTATACTGGAGGCTCAAGATTTGACTCCAGTCCAGATAACAGATGTTATAACTGAGGTTCTTACAAATCCAAAATACCAGGAAAATGCAATGAAGGTTTCAAAACTGATGCGTCACAGACGCATAAGTCCAACAGAGGAGGCGAGTGATTGGATAGAATATGGGTTACATAATAATGCAGGGTTACATTTAAGAAGTGAGGCTGATAATTTATCCTTCATTCAGTTATATCTCCTGGATGTATTGTTTCTCATGATTGTTGTCTTATTTGGTCTTGTTGCTTTGTTATACTTTACTTTGAAGTATTGTTTTGTTGGTGTGGCACAGATTTTATTTAAAAAGACAAAAGCTGAATAACACTCCAATTTAATTTTAAACCTTTCAGAGATAAGGTTGTGTAGATATATACTTTTTTAAACAGGTCTTTAAATTCTTTATAAGTAAACAGGTCAAATACTGGTTTTATCCTGATTGCTTAAAGGTATTTAAATATTAAAATATATATATGTAAATTTCAATAATTATTGTATTTTAGGACTTCATTTTGAAATTAAATGTAAGGCCTATGCCAAACGTGAAACTTTTCATGAGATGAACTAAACTCTAATTTTCGTCAACCTAAGTTAAAATCCTCTGTTGGGTCAGATGTTTAACTTAGGACGCATTGAGCCAATCAACTGAATCAGATCAAAAAGCAATTTTTGCTCAATTTTAATTAACTGTCTCCTGCACGAGGCTAAATATATATTATCGTAAACATTTTTGATTTATCAGTTTAGTATTTCGCATGTGAGGATTGACGTTTGCCTCAGGAATGATCTTCAGATGTTCTGTCTGTCTGGAGCAGATGAATAGAATGTTTTGGATGATCCGAACTCATTCAGACGAACTTAACTGAGCCAGACGTCAAACTTTTCATGAACTTAACTCACTAAGTTTGGTTCATCTCATGAAAAGTTCGACGTTTGGCTTAGGCCCAACGAGCATTTGAAACCATTAGTTGTTGAATTTTCACACAACATTTTGTTCAAGGATCTTTAATTTTGAGGTTTTCTTTGCATCCAGAAAATTCATGACAGTTCCACAAAACGAAGGACTGTAGAAGGCTGCACTCAACTTGCCATCTACTAAAAAAAGCTATGCTACAGGGTAGTGTAATAACTTAAGAAAATATAATATAATATTAATAGATATTTATCTTTATAATAAACAAATTCCTTATCATCATCCCTTGTGTCATTTTAAGAAGATTTGTGCTTAAGTTTCCTCAGACATCTGCAGTGGACTGCCCAATAAAATTTAATATGTGTTGAATGGATACTTCCAAGGTGATGATAAAAATCTCTTTGCATTATTTTTATGAAGTTAAACAGTAAACTATGGGTGCTTTTAATTCTGCCAAAATTTTCAGAAGCTTCTTTTGAGAAATAAATGGAATGCTTTAGTCTGCATGGAAATTCACCGCCTCCAGAGGTGGTCCTCTTTGACCGGTCAGTCCGGTCTGACTGAAATTTGTCGCTCCATTTCCAAAAATTCCCATTTCCAGTTCTACTTTGTGAAGCTGTAATCAAAATTTTGATTGAAACGCAAATGGATCACTTTGATTCGAAACATTGTTTCATTTGAACAGTAACTTTTGTTGTTCCATGTTCTCTTGTTTCAGACTGTTTGGTTTACACCCTGCTCGTCTCCATTTTTGTTATACTCTGCAAGTGAAGAACCCTCCCCCAGTAAGCAAGCTCCTTATCAAGTCAAGAGCCCAAGCTGTGAGAGAGCCAGTCTGATTGAGTTTTTGTTAGAGAATGAGGATGAGAGGAGGGGGTTGTTGCAGGGAATGTAGACAGATGCCTCTATAGGGAAGTGAACAGCCCATGAGAAGGCTCTCTAGGCTAGGGTTCTCTTAAATGCACAGCCAGCAGAGTCAACCACATGATTAGGGTAGGGAAAGGAAACAGAATTACAACATAATCTTTGTCCAATCCCATTTCAGCAGCTTTAGGTTTTGACTGCTGGTGTGGAAAACCGTTGCCTCTACTGCTCGCTTGAGAGCTCAGGGTGCTAGCCTCTTCACAGTCCCTGTATTTTCTCTTCAGAGATCACTCAGTGTGTGTGAGCAAAATAAGAAAAAGAAAAGAAAAACGTCTGTGGACAAGCTAAAAGAGTGCTTGCTTATGCAGCAAAATGTATACTCACCAGGATAATTTTGTCACTAGAAAAATGAGTTAAAAGGACCTGTAATCCTATTAATCCTACTCTACATTCTTTTTTCTGCTATAAATACTACAAAGTTAAATAATACCTGAAGTACTGTAACACTTTTTGTGAACAATTATCATGTTTCAGGACTTTCAGGCTATGAATCTAAATGAACATGAACAAACATAAACAAACACTTTCTTTATTAATTCTTTTTCACGTAAATTCTTTTTTCCTGTTAATTCACCAAGGAAGTGAATTACAGTTTCCATATCTCTTATATACAATGGATCATGACATGCAGAATCTCAGTATATTTTGAGTGATCTGTAAAATATGTCTGTATTCCTTACTCTAAAAGCTTGAAACGTAGTGGAATCAAAAGCAAAACAAAGATCTGTAATGCTCGATCCCAAGAAAAAAATAGACTCTGCTAAGCTTGCTAGTTGTCTGAAATAAGGCATGACACATGGTCTCATGTTCCTCTGACATGCTCAGACGGCTATTTTGAGTAGATGCAATATTAAATTTCATGTTTCCAAACTGTTTTGTAGCACTTCACTGGGATTACTATTGTCTGTACTTGCCACATCAACATCGTCATCGATTTCTTCTCTGTCATCTTTAGGGGTAAACAACTCCACTTCAATAGGATTGCGAACACCTGTAAGAGAAATTAATTATTAAAGAAATACTTCATGATCATTAATATGAATATTGATATGCCAACTTGTTTTAAGAAGCATGGTCACAAGACATGGTCAAATGCAAAGATTTTTTTTGAAGCCACATCTCTGTATACTGAAGGTTTTATGTTCATGCCTGTGTTCTTAAATATTCTCTAACAACTCGGAAGTTTAGGAAATAGCTACTATCCTTCTAATTTTACTTACGAAGAGCCTTTTCTACCAAACTTCTGTGTAGCTTTTCTTCTCGCTTGAATTTGGCCTGAAAATTTCAATGGACAATCAGCGAAAAAGCAAAATGATGTTGTGGAAGAACAAAAAATTTGCAAAACCCTAAGCAGCCTGCGCAATGTGTGCAGACTGGTTATCACCAATTCTCAACCTAAATGTACAATCCCCTGGTAGTCACTAACAAAATCTTTTTCATAGAAATTAAGATCCTAATTAAGAATCTTATTTGCCTAAATCACCAATAACTAACCCCAAAATAATAAAGAAAACCCTTTTTGCCAGACCTCAAAAAATGTAGGTCCTTACTTATAGGTTTTGACTGTATCTGCAGTATTGGAACAACGTTAAAATTAATACCATCCATGTTGTGTTAAATCTACTTGGGAGTGTGCCAAGTAGCTTGAACTATGCCTGAGAGGTGACAGAGGTAAAAATTAATTCGCCCCATGTAAGGTAATCCGGAATCCGGAATCCAGGTAATTTTGGTCTGTGGAATCCGGAATCCACGGCTTTGGAATCCGGAATCCAGCTAATGGAATCCGGAATCCAAGCATTGTAATCCAGAATCCAGGTTGCTGGAATCCACTCTGTTGTGATGGTTCCAGGGCCTCTTCTTTTCCTTTAGTGACTGTTGCGTGAAAATCTCATGTCGCAAGGACGCGCAACAGGCATGTTCACGCGTGTTTTACTCGCAGGAACATCCCTTGTCATTGTGACACATCGGGTATCAATTTGAAACAATGGTCACATTATAATGACGTGACAGAATCCCAGGGAGTGATTCATATTACTGTATATTATCGCTCTTTGGAGCTCTTTATAAGACACCCTTTTGACCGGGCCTTTCGACCTTTTTCCCCGTTGCGCTTTTGGAATCGGAGGTTTAGATTCTTTTCCTGTTTGGGCGCAATTGGAACTAATTTTTGGATTTTCTTGGCCTTTTTCTTGGCCGTAGTATCAGTAGTCGGGGTGGTTGCAGTTACTGGCTTCTTTCAGGCACATGTCATCAGTGTCACTCAAAGAATGACATGCTGCACGTGGTGTCGACGTGGTGTCTTTCATTCAGTCCAGATTCAATCAGTCGAAATCAGACATCTCGAGAGATCACTTTGAATTTTTTTCTCAATCGATCGTTATCAACCTTTGTCAGCATGGGGAAGCACAAGAAAAAGCATGAGTCGGAAAGGTACGTACGTCTATAAATTCGGTGTTTGTGACTTTGTGATGGAAATGTTTTGGCGGCGTGGTTTTGAATAGATCAGAATGTGTGAAACAGTAATCTAAAACTTCGAGCAGCTATATCTGTCTGTTTCTATCATGTTCAGAATTATGAGCTAACTATCTTGCAAATTTATGTACAGGAGTCCTAGAAAGAAAGAGAGAAAAGCGGAGAAAGAAAAGAAAAGTTCAAGGTCTGTTAAGTTGTCGTTGTTTGTTCTATTCGTGTTTTCTGCTCAAAAAGCGGTGGTTCACACCAGTAGTTCAATGACTACACATCAGTTCATTGAGCGTAAACTACATGCAGCTGCGGGAAGAATAGCCACAAATACGTTAGTTATTTTTTAATAAGAATGCATAGCATTAAGTAAGTGGTAAATACTCATTTAGCTATGGTACGAGAACTAAATAGATAAATAGCTATGTTACACTGTTATTAAGTTCTCCGGTGATGTCTGTAATGGGAATTCCCCCAAGTGCATTCTAACCCGAGTACTCGACTTTTCATCCGATGGATCAGACATCATTTTAACAAGAGAGGAGGATAACGGGCTCTGTCGAATTGCTAATGAAGACTACGGTGACGATGATGACAATGAGAATGAAACTGCACCACCAACTGCAGAGGATGAGGGAGAAGTATCCCTCCCGATAAGACTGCCGGGAGTTAGTTTATCAGGACGGAGAACGACACGGTTTATTCTAAGATAAACGTTTCCGTTGCCTGCGTAGCTTGTAGTATAGTAATTGGACTATCTTCACGCTATTTGTTGGTAAGCTGTAACTGAAGTTTTACATTTCTGTGTGGCAATTAAACAATTCGGAGACGAATTATGTTTGAAC
>OZ037776.1:48564115-48574115 GCA_964035525.1 Porites cylindrica | reverse complement strand
AAATAGGATAACTTCAGAGAACAAAAGAAAATGCACCCCTCCCCTGTCCCCTCTATTCAAAGTTGGGGTGTTTGTTGTTTTCTATAGGTGGCTCGAACATTGGTACAACATTGCATGGAGGGGATTGGGGAGGAAAAGATATATTTCCTCCTTTTGAAGTCAATAAACCATAAAAAAACCCAGTTAACAGGGCAAAGTGTCTCAACTAATTTTTTGTTGTTGCCGACTGTAGAAACAGTCAAAATACAAATTTTCAAAGTTGTATGACAAGCACCAAGTTATCAAGGGCTTCCAGAGCCCTAAATTAAAAAGTTAAAATTGAACGGCTCTTATATGGACTTCAATATGTGGGGATTTTGAATTTCAAAAATTAATAATTAAGACTTTAAACAAGCTTTTCCCTGTGTGACCTCCACAGAGATCTTCTATCTATTGGCTGTTTCTACTTAATTTTACAGAACTGATCATACCTTCAAGTGACCATCTTCCAACCTTTCTTGGTTTCAAGTATGAAAGGTAGTTAACTTCATCTGCATCTTCATACACAATTTCACTACGACAAAGCAAGATTGTTATTACTAATAAAATAGAATCTAAGTGACTGCGTAACTTTACAACTGACTTTTTAATTCCTTTCAACTGAGATGACGGTGAACTTGGTCTATGGGTACAGGGTTCTCTACTGGATGTGCTGCTTAAAATTAAGAAACAAGCTAGAATCAAGAAACAGCTGGTTCAACCATCTTAGAGAAAAATTCTCACAACTCACCGTTCAGCAAGGTTTTCCTCAGGTGCCTTAGGAATCAAAAGACTGCAACACAACAGAAATTTGTTACTAAAGCTACCTGCCAATGGATGAAACAACTCCCAACATTGTTGGCCCAACAATGCTGGGAGTTGTTGCATCTGTTTGCAAATGGCTAAACATTTGATCGGTTTCAACTTTGCGCAACACTTACCAACAACACACAACAACATACAACAGCATGTGCAAAGGATGCAACAAACATATCCTGTAACATTACTGTTCTAGATGTCAGATCATCAATACTAATGTTTATTTACTATAATAATTCATACAATGATGTAAATGCTATGCACGCATGCAGTGATTGATCGTTGCCCATGATCTGTTAGAGTACAGATACATGGATGACATCATAGGAAATTTGTTTTCTTTGTTTTGTTTAACAGGGCATGTGGTTTTGAAAATGTTTGTGAGATTATTTCAGATTAAGCAAGTGAAAGCCTCGAAAAAAGTCTAGCATGAGCTAAACTCTTGTAGGAGAAGCTTTTCAGAGGAGTTCTTGACAACGTGAGAATGCCTAAACTGCAAGAAATCTTCACAAGAGTTGCCATTGTTTGTCATCACTACAAGAGACTTGCTGTTTTGCAAGACGTTTTCACTATTATTCTGCTTTGAGTAAGAAAAGGCAATGAAAAACTTTTCACAGAAACTATATATAAAAGAAGGATAAAAAAAAAGAAGAAGCCGAGACAAAAAGTAGCGTTTGGGAATTAAAAAAAGCCTAAACTAGCACAGACCCTCAAACAGGTAAGGCGGTACGTGGCAAGTAATGGGCAGTGGGTCTGTCCAGTAATAGATCACGGAAGATGTCAAAATGTAGTGAAAACATCAGCGACACACTTGCCTGCCACTTCTTTGTTGTTACCACATTTTGACGTCATCTGTGATCTATTACTGAACAGATGGTCGGCAACATGAAATCTATTTGTTAAACATCAGAATCTCTGAAACAGCTACGGAGAGGCTAAAATTCTTATTGGGAACTACAGAAAGAGTAATTAAATCAACAGTTTTTTTTTCAATTTCAGAAAACAAAGCAATTTTACAGTTGGCTGGCACCTTTCTTCATCCACAATTATGTTTCCATCAGCATCAAGCTTGACACGTGGGGCTACAGTAGTACTTGCATCAGCTTCATCAACTCCCTGCATCTCTTTGCTGTTTTGTTGTTGATTTGTTCTTGTTGGTGACCCACTGTTGACTTCTTGATTGTTTGCAGCACTAGTTTCTCCTGCTGGCTCTTTATTTCTGAAATGGACCGATGAGACAGTGACTCTCAGTTTCAAATATTTTAAAGAAAATTGTTATACAAGTCATAAATTATTAAACAATAGACCCTTTCAGGTTTTTTAAAAAGTTTTGATGAGGATTGTTTGGTGAAAGTCTGTTGACACTGCTGAAAAGAGTGACTTAATGCTAGTAAACTTGCCAAGTTTGAAAGTGATTCATCTAAAGAAAGCGAAGATACATTCCATACCCCCCAAAGTCGCAAAAATTGTACAGATGTTTGTAAGGTGGGGAGCAAGTTGTTATTTTAATTATTTTGGTATGACCTAAAACTTATTTATGGTTATGAGTTTTGTGATGAAGTCTGTTGAAATTAGTACAGCTACCACTTTATGCTTCATTGCTTGGTAGCAAAGAGTTAGTGGTGAAACTGTGGTTTCTTTATCACTCGATCAAGACACTGGACTGCCGGAGGCACTACATAATGCAAACCAATTTGCTTTTTTCAATCAAGTGAGCAAGGTGAACGACTTGCACACATCACAGGGTCGTCACTAAGATTTCAAGTTGCCGGATAAATACAACAGGTGGGGAATCAAACAGCTAAGGATTTCTTTTGGTTCTACTTTTCTTCTATTTTTCCAATGAAAGTAGCCAGGGACCACATTCATAGAAACCGAGGGAAATCCCCGGCCCCGGCTCTTAATGACAGACCTGTCATCAGCTGTCAGAGATTTTATTGCTCTTTTTGCTTTTTCCTAAATTATGCATCCACAAGTTGTGCAAGTTTTTATGATGTATAATACCTCAAAAACCTACAAAATTCACAAATGGGCTTGACTGTCCCCAACACAGGACTGTTATGCAAAGTTTTATCATTCTCACATGACATTGTAATCTGGCAGTGTATCTAACTTAAGATCACAATCTTTTTAGCAGGATAACAACAAGAGGGTGGGTGTGGAATCAAGTCTTAAATTCTCTACAGGCTTTCCCTTCTGCTTCATATTTTCCTGTCTCGTTACACATTCTTGACCTCTATTTTGCCCTATCTTTCACTACAGAGCCTTGCACTGATGATGTATATATAGCAAAGACAATCCCAAATTAAAGGGTGTATGTCAACCCCTTGAAATCTGTGCACTGCAGGTATATCACCAATTCGCAATAACTTTTTTTTTGGTTTAATTTTTGTTTTATTCCCAACAGGGAAATCAGCCTTACCATTTTGGAATCAAACTAGTTTAAACCATTTTAACCTGAATAATTTCATTATTTTTTACCCTGTTGAACTACTTTATATTAAGCTCACTTTGAATTTCCTTTGCTACTTTTTCTTTTCTCATCATTTTTCTTTTTTCTTCCTGCTGCAGTTGAACTACAAACAAAAAAGAATAGAAAACAGTCACATATGGTAAATACATTTTGGAATAAAGTGATAACTTAATTGCAATATTTCTACATCTCAGTAGGCTTTCCTGCCATTGACCTAAGAAATGGAACTCTAAACAGTACATGTTACGCTGACCTCTCCTCAACTCAGCTTAAATTACTAAAACTGAACCTTGAGCGAGCCATCATTTGTTACCAGCTTGAATAAGATATCTGCAAGTGTCTTTTCTATCCAAGGCATGCTTGGATAGTATCACAAGCCAAATGTTCCAGTTTGCTTTTTGGTGTTACAAACAGGGGTTGAAAAAACTTGAGTCTCAGCTTGTTCTCAGGGGTGTAGCTACCTATATGCCAATAAGAATGTGCGTACAGTGGAAGTTCTCCTAACGGACAATCTCGAAAGCAGACAGCTCTACTTAAAGCTTCCTCCACAAAACCCCATTTTTGTCCACTCCCATACACACTCTGTATTTCTACATTCTCTTAAGTGGCCAGCTCTTGTTACCAACATCCTTTTTGCTTCCCGAGGGTGTCCACTTACGAGAGCTTCCACTGAAAAGACGTTGAAGATAAACAAAAATCCACGGTTTAGAAAAAAAATGCAGATTTTTAACCCTGAGGGTCTACACAATCAGTTCTTTATATTTATTTTATGCCAGAACACAACTGACTGATTTACCTCATAGGGTTAGTCTTGGGATTGAAGTAAATTAAGTGTTGCATAGTCATCTGACTGGGATCTGAAGGTTCTTTTGGTTTAGGAGGCTTGCTACCTCGTTTCCTCTTCAAACCCTGAAATAACCAGTAGAAATTTTCAGTTTGTCAGAAACTTCAGCACACAAGAATTATTTTGATAGTGCAGTTGAGCAGGGAGTTGCTTTCCTTAAAAACAGAGTAATAAGTCATCCGGGGTAGTTGGAAAAATTTCAAGCTGCTGGATAAATGCAATATTAATACCTGGGGATCTGAACATCTAGGAATCAAAGGTCTTTTGACTCAGATAGTTTCCTTTTGTTTCCAATGAAAGTAGCCAGGAATCATGCTCATGGTCTGGGATTGCAGAGCTATGGGGCTGGGTGGGCTATACATCGTAGCACTACCAAAAGTTTCACCAGGAAGTTCTTTTTTGCATTTACAGAAGTATTTCTAATCTTTGGGTTCAGAGCAAACGCAATTCTGTTTGTTAAATGTACATTTTTATACAGAATGGCGAAGGAATTTGACAAAATTTTCACATGATTGATAGACATGAATTTGTTTCTTGTGATTTTAGACGCTCTAATTTTCATATCTTCCTGGGTAAACTAGCCCGAGAGAAACAGCCCACAATTCACGATGCCACAACTGGTTTCCCTGCAAAAATGATATCTGAGAAACGAGGACAGAAATTCCATACTCAAGGCTGCTGCCTAATAGGCTCCCAGTTGCCAGAGGTGTCTGTGATTTACAGTACCACTCAAAAGTAAATTACCACCCTCTCACGAGACGTGAATTGCATCGCGTGCTATGCGATTCTTGTAGCGTGCGATGGCCTAAACACTGTAAGTATCATGCCAAAATTCTTGAGCATTTTCAAGAATCAATGATAAAGATTTACCTTGACTGATACGCGAACAAAATTTAAACTCTGTGACCTGTAGACTGTTGTGCATAACTCACTTTGTGAAGGATCAGTATTTACGTATTTTTGCAAAACATGCTTTTAATAAAGTTGCTTTAAAACCACTGCACCACCTTAAAAACTACATTTTTTCTAAAAACTTTGAGATGATACAAAATGTGGCCTTACTTGTAACTGCCTGTAGGTTTTGATATTAAAACATTTCAAACTGAAATGAATCGTAGACCATCTGGTTGGCAACGCTTCCGTGCCTAGCTTCGTGGGGAAACCAGTGGTGGCATCACAAAACGTTGGCTGTTTTCTCAGGCTATAGGGAAACATGTTATCTGACCCACGTAGATAAGCTCACACTACATGCAAGTTAGCCCATCTGAACCAAAATATGTTCTGCAGTCCCTGATAGTAGCCAAGGAGAAACTTCCTCTTTGATAGCTGTTGTAATTTTATAAAATTGAAAAAAGGCTGATACCTTGTGATGTTCAGTCCAAAGGGTTTTGTGTCAACAGATTTAATATTTAAAATTTGCATGTACAGCTTTTGTTATACCTTTCTTTTGTTATCCTCTTCCTCCTCTTCAATATCGTCCTTTTCATGGTCAGCTAAGTCAACACCACCAGGGGACTCCCCATTATCTGCTGTATTTTCTTCCTGGGGCAAACTCCGCAATCGTTTGTTCCTGCTTGCACTGCACTCTACTGGACTTTGTTCCTTCAAATAATTAAACATGGACCATAAGTACTTGATATCAACTAGGAACAAAAACTGAGAACTGACACTCTAGTGATGCTCCCCATTTTGAGCTCAGCACAATCCCCTACATGGGGTAAGTATGGATATTTTCTGGGATTACACAATGTGATATATTCAGCGAACAACTCTAACAGTCAGAACCCTTTCTCATCCCTCAACCAAATAAGATTAAAAAAAAAAAAAAAAGGTTAAAGGCTTGTTTATAGTGGAAATTGCACTTAGCTTGTCCAGCTAATTTACAGGCACTCCACTCAAATATTTAGAAACAAATAACTCAAATACAACATAACAGGATTAAAAACCCCAACTGGCAGAAGGCGACCAGTTGGCTATTTACAAGCGTGGCCGAAAATTTGAACTCGGGATGACCGAGCACAAATCCAGCTAGTGGCCAGAGTGGGACTCGAACCTGGGACCGCCGGATTGCGAGTCCGATGTGCTGACGACTCGGCCACGCTACCTCCTGAAACAGGGAACAGGGAAAAGAAAGCTTTCATTGCCCTATTTTAAGTGCTATAATGCTGTGACACATCAAATTTTATTTTTTGGACTAGTCAGCGCAGCTTCATTTTGGGGGCAGGATTTGTTTAACCCATTCGCCCCTGAACTGCCCGTAACCGCCCGTGCCGATCCAGGTCCTTTCTACCCTTTGTGACGTCATCAGTTTTAATGGTCAAGGTCAACTTTCTTCGCTAACTTGTGCAGAGTGAAGAGATCTTTCAAACCATACCAGAATGAGCACAATTCAGTCAAGGACACCGGAGAAACGAGCAAAAAACCACATGACATTGACCTGAAAATCTCCATGAAAATCTTGTTCCATTGCCCACCTACCTTTCCTTTCACCTAATCCTAAGATCCTAAAAGCTTTCCTAAAAACTCTTCCCAGCAAAATGAAGCCTACTAAATGCCCAGCGAGAGATAAAAAAATGAGGCAAGAAAAGCGAAAAAAGAAGGGAGGAGAGAAAGCGAAAAGTAAAAGTCAAGACTGCTGTGTCACTTTTAAACCCAAAAACGAAATTTTGCTTTCTGTGCATGCACGAACTTCGCAAGCTGATATTTTGCATCTGGATCAGAAGACCGCGAAGTGTACGACCTGTAAACCGGTTTGTGGTAAGTTTTAGCTCTTTATAGCACGACAGTGACCAGAAAACCACTCGACTAGCTTGAAAACGCGTTTTTCGGCAAAATCTTCAGGAGCGAATGGATTAAAATATCCCAATTACAGCTTACAAAGTAATACAGGTGCACAAAATATTTCTTTCTTTTTCTTTGTTTGGTTAAAAACAAATAACAAAAGCGTAAGAGAAAAGAAATAAAAGTTTGTGCATTTCCAGATTCAAATAAATAACAATAACTGCACAAATGTACAAAAAAACCCCCATCAAATTCAAAACTTAAAAAAAGTGCTTTAATGTCGTCCTTACATGTACTTACACTGACATGCCCAATATCTTTTTCAGTAGTAGAAATTTCTTCACATCTTGCTACAACAATCTTCTCAACATTTTCCTTGGAGACAGAAGAATGTCTCCTCCTTGAAGCTGATCCCAGGTTGGGTAAAACTCGCTTACGGCGTGGTAATGATGATGGTGCTCCACTCTCATTTCCACTGTCACAGGTTGTGTGTTTATTTTGTGATTGTGACGGTTTTATTACTGGTTGATCTGCTACAGGCTGAGATCTTTCTTCAGAGTTTGTAACCGAGGGGCTGACCACTGTTGTACATCTGGGGTTAGCTTGTTGACTTCTCTCTTTTAGGGAGGGTGACTTTGAGATTTCCTCAGTAGTTGAATCTGGTGGAAGATCAAACCGTAATAATTATCATACTTACAGATAGGCCAGGTCTAGAGTACCGCCCAAGGTTCACTTAATGAGGCCCTCTTTGGCTGGGTAGGTATGTCCCAAGTCTAAAATTTCAAAACCTGTTGTTTCACGTACTGAGGGGGAGCCATGTCCTTGTCAGCATTTTAGTCTCGACGCATCTTTATGTCATTTGTTGCCATTTCATTTGTCTCATCAGGGTGCAAAGAAAGTAATTTTTACAGCTTGCCATTTGGGCAAGCTGAAGCTAGCAATTGCATTGTACTAGCCCAAATGTCATTTCAACTGGCCCCCAAAATTTTTTGATGAGCAGAATTGATTTCACAGTTCTTCGGTAAGATGAATTCCTGAAAATACTTCACTTACCCGTTGGGCAAGTTAAGGTATCTGCACCGGCAAATTTTCAACATTTTATTTTTCCCTCAAAATCTTTCTACAGTAAGTTCAGATGATGTAATATGCATATCTGGTGTTCTTTTTTGAATATACCTTCCAAAAAGGGATCAAATTACAAAACAACAAATTGCCCTCTAAAGGGCGTATTTCTCGGAGCTGTGTCTTGGTCAAACACAGGATTGTTGCTTTTTACGTCCCTGTTTGTGTTGCATTTCATTTTTCCCACAAACTGTTGTGGTTTTTGTGAAATTTGAATTCTTCTCTTTCCATGCCACCCCCAGGGAGTAATTAAAATAACACCTTTAGAGTGACGTAGCCTTACAATTTTTTCACTAGTTTTGTTCCTTATGGACCAAAAAGCAATGTTGTTGTCTAACATTTAGATAATACTCTTACACTGGATGTCAGTGTATCACCGAAAATGTGCAGAATTTGCCGGTGCAGATACCTTAAGAACAGAATTCACTAGCCTGATAGCAAAATCCACTAGCCCCGGGCTATTGGACACTACTTTCTTTGCACACTGCTGATATTGCCATTTCAAGGCCATATTGCTAGTTGGAATTTTAACCTAACAGGGCATCATCAAGGAATTGATTATTTGAAAGTTGTAGATTTCAGATTCACCTCTGAAGTTGGTAGCTTCTTAGTGTTGCAGACGGGCCAGGTGTGATCACCAAATAATGTATCACAGCGGATAGAAAAGACACCGCCAGAGTGCCCCGGAGAGCTTGCTCACAGGCTATAAAAGACACTGAACAATACCCAAACCATTTATACTTTAACGGTGACGATTGCAGTTTAATATCTAACATTAGTTCTTTTGCACTAACGATTGCAGTTTAACACCAACAATTAGTGATTTTGCACTTTAGATTGCAGTTTAACACCAACGATTAGTAATTCTGCACTAACGATTTTAGATTTACACCAGCCATTCGTAACTTTGGCACAAATGGCTGTCCATATCCACAACACCAAGGAACACCCCCTAAATTTAAAATGAGTTGCACTAATGACTAACATATGTAGTACCCCTGTATTGGTGTACGATTGTCTGACCAGGCATGACATAGAATAGTATACAAGATGGAAAGATGTATAAAAAATAATATTTACAGTGATACAGAAGATGGTAAGATTACAGCAAAAGCAACCTACTAACTTCTGTAATCTTACAGTCTTAGTTCATTATTGTTAAAATATTTTTCAGTGAAAGAAAAACATCATTACAATACCTTTCTGTCTACCTTCTTCACTGGATAATGATGGCTTGTCTACATTGTTGGATGATTTATGGACTTTTGAACCTGACGAATTTGCTTCCTTTTGGTCTGCAGCTGCAGGTCTAGCCCCAGTTGTTGTTTTACCTTTGCCGGCATTATTTGTTCGAGAACGAGCCACTGGCACAACTGCTGGCTTGATGCGTGATCTTCTTGATGAGCCTGCTGCAGATATTGAGGGTGTAGAAGGTGTTTTACAAAGTGCTGTTTTATCTTGCTCTTGTTCGGATGTGACCATTGCCTCTGTTGCAGTATCAACTGTACCTGCATTAAAGTTAAATCTTTAAAATTGATTGTAAAATATTATTATTTTAGTCAGAGGAGCTCCCTGAAAACCACTCAATGTGATGGGAGTATCCTCTACAAAGATTATTATTATTATTAACCAAATAAAATAAATAACTACTCCCAAATTATTATCCCAATACTTATCCCCAAAGCTCTTTCTGAGACGTTTTGTAAGATTAGTATCTTGTCTGAAACTCTTCTTAAATTCTTCTTACATCCTTTAGTTCTTACGTTTATGCCAATTTAATGATACAAATGTTTTCAGGATTTATAATTATCTATATTTTTTTTCCCAGATTTCCGCTGTATACATAGGCGCATGTGCGCACATGCATGCTACATTCCTGGTAGTAGAAATAGCTGATAGGTTTCTGGGCCAAGCTTTATATGGATAACATTTTGTTGCTGACA
>OZ037776.1:48556615-48561615 GCA_964035525.1 Porites cylindrica | reverse complement strand
TTTCTAGCTGAGGAATGCCACATGCTTCTGTTTCATAGTTGTCATCACTTCATAGAGCACCAAAAATTCCTTGCAATGAAAGCCAAAAAACGGGCAACGGAAAGGAACAAACTTCCAGACATTAATTGGTCCGACGAGGTTGAAGTCAACTCACTGTCTGCAAGTAAACTAAAACTCTACCTAAAGAAACACGGTTTACTAGTCAGCGGAGGGAAAGCAGTACTCGTAGCTTGTGTTCTAGGTGCTGGGGAAGCTCAAGGTAAAGAAAACCCGGATGAGCAGCAATCTAGCAGTTCCGAAGACCAAGAAGATAATGAACAATCAGACGATTCGGAAATTGACGATTATGAAGAACAAAGTTTCGAGGTGCTCTTCATCCCTGACCACGCCGTGGAATGCGTTGTAGTACAGTGAATAAAGGTACGGGTTAGAGATGGGGCACATCATAATTTTGAGAGAACGTGAGGGGGGGTCAGAGCTAATCTTGATGCTGCTGGAGGGGGGGACCTATCTAATTTTTCCTTTGGTGAAGCTCATTTTAGGACCCCCCCTTCCTGATAATTATTGCACAGTCCCTTATTCCTTTCTTTAAACCGCAAAACTAGCTAACTATATTTAACAAAACTATAATTGATACCTTAATATATTCTAAAACGGAAATGTCATAAGCTATTATTAAGAATAATACAAGAATATTTACAGCCTAAAATCGGCAGAAAAATAAGAATATTCAGCCTGGCCCGGGAAAACAATATTCTTATTAAAAAAAGAGTGTAGTTCAAAACCGCTGAAACACAGCATTGTGGAACGCATTTTACCATTTAAACGGTAGATATAGGCATATTTTTATCCCCTTTTATCCCCTAGGTGACCTTTTTAGGGTAGAAATCCGTTAAAAATGGGCAATTATATCATTTTTCAGATGTTCGAAAATCCTAGGAGAGGCAGGTAAGAAAGAAATTTTACAACAAATGTTCCGAAAATCGTTTTCCGAACAGATATTTTCCGAAAATTGACGTTGGGTGTCCCTGGAAATGGCTGAAGAAGACACAGTCTTAACCGTGCTAGATATGACAGCAAACATGGAAGAAAAGCTGGAAGAAATCCTCGAACGTTTAAAAAAGCTCGACGTGATAGAATCATCTGTTAAAAGCATCGAGACAAAGCTCAGCTCTAGAAGAGCGTACAGCAGTATTGGAAAATTTCAGACAAACTACGGAGAAAGACAGTCATGGTCTTAAAGAGAATGGAACTCTAACCAGCTCACAGTTATCTGAAATATCGACTGAGCTAAAAAATCACCAAGTCGCAATCACTGATTTAACGCATAAGGCGGAGGCGAGTAAAGAGTTATTAAACGAACTTACAGCAAAAAAATCTCGTAGAGGCTTTTTCCAGAAGAGAGAACATCAGGTTTATGAATCACCAAGTCGCAATCACTGATTTAGCGAGTAAAGAGTTATTAAACGAACTTACAGCAAAAAAATCTCGTAGAGGCTTATTCCAGAAGAGAGAACATCAGGTTTATGAACATAGAAGATGGCTCCTCCGATGAACCCGAAGATGTCCAAAGTGATGTGAAAATCCAAAGAGTTCATCGAAGTGGAAAAAGCAAGAATGGAAAGCCCCGGCCAATACTGGCCCGTTGGCCCGTTTTCTGAGATACAAGGATGTCCAGAAAATATTTTCACTCGAGCACCGATTAAGAGAAACCGACTTCCAAATGTTCAGCGACTATCCTGCAGAAATTGTCAGAAGACGTAAAGAGCAGAGGAAGACCTTCAAAGAGGCCAGAAAAAACAACATTCCTGCATTCCGTTCAGTCTGTCGGAACCTGATAAGTTATTTAGAGGTCGATTGTGGCCTGTAGACAAAAAAAATGATCATTAATTCTGAGACTGTTTCATAATTGTATTAGGGGGACAAATTTACTATTCTTATTTTCTTGCGGCTAGTCACTCCTTAGAGATGCAAAGCGACCACCCAGCAAGAAAACACTTTAACTTTGTCTTTAAGTTTTTTTCGATTTTTTTTTTCTATTTTGCCTTGC
The DNA here is from genome assembly GCA_964035525.1 of Porites cylindrica. Lineage (NCBI taxonomy): Eukaryota > Metazoa > Cnidaria > Anthozoa > Scleractinia > Poritidae > Porites > Porites cylindrica. Next base: position 48,559,565 of record OZ037776.1, on the reverse strand, counting down.
TTTCCGTGCTTTGAAATATCTTCATTTTAGACCTTTTTGTACTAAACCGGTCGACGCTCTATATCTCATTTGCACAAATCGGAATAATCTGTCATGCTATTTTTCTCAGGAGCACCCAATAAAAATATCTGCTCGGAAGACGGTTTGAGATCTAGAATTTTCGGAACATTTGTTGTAAAATTTCTTACTTGCCTGCCTCTCCTAGGATTTTCGAACATCTAAAAAAGTGGTATAATTGCCCATTTTTAACGGATTTTTACCCTAAAAAGGTCACCTAGAAAAGGTAAGTTTTGGTCCTTATAGTTATCGGATCACTAGACTCCGAACAGAGGAAAAATTTTTAGGGGATAAAAATATGCCTATATCTACCGTTTAAATACTAAAATACGTTTAACAATGCTATGTTTAAGTGGTTTTGAACTATATTCTCGTTGGGTGCCCCCGTTTTTCTTTGGGTGAAAGTTGCCAGTTTCTTTTTTCTTCACAGCAACAAAAGAAATGGATCTTACAATTGGTTCAATTAATGCTCGTGGATTAAGAGACAGAATGAAGCGACGGGAATTCTTTAATTGGCTGCGGAAAAAACAAATGCATGGCCATGTATTTTATTCAAGAAGCTCATTGTACTGAAAATAATATGCATGACTGGCGAGCTGAATGGGGCCGGTTATCAGGCCCTTTTCAGCTGCTGCTCTAGCAGAAAGGCAGGCGTTATCATATTGTTTAACAATACTTACTTTCAACTGTCAAATTTCGAGAACATACTGCGAACCTAGGGGACGCTTTATAATCTGTGACTTGATTACAAATTGGAAAGAATTAACCTTCAGTTGGCAAATTTATATGCTCCAAACAATGACGACCCAATTTTTTTTACCTCGGTCTTTGAGCGGATAGCAGAATATTTAGTGCCATGAGGTCATTTATTGGCGGGGATTATAATTTAGTTTTGGATGTTTAGAAAGATAAAAATTGGGGGCTTGGAGAATACAAAACCCTGAACAACGACGATTTACATAGAGACAAAAGAACTCCGAAATACAAGGCAGACTTGATTTTTTCTCGTAAGTCAATGCACATCTTGCAACTCAATCAATACAGACATCGTCCCTGGTTATAATACAGATCATTCAAGTGGTCTCATTGCAAATATGGACGTATAACGCGAGAGAGGACGGGGCTTCTGGAAACTAAATACCTCCTTCCTAAAGGACGAAGAATATATAAAGAAAATACAATCCATTATCATGACTCAAACTAAAGATGAAGATGCACAGGATAATACTGTCACTCCAAACTTACCGTGGGAAATGATAAAAATGAAAATTAGAGAGACATCAATTGAGTTTGACAAATAAATAAGAGAAAAATATTTCATAAACAAAATGATAAAGAATAAACAAGCAAAACCCTAGAGGAGCAGACCGCTGACATTGATGTCACTGACTGCTCAAATGTATGGTCAGAGTCAGAAAAGAAAAGACGGGAGCTTGAAACCGTAATCGAATATCAGACAAAAGGGGCTATTTTAAGATCTAAATCACGATGGTACAATGAGGAGGAAAAAAACACTAAATACTTTCTGTAAACTCAGAGAAGAGACACTGGTGAAACGAGAAATGGGAACGTGCATTGTGATTGGTTTATCCTTCCGCTTCTGCTTCCGACTCCAACAATTTGGTTTTCACTAGATCGTAAGAGACGGAGTCATAAGCAGAGTCGGAAGCAAATGGAAGACGTTTTGATTTTTCTGACTTCGATTCCGTCGCGCTTATCTTGACTCTCTAGTCACGACTCCGATTTTTGACTTTCAATAAGTCATAAGCGCTCTTACAACTCCGCTCCCGATTCCGACTCCGTCGCAAGTGAAAACCAGCCTTTAAGGCGAAGAAAGAATCCCTTAAGGCGGCCAGTAAAATATAAAATACCTTCGCCTGCTACGCAAACTACCCGCTTATGATACTGACACCTCTTTATTACTGACAGTTTGCTTTGTCCCTGGGGAAAGAAAACTCCTATATTTTCTCTAAATTCTACCCGCTTAATACGGACAGCATGTTAATAAGAATATAGCATGTACGGATACTTCCTATGGCCTCCTTAGTGTCCGTATTAACCCGGGATTTGACAGTACTAATGTTAACACTTCACAAAATATTGATGAAATTAAAATAAAACTGATTTCGCCCACATACGAGCCTTCATGTTCTGTGTTCCTGCCTTATTCTGTTTCTTACATTTGTTTAATAACGACGAGAGTGTAATTTTGCGTGTAAAATGTTCTGTATCGGCTTGAATATTAAACGATTGAATTCGAATGGAATGGAATCATGAACGTACGTTAAGACTTAACTGAACGTTTTGCACTTGAAAGAATCGATGAAAGCGCTTATACATGTACCTAATGTCAGCGGACTGTATGCGACGCCTCTGTTAAGATAGATAGACATATAGGCACTGGGTGTTATTGAGTCACTTTACAGAATAAACTGAATTGCGCAACTTTACAGATCTAAAAATATCTTAAGCTAGAAAAAGAGAAAATAAAAATATACATTACTAATCACTACGTTATAACTAAAAATCTTAAAATGTAAACTGCAAGTCATGAATACATTGCCATATACATAAAGCTACTCTTAGTGATAAAAGTATCGGCAAATCTCTTTGTTTTAAATGAATGTTAACGCTTTCATAGTCAGGAGCGTAGCTTCCATATACGCACCATACTCCCGTGCGTACAGCTGAAATCCGGGAAAAATGTATTTTTTGTCATCAAATTAATCATGACTGATAACTTTTTTCGCGATATAGTAGTGTCTTTGTGTTTCTTAATATCTGTCCTCAAAGAGGCCACCATTACTTCTGCTGTCTCTCTAAAGAAATGATAGTCTGAAATGTCAGCTAGTGGCCAAGGTTGACATTTCAGACTAAACGAGAATGAATAAAT
>OZ037776.1:48426615-48551615 GCA_964035525.1 Porites cylindrica | reverse complement strand
AAGCTAGACTACGAGCAGTCTCCCTCCTCGCGCGCCCCTCGCGTTTCTCTCGCACCTAAAACTCCCTTTCCCTTCCCTTTCAAACGCCTGCCACGCAGGCTACTCATTTTTCTGTAGTCTGTCGAGCAAAACGCGAGACACGCAAATGGCCACGCGCGTGACCGATGGCACGAGACGCGGGCTGCCGCCCTCGTTTCGCGCGTCTCACTGCTTTGCCGCTCCCGCGTGCGTGCATTGCTCTCACTAATCTGAAGAAAAAGAGAGACTGATCGCAGTCTACATTGAAGCAGGTGTAACCTGACAAGTGTTTCAACAAATGTGACGAGTATTGTAGCTCTGCTCGCGAGGTACCATACAGGCAACCTCGCCCCTAGGGCTTTTCCCTCAAAAAATAGGTGGGGCGGGAAAAGGCCGCCCCACCCATTTTTTGAGGGAAAAGCCCTGGGGACGAGATTGCCATACAGGGGCACCTGACGACTGTTTTCTGTAAAATATCTGTTAATCGAAGAAGCAAATATGGCCTAGAATTTTCTATTACTTTAGGACGGCTAAAAAAATTTGGGTGACTGTTCCTTAGTCACTTTCGTAATAGGTTAAATTACATCTAAAATTTTCGGTAAAATAAAACTGAAGCCCTTGCAAATTCGAGAAGACTCACGTTGCCCTAGCTTGACCGAACAGATACAAATTGTATAGCTCGACTTAGAATACATTTCTAGAGATCTAAAAGTACCCTGGGTGGCTTAAAATGTGTTTTCAATGTATTTAAAAAAAAGGAGGAAACCGGCCGTTGGGTGCTGTTAGGAGAGATGTTCCATGGACTAAAATCACTGAAACACTTAAAAAAATGGCTCATCATATATCATATCATGATCACGATATATCAATTTTAAAAATCGAAACCGTCCTCTGCATAGTTAACTTGTTTGATGCCGAAAGTTGTAGAAGTTGACGTGCACGAAGCATCCTATCTGGTGTACTATAGTGCTGGGAAGACCGACATGTGCTGTCAACTAAAGGTTTTTTTCTCATGGTCTATTACAGCACATAGTTGAAAATGAAGTGTCGTATTAGCGAGGTTGGCTTTCTATGAGAAAATGTTAATTGGGCAAGAAACAAGTGTCCGTGTTAAGGGAGTTGAATTTAGAAAAAAAAAGTAAGGGCTTTCCCGGCAGGGACGAATAAAACTGTCCGTAATAACGAGGTGCAAGCGGTAAGCAACAGGTAGGCGGGGTTCGACGATAATTATTCTTTTATAATGGAAATACACCAGGAGCTCCTGTAATACACCAAACATTTAAGACAGAATCCATTAGGAAATTGAGTAATTTTAATTTTCAGTGGACAAAACCCTTGTACCAGAATAATTTAAATAATATCGCATTCTTTTTTACATTTTTCAAGGGCTATAGATGTAATTAGTTATCTGTAATACCCGGGGGGGGGGGCACTTGGGTATTTTTTGGGTGGGTATGTGCCGCCCGGGACTCCAAATTGGCACCCCGTTCTAGAAAAAATTTCCCCTAAAACTGATACCGCGTTCTAGAAATAGGCCAATTTCTTATACCCCGTTCTAGAATTCGCCCTAAAACTAACACCCCGTTCTATAAATGGGCCAATTTTTTATACCCCGTCCTAGTATGCAACAGAAGTACAACGGTTTGCTTGTTAACGCACTGAACCGTATTTTTAAAAGCAATCCAGGGGCGGATCCAGGATTTTTTTTAGGAGGGGGTGCACTCGTCTCTTGCTCTACTTCAACACCAATACACCACATAGTTTTTTTTTGCAGAATACCAATTGTATTAGAAAACCGCAGGTCATCTCAGGGGAGGGTGCGCACCCCCTGCACCCTCCCCCTAGATCCACCCCTGCAATCTGTCCTTGAATGCTTTCAAATGGCTGCTTACAAAAGTGGAGAGCTTTCGTGCGTTCGAAATATTATACCCCGTTCTAGAAACCGCGTCTGACCCGTTCTCCCGTTCTAAACCAGGAGCTTCAAAATCACGACCCCTTTAGGGGGCACATACCCGTATAGGTAATGTATGGGAGTACCCCTTCGGGCTGTAATAACACCAGAGAAAATTTCTCATGAGAGCCCGAGGAAATAAATGTCAAATTTCACACCTTACCAAAAGCCATTATGACTCTTGCGCCTTACACATGAAATTTTTAAGAATTTTACCTGTGTGTTCACAATTCTTGTGAAATTTGACATTCATTTTCTCCGGCTCCCATGAAAAATAGTCTTTGGTGTTATTACAGATGACTAATTATAATATAGCTTTTGAAAAATGTAAAAAAGAATGCGATATTGTTATTCTGGTTCAACGCTTTTGTCCACTGAAAATTAAAAGTACTCAGATACTCAATTTCCTGCTGGATTCTGTCTTAACTTAGGGCCAAGTCGCACTAGAGGGCAATTTCAGATTTGTTCTGGACAAATCCGACTTGAAACCGGCCAGTGACAAAAAATTTGTCCGGAAAGCTACAGTCGCACTTAAGAACAAAATCTGTGAACAAAACACAACACCATGCTTTTCAGCCCTCAGTTCAGAGAACTAAAAGCTTCTTTACTCAAACTGTCCTGAGCTTTCTTGTTCTCGGCTGACGAAGATGCACGGGGCTAAGAACATGGGGTTGATGGCGGCATTAAATCTTCGCTGAACCGGAGGGATTCTGGCAACGAGTCAGCACTCATGGTCGAAGAAGATGGGCTGGGATTTCCTCGATCATTAAACATGTAAGGGCCTGGCAAAGGATAGATCCATCCTGGTGGATATTGTGGATATTCGTGCGGAAAAAATTGTCGCCCGCGCCGGAATTCATGTTGTTGCGAAATGAGAACGTGATTAAGTTTACAACGAAGTCTATAGCATAGAGACTCTGCTACAAATCACCTGTCAAATCATTTCCGAATTAAAACACCCTGGCTATTGTTTTCCAAAATTTGTCTCAATTTGGCCTGCTCCAGAGGTAGTCGACGGCATCTTTGAAGTTTGTCTGCGACCAAATTTTGTCCTTTGGTGAACAAACCGGTCGCACTTGGTTTTTCATTGTGATGACAGATTTTTGACATAAATAAACAGTTTTGTCCTCTAGTGCGACTTGGCCCTAAGCCTGCGAACCGCATTTCCGGTCGACGACAGGAAATGCGTCTGCGGTTCGCAGGCTATTCTTAACTGTTCTATTGTCACAATAGCTTGAAAATGACAATGAAAAACTGAGCTAACGCTGAAGACAGCTTATTCGTTATGAAATATTTCTCTCTTTTCGGAGAGGTAAAATCGGAGACACCTCGCTCGGTAAATCGCGTCTACGGAACGGCGGAATTTGACAAGAAAATAATTACGTATTTACTTTTAGTTAAAGATTAACTTATATTGACTTGCTCTTTCCTGACAGCATCACGCACGCAGCTGCTGTCGATTGTAACACCCTTCTACATTCATCATGATTCAACGCCTTCTTAAATCCCGAAGATTTCAAAGAACTGGAAAGCGATTGATATTCGCTCTATGTGTTGCATGCTTCATCTCGTTTTCTCTGCTCTTAACATTTGTCGGAAAACAAAGCAAAAATACTCTCGATCATGATCATGATACTGGTACAGCACTTGCTAAGCCTGGCGGCGTAACAAACGGTCTTGATGTTCACATTTGGCGAATGCAATGTGGTTCAAACGTGACGTATTTGAGGAAATCACCATTCTTCCCAAAATATCCTGATGAGAGGAAAGTCATCAACGATTTTGAGATTGAAGACGATAGGGTGAACTACGGTCAGAAAATCTTTGGATATTTACATCCGCAAAGCAATGGTTTGTTTTATTTTGCGATCACCTCCGACGACACTTCGGAGTTATGGATAAGTACCGACGAAAATCCCGGTAATAAACGGCTGGTTGCTCGTGTATTCATTGAAAAAGCAATAGCTTGGACGGGTAAGGATGAGTTAGATAAATATCCTGAACAGAAAACCAAAAAGCCACTCTATCTTCAAGCTAATAAGAAATACTACGTCGAGGTTTTACACAAACAAGGCTCAGGTAAAGGATTCGCGCGTGTATTTTGGACTACATCTGACAAAGATGAAGACTTTAGACTCATCACTTCAGAATACCTCTCGCCATTTTTACCAAGTACATTGCCTACTGGGCCGGCGAAAAAAGTAAAACTACACAATTTGCTTTCGCGGAGATATAGGCAAGAATACCGGCGAAAATCCAATCTACTCAGCAGTGATTTCTTGAAGTTTTATTCTCTGCCATTCGTTTTGAAAGATAATTTTCTTCCTTCATGCGATTACAAGAGTAGTTTCGTAACAGCTGATAAAGTTGACCGCTATGAAGGCATGAAAATGGTCTTCGAATCCAACGTTTTTCCACCAGACGATACGCAGATGTCAAATGACACTGGAATGGTTTGGACCCGTGCAAATCGTGCCGCCGACAAAGAAATAATTCAGTCAGTCGTGGATGACGTGGTCACTGCCCTTCGCCTCAAGTCCTCAGAGTAAGATGATTACAAATTTCATTTCTTTTATTTAACAATTAATGAATGAGGCTGAGTATCTTATGAAGAGTTATGGAGATCGAGGAGGGTGTTACGGCCTCGACGGATAACACCCTCCGACATCTCCATAATTCTTCATATGATACGAAAGCCGAATTCAATAATTGTTTTATTGTTATTCAAAAATAATTCCTAGTTTAAAAACAAAGCTAAAACACGGCGTTACTAAAGCGAGGGTAAGGGTAACACCAAGGGTGAGGGTAAGGGTGGGGGTGAGGCGGGGGGGGGGGGGGTTAGGGTGAGTTTAATAGCCTGCGTAGCACAGCGGTTTTGTCGAGCGGGGCGCACGAGCGGCGAAGCCGCGGGCAGCGAAATTCACGCGCGAAGCCGCGAGAAAAATAAAAATTGCTCCCGCCCCAATCTCCGCGCGGTTTTTATGCCCTCGCCCATCTTCATTACTTAGCCCGCCCAACCAAAACCGCCACGCTACGCAGGCTATGGGTTTAAGGACAGGGTGAAAGCGTATGGAAACATAACTGCAGCGATGATCATTCACATATCATTCATCCCTTACTCTTACTGGTTTTGTTAAGCACAAAAAAAAAATTTTCTCACAGAAATCGCCTTCTTTTTCGGACAAAGGCTGTAAAAAAAAAAAGAAAAATCGGTCCAAGAGTAGAGGAAGACCGGAAATCAATGACCGCAAATTTGTCTACTGATCTCCCTCCCCTGGTGATCCCCCTCTCCTCAGAGTGCTCATATTACTCTACTCATGGAAACCAATTAGAGAGTAAACCTATCGTATGGTAATCACGTTAAATTTTCACGACCCGGTGACATTTTATCAATTTTTATAAGGTTGTTCCAGTTTGTGAGGTTTGGTAATTTTTGACCGATCAGTTGTTGTTCATGGGAGTGGCCTAAATTAAGGTGACAATGTCTCTTACTTTACAATGTTTTTATATCCTTGATTATTCGGTATCCTTGCTTTCAAAATTAAGCGTTGTTTCGTCTGTACATATATATCAAATGTAGGTCGGCGTAACCTTTAAGTTAACACTGATTGATAAGATTACGGGTTAAGGATATAAGTGAACACTTTACTGATTGTTGTAAGTCATGATTATCATATTGGAGCACAGCCGGTTGAAACTGGATTTCCCACGTGAAAAAATGGAAAACACCCTTTCTAACTTGAGAAAGGCTGGTTATAGTTCGCATTAACTGTTTTGTTTTCTTATTAGACTGTTAAGAAGGCATATTGTCATTAATTCCCTGTCATTAAGCATCATCTGGCATGTTATTGGAAAACGGTGCCCTTTAAAATGAAAGGCTGGTCCAGGGCTGGTCTAATTTCAAGGGTTGGCTAGCTTTCGCGTTTCTGTTGCAGTTAAGTATTTCCAACAACGTGATCGCAAATTAATTTTTTGCTCTTGAAAGGCTTGAATAAAGGCATGGATTAATAGTCTTCGATCGTTCTCTGTACACCAAGGGACTGTTTATATGGGATGTGGAACCCTGGGTTGGCGAGGTGATTCGCCAAAGGGTAAAAAAGCAAACCACCTTTTCATGCGATCTTAGAACGCCCACAATCCCTCGTTCCGGGTTGATATTTCTTGTGTGGTCGCTTTTCTCTTTCTTGAACACCAAGTATTATATAGCCTGCGAGCAAGCTCTCCATTAGGGAGATATCGTGAAAAGTACTCGCACGAGAGGCACGCGAGAGGAGACGCAACTGATGTACTAACTTGTTTATTAAATTTGATATTGTTCGCAATATCAATTCATACCCCAAAGATATCCCGACAATCTTTTAGATATGTTGCATTTCGAGACGAGCAAACTGTACATCTAACACTTTTCCTTAAAAAAGGCAAATGTATGGTCTTTAAACCTCGCCAAGTCCAAGACGCACGAATTGTAAAATTCAAAGAAATATTCATTCAACATCATGATTGTTCAAGTATAAAGGAGACAATTTTTGTTGGAGTAATTTTGGATGAAAATTGTGAAATTCCCACAACTCGAACTTCTCGCAATTGAAATTTTGCTATTCGATTAGTTATATTTCCTTGTTTTTCTTATAATAGCAATACCCTTACCCTTACCCTTACCCTAACCCTCACCCCCACCCCCAAGTTTAATAACTGAAAAAAAAGAAACCTTTGAACGCGCAGCACGCTTTTTGGCGGATTTCTTTGCCGTCATCTCACGACCAACGTTGTCATACTTGAGCGGGATGGCGATCGTCGCAATACCTATGTCTTGAACGTGTATAACACTTTTTCGCAGATTTCGTTGCTGTCACGCTGTCATGACTAAACTTATCACCTTTTATCGCTGAGAATGGCAATAGGTTCCTCACATTAATCTTTAAGATCGTCCTTACATCTTTCAATAGTGATCGTGGCGACTTTGATTTCGTCTGAAATACCCATAGAGTCTCATTATTTCTCTCTGGCAAAGCTTACACCAGGATTACTCTTTGGTGAATTAAAAAAAAACTTGACCCTTGTTTTTAACTTGAAAGAAACATTTCAAGAAGAGCACCTCACAGTAAAAACAAAAAACTAGAGGCGACATCAGCTTCTCGTTACCATACATCTTGGTTCCATTGATTTTAGCCTCTGTACATCCGCTCTTTCCCCTCCCCTTCTCGGCCGATTTTTTTCTGAGGAGAGGGGACAACTTCACACAGGTTACATTAATGGTTCTGTGCGCTCATAAACTGTTCTTTTTCTTTTAAACCTTACTATTTTCTTTCAGAACTTACTTTTTGAAGAGAATTCACAAAGTTCTACAAAAATCGGATCCTGTTTATGGGGACCGATATTCAGTTGATCTGGAACTTGGCCTGTCTCACACTGAGAAATCATATCGCTTCTCTGAGCACGTGTATCAAAAAAAGGGAACGAACAGTTTGTGTCTTCCCAAGGGAATCGAGTGGAACAGAAAAGCCACGGTATACATAATTCTCCCTGTCAAAGATCAGGGAAGATGGGTCTATCATTTCATCAATGATCTCACGGTTGCCAGCTTATTAACGGGTGATCAGAACTTTCACGTTATTGTTGCTGATTTCGAGAGTCAAGATATCGACTTGGCCAAAGCGTTCGACACTGCCCTTCTGAGGAGCAGGCACACTATTATCAACTTGACCGGTAAATTTTACAAGACGCTGGCGTTGAACAAAGCTGTAGAGCAAGTACATAATGCGCATGGTCTGTTGTTTTTGTTTGATCTGCATATCGATGTGCCCGTTGACATTCTGGACAGCGTGCGAAAGGTGAGTTGACACGTGTTGTTATAGATCGTTTTCACTTGGTCAGTCACAGCGGCCATATTGGTGTTGCGAAACAATGAAACCGCGGTCATTGCATGTTGGTGCACCAAGACAATCCTGTGGACGTTGAACTCTTTTCTCATGTAAACGCTTTTTGTTTTGCTCCAATAAATTACCAAAGATGTTGGCCTCGTGAGTGAAAACGCTCCATAGCAAGATACACTGACTTCTTTTGCGGATAACTTGTTATTTTGTCTCAAAATACTAATACTAATCGATCGACCTTTCCTATAATCTATAGCGTTTTTGGCTACACGTAGCCAAAAATCTAGATGCCGAGTGTCTGTTGCATTTTAGAGTACTGAAAATGTTGTGGTCATTTCTGTTGGAAAATGGGTTATACCAAATTCCTTCCTACCACACTGTCATTCTTGTTACGTTTAAGTAACATGATCAAGTTTAGTTTCCTTATTTTCAACAGAACACCATAGAAGGAAGAATCGCTTTCTTTCCCGCAGTGGGACGTCTAGACTGTCAAAGTACATATATTGATCATCAAGGCTTTTGGGAGATGAACGGTTATGGTCTTCTTGCTGTATATAAATCGGACTGGATACGTTTTGGCGGTAAGTTCAAAGAAAATCGTTATTTTAATACCGTCCCTGCTGAACCACGTGACATACATTTTAATATTTTTTTGGCTCCCATCCAAAAATAAGAGAACTGCAGAGAGTCAAATTTTCATTTTGAGCCTCTAGACGATAAAGTGTATTTTTTACATGACTTTATGTAGATACCCAGCGTTGCAGACGTGATCAAACCTCGGTAAGTAACATTTCTTCGCCGAGGTCTTTGTTCTGAGCCCACAACGGACTCAACAACTTAGCGGAAATGCCTTTTCAATTTCCTTTTAACTTTACTGGCAAATCGACTACCGTTAAGTTCCTAAAGTGTCGACGCCCCGAAAGTAGTGGATAAAATTTCATAGGTGTTAGCAAATGCCAAAAGTAGCGACCCTCAGAAAGAAGCGACTTCAAAAGTGATTTCCCTTCTTGCTAGAAATAACGAAAATCATAGTGCTGTTACAACAAGCTTTACGAAACTGACGGGTGTATGATCTTTGACATTCCCTTATGTAACTCAAACCGCACAGTACATATCTTTTTATGTTCAAAAAGTCTCCCTTTCGTCTACGAATATCCACCCCGTAATCAAACAATTCTTTTGAATATTTACTTAAAAACCAATAACATAAAAATAAGTTTCTCCAAATAAAAAGCGTGGATGTTTTCACAATTGTCGCGATGTTATTATCGTAACTTCGTACGGCCCACAGTTAGTCAGGTGAAATGATCAGTAAGGACAAAGGCTGTTCGTAAAACATATTCCAGAGGTTAACGCACTGAAAGATTTAAGCGGTGACCTTTCAGTTTTGTGCATAGAAGTCGTCCCTTGACGTTGTAATCGTTTTCAATACAATAGATTTGTTTAATACGAACATTCGTCTCGCACGTTTTTTTATGTACATTAAGTCAGTATTTTTCCTAATTTACTTATCGGTATAACATACGGGTAATTTTAATACAATAAAGCATGTAAAAGTTTGGATCAAATAGAACAGTGTGATTTATTGTTACGATTGGAGTCGCACTTTCTATGTGCTTGCATCGGCGCATCGTGAGAACGCTGTTATGTGATGCATGTCCTGAAGGTCTAATAGCGGTTTGTATTTGGGAAGGGGGGGGGGGGGGGGTGGTGCAAGATAAGAGAGTTGTAGCCGTTTGTCTTGTCATTGTGTACAATCGTAACTTTTAACTGCTTAATTTTGAAAGGAATGAATGCCGAGGAATTCAAGTACAAATGGGGTGGAGAAGACTGGGACCTACTGGACCGCGTCGTGAATGCTCAGTTGGAAGTTGAACGGATTAAGTACCCAGGCCTCTATCATCATTATCACAGCAAACAGGAAATGTGGAGTTAATATACACAGCAACCGGGCCTGGTTCGGTTAGAAAAGTGCTAAGACGCCGAGAAAGTCTGCAACTGGTCATGGAAGTGTTGAGCAGTGATGGGGAAAAGATCCTCGTGAAATATCACGGAGTGTAGTATTTGACAAATCCAGTGTTCATTCATAGTTTTGAACACGTCATAGTGATTTCACAGCAAAGTATATTTAACTAGTCTTCGATCGTTATCACAGATCGACACAGGTTACAATCACCGAGTTAGGCTACAGTTTCTGTAGCCTGATTTCACAGTAGACCTGCACCGTTCTAAACCTCTTATTTCACTGGTCCCGTTTAATCTGCACTTCCATTGTTTTCAGGGATAGGGGCATTGTTTTGTGACAATCCCTATTGTTTTCCCAGCTAATCAAAAACAATCTCTCAAATAGGTGCGGGATCGCCCAATTTCCAAACATAAAATTGTGTTTTATCAACGACACTGACTTGATTTTACCACCGTCAAAGGTTGAAAAGATGACGTGTTGAACAATATTCCTTCGTCAATTCGAGTTAACCTTTTATTGAGGAAAGTTAACTTTTTCAACTCAGTTAATAATATCAAAGTTTAGTATTTCACAAAATCTAGTCTTCCACAACAATAATTTTCGGTATAGTTACATATTCTTTTTTGTAATTTAATAGCTTTTATTTATTTTTCACTCTTAAATAGTAAGTACAAAACTTGCGTTCAGCATTCATCTAGGTTTTTATTAGACTGTTCACAGTCCCCTAGCATATTTTTCAGAGATTGTAGCTATTTATTGTATGATATCAACAGACAGACAGCACCAGTTAGTATTCTCAATCAGTTCGTTAAAACAAGTCAGATTCATAACTACAGAACAAGATCTGTCTCTAGCGACTCGTTTTATGTTAAGTTCTCTAGAACTGATAAAATGTATGCCTTTTTCACGAGAATCGGTGCCCAAATTTGGAACTCTATTCCGTATTCGATTAAAATACTTAAACGTTCGTCCTTTCGTAAAAAAATAAAGGAATTATTACTAAATTTTTTGCGGTCAGAAGATGATTATGTCGAAGTCTCCCGTCTTATTAACTTATTTAATACTTTAGTTAACCTCTCTTCGTAATCGTTATGTACATGCCTTGTTTTTTGTTTTTTGTTTTATGTTAGTTTAAACTCTATTTACTGTATTGTAGTGTCTTCACTGTTATTTAGTCCATCTATATATAATTCTTGTTTTGTAATATGTCTTCATCTCCCCCCGCCTCGATTAGTTCATAAGCTATTTGCGGGTGGGAAAGTAATGTAATTAGTTATTTTCCAATTTTCAATAAAATTTGTTGTTGTATCTTTAAGTAAGATCGTCGAGATCGAGCGCTTACCGTCACTAGCAGTAGTGGGGGAAGGAAACCGTCTCCCACCTCTTAAGTAGATGTTAAGTAGATGTGCTAGTCATCGTCAAGCTGCAATGTAGATTTGGTTGAGATGTGACAGTGAACAGTCGAGGTTTTTCTTGTTAAATAATTTTTGTTAGGCGCATTTGAACACAATGTCATTTAACCTCCCTTAGGCCAATGAGCTCGCTGCTCGCTGAGGACGCAAAAATTTAAGCTTTTATAATTTAAAAACCAAACAAAAAATTATTTTCCTTCTCTGCCATTGGGGGCACGGCCAAATGTTGAATAACTTACAAGTGACAATTTTATTTAATATTTTCTAAACTTTAAGTGAGTTGTAAGAGCAAACACTGTATATTGAAAAGGTTGATAGCCTCTGTACGTGAGCTGTTACTAATTAAAAATAAGCATCAGGAAAGAAATAATATGAAACATCGAATTGGCCATGTTAATTCCTTCTCTATTGTAATTTGCCTTTGTTAGAACAACTAAAATAGTTGTGTATCAGTGAAAGATCGATGAAGAACAGCTAATTTAAAACCCTTACAATCGCTCTTCTTGCAGTACAAAGTAAGCTTATCAGGGGTCAGAAGTTCAACGACTTTTTTGATTACGTAATTAAAAAAACGATGGGCTTTGGGAACGACAATGGTTGTTTACTATTTACATGGGTAAACCGGGCAGTTCACGGTTCGGGGCAAATGGTAAACAAAATTCATTAGCACTTGTAAATTCATTCTGCAGTCGTGTATACCACTGGGACTTGTGGGCAAGTCTGAAATCCCCCTTTCCCGGAAGGGGAGCGGAACATACAAGCAAAGAAACAAAACAGACGAGAGGGAGACCCTATCCTTTTTCCCAGAATTCGATTTTTTTTATTCATATTACGAATTCTCAAGTACTTTATCACTGACGAAAATTATTTCAAACTTGATACCCTGTACTTCATGTACGACTTCATATAATGTGAGATGCCCATAACTTGGTTCTTTCTACGTTATAATTTGGGGACTGGGTCGATTTTTGCTTATCGCAGGGGTGGGGGCGGAGGGGTGCGTCGGGGATTTGGCGAGGGGGTCTTTAATACAGAAGATGAAGTCCCCAGATTTTAGGTCTCTTGGCCCCGGTTGTTCAAACGTGGGATCGCGCTATTCACCGGACTGAAATCACTATCCAGCGGATACTTTTACGCTGGATAGTGATTTATCCGGTGTATAGCGCTATCCAACGTTTGAACAACCTGGGCCAGATGTTTTATCTCTGCTACACTGAACGCCTTGAAAAGGAACAGATCGCTGGTTGATGGTAAGTGTCTGTTGTAAGGATTTTACCGCAGCAAATTTCCCTTTCGTAAACGTCCCTGCCATTTTTAAAACACTTCGAAGAAAATTTTGGACCTGTTATTGAGTGTGGTTTCTATTAGAAAAAAAAAAGATCGCAGCCCAGTGTCAAACCCGCACCTTTCGTAACCTAATCTCTCGTTCGTATCTTTACACTACCACACCGACCCGCCAGAATTCCGAAAAAATTTAAGTGCATAAACTAGCAAACTGTCTTTCTTAACTGATACCTTGAGTTTGCGTTGGAGGACATCGGGGGAAACGACGACTCCGAAGGGTAATCTCATGAATCGGTACCTCCCGGAAGGGGTATTAAAGGGGCACAGTAGGCTGGATGAGTAATCTAATTCCACGTGCCAGTACCCTTTCTTTGTATCTACAACGGAGAAATTGTTCTTCCCATGGAACAGAGGTAGCTTCATTGATGATCCTGGTATATGTCCTGGTAGTATTCTCGATGTAAGTTATTGTTTAGATCCCTTGGATCGAGACACAGCCTTACTTTCTACTCTCCATCAGGGGTTTCTTTGATCTTGCTCACGATAGAATTGACGCAGTCAGTCGGTTGGGGGGTGATGACGTCATCAGCTATCACCTCGTTAAGTTCAGCTTTTACAAGAGAACTATGGACTGGGACCGTATGCGGGCTTGAACGACTGCAAAGGAGTTGTCAATATCAGCTTCATGTGGTAGTTCTCCCCTTAGTACACGCAAAACCTAAGCAGGCGAGCGGCGAAGCCGCTTGCCGTGAGAAACGAGGGCGTCTCGATCCCTATATAATAACATCGAATCGTGGTTTTCAATCGTAGCTAATCGTGCTGGATGAGATCAAGAACTAGACGGATTTTAAGAGAAAAGGCGGACTGCAAGCAGTCTAAATGTATACTGATAACCAATGCATAGAATTGTTGGTAAGTTCGCTGAAAATAAATTTGGTCTTCGTTTTCTCGGCTTCTATTTAACGAAAATGCTTCATTTTTGGAATTTGAGTTCAGGTTAAGAGTACTTTTCAAAAAACAGTCCGGGCCACAACCAGATCTGGATATGTAATTTCCTGCAATCTGATTGGCTCAGAGCTCAACCAAAACATTGACTTGACCACGAAAGGACTAAGCTCGACAGAAATGTCGAACAGGGAAACTTCGAAGCAAATAGCTGTCGAGTACTTTGGGTGTAATGTAGCTTGAAGAAAAGTAACAGCAATACGGAGCCGATTAATCGAGACTGTTTTATGCGTCATAGCGTTCGATTTACGAATATCGAGATGTTAATGATCGAGAACGCTTTCTGTAAACACCCGTGGATTTCTGATAATATTTCAAGAGACCAGAAACAACTCGACATCTCCGATCGAATTGGAAGAATAGGGAATTTGAGTACCGCGATACATTTTTAGTGGTAAGGTTTTAAGAAGTCCTGTTTGGAGTAATTTCTGCGAGCACAGCTTCGACCTGGAGAAGTCTGTTTTATTCTACTTCGGGCGCAATACCATATGCACTAAAATCTAATTTCGATCGAAGGATTGCATTGATAATGATAATCTTAATGGTAATTATTTTTGCTGTACATAAATTTCCAGTATAGTGAATCGTCACACATGCTGGAAATATGCAAAGGTCAAAGAAATAAATAAAATTTGTAGAAATTGCACTCGCGAAGAGTCGTAAGCACTCATTAACGAACTTCTGTCTTCGCTTATTGCAAATTGCAAAACCCCATTGCCGGTGAAAATAATGCAAGTGGACGTCAGTTCGTGTTCTAATAGCTGTTAAATAGTCACTGAGAGGACGCAGGACGTCAACATAATTTGACAATTGTATTTTGAAAAACAGCTTTGATAAATGAAACAGATGTGCAGACTTTACTATTGTTTGTGTCAAAATATTTAATAGAATGGTTTTTCACAAGACAAGAAAATATTATATATATTTATTGCTGCGGAGCGACCGAAGGGAGCGAGCAGCAACATAATCAGGATTTAAAGGAAATATAATATATAGATCTAGCCAGGGCTAAAAGCGAAGCTCCCGTTAATAAATTCATAATTTAAATCAAACAATAAACTTGCAATCCCCAAATCAGGGCACATTTATGTGACTTTTGAGGCAAAGGCTAAGTGATTTTAGAGAAAAATAATTTGACAGTCCAGAAGTGAAACAAACTTTACATTGAGTTAGTAGTCTTATTTGTACACCCAAAAATAGCAATCATGTTCGATCACAGTAGATTAGGCCTGGAAAGTGTATTGTATTTGCATTAGCTGTTGCATCATAATGTGGCATTCACCAGTCTCTCCAACATTGCTCCGTTTGAGAGACTAATAATTGGACAACCCCGAAATATAATACTATGAAGGAACGGTGAAGCAGACTATTTTTCCCGAAACTTCGTGTACACATTAAGGACAACAACAACTTGCCACATGATAAGTTTCATCGATTTTTATTTCCATTTTCTAGCAAATTTCCAGACCTAAACTTCGCCCCATATGTTCTCTATATTAGGGGGGCTCCCGCGCGCGCGAAAAGCGCGTGGGACAGAGCCCCATACTCATGGAATATGGTCAACCTCTTTTCGTTTGGTTGTCACGTGACTGACCGAGCGTACGTACGTACTACGCGTCTACAGATTGTACGGGAAGGGTAGGGGAGACTATCAAAAGGAAGGGAGGGGTGTCTCAGGCCTGTCTTGGCAAGTCCTCATCTTTTATATATGACACTCACAATATGGTCAATTGACAGCTGTCAAAACAGGATAGCCACTGACCAGTATCCTATGACCATATCGCGGGCTCATGTGTCAACTCATCGAGGTGTAGCCTGCGTAGCAAGCGTTTCCTCGCGAGGTTCGTCTAGAAAGCTGGGACAAGAGCAACAAAAAAAAATGAATGACGGGGGAGAGGGAGGGGAAAGAAGGAACCGCTTGCCCGCAAACCCCACGATTTTGAAAAACTGCGTTAGCCCACGAACGCAGCTTCTGATTGGCGCGGTGCGGGTAGTGTTGATTACTTAACATTCGAAACATCAATCAAACCAGGTATGCTTTGTTTTCGTGCGTCACAGATCTGGTCTCATCTGCTTTGTGGTCGCAGATTACAAATGCTTTGGACTGATATTTATTTGAATCGTGTTTATGCGAAGGTTTATGAGATCAGAGTCTTCAAAGTATAATTGGAGATCGAGCAGTGGAGACTAGGGAAGGCCAATTTATTGAAAATGACGGCGTGCGGATCTAACTGGAAAAAAATGGACTGTTTGTTGGAGATAACATCAACATAAATCAGAACATCGGTACTCGACACTAGTTAAAGCCGCCATGGACAAGCGATTTGTCAGCTTTTTGAAATGAAAAGATTCTTTTTGTTTTATTGGAAATTTAGCGGCATCTATTTTTGAGAACGTTTCGACACAGGCTGAAGAGCAGCCGCTGTGCAAAACTTATACCCGCCGGAGTGAATTGTTCCGGATAAATCATTTTTGACATGTCGACAAGGTTTCAGGCGAGATAAAGCCACACAATAAAAAACAAGAAATTCTGTAGTAATCGCTCATGGTTTTAACTTTCTTTTATCGTAAATCTTTTTTATTACAATTCTTGCAATCGCCTGCAACGTGTTCTATTAGAGAACAAAGTAATTTTACAAATCTGGTAATCCAGCGGTAATCTGTTCGCCCGGGTCTGTTCGTTATGTTTCTATTTTGACGAGCTGTCAATTTACAAATGAACCGAACCGTGAAATATCAAGGGGCGTTTTCCAGAATCGTGGGGTTTGCGGGCAAGCGTTTCCTCTTCTCCCTTCCCCCTCCCCCTTCAACCTCTTTTATGCTTCCGCTCTAACTTTCGCGCAAGAACTCCGAGGAAACGCTTGCTACGCAGGCTAATCGAGGTGACGTGATTTATTTGGAAGCTATTCGCTGGCCAGTTAATCGTTTTACTAGATCGCGAACAATGTTCAATCATACTTTTTAGCTAGTTTGGGATCGGAGCACAGGAAAACTGATACACATATTGGACATCAATGTTGTGATCGATTGACAGCTGTCAAAACAAGATATCCGCTGACCAGTATCACTTGAGCGAATCGCGGGCTCAGGTGTCGACCCATCGAGGTCAAGTATTTTTTGAAGTTATCCGCTGACAAGGTACTGGTTTTCAAATGATCGCAGGCTGAAGTTTAATTTTTTTAAAAATATTCATATGAAATATGTTGTGTTTATGTGCTGCACAATTAAAATTTTGATTTCAAACTGACCTCGGACGCGAAAATTCAGTCAGCTGCTACAGGCAGGGAAGACAGTTGCTTTTGACTTTTCTCACTATGTTCACGCGTTGGTCACGTTCTACGTCCAATTTTTATGCTCTGATTGGTCAAAATTTGACAGGTGAGTTCATGCGGAAAATTTAGGCAGCATCTTGAATCTTGTTTACTTTGACAGCTGAAGCTGACAGAGTTTTGTGTTTTTGTTTTTAACTGTCCTTTTCCACTGGATGTACAAAATGAAATTCAGCTGCTATCGGAAGTCTTGTGTTATCCATGGCTAGTTTGTTTATTGGGTTTTTGGTTGAGAAATAGGCAGGTACAAAAGTCGGACCGGATCAACTCGGACCGCCAGTCCGGGTCGGACCAACTCGGATCGAATGAAAAAATAAAAATAAAATAAAACTGGACTCGGATCAACTCGGAGCAATCAAAAAAATGAAATTAAATCGGCAAAACTGAAAGTTTAACCCATTTGGAGGGTAAAAAAGGCTAGATCATCCTTTTTTTTCTCCGTGGCTTTCAGGCGCAACTTTATTTTACTAGTGCCAGTTCCTCTCGAATCATGTTATAAATTGCGTTACGACGCGCTCTGCTTCACAGATATGATGACCTCGAGGAAGGTAAAATCTTGACCATCTTTCTCAATGAAAAGCATCAAAAGCCTTGTCTGTTAACCGCATTTAGACAGTTACCGAAGAGTGTTTGTTTGTTTGTTCCTGTTTGTTTTTTTTCTGCAGGACTTCTGAAACTTAATTTTAATGATACACTAGTGAGCAGGACACAGTGAACATTTGCAACTTGAAAGGAGCAGAAACCATGCTCGCCCTGGACAAAGGAAATTTCCATGTCCCAAGCAAGGATCCAACTCGCGACCCTACGGTTCAGTGGTTGGAACGTCCGATAAACATGTAGTATTCGGAGGGTCGTGAGTTCGATTCTCGCTCAGGGTACGAAAATTTTCTTTGTCCCGGGCGAGCAAGATTTCTCCTCCTTCCAAGTTGAAAATGTTCACTGGAAGTGTATGTGTGCTGCTCACTAGTATATCATTAAAATTAATAAAAATAAAATTAATTTACGCAACCACGAGTTCGTGAGAAAAAAGCAAAATGGCGGGTGAAAGTTAAGTGATACCGAGTGATTTTATTTTTCTTTTTATAATCCGAGTTGTTGTTTTTTTATGATCCGAGTTGATCCGAGTCCAGTTTTATTTTATTTTTACTTTTTTATTCGATCCAAGTTGGTCCGAGTCGATCCGACCCGGACTGGCGGTCCGAGTTGATCCGGTCCGTCTTTTGTACCTGCCTGTTGAGAAATACGTCACTTGTCAAAGTTGGAAGTCCGATTTCGGATGGCATCGTTTTCGTTTTCACCTTGCTTAATGCGTAAGAGGGTTTCAAAGTCTGAAGCGATACTGGCCTTACTTGATACCTTTGAGGAGCTGCATCTCGAGTGGTAAGCCTGAGTAATTATTGTATTTGATGTTTGTTTTTTATTTCTAATTTAATGAAGTCGAGCGTAGGGAAAGTTCATTTAATATGACAAGGGGGGGGGGGGGGGGGGGGGAATGAAGATATTGAAACTCGAAGCTTGAAATTTTAACAGCCCCCCTCGCTAGTGGTTCAATTTTTTAGGAGCCTCCTCCTTGGTAGTTGAAAAAATTTCAGAGCCCCCCCCCCCCTCCTCCTTCAATTCCTTTGCTCCCCTGAAAAAAGATCACTAGACTGTATTAAATATATTTACCGTTATTGTCTTCAATGGTTTATACTAGGACAAACTTGAGATACAGTTGTGATACAATTTTCTAAAGCATTTTTAGGATGAACAAGAGTGTAATAATTACTGAGACTACATTTGTTATATCTGTAAACCACGTGATATAGCTGAGTTGCACAGGTCATTAAATTGTTGAGTTGAAAACCATCCGACCTGTATGATGATGTCTTGTGTTGGTTTTGAAGTATACAAATTTTCGGAGCCCCCCCTCCTAGCGCAACAATTTTTTCAGAGCCCCCCCTTCAGGTGTCTAAAAATTTTCAGAGCCCCCCTCAATATCTTCATCCCCCCCTTGTCATACTAAATGAACTTTCCCGTAGTTTATGCGGCTATTTTGTTTACGCACGTTTGTAAGATTTGAGACAATGATCTGACCGAGTATCAGGTTTATATAAACTCACAGATCTTTAAAAAGTCTTTAGACATTTTCTCACCGCAAATAGAAAGAACACGTTACAAAGAATTTTTAGTTATAATTCTGGCTGTAAAAGAAGCTTTGAGCGATTTTCTTGCCTCGAGTTCGTCTTTGAAAAAAGCAAACACCGGGTAGCCGGCTTAAAACAAAAACTTCAGCTTTAAGCTCGAAGACTCAGGATTTTAGAGACACTTTAATACTTGTCTTCCTGAATGAAAATTGTCGTCTCTGTATATGTTTCACCGAATTTTATTTCTTTTATTGATTATTAGTAGTTTCTCTTGTAATTTTAATCGCTGTGCCGAAAGTTTTCAGTCGTTCAGTGAACAACGCTTCCCAAAGTACTCAAAATGCCGCGCGTTAAACCATTTTAAAATAAAAAATAAACATAATAAATTCTTTAGTATATTGGAGCTTAACTGTGTTAATGTTCATTCAAACACTCGCCACAGCTAGCACTGCAAAAGTCAGAACCGGCTGGCCGTATAGGTGATTTTGGAAATTTTTTTAACGATTTAGCTAAAGCCCACGCGTGCTTTGATCGTCCTGAATATTGAATGATAGCAATTTGTATTGCAAAACTGTCAAATACTGCATTCTGTTGTCCGAGGTCTGTATGATAAAAACAGTGCCTCATAGTACTGTTTCACCTCAGATGTGATGTATAAATGATATATAAGGTTGGTTTACACGAACCCAGATTTGTTGGCAATATTTTGTAAGGTAAACTTGAGTTTGACTAATAGTCGCGGGTCGCGTGTCGCGGGTCCAAAGTCGCGGTCGCGGGTCCGAAGTCGCGGTCGCGGGTCCAATGTCGCGGTCGCGGGTTCAATGTCGCGGTCGCGAGTCCAAAGTCGCGGTCGCGGGTCCAATGTCGCGGCAGGGGAAAATGATTTGGGGTTCAAGGTAACTGAATGAAAATGACTGATATGAACACAATATAAAGGGAACAAATATTTTTTATGCACGATACTCTACGGTAGCCAATTTACAGGTTACGGATGTTAGAGTCAACAAAATAATGTTTCAAGAAAAGGCCTAAAAGAAAAAGCTGGCCGACTTTTGTGTTCACCGCAAGTTTATTTGTTTTCTTTCTATCGGGCCCAGTTATGTGTAAATTCAGCTTTGAATATACTTATGCATAACAGTATCTGATAAAAAAGTTACCAGAAGTTACCATTGTTTTCTTCTTGTCTATGAATTGCTCACAGATGATTAGGGGCTCCTTTACTGAAAAATATGCGATACACTTCATAGACTACAAATTAAAAACGTTACAACAACTTAAAGCCTTTTATTAAAAAAAGCGAACTCGGGCTCAAAAAGCTACGAGTCTGTCGGTAGAAGAAACGAGAAGTCTTATATTTAACAAATGTTTTCGGCAAAACTGAAAGACAATGTAAATAGGCGCATGAAACTTCATTCAAGCGGTATTCAAGGCATGAATTTAATATGGAAACAAGTAATAATCCACAGAAAGAAGTCTGTTCCTCGAAGCAAGATTTTCGCTTAATGCTTTTATTTTTCCAACTGAGACGGCAACCCAGAGAGTTCAATATAACTTCTTGTTCTCTTCACCTAAATGGCAACCAGGACAACCTGACAATAGGAAGCCATTCAATGTGCGTCTCAGTCAAATCCTGAAAACATGCATCGTAAATAACTAAGTGAGTAAGTAGGTAAGGAAATAATAACGCCCGATATCATGAAGCTGAAAAAGAAAGTAAACCGGACACTGAAAACGGTAAGTTATCAACTCCACCAGAGCTAAGAAAAGACAATAAATTAGGTAAGTAATTCCAGATTCCAGGTACTGGATTCAAGTCTTTGTCAGTAGAACCAAGAGACTATGATCTATTCTCTCTTGGTAGAAATTGGATTCCGGAATTCAATCGTTATTGGGAACAAACTCCTTTCTGTGGACAAGAGAGGATAAAGCTCGAGCTTTAACCCCTCTTGCTGTGGATTATTACTTGTTTTTTATTAAAGTCATGCCTTGAATACCCGCTTGAATGTACTTTACTGGCACTTCAAGCCCAACGTCTCTCCTCCTCTTTCCAGTTACTTGTGCAAAGAGTTTATTTTGGGAGTTTGCGACTGTTACGTGGGTAATCTTTTAGAGGACGGGTAGCTTGCAAACTAAACTGAACGCAGGGTTGTCGGAACAGCAACAAGAAGATTTATTCCAAAGATGAACGTAGTTTCCACTGAGTAAAACTCCACAACAGCACGTAACTCGTTAAACTTACACGGCCTCCGCCAACTTGAATAAACACTGCCTTCGTCACACTTGACTAAACACGACCAACGTCAAACTCTCTTCGCTTGTGAAAACTAGTTAAAACTTAACTCGGGCTCGCCTACCTTATATACGTTTACAATAAGATTCTAGAACTTTCCAAATAGTCTAATTATAGAAAGATTACAAAATATACCACTTTTAGAAACGCTTACACAAGATCCTAAAATAAACAAATTATGAACTCTCGCGAAGCTTCTAGAAAGTCACACTATTCACGCAATACAATTTTTCGTAACAGCGACCAGGAAGTTTTTCAACAAGCGTTTTCTTTATTTTTGCCGAAAACATTTGTTGAAATTGAAACAGTTCTCGTTTCTTCTACCGACAGACTCGTAGCTTTTCGAGCCCGAGTTAGCCTTTTTAAAAAAAGGTTTTAAGTTGTTGTAACGTTTATAATTTATAGTCTATGAAGTGTATCGCACATTTTTCAGTGAATGCACCCCTAAGAATTTGTGAGCAATTCATAGACAAGAAGAAAACAATGGTTACTCATGGTAACATTTTTTATCAGATACTGTTATACATAAGTATATTCAAAGCTGAATTTACACTTAACTGGGCCCGACAGAAAGAAAACAAAATAAACTTGCGGTGAACACAAAAGTCGGCCAGCTTTTTCTTTTAGGTCTTTTCTTGAGACATTATTTTGTTGACTCTAACATGCGTAACCTGTAAATTGGCTACCCTTGAGTATCGTGCATAAAAAAGATTTTTTCCCTTCATATTGTTTTCATATCAGTCGTTTTCAAATCATTTTCCCCTGCCGCGACATTGGACCCGCGACCGCGACATTGGACCCGCGACCGCGACTTTGGACCCGCGACCGCGACTTTGGACCCGCGACCGCGACATTGGACCCGCGACCGCGACGTTGGACCCGCGACCCGCGACCCGCGACCCGCGACCCGCGACCCGCGACCCGCGACCCGCGACCCGCGACCCGCGACTATTAGTCAAACTCGGTAAACTTGTCGAACGCAAAAAATTCGGCGGGAACTTTTTTCCAGGCCTATAATTAACCTACGGTGATCAAGAGCCATTATGGCTCTTAAAAAATGTGATCGAAGACGATTGCTAGTTTTTGGGTGTACATATGAGGCCATCAACTCGATGTAAGATTTGGTTCACTCTGGGGTTGTTTGCAAATTATTTTTGTCTAAAATCACTTAGCCTTTCCCTGAAAAGTCACATGAATGTGCTCTAAAGTTAACTGAATTGTGGAATACAAGTTTATTAATTTATTAATGGGAGCCTCGCTTTTAGCCCTGGCTAAATCTATTTATATTTAACTATGTTATGAAATCCGAACGTGGCACTAACAGTGAGCCTGGGTTACCTGTGATCAAAGCACGCCCTTCCTTTGCACAACAAATTGTAGCATTGACCACATTATAAAACGTTTTCATGAAGAGAATTCCATAATGCCGGGACTTTTCAGTTAGAAAAATCTGGTCCTATGTGATATGCAGTTTAATAATTATGGGCTTTTAGTGAAAACGATGAAAAAAATTCCCAAAATCACCTTTTCGGCCAGCCGG
The DNA here is from genome assembly GCA_964035525.1 of Porites cylindrica. Lineage (NCBI taxonomy): Eukaryota > Metazoa > Cnidaria > Anthozoa > Scleractinia > Poritidae > Porites > Porites cylindrica. The sequence goes on along the minus strand of OZ037776.1, from coordinate 48,528,821 downwards.
ACGGGTTCTCACTTTTGACAGGCACCAAATTTGGAGTGCGATTAAAAGAGTTACCATTTACGCTTCAACATGATAGAGATTTTGTTATGTTTAGGTTTCATTTCCCTTTATTTGTAAAACTGTTTGTGGTCTTGTTATGTGTAATCTTTAAAAGCTAGTGATTATTTACGCGCGGCGTTTTGAGTATTCCTGCATGCGATGTTTATGTTCGACTCGAAACAACCGGTGCAGCCATAAAAATTACGAGAGGGACTACTAACAATCAATAAAATAAATATAATTCGGTGAAACATGTACAGCGACAATAATTTTCATTCACGAAGAGAAGTATTGAGAGTAAAGTGTCTCTGAAAATCATGAGTCAGGTGTAACCAAATGTTGTATATACAATCAGTTCTCTGTAGCTTTTATTCTTCACTCCATTAAAGCATATTTCTTCACATGTTCATATTTTAGAATTCTGTACTCTGTTCTACACTTAAAGGATTCATCGACACCAATTCGCCTAAAACTTGATGATCTAAACTCAATCCACACACTTGATCAGCTCAACATCTCCGAACGACTACACAGTTCTAACAAAAAGCTCAGTTTTCAGATCACGTGAGGGGTTTTCCCGCCACAATGACGCAATAATTTCTAACATCAGGTAAGCATATAAAGCATGTTTATGTTTTAAGCCGGCTTCCCGGTGTTTGCTCTTTTTCAAGATGAACTCGAGGCAAGAAAATCGCTCAGAGCTTTCTGTTTACAGCCAAAATCATAACTAAATATTCTTCGGAACCTTTTCTTTGAATTTGCGGTCAAAAGACGTCTAAAAGATTTTTAAACCTGATACTATATTGTAGGTTAGATCATTGCTCGTGTATAAACTTAAGCCGCATAAACAATACGCTCGACTTCAGGAAACCGAAAAAAAACACATCAGGAAACCGAAAACACATCAAAGACAATAATTGCTCAGGCTTACCAGTCGAGATGCTGCTTCTGAAGGTCATCAAGTGTTCCAGGAATCGCTTAAGACTTTTCAACCATCTTACGCCTCAAGCAAGGGCAAGTGAGTAGGCTCATTTTTGAAAACGATGCCATCCGAAATCGGATTTCCAATGACTTTGACAAGCGGTGCATTTGTCAACAAAAAGCGCAATAAACAAACCAGCCATGAATTACAGAACAATCTTGATAGCAGCTGTATTTCATTTTGTACAGCAAGTGGAAAAAGACAGGTAAAAACATCACAAGTTGACACAAAACTCTGTGAGCTTCAGCTGTCAAAGTAAACAAGTTTCCAGACGCTGCATAAATTTTCCGCATGAACTCACCTGTCAAGTTTTGACCAATCAGAACATAAAAATTGGACGTAGAGCGTGATCAACGCGTGACAGTGAGAAAGTCAAAAACGATTGCCTTCCCTGCATGTAAAAGCCGGTTGAATTTTCGCGTCCGAGGTAAGTTCGAAATCAAAATTTTAAAAGAGCGGCTCATGAACACGACTTACTTTATACGCATTTTAAACAAATTGAACTTGAGCCTGCTATCATTTGAAAAGTAGCAACTTGTCGGCGGATTACTTCAAAAAACAATCGAACTCAGTGGGTCGATACCTAAGCCCGCGACACGGTCAGGCGATACTGGTCAGCAGAAACACTATTTTGACAGCTGTCCATTAATCAAAACATGGATGTACAATATCAGGTTGCAGGCTCCCAAACTACCTAGAAAGTGTGAGATTAAACATTGGTATGCCTGTGGTGCGGACGGACGGAAGGTCGGGTGGTCGATGTACGGTTACGTGATTGCCCAATTTTCTAGGATGGATAGATTTTCTAAGCTATGGGTGACCTCAATGGATAGAAAAATGAGCCCGCGATACAGTTTGGTGATGATGGTCAGCGTATACTCTAGTTTGACAGCTCTCAATTAACCTTCATTAGAATGGCGAATATTCGAATTAACAGACTACGAGTGTGAGTAAGACATATCCGTCCGGCATGTAGTGGAAAATGACAGATTGTGTACCTGAGCGAACCTGAGCCCAAGTTATTAGTTTTCTGATAGTGGTCTGCACATATCCCATTTTGACAGCTGTCAATTGACCTTAATTTGGCTTGCCAATATAACTTTAAACGACTGTCAGCTGACTGACAGCCCAGCCTGTGGTAGTTTCGTTTTTATGTTGAATTGGTAAGTGTGACATATTATTGCTGCAGAGCGACCGAAGGGAGCGAGCAGCAACATAATCAGGATTTAAAGGAAATATATAAGGGGCGACGAATTCTCGAATTCATCACTTTTTACCACAATGCATTGCATTTAACCACACGTTTTACCACAATGCATTGCATTTAACCAGAGTGCATTGTGCCACGAACAACTCAAATAAAAACACGGGGAAGTTCGTTGGGTGAGAGAGTGCATCGTTCGCTGCTCAGACTTAGAGTTTTCTTTGTGGCAAATTTCCTACAGCACGGTTAGAGGTCTTACCAAATTTTAAGACACGCAGGAGTCTTTCAGATGAATACGATGGTTAACTTGGGGATTGGATTTCAATTCAAGAGCCTTTGACTCGTCCAGGTGTTAAACCTGACTAGAAGATGAGCATTTGCCCTTCGACTCCGCAACACGGGGGATATACAAATTTCAGCTTGCTAGAAGGTGATGTGAAAGTGAGAAAATGTCATGCAGTGCTATACTTAAGAAACTGTATGAGCCGAAAATGGATGTGATTTTGACCGATTCGCTTCAAAATAACAGCGGAAATCGAGATAACAAAACATATGTTTTGTGTCCTACTTTGCAGAAGAGGACGTGTATCGGCGTTTTGAAAAGCATAATTATGTTCTTTCATTCATTCATTGCCATGGACTTTATTTTTTCACTGTTAATAGCTCGGTTAATGCGGCTGGCGATCATCTTGCCGGCGGAAGTTTCATGGAAAAGGAATAAATTAAGGCTTTTCTTAAAGATTACGTAATCAGCCTCTGTGGTCTAGTGGTTAGGCGTAGTCGCGTCCAGCCGAAGGTGCAGGGTTCGAGTCCTACCGAATTCTATATGCCTACTTTCTTTTTTTTGGTCCGTTTTTTGTGTTGTTGTTTTCTATAAATATATAGCTAAATAACTGTTACTTAATAAAGTGCAACAAACAGCAAGAAAAGTATTGTGTTTTGCAGAGAAAATATTGTGCACTGTATTTTAAATATATGGATAAACAATCTGAATTTCTATTATTTCCTACAATTTACTGTGGGAAAACCGGAGTTATAACCACTTGATCATTTTCTAAACAACGTTCCCACGAGTTCTTTCTATAGACTCATATAATTATTCTAGTACTTTCCAACATGTAAATAGGACATTCAATATCATTTTGGATTCTTTTAAGTCTCACTACCTAACTAATGCCAGTATCAACAGAATGTGCCATAGCATTACTATCTTTTAGATACCCTAGTATCTCTATATTTTTAAAAAAAATTTGTTCCTTTAAATTATTGTTATTAAGGAGGTGCATCAGTGCGGTTCTAAATCTCAAAGGAAGGTGTCACATTGGGATGCAGGGCTAGTGCAGCATCACAGTAGTTTTTTGGCATGACAGATTTCATAATACCATGTGTCTACTGCCTAGGATATAGTAGTTTTACGGTAGATAGGAATACCTTGACTGTAATATGGGTTACAGACGGATACAATTCTAGTTTATTCGCATTCTCACTTTGCATTGCAGTACCAACATTCACTTTTATTGCACTAGCAATCATTTCCCTCCCTCCCTCCCTGTAGGGTTTTATTTTGTTCTATTCATGGACAGTGTGATCACTTAGTATTATTTGATTGAGGTTGTTTTAATTCTTTTTTAGTTTGGTCTTTCTTATTTGTTGGAGCACTTTATTTTTATATATTACCTTTTAGTTATTTACTATGTATTGTATTTTATTATGATTAATAAAGGCTGTCTTGTATCCCAAACAATGCCTGGGTTTCTGAGTTTAGTGTAAAAACTATGCCATTATAGTAATATCCTGTCAATGTAGGTGGAATACATACACACTGAAAAACTAAGTGGGCACTAAGCCTCTATTATTATTAGATTATGTTTGTCCTGTATCATGCAGTCAAACCCCTCTTTACGGACACCAGCTTAATGTGGACACCCTGTTATTATGGGAAGTTTCCTTGGTCACTGGGGAAAACCCTTAATTTTTCTCTTTATTCAACCCACTTAATACAGAGTGACCTGTTAAAGTGGATAATGGACGTTTTTTTCTTCCTCAATGAACAGATTCTCTTATAAAGTCAACCGCGCTAATCCGCACACTTTATAGTCCATTGTGTGCTGTAGTCAACCTCTTTTTTTGTAGGATAAAAAAATCTTTAACTTAATTGACGTCATGTCTATGTTCCCAGCATCATAGTACACCAAAATTAATGAATTGTGCACCACAATAATAGACCATTTTGACATCAATCGAGTTGGTAAATTTTACATAATTTTTGATCGATTTTCTCGAGACTTCCCTGTGTTTTCATGGACACAGTCTGCAGAATAAGAGCTTACTGATGTTTAAAGATGTTAGGTGTGATGCTGTCGTATTTCGATAAAAAAACGTTTATAACAGGACCTGCTTGATATGGACACCTCTGTTATATAGACACTTCCTATGGCCCCTTCGGTGTCCATATCAATGGGGTTTGACTGTAATTATGAAATATGGAACAGTTTTGTAAGATCGATCATTTGGTGTCCTGTTTAAAGTGTATTTTCAGCCATTCTACACATTTTCCACCTTGCATGTCATAACCTAAGGCAACGTAAAGTAACAAATAAATAAGAAATTTAAAAATTATATGAGCAATAAGAAATACAGGCATTTTTTTATGTACCTCAATCTGTGTACATTTATTTCATTGAAATGAAAGGGTTATCCAGGGATGACCAATGCTCTTATTATATTAATTGTCAGCATTGACATTTTAATTCAGTAATCGAAAGTTATACCGGAAACTGGTTTGCACTGTTGCATACTGTCTCATGACAGTGATTAATCAACCATCATCTTCTAAATCAATACTTGGTCATTATCAGTGGAAGTCAGTATATCGCCAGAGGGCATTTGTTGAACATCCATGGTGAGCCTGTTTAAACAAGATCTTACAGCTGAGCTTGCACCAGCAGGGAAGAACTTCTGTATATATTCATTGCTAGTTTGCTACGTGCGATTGAATATACCAGAAGGTTGGCACCAAACAAAAATGGACTAACATAAGATGGTTGTACAAAAGAATACAGCTGATCCACAGCAACTGTTTTCTGCACATCTTTTTTATACCACTGTGACATAAGGCACCTACTGCATGTGACAATACTTCATTTCGTCCTGCCATCCAGCTATCTGGTCGCAATTGTAAAAGACCAGGTAAACTCTTATAGGTTTGACTGCAGCGAAGAATGTCCTTTTTCACCTTCTCAGTTTCTAACCTGAAGATAGAGTCTGTTAATTGTTGCAATGTTACTCTCTCAACACCTACTACCGATCGATCAATATTGTCAAGATCAACAAAGACAAAATTAAAATATTCTGTAAGTTTACAGGAAAGAGTAAGAGCCAGTTCTTTGTCTAACTTTGGCAACATGTCCATGAGTTGGTTGAAAGTGAGGCAACCATCTTTACCACTCTCTAACTCAGACTCTTTCCCACTCTCGGTATCTGAATCATGTCTTCTTCTCTTCAATTCCGTCTTTGAAGGCCTTCTCTTGAGGTTCTGCAGGCCCGGGCAGATTCAACGAATTTCTTTGGCATGAGCTTGCTAAACTGCAGTTTCCGCAGTGAATCGCGTGTCACGCACGCGCTGGTCTGTTGTGTTCGTATTTTTATGGCATCTCTCTGATGGAATCTTGTACATTCAACGCACTATAGTTAAAAATTTAACCAAAACAATGGAAATAATAATTGACTTTTTCTTTATATGGAAGTAGTGTGACATTATGATTTGACCTCTGATCGAATACATGTAAAGCCGGCATTGCATTCTTGAGATGAACGTAAAGGAAGGTGTGTGCGTCTTTCGATTTATGACATTACGAGAAGAAGACGGTCTTCCTATGCCTTCAAAATGTTTCTGAGCCTAACGATATTACGACAAACGTGTAAGTGGTAATATTCATCGGCAGTCTGGTAGGCACTTTGATGTTGAAAACGTTAGATCTTCTAATCCGACTGCATTTGTTTGGTGACTATTATGCATGATCTGCTGCTAATGATGTAAAGCGTGTGCAAACGGGCTACATAAAAAATTTCGGTTATTTAATGACGACGGGTTGCGGAATACAATTGTTAGTAGATGAAGATGTCATAGTAGAGGCAGAAAACACAGAGACCAAGCGATGGAATGGATTCGGTCGAATAGTGAAATCGTCATCCCGCCAAAACGTGTCCAAAGCCCCGCCAAAAATTACCAAATCTCGCCTCTTCCGCTATTTAACTCTTTATTAAGTCAAGAAAAAGCTATGTATTGCAGGATTTTAGAAAATTAGGTATGGGAGTGGAAATCATTGTTAACATGTTTCAAGGGTGACTATTTAAAAAAAAAAAAACAAGGCGTGCGGCGAGTTTTATTGTAATGCCATGGTGTTCTTAACTCCTATGTGCGATTTTTAAAGCAACTGAAACACTAGGTGGCACGCACGTGATTCTGTGAGTTTAGACACCACGGCATTATGAAATCACTTGTGCACGAAGTGGAAATTTAAAGTTTAATATGTTTAAGCTTGAGTAAGCGAGTTTTATTGTAATGCCATGGTGTTCCAAACTCCTAAGTGCGAGTTTTATCATGCAACAGAAACACTAGGTGGCACGCCCGTGATTCTGTGAGTTAGACACCACGGTATTATGAAATCATTTGCGTACCAAGTGGAAATTTAAAGGTTAATAAGATTTAGCTTGAGTAAGCGAGTTTTATTGTAATGCCATGGTGTTCTAAACTCCTAAGTGCGATTTTTAAAGCAACAGAAATACTAAGCGGCGCGTCCGTGATTCTGTGAGTTTAGACACCACGGCATTATGAAATCACTTGCGCTCCAAGTGGAAATTTAAAGGTTAATACGATTTAACTTGAGTAAGCGAGTTTTATTGTAATTCCATGGTGTTCCAAACTCCTAAGTACGATTTTTAAAGCAACAGAAACACTAGGTGGCACGCCCGTGATTCTGTGAGTTTAGACACCACGGCATTATGAAATCACTTGCGTACCAAGTGGAAATTTAAAGGTTAATACGATTTAACTTGAGTAAGCGAGTTTTATTGTAATGCCATGGTGTTCCAAACTCCTAAGTGCGAGTTTTATCATGCAACAGAAACACTAGGTGGCACGCCCGTGATTCTGTGAGTTAGACACCACGGTATTATGAAATCATTTGCGTACCAAGTGGAAATTTAAAGGTTAATAAGATTTAGCTTGAGTAAGCGAGTTTTATTGTAATGCCATGGTGTTCTAAACTCGTAAGTGCGATTTTTAAAGCAACAGAAATACTAGGTGGCGCGTCCGTGATTCTGTGAGTTTAGACACCACGGCATTATGAAATCACTTGCGCTCCAAGTGGAAATTTAAAGGTTAATACGATTTAACTTGAGTAAGCGAGTTTTATTGTAATTCCATGGTGTTCCAAACTCCTAAGTACGATTTTTAAAGCAACAGAAACACTAGGTGGCACGCCCGTGATTCTGTGAGTTTAGACACCACGGCATTATGAAATCACTTGCGTACCAAGTGGAAATTTAAAGGTTAATACGATTTAACTTGAGTAAGCGAGTTTTATTGTAATTCCATGGTGTTCCAAACTCCTAAGTGCGATTTTTAAAGCAACAGAAACACTAGATGGCGCGTCCGTGATTCTGTGAGTTTAGACACCACGGCATTATGAAATCACTTGCGCTCCAAGTGGAAATTTAAAGGTTAATACGATTTAACTTGAGTAAGCGAGTTTTATTGTAATTCCATGGTGTTCCAAACTCCTAAGTACGATTTTTAAAGCAACAGAAACACTAGGTGGCACGCCCGTGATTCTGTGAGTTTAGACACCACGGCATTATGAAATCACTTGCGTACCAAGTGGAAATTTAAAGGTTAATACGATTTAACTTGAGTAAGCGAGTTTTATTGTAATTCCATGGTGTTCCAAACTCCTAAGTACGATTTTTAAAGCAACAGAAACACTAGGTGGCACGCCCGTGATTCTGTGAGTTTAGACACCACGGCATTATGAAATCACTTGCGTACCAAGTGGAAATTTAAAGGTTAATACGATTTAACTTGAGTAAGCGAGTTTTATTGTAATTCCATGGTGTTCCAAACTCCTAAGTGCGATTTTTAAAGCAACAGAAACACTAGATGGCGCGCCCGTGATTCTGTGAGTTTAGACACCACGGCATTATGAAATCACTTGCGTACCAAGTGGAAATTTAAAGGTTAATACGATTTAACTTGAGTAAGCGAGTTTTATTGTAATTCCATGGTGTTCCAAACTCCTAAGTACGATTTTTAAAGCAACAGAAACACTAGGTGGCACGCCCGTGATTCTGTGAGTTTAGACACCACAGCATTATGAAATCACTTGCGCTCCAAGTGGAAATTTAAAGGTTAATACGATTTAACTTGAGTAAGCGAGTTTTATTGTAATTCCATGGTGTTCCAAACTCCTAAGTACGATTTTTAAAGCAACAGAAACACTAGGTGGCACGCCCGTGATTCTGTGAGTTTAGACACCACGGCATTATGAAATCACTTGCGTACCAAGTGGAAATTTAAAGGTTGACATGTTTTAGCTTGAGTAAGCGAGTTTTATTGTAATGCCTTGGTGTTCTAAACTCCTAAGTGCGATTTTTAAAGCAACAGAAACACTAGATGGCGCGCCCGTGATTCTGAGTTAGACACCAAGGTATTATGAAATCACTTGCGCAATAACTGGAAAATTAAGGGATTTACAAGCTACAAAAGCTATATGTGTGTCTTAGAGTGTTTTTTAATAGGAGATTTTCTTGTAGGAGACCCTCCGCCAGCTATATTTTTCGGCATTTATTAGTAAAAGATTTGTTCTCTCGTTACAAATGAAACACGCGAGGCAAAATTCCCATTTCCGGCACTTTTAGTATGTCCTAGAAACTGGAAAGCACAGTACGTAACCGTTTATTCGGAAGAAGGCTTTTCCTTTTCTTTTGATATTTATTTAGAACAATACTGTTGCGATCCGTTCGCGGAGCATCTCCTCGCGCGCGTCCTATTGCTTTTAATCACCTGGAAACTTTGGTTTTACGTGGTAGTTACAAAGAAACGTTTCGGCGCGGCCCGCACAATGTAAATAAATTTAAGTAAAGTGGCCGAGTGTTCTGAAGTTGCTCTCTTTGAAAATTTTTAAAATAGAATCGAAGATATATTTACGGAGGTTCTGGTTATCGTTTGGGGACAAAAGCATATTTTGATTGTGTTAATTGCTCCTGTCGGAAAAAAATGTCAAATGAATTAGCAAGATGACGTGCGAGTAATAAGTTCCAGGGGTTTCTCATGGTTTCCGACCTTCGGTCCTGCACTATGTTGTCAACACTTCCTTTGTTTTATATTGCGCAATCGGTCAATTCAGATGACCGTCGTACACGTATCCAAGGCTTGCGGGTCATCATGGGAAGCTAGAAACTGAAATACAAACTGCTCTTCTTCCTGAAAACAAATATCGGTACTCGCTTAATATTTTCCTGTCTGTAGTTGGTAATTTTTTTCTCGTTTTGTGTTGAAGTACGCGAGAAGCATACTCACCGTTTCATTTCATAGTTTTCAAAGTCGTTTTCTGTGCCGTCAAGCCTCAGGTGAAGTATAAAGTATTATAAATAGATTAACTAAACTCCTAAGAAAATGTTTAATGTTGTCATTGTAGAAGCAGAGCATGAAGATTGAGGCTGAGCGAGTGTGTAATTATTGTCAGATTTTAATAGTTTCAACTGCTTTTGACGTTAGAATTAAAGGATTCTTATCATTTCTCTAGACGTCCTTGAAAGATTAAGTCTTGTCCATTATTTGTGGAACCAGACACTCATAAGGGGTTGAAACGTGTAACTCTCATATGTTTGCTTTGTCCGATGCTCGTGAATATTCATTTTCGCAAGTACCATATTCGAAGCGAGAAGAAGAGATAACTGACCAATCAAACTTCGTAAACAACGTGACGTAATTTTAATTCAGGTTCCCGCGCCCGCTTAAAAAAATGGCCGAAAAACGGACGAAAAACTCCCAAAAGCCGAGAAAGCTTTCAAAGGTTGAAACCAGGAATCGTACCCAAACACTGAGCAGGAATCTATTTAATATTGCCTTACCACCCGGGCCAAACGTAACATTACGAAACCCATTGACGTCCTCGCAACTTCTTGAAGTTGTCACTTCAAAAAACGATGCCTCGTTGACCCTCTGCACAGTAAACTTATACTGATACTGCAAATAGGTTTTTAAAATTCTTATATTAAAAGTCTAAATTCATTAGCTGCGTATCGAAAAGTGTCCAAAACCTGAACCTGACATCTTCGCAAAAAGAGATGCGTGTAATGAATGTGAGAAGCATAATTTAAGCTTAAATTCAGCTTGGATGTTGTAGTCACGATCGTGTTTTGAGCTAATTTTATGAGTAAACAAACTCAAAACAATAGACAGAGAAGCCGTTTCTTGAAAATTTTTATTCAAAATCCAAAAAGTTAATCCTTTAAAGCAATTCGGAAAACACTATCTGGATCGTGGATCCGTTCACGCAAGTGAAATCGGCTGAGCACATGGCAAAATTCAACACAAAATCCATCTCAAATCGGGGCACATTTTGTAATTTTTCTTTAGCGCCCATAGGCGTACGGGCCGGGGGGGGCAAGGGGGGCTGCAGCCCCCCCAAATTTTGGACGACTCAGATTTTGGGGCAGCAAGAGAAAATTTGGGCAAAGCCAGTTTTTAAAGACGTTTCCATGTTTTTTTTATTACTCTAAAGAGACAAATATTTTCTATTTTAATCTGAAAAAATCCTGAAGTCAGCGGAATAATCCAGTTACATTCTCTCGAGACACTCACAGTGGTTGCCTAGCGCGTGATGAGTTTCTGGTTATAGGGAAGGGTATCATTTGTTGAATTACATATTTATAGTTTTTTATTGGTGAGCACTGTACTGCACTGCACTGACTGGAATGGGCTCTTTCCAGTCGTGAATTGATTAGAATAAATTTCCGCATATCTTTCTAGAATCATCTCAGCAACAGTGGGTCTGAAAATGAAGAAGTGGCTGACTAGTAATCCGCTCGAATTACGAGAAGAATATTAATTTTTTTAAGAAATCTATCAAGCAATAATTTATTAAAGTAGACCGAAATGTTTACAAAACCGCTAACAAGAGCCCCTCGATACATACTAATGAAATCCTTCTCTCTAGCAATCGGCCGGAGCCATATCCATGATCATATCTTTTACACACGTTTTTAAAAAGATTGAAGCTACTATGAGGTGCAATTGCATGTCAAAAGAGCTTCGTTTTCTACAAATAACAGCCAAACATCAAGATTTTTTCCCCATATTTATAATGATAAAACCTTCATCCCAAAATATCCCAATAACGCTCCTATAGATTCCGTTTTAACTTCACGAACATCGAGGCGACTATTGGAGAAAAACGTTTCCGTGAACAATTTTGTAGGAATAGTTCCCAGTGCGGAGAAATATTGCAGCAAGTAAAATAGACAATGGCGTCATTTCGTTGCTATGACAATTACGATGTCATTAAAACCCTGCTCATGATAAATTTTCATCTTCATCTAATAAAACTGTGGTAGCAGTTTTTCCAAATGTTTGTCTATGGCGACGTAGTTATTCTCAAAATTGGGAGGTATTGACCTTTATATGCCAGTACGGCCTACGTTATTGCATCGTATCGCCTTCGTTTCTTGTCTACTGTTTCGTAAAAATTTGGGCAACTTGGGAGAATTTTTTGGGCAAAGGGCTTAACGCCCCCCGTGGCAAAAAATTGCCCGTACGCCTATGTTAGCGCCGAAGAGAAAAATTTATAAAACGTCTATGAAACATTTAAAAATACATAAATTCCCTCTCAAAAACGTAATTGTCTTGGCCATAGAGTGCAAAATGTACCTGAAAATTCAGCAAAAACTTCACTGCCTTGGTTGCATTTCAAAACAGACCATGCGCTCCGTCGTGAAGAAAACAAGGTTGAATTCCTCGAAGGACGATTTCTTGATGAAAAGCTTCCCTTCCTCCACAAAAAGAAAGCTGAGCATTCTTTTGAGCTTTCTCTTTCCATTTTTTGTCTTTTAACGGTGTATTTTTAACCATGAAATGCAGCACTCTTGTCTTAAAATATCTTCATGGTGATCGCCCGGCGGCCAATTTGTTGAAAATGGCTATCTGTCACTAAGGTTTCCAAATATGGTAAAAGTGAATATTCACGAGCATTGAACGCGAGTTACACGTTTCAACCCCTTATGAGTTTCTGGTGGAACTGTATGTTCACTGTAGGTTGACTCAATGTTTGGTTTACACAAGATAGATTAATATTCTCTCTTGGTTTACATGTGATGGCGAACCCTTTAGGAAGCCTGTTGTTGCTGTGGTAGTAAATATAATTTGACTTGAGATGTTCGTAACAGGTGAGTTTACGTTTTGTTCGTTTTGCTATGATAAAAAGGTCTCGTTATTCCGGGTCGTTGTTCCGGGTCTGTGAAGTCCTTTAAAATATATAAGGCAGTGGATGAATGTTCATGCTTTAAGCGATAAAAATTAGTGCTGACGTTTGTAGATGCTCAAGCATAGAATGTTGATTACACGGGATCGAAGTGAGAGAAGAAATTAAATTGTTGGTGTCTTCGGTCTTGAACTGGCTAGCCTGGGGTTGTCGGTGTGAAAGCCAGAGCATTGTTGTGGAGGAATCCTTGTATCTTGGGTAACGGCTTTCAAGTGACGTCACAAAAATCCAAACTCCAAAATCGCAAGGCCTTTTCAGCTTTTATCTCCATCTAGCAAAAAATCTCTTAAAAATAAACTCCTGTGCAATTTTCAACGTGGTAGTGTTTTCCGTTTTAAAAATACTGCTCTTTCTAATTCCCAAGTTTACTCCGCGTGAAATTAATATGGCGACCGAGTGGGCCGTCACATGTGCTAAAAAATAATTTTATTGCATGATGTTATGCCCTTTGAATGGTGAAAGTAAAAAGAATGTGTTTCGGAGAATAATTTGCTCGTTCACAGTAACTGATCAAATTTGTGGCGATAGTGAAAACAGATGTTTGCCATGTTTGCATTATTTCCGGCCGCCAGAAGAGCAAAAATATGGCCAAATATGGCGTCCCCATAGTGAGCCCTATAAATTTCTGTTACACATTTTAAAGAACAACTCAGCAGCGGAAAACTGCTCAGACGTGAGACTTGGCCAGGTTGTTAATTTATCAATATTCTATAACATCTGAAATTCTTGGCTTCAGATATTCTACGGTTTTGATTTTAGTTTACGATGGCGCGACAGTGAAATTAAACCACCAATACAATGCCCTTATATTGATATTACAATACCATATTGCACGCTATCCTTCAGTTGCGTATTCCTGGGTGGCTGTAATATTGTAATATTGTTATATACTTTCTTTTAGTTTTAAAATTTTGCAACTGTAACAAGTGTTTTGTAAATAAACGACCATTAAAAAAAAAAACAGTATTCCCAGGTGGCCTAGGGCGAGTGCTTGTTTTCACACGAAAGAGAGGCTGATGCGGGTCACTTCTTGGCAAGAAGACAAACAAACATGAAAAACTGCGGCTGAGTTGCCTGAAAACGAGGCAAATCTTAAAGGTTTAGGGTTTCGATGGGCTCCAAACCTACTTACAGGCCTGGGAAATTATTGTTTTAAACAGCAAAAGGAAGGTCAGCTCTTCGTCACCGAGAAAAACAACGAGCGTAACCAGAAAGGGTTGGTGAGCGATTTCCATAAAAATGCGAAGGTGGTCTTGGCAAAATCGTCAAAACATGGCAAAACCCTGAATTCATTTTAATGTTAATTTTCAGTCATCGCCATATGAAACTCCTTGTTAACAAAAGGTCTCTCATATTTCCAGAGGTCACGCCCACAGTAGATCTCGGTCAAAATATTCGTAAAAAATGTAGTTTTTCCTTTCGTTATCTTTTTGTTTGAAGATTCATGACAAGTTACCTCCGGAATTCGAAAATTACACGTTTAACACATATCTTTTCCTTTGTTTTGTTGCCGATTGCTGAAAAAAATCCACGGACTTTGGCGAGGCTTTTGGCAAGTTGAGTGTTTTACTGGGGCATAGTTTCCTAGTGGATACTGGGATCGCTTAGTTACCACCAGATTTAAAAAATGTATAATATTCCGCGCGTTTCGGTACCAATTTCATCAATATTGATCAAGATTTTTCCACGGACTCATGGCCCTGAAGTTTTACTTGGTCGCGTCTTTGCTGCTGCTGGTTCTGTCTTTAATACCGGGCAGCAAAGCAATTGGCAATGCGGATGGAACGGGAAGCAACGGTTCCTTTATTCCGACACGAAATGAACAAGTAAGTGTGCCTATTAATATTATCGTACTTCTGTGAACCTTTTATCTCCGTTTGAAGGTTTGGCTCAGGTACTGAGGCCTAGGATGTGAATTGATACAAAGGTACTATACCAGCCGTGAAAATATTGTCAGGTTAAAATCAGATTTGCGTTTTGAATAAATAATTTCCTATAATATTAACTAGCCGGGGTCTACATTTTATTTCTTTCAGCTTTCTCATTTATACATTATGGCAAGGAGACTAAAAACGCAGAAATCGGTTACCAGTCCACCACAGCCGCTTTCGTGAAAAGAACTTTTGAAGAATCGCGATGTTGTTGTTAACAGCCGTATTCTAAACGTCTTCAAAAAGAAGATTTCAGTTCTGCAAACGGCTTAATTATAGACGTACGAGCAAGGCAGGAGGAAAATCACTGGCAAAGTTGCTAATGGACGGAAAACCGGACCGAACTATCAATTCGAAAATTTACTATTGTAGTTGAGGTGCAGAAGGTGGAGACACAGTGTGAAATCCTTCGAGGTCAAATAAAGAACCATAGTCACACCACTCATCTGTATCTTCGCTAAAACCTTTGTAGTGTGTTTTGATCCTTTTCTTCTCTTTATCGACCTCGCGAATTTCAGTTTCATACACTCGGTTGTCCTTTTGTTCTAAGCTTTAAACACTGGTATTAATTATTCATTTAGCTTACATTGTTTATCGAAACATTCAGTCACATGTAAAAAAAAAAAATTGACATGCATTTCCACGTGACCAGCCGCAACCAGGGTTCTTTCTCGTAGCAAGAGAGAGAATCCTGGGAACGAGATTTAGCAAAGACGTCTGGTTAAAGAAAAGCTCTCTCGGTCCCTGTGGCTTTCACCAGTTTAAAGATTTTAAGCAGTGAAAATTGTGTTTATGCACATGTAAATTAGCTAACAAGAAAAAAGAAGGCATTTTTATCCCAGAAGTGAAAGCCAGATGTCTTTGTTGATTTTCGGCCGCCATATTGGTGTCCCATGTTTGTACACCAGCACGGCGTCTCCATAAAAAGCTTTACAAAATTGCTTGAAACTTTTTGGGGAAAAAAAAACAACAACAACAACAAATGGTGCACCGCACAGACTTGAGACTTCGATAGGTTGTATGTTTTAGAGTCTTCTATAATATTTCATTTTCTTGACTGGCTTCTTTCATTGAACGATTTCAATTTTTTTTGTTCATTCCGTGATATATGAACAGCCCTATACCGTCGAATCGATGGTATATTGCTCTCATCTTCCAAATATGGTAAGCGCCAAATGGTTATGAAGAATATGCCGGGGGATAGGAGCAAATGAGAAACGGTAGAACATTTTGGATGAATAATAATGCAAAATAGCTTGAGGTGGGGAGCCAATCAGATTGCTCAAAATGCTGAGATCGCTGAGTGGTTTATAATACATTTCATATACATCTAATTGCCAATAACGTACGTTGTCTCAGAAAAATGCTAAAAAGAAAAATGAAAAAAACGAAAAAGCCAAATGAGAATTAATTAGGCTCACTAATCATTTATAAACCCCTTTAGGCTCCATCCGTTTTACCCTGTGAGCAGAGGTTTCTCTCTTGCATGACTTTTGACGTTTACGAAGTCGTTCGCGTCTTTTTTCTGTCGCGTAGTTGGTTTGTTTGTAAAAACAAACGTACAAACATAGACAAGAGACGCGAACGACTTCGCAAACGATAAAAGCCAGACGGAATCCACCAGGAAATTGAGTAATTTTAATTTTTAGCAAACAAAAATCTTGTACCAGAATAATTTAAAGCATATTGCATTCTTTTTAACATTTTTCAAGGGCTAAAAGTGTAATTAGTCACCTGTAATAACACCAAAGAAAATTTCTTATGGGAGCCCGAGAAAATGAATGTCAAATTTCACAAAATTACATCTTACACATGAAATTTTCAGAATTTTACTTGTCTTTTCACAATTCTTGTGAAATTTGACAATCATTTTCTCGGACTCCCATGAGAAATTTTCTTTGGTGTTATTACAAATGACTAATTAAATCTTTAGCCCTTGAAAAATGTAAAAAAAGAATGCAATATTCTTTAAATTATTCTGGTACAAGGTTTTTGTCCACTGAAAATTAAAATTACTCAGTTCCTGGTGGATTCTGTCTTAATAACTTTAAATGCAGTATAAAGATGAGGGTGATCCTGGCTCTAGCTACTGAACTCTTAAAACTGTAAGTGGAGTAATAAAAGCGACGTTATCATAGTGACCTCTTTTTATACGGACACCTCTCTAATACGGACACTTCGCTCTGTCGCTTCGGTGTCCGTATGAGAGGTTCGACTGTATTCGAGTCTAATTCTACAGTAAACAAGACGAATCGCGCTATCTCTATCAACTGTAAGATTTCAATGTAATCAAGGTCAGTTCACAAATAAGTCCTATGCGCCCTGTTCCATTGGACGGGTATGTCGCAAATTTATGGACCCTAAAGTGGTTTATTAAGTCACGTTTCCTTTTTTCCCTTTTCCGTTTTTCTATCACAGCCGTTATTGCAATTAGGTGTATATCATGTTTATATACACTGTATATATCCGAAGATCTAAAACAGTGAAGAAAGTAAATTTTTTTTTAAGTTTTAAAGTTGATTTATATTAACTGTCTTTTTACAGTGTCATTCCATGCCATGACAGCTGGCTGGTTCAGTTAACTGACTTGACTGTGGACTGTATCACAAGCGGGGTCCTGGGCAACACTCGATCCAAGTTGTAACACCTCTAACATTATTACTCTGAGTTATGTATCTCCGACGCCTTCTTACGCCCCGAAGATTTCAAAAAGCTGTAAAGCGTTTGATTTTCGCACTAACTGCATGCTTGATCTCGTTTATTCTATTCTTCAGTAAATTTTGGGGAAGACATAGCGACAATACTGTTAGGGAATTCTCCGCGTTTCCAGGGATGATCAGTGGCTCTGGCCAACAGGATCTCCGTTATGGCGACGAGAATACTGTTGCAGTACCTGTGTCAAACGCAGTTCTTAATGTTCACGTTTGGCGAATGCAATGCGGTTCAAACGTTGCATATTTAAAAAAGTCACTGTTCTTTCCAAAATATCCTGATCAGGAGAAGTTCATCAACGAGTTTCAGGTTGAAGACGACAGCGTGCACTACGGTCAGAAAATCTTTGGATATTTACATCCACAAAGTAATGGTTTGTATCGTTTTGCGATCGCCTCTGACGACACTTCGGAGTTATGGATAAGTACAGACGAATATCCCGAAAATAAACGACTAGTTGCCCGTGTGTTTAGTGAAAAAGAAATAGCTTGGACTCGTAAGGACGAGTTAGATAAATATCCTGAACAGAAAACCAAAAAGCCACTCTATCTTCAAGCTAATACGAAATACTACGTCGAGGTTTTACACCAACAAGGCATAGACAAAGGGTTCGTGCGTGTATTTTGGACTATATCTGACAAAGATGAAGATTTTAGACTCATCACTTCAGAGTATCTCTCGCCATTTTTGCAGAATACAACGCATACAACTAAGAAAAAAGTAGCACTCCACAATGTGCTTTCGCAGCGATATCAGCAAGAGTTTCAAAAACAATCCGACCGAATCAGCAGCAAATTTGTCAAGTTTTATTCTCTGCCTTTCATTTCGAAAGCTAATTTTCTAACTTCCTGCTATTACAATAGTAGTTTTGTACCAAGAACTAAAGTTCGTCGCAATAAAGGCGTGACAATGGTGTTTGAGTCCAGTGTTTTCCCACCAGACGATACGCAGATGTCAAACGCCCCCGAAGTGGGGAGGTGGGGCAGTCCAAATCGAGTCGCCGACAGCGAGGTAATTCGGTCAGTCGTGCATAGCCTGGTTGCTGCACTTCGTCTCAGTTCCTCAAAGTAAGTTAAATGAAAATTTCGTTAAATGTTTTAAGATATACCGTATTTCCTCTGATAAGCGCCCATGCTCTAACAAGCGCTCTCCCCCGAATAAGCGCCTACCCTGTAGCCGAAACACAGTAAATCTGGGTACTATTTGGTGTAAGACTGCCCACCGCCCAGCACATGAGACCGCGGAGTTGGTATGTGTTCTTCAGTGCTATAAGTATTAAAGCCTACCGGTGCGGCTTAAATTTATTTATTTCGGTGGAGACGCTTCATTTTCAAGGTGCTAGCCGGTATTGCTACAAAAACCAGTCTGCCAACACTGATGGGGGAGCTCCAGCATGCGACGCACTAAAAGAGATAAGAAAAAAGCGTTCAGTTGGACATTTTAAGCTGACAGCGAAGCTAAAAGGCACGAAGAAAATGAACAAGAATGTTCACTCATTGCCCTTGCATGTGTGCACTAGGCCTTTTCATATCTAGACGTTGTCGCATGACAGTAGACAGATGAAGCAAATTCAACGCTACGATTATCTCGTACCCAGATCTCTTGTTGACGAGAGATCTGGGCACGAAATTAACTCGACGACGGTAACGATGGCGCGTGCAGTTCAAAATCCTTATCAAACAGTGGTAGAGCGGCAAATTGAGCACTAGAAGTCACGTCAACTCCTTTCTGCGACAATAATCTCGTAACCCAGATCTCTTGTTGACAAGCCGAAGGTGCGAACTGGTCAAATCCGATTTGTGTACTTGATCGCCCGTCAGAAATGCAACAGGCGATGAAAGAGCACATGCTTGAAATAAATCATAAAAAAACAGGCCCCAATTTTTCCAATCCCCTGACACTTCATTCATTGCAACGGCTGCATGCCTTTCTCGCATGCGATCATAATGCTTGTGGTAACACAAGTCAATAGCATGTTTTCCTTGACAAGTATTCTACGCTGAAGTAACAATAATTCTTACATCGACGCCCGGGGGGGGGGGGGGGGGGGGGGTGGGGGGGAGGGGAACTCCGCATATGAAAGGGGTGGGGATGCTCTTCGTCTCGCTTAGGGGTTTAAATTTCGGATTTTGGTCTGACTTAGGGTGTTCTGGGCAAAACGTCATCATATTTCGTTTAGGGTTGCACTTGAAAAAATATAAAAAAATCCATATTGTCTGTGTTTTAACATGGTCTCTTTTAGGGGTCGAAAAAACTTGGGCCACGCCCAGATCGGTCTCCTTAAGGGGTTTAATTCAAAATTTCCGACGAGCATCCCCACCCCTTTCATATGCGGACTCCCCCCCCCCCCGGGCATCGATGCTTGACTGATGATCCCTTTGTTTACAAATTCTTCTAGCGTTTCTTTCACCTTTTCTTTTCCTTTCAGGAACTACACTTTGAAGAGAATTCACAAAGTTCTACAAAAACCAGATCCGGTTTATGGGGACCGTTTTTCAGTTGATCTGGAACTTGGCCTTCCTCACACTGAGAAATCATATCGCTTCTCTGAGCACGTGTATCAAAAAAAGGGAACGAACAGTTTGTGTCTTCCCATGGGAATCGAGTGGAACAGAAACGTCACCGTTTACATAATACTCCCTGTCAAAGATCAGGGAAGATGGGTCTATCATTTCATCAATGGTCTCACGGTTGCCAGCTTATTAACAGGTGATAAGAACTTCCACGTTATTGTTGCTGATTTTGAAAGTCAAGATATCGACTTTGCCAAAGCGTTCGACACTGCCCTTCTGAGGAGCAGGCACACTATTATCAACTTGACCGGTAAATTTTACAAGACCCTGGCACTGAACAAAGCTGTAGAGCAAGTACCAAGTGCGCATGATCTGTTGTTCTTGTTTGATCTTCATATCGATGTGCCCGTTGACATTCTGGACAGCGTGCGAAAGGTGAGTTGACACGTGTTGTTGTAGATCGTTTTCACTTGGAGTCACGGCGGCCATATTGGTGTTGCAAAACAATGAAACCGCGGCCATTGCACGTTGGTGTACCAAGACAATCCTGTGGACGTTGAACTCTTTTCTCACGAAAACGCCTTTTATTCTGTTTCAATAAATTACCAAAGATGTTTGCCTCGTGAGTGAAAACGCTCCATAACAAGATACACTGACTTCTTTTGCGGATAACTTGTTATTTTGTCTCGAAATACTGATATAGCGTTTTTGCCTACTCGTAGCCAAAAATCTAAATGCCGAGTGTCTGTTGCATCTTAGAGTGCTGAAAATGTTGTGGTCATTTCTGTTGGAAAATGGGTTATACCAAATTCCTTCGGACCACACTGTCAGAATTCTTGTTACGTTTAAGTAACAAGATCAAGTTTAGTTTCCTTATTTTCAACAGAACACCATAGAAGGAAGAATCGCTTTCTTTCCCACAGTGGGACGTTTAGACTGTCAAAGTACATATATTGATCATCAAGGCCATTGGGAGATGAACGGTTATGGTCTTCTTGCTGTATATAAATCGGACTGGATACGTTTTGGCGGTAAGTTCAAAGAAAATCGTTATTTTAATACCGTCCCTGCTGAACCACGTGACATACATTTGAACATTTTTTTGGCTCCGATCCAAAAATAAGAGAACTGCAGAGAGCCAAATTTTCATTTTGAGTTACTAGACGATAAAGTGTATTTTTTACATGACTTTATGTAGATACCCTGCGTTGCAGACGTGATGAAACCTCGGTACGTAAGTAACGTTTCTTCGCCGAGGTCTTTGTTCTGGGCCCACAACGGACTCAACAACTTAGCGGAAATGCGTTTTGAATTTCCTTTCAACTTTACTGGCAAATCGACTACCGTTAAGTTCCTAAAGTAACGACGCCCCGAAAATAGTGGATAAAATTTCATAGGTGTTAGCAAATGCCAAAAGTAGCGACCCTGAGAAAGTAGCGACTTCAAAAGTGATTTCCCTTCTTCAGCTAGACATAACGAAAATCATAGTGCTGTTACAACAAGCTTTACGAAACTGACGGGTATAATGATCATTGACATTCCCTTATGTAACTCAAAACGCACAGTACATCTTTTTTTATGCTCAAAAAGTATTCCTTTCGTCTATGAATATCCACCCCGTAATCAAACAATTCTTCTGAATATTTATTTAAAAAATAATAACATAAAAATAAGTTTCTCCAAATAAAACGTGTGGATGTTTTCACAATTGTCGCGATGTTATTTTTATAACTTTGTACGGCCCATGTACAATACAGGTTTAAGCTACCCGAAAGTAGCGATAGGAAAAGGCTGCTAATCCGAAAGTAACGAGGGTCGTTACTTTCGGAACTTTACCGTCTGACTTCTTTAAAAGGCCAATTATGACGGTACTCAAATGCAGGTACACTGTTGTATATCGATCTGCCCGTTGACATATCGATATGAACAAGGGTTTCGGCGCTGTTTCGCAGACCTTACTAACCGTGGATTGATTATGTCTACGACGCAGGCTATATGTAGAAAGATCCAAGGAATTTCCCTGTTAAACTTATCAGTTATTATTATTCATTCAAAATATTTCCCCGATTCTGATTGGCTAAAAGCACACGCATAATTCACCATAACCAGTTTCTGATGACCAAATTTGGAAGAATTTTGTGTTTAACGAGGAAATGACGTCAAAAATGCAGTGTTCGTGCAGGTTAAGGCACCGTTAACCGAGAAGACCTGGGGACGAGGTTGAGTTGTTTTGCTTGTGAACTTGAAAAATGGCGGACATTTCACTCGCTTCAAGAGTAAGAACTATGCGAAAAAATAACTAAAAGCATGGCAAGAACAGTAAGAAGACAACTCGAAGGGCGACATCTGCTATTCGGAGAATATTTGCGGAGCTGGACAAACCTAAACGTGCACTATCGAAGATGAACTTAACATCGATGGATCGATGGAGGTAAGCATGTTTAAGCCATGTTTTTAAACTAGGAATTATTTTGACTGAATAATAAAACAGTTATTGAATTCGGCTTTCGTATCATATAAAAGAATTATGGAGATCTCGGAGGGTGTTATCCGCCTCGGCCTAAGGTCTCGACGGATAACACCCTCCTCGATCTCCATAATTCTTCATAAGATACTCAGCCTTATTCATTAATTGTTAATTATTTAAACTACAGTTAGCCTGCTAGCAAGCTCTCCGGGACGCTCTGACTTGCTTGAAGGCTCGACCACAGTTAGTCAGGTGAGATGATCAGTAAGAACAAAGGCTATTCGTAAAACATATTTCAGAGGTTAACGCGCGGAAAGATTTAACTGGCGACCTTCCAATTTTTCGCATAGAAGTAGTCCGTTGACGTTGTATTCGTTTTCAATACATTAGATTTGTTTAATACGTACACTCGCCTCGCACGTTTCAATGTACATTAAGTAAGTATTTTTCCTCGGTATATCGGTATAACATGCGAGTAGTTCTAATACAATAAAGCATGTAAAGTTTGGATCAAATAGAACAGTGTGATTTATTGTTACGATTGGAGTCACACATTTTATTTGTTTGCACTGGCGCATCGTGAGAGCGCTGTTATGTGATCCATGTCCTGAAAGTCCAATAGCGGTTTGTATTTGGGAGGGGGGGAATTGCAAGATAAGAGAGTTGTAGCCGTTTGTCTTGTCATTGAGTACAATCGTAACTTTTAACTGCTTAATTTTGAAAGGAATGAATGCCGAGGAATTCAAGTACAAATGGGGTGGAGAAGACTGGGACCTACTGGACCGCATCGTGAATGCTCAGTTGGAAGTTGAAAGGATTAAGTACCCAGGCCTCTATCATCATTATCACACCAAGCAGGAAATGTGGAGTTAATGTACACAGCAACCGGGCCTGGTTCGGTTAGAAAAGTGCTAAGGCGCCGAGCAAGTCTGCAACTGGTCATGGAAGTGTTGAGCAGTGATGGGGAAAAGATCCTGTGAAATATCACGGAGTGTAGTATTTGACAAATCCAGTGTTCATTCATAGTTCTGAATACGTCATAGTGATTTCACAGCAAAGTATATTTGACTAGTCTTCGATCGTTATCACAGATCGACACAGATTACAATCACCGAGCAAGTTTCTGTAGCGTGATTTCACAGTGGACCTGCACCGTTCTAAACCCCTTATTTCACTGGCCCCGTTTAATCTGCAATTCCATTGTTTTCAGGGAGAGGGGCATTGTTTTGTGACAATCCCTATTGTTTTCCAGCTAATCAAAAACAATCTCTCAAAAAGGTGCGGGATCGCCCGATTTCCAAACATAAAATTGTGTTTTATCAACGACACTGACTTGATTTTAGCACCGTCAAAGGTTGGAAAGATAACGTATTGAACAATATTCCTTCGTCAATTTGAGTTAACCTTTTATTGTGGGAAGTTAACTTATTCAACTCCGTTGACAATATCAAAGCTTAGTGTTTAAAAAAATTTAGTCCTCCACAACAATAATATTCGTTATAGTTACATATTCTTTAGCTTTTATTAATTTTTCACTTTTAAATAGTAAGGACAAAACAAAAACACTGCAAAAAGTTAAGAAATAACTCAAAAAACACTATACAAAACACCAAGTATCCAAACAAATTTCGAATAGAAACATTCACAATGCCATCAACAAGCGAAAAGGAAAAAAAAGTATAGTTACACGTGTTTTTGCTTAAATGCTGAGCGAAAAACTTGCGTTCATCATTTATCTAGGTTTTTATTAGACTATTCACAGTCCCCTATCTTTAAGTAAGATCGTCGAGATTGAGCGCTCACCGTCACTAGCAGCCATTTTGTAATTGGTTTCAAATGTACCCAGTAGAGGGGGAAGGAAACCGTCTCCCACCTCTTAAGTAGATGTTAAGTAGATGTGATAGTCATCATCAAGCTAGATTTGGTTAAGATGTGGACAGTGAACAGTCGAGGTTTTTCTTGTTAAATAATTTTTGTTAGGCGCATTTGAACACAATGCCATTTATCCGCCATTAGGCTAATGAGCTCGCTGCTCGGTGTAGACACAAATATTTAAGCTTTTATATTTTAAAAACCAAACAAAAAATTATTTTCCTTCTCTGCCATTGGGGGCACGGCCAAATATTGAAAAACTTACAAGTGACAATTTTTATTTAATATTTTCTAAACTTTAAGTGAGTTGTAAGAGCAAACACTTTATACTGAGCTCTGTACGTGAGCTGTTATTAATTAAAAATAAGCATCAGCAAAGAAATAATATTAAACATCGAATTGGCCATGATAATTCCTTCTCTACTGTAATTTGCCTGTGTTAGAACAACTAAAATAGTTATGTATCAGTGAAAGATCGATGAAGAACAGCTAATTTAAAACCCTTACAATCGCTCTTCTTGTTGTACAAAGCAGGCGTATCAGGGGCCAGAAGTTCAACGACGTTTTTGACTAAGTGATTAAAAAAACGATGGCCTTTTGGGAACGACGTTGGTTGTCTACTATTTACATGGGTAAACCGGGCAATTCAAGGTTCGGGGAAAATGGTAAACAACATTCATTAGGACTTGTAAATTCATTCGACAGTCGTGTATACCACTGGGACGTGTGGGCAAGTCTAAAATCCCCCTTTCCCGGGAGGGGAGCGAAACATACAAGCAAAGAAACAAAACGGAAGAGAGGGAGACACTCCTCCCAGCACCCCCCCTCTAATTTTTGTGTGCTTTAGCTGGCTTTAGTTTGGAATTTACCCTATCTCTTTTTCCAGAATTCGATTTTTTTTAAATTCATATTACGAATTCTCAAGTACTTCATCACTGACGAAAATTATTTCGTCGTTAAATCATGAAAACAAACTTGATAATCTGTACTTCATGTATGACTTCATATAATGTGAGATGCCCCTAACTTGGCTCTTTCTACGTTATAATTTGGGGACTGGGTCGATTTTTGCTTATCGCAGGGGTGGGGGCGGAGGGGTGCGTCGGAGGTTTGACGAGGGGGTCGTTAATACAGAAGATGAAGTCCCCAGATCTTAGATCTCCATAAGAACCAGGCCCCGGTTGTTCAAACGTTGGATCGCGCTATTCACCGGACTGAAATCATTATCCAGCGGATACTTTTACGCTGCATAGTGATTTATCCGGTGTATAGCGCTATCCCATGTTTGAACAACCTGGGCCAGAGGTTTTATCTCTGCTACCCTTAACGCCTTGAAAAGGAACAGATCGCTGAGTAAAGGGTTGATGGTAAGTGTCTGTTGTAAGGATTTTACCGTGGCAAATTTTCCTTTCGTAAACGTCGCTGCCATTTTTGAGACACTTAGACGAAAATTTTTGACCTGTTATTGAGTGTCGTTTCTATTAGAAAGAAAGAAGATCGCAATCCAGTGTCAAACCCGCACCTTTCGTAACCTAATCTCTCGTTCGTATCTTTACATTACCACACCGAGCCGCCAGAATTCCGAAAAAATTTAAGTGCATAAACTAGCAAACTGTCTTTCTTAACTGATACCTCGAGTTTGCGTTGGAGGACATCCGGGGAAACGACAACTCCCAAGGGTAATCTCATGATTCGGTACCTCCCGGAAGGGGTATAAAGATGCACAGTAGGCTGGATGGGTAATCTAATTCCACGTGCCAGTACCCTTTCTTTGCATCTACAACGGAGAAGTTCTTCTTCCCACGGAGCAGAGGTAGCTTCATTGATGATCCTGGTATATGTCCTGGTAGTATTCTCGATGTAAGTTATTGTTTAGATCCCTTGGATCGAGACACAGCCTTACTTTCTACTCTCCATCAGGGGTTTCTTTGATCTTGCACACGATAGAATTGATGCAGTCAGTCGGTTGGGGGTGATGATGTCATCAGCGATCACTTCGTTAAGTTCAGCTTTTACAAGATAAGTATATGGACTGGGACTGTACGCGTGAGTGAACCAGAGGTTGGATATGGTACTGCCTCGTACTTGAGAAGAGAAACTGTAGTAGGAAAAGTCTTGGCACAGACACGAACTGTAGAAGGGCGGTACGACTCTTGGCCATGATAAAGAAGCAATCAACTCTTCCTTCTACAGTTTCTCTTCTCAAGTACGAGACAGTTCCATATCCAACCTCTGACGCATCGCTGAAGTGATGCAGTTCTAAGGTAGTATCGAGCGAACAGCCACCAGGAAAATAGCAACGCGGAATAGTCACACGATTGAGCAGTGTCAAGTTCTCCTTCCACTTATTCCAGTCCTTCGTCAAGTCTTCAGGCAACTTCTCATCCCAAAGGAGCTTTAGCTACCAAGTCTTCTGTAAGACTCTTTTTGCCGGCAACTGGACTGGTCCAATCATACCAAGAGGATCAAAGATCGAGCTCAATGTAGACAAACACCTTTGCCGTGTGTCATTCCCGGGTCGACCTGATGGCGGCGATGTCTTGACAACAAACGTATCGGTATCAATGTTCCATTGTTGTCTGAGGGCTCTCTCTATAGGAAGTTTATCGAGGTCAAGATTCTTGATTGTTCTTTCCTTGGCTGGGATGGCAGCCAATACATCTTTGTCATTTGAAATGAATTTAGTCGGGCGAAAATTCCCTTTGCGTAACATTCCCATCAGTTCCAATGATGAATGCACTGCCTGTTCTGTCGACGGCTTCGAGAACAAACTATCATCTACATAGAAATTTTTCATGACAATTTCACGAATTTCTTCTCCAAAGGCAGCCTCGTTGTCTGCAGCAGTCTGCTGTAATGCCCAAGCAGCAATGCATGGCGAATCTGCCTTCCCGAACAAATGTACGGTCGTCTTATAGTCACTAGGTGGTCCGTCTAAACTACCATCCCACCACAAGAATCGGATTGCGTCTGTGTCTTCCTCTCTGCAAGCCACTCCATGAAACATACTTTCTATGCATCAGAAGCTACTGCTACTTCATCCTTTCTAAACCGCATCAATACTGCTACTAATGTGTTGTTAAGCAGCGGTCCTTGTAGCAGTTCCTTATTAAGTGCGGTCCCTTCAAATCTCGCAGCTGCATCATACACCACCCTTACTTTAGACTTGTTTGGGTTGATCACTCCATGGTGGGGAAGGTACCAAGGGTGGATGCTCGTACGAGCCGCTTCTTCTTCCGACAATTTCACTGCATAACCCTTGTCTATGTAGTCATTCATGACTGTCTTGTAATGGGCGGCAAACTTAGGGCTACGTTGGAAACGCCGTTTAAGTTGCTGCAGTCGTTTCTCAGCTTGCACGCGGTTGTTAGGCAGCTCAGGGTTATCGTTTCTCCACAAAAGATCAACGTCATACCTTCCACCCTTCAGCTTAGTTGTTCCGTCTTTAGGATTTCAAGGGCTCTTTCGTCTTCAAGACTGTTCGAAGTGCCATCACTCCTGAATCCAAGTGATTCTAAAGCCCAGAACCTTTCAACTTGTTCGTGCAGTTTCATGTCTCGCTTGTCTTCAGCCCAATCAAATTCGAAGACTGATAGCAAAACAGGCTTGTTTTCATCCTCCTTTCCGTTGGTTGGTCCGGCTACGCACCATCCAAAGGGGGTCTTCATTCCGTATGGCTGACTCTGTGGACTGTCTCCCCAGCAATAATCAAGAATCAAATGAACTTGTGGTACGTGTTGACCAGTTAACACAGAGACTTCATTCGCATCGACAGCAGTATTTGGCAACTGAAGACCACTGAGGTGTGGCCAGGGAGACAAATCCAGTTGACTTGGGCAGTAGCGGTCCGACACATTTAAAATTTTCACTGTGAAGGCGTGATACACTGGGAAGGACGGACTGCCTTGGGTCGCTGAGCTGATCTGGAATTTTACCTTGCATAATTCAAGATTTTGGTCTCTTTGAGTGACAGTGTTTATGCTAACTTTCTCTGGAACTCCTTGAAGTTGCAGTTTGTCTACAATGTTAGAAGTGATCATTAAGCTAAAAGTAGCTGAGTCTAACATAGCATACGTAGTAAGTGGTCTCCCATTTTCAGCAGTCACTCTAAGTGGAACGACTTTGAGCAATACAAAGCTCCTACTGTTATACTCTGTCGTTGCATTGTTCACTGACAAATTGGACACTTCCGGGGAACTCTGCTCAGGATTGCCTTCAACATCCTCAATCTCATTTTTCGTCGAAATATGCAACAGCGAGTGGTGATCTTGTGGACGAGCACAGTCTTTCTCAGTACAACTGGTATTTTCAGAGCAGTTCCTTTGCAAATGAGTGTGAGACAGACATCGGTAGCAAAGAGACCTAAACCTTGCAAATCGTCTCCGCCAACCTAAGCCCTTAGAAAGGAACACCGAACACTTTGAGATAGCATGGGGTCCCTTGCAGACCTTGATTGCGGTTGCCTCCATTACTTCCTTGCTTACTAGAAGTTACTTTGTTCTCTGATTAACTCCGTTTTCTCGTGTCCGGACCTCTGTTGCTAGAGTGGGGATCGTCGGACCAGCCCTTTCTTCAAGTGCTTTTTGATTGGGGTTCCTGCCAACACTGAACTTTGTTTGTTGTTCACTGTTTCTGCCATACACCGGGTCGTTCTCAATTTGCGACTGTGCAGTAATAAACTTGGATAGCTCCTTTAAGTCCGGCTCTCTTCCAACCGACCTCTCGCAATACAACATCGCAGTCTTTCTCCACTTTCCTTGAAGGTGACCTGGCAAACGCTCATAGATGTGTCCGTACTTCCGAGTCCTTGTCCATTCTACAGTTTCCCAAGAAAGTCAACTTCATCGTTCAAAGGTAAATTCGTCGCTTCGCCCCCCTTTGTCACGTAGCCCGACTCTATTGGAAAGGTATCTAGGACTGTAGAATTTGCTTGTGGATTACAAGGCGAAAAATCAGTCTCCGAAATAGTCGCCGTTTCGCCGGCAGTAGTCGTTCCATCGCTTTCGATGTCAACATTCGCCGAATCGCACACTGACCCAACAACATGCACGGTTTCATGTATCAACACAACAAAATTCTTCATAGACGGAAAATATCTCAGACAATTTGCTAACGGTGAGATGCTCACTTCGTTGGCAAACTCCGCAAATCGAAGACTACAATAAGACTGACAAGACTCGATTCAACCAACAGTCCAACAGCAAAACGAAGTAACTCCACTCGTAAACTGGCGTTAACACTTTATTTGGGCAAAACAAACCAATCCGTACAAACAAGGATATATATAGTTCGGAAAACACCAACCAATTCGTACAAAAAAGGATATATATCCGTTGTCAAGCGTTAAAACGTCCTTACTTCGTGTGAATCGCTCCAATATGATATATCGAGTGACTTCGTGCAAGAAGAAAACTCATCACGTGATCTAAAAGGACGGGAAACAAGAAAACAGGGTACCCAGCCGCAAAAAAGCGCTCTCCCCCAAAATAAGCGCCTACTACGTGGTGTCAGACTACCCAAAATGTCCCGAGCCACCGCCCAGCACATGAGACCGCGGAGTTGGTACGTGTTCTTCAGCGCAAAAATTGGTATTGTTTTAATCTATCAAAGTCTACCGCTGCGGCTTAAATTTATTTTTTTCGGTGGAGACGCTTCATTTTCAAGGTACTAGCCGGTATTCCTACAAAAACCAGGCTGCTAACACTGATGGGGGAACTCCAGCACGCTACGCATGAAAAGAGATAAGAAAAAGCTTTCAGTCCAACATTTTAAACTGACAGCGTAGCTAAAAGGCACGAAGAAAATGAAAGAAAATGTTTACTCATTGCCCTTGTATGTGTGCACTAGGTCTTTTCATGGCTGGACGTTGTCGCATGACAGAAGACAGATGAAGCAAATTCAACGCTATAATAATCTCGTACTCAGATCTCTTGTTGACGAGAGATCTGGGTACGAAAATAACGCGACGACAATAGCTATGGCCCGTGCAGTTCAAAATCCTTATCAACCGGTGGTAGAGCGGCAAATTGAGCACCAGAAGTCGTCTTCACTCCGTTCTGCGACGATAATCTCGTACCCAATTTTTCCAATCCCCTGACACTTCGTTCATTGCAACGGTTGCCTTTTTTGTATCTATCATAATGCTTGTCGTAATACCAGGCCATAGTATATTTTCCTTGACAAGTATTCTCCGCTGAAGTAACAATAATTCTTATATCGACGCTCGATTGATGATATCTATGTTTATAAATTCTTCTAGCGTTTTTTTAACTTATCTTTTTCTTTCAGGAAGTACATTTTGAAGAGAATTCACAAAAATTCTACAAAAATCAGATCCGGTTTATGGGACCGATATTCAGTTGATCTGCAACTTGGCCTGCCTTACACTGAAAAATCATATCGCTTCTCCGATCGGAGCACGTGTATCAAAAAAAAGGGAACGAACAGTTTGTGTTTTCCCGAGGGAATTGAGTGGAACGGAAACGCCACCGTATACATAATAGTCTCTGTCAAAGATCAGGGAAGATGCCAGCTTATTAACGGGTGATAAGAACTTCCACGTTATTGTTGCTGACTTTGAAAGCCAAGATATCGACTTGGCCAAAGCGTTCGACACTGCCCTTCTGAGAGGCAGGCACACTATTATCAACTTGACCGGTAAATTTTACAAGACGCTGGCACTGAACAAAGCTGTAGAGCAAGTACCAAGTGCGCATGATCTGTTTTTCTTGTTTGATCTTTATATCGATGTGCCTGTTGACATTCTGGACAGCGTGCGAAAGGTGAATTGATAAAGCCTCGTCACGTCCACCATGTTGTTGTCCCAGAACAATATAACGGCGGCCATTTGCATAGCTGCTAGCCACGTGAGTGCAAACGCTCTGTACGAGTTATAGTAGCAGGACACACTGTGTTCTTTAACGGGTAACTTATTATTCCTCTAAAAATGTCAAAAATCCTCTAAAAATTTATTAATACAAATACTAATCGATTCACATCAATAGCGTTTTTGCCTTCATTTCATCAAAGGTTTAAAGTCGACTTCCTGTTACGTTTTAGAGTAAAATGCTATTGCTATTTCTGTTGGGTCAAATAGGCTATACTAAATTGCTTCCAACTACACCATCTGAACTCTTGTTTCGTTTTAGTAACAAGTTCAAATTTATATTTGCCTTGAACAGAACACCATAGAAAGAATAATCGCTTTCTTTCCCGCAATGGGACGTCTAAACTACCACAGTACTTATATTGATCATCAGGGCTTTTGGCAGATGAACGGCTATGGTCTTCTTGCTGTATATAAATCGGACTGGATACGTTTTGGCGGTAAGTTTAAAGTAAATCTCACAGCTGAGGAACGTAATGTACCTTTGAATTTTTTTTTTTGGGGGGGGGGGGGGTGGGGGGGAGCGCGACTCAAAGAACAGAATTGCAGATTTTGAGCTACCAGACGATAAAGTGTAATTTTTTTTAAAGAAAACTTTATGTAGAAATATCTATCCAAGGAACTTCATGCTAAAAACTTGTCGGTTGTAATTTAAAACACAGTTTGCCTAAAATAATCAGAAACGACAATGGCCATTTATAACTCATATAAACCAGAGTTCTACCTCGGCAGAGATCAAGACTTTGATCACACTATATTGGACAGCTTTTGGCGCCGAGACAAAAGATATCAGGTTCAGTGTGAACACCTATCCAATATGTGACTCTCCTCTTTAGAGATCGACGAGGCGCATCTTCGCTTCGTCACAGAAATCGAGTCGAAATCACCGTTCTCATGCGTGAATAGAAGCCCTCCAGCGTTTTTACCCGATGTAAGGGAATCCAAACGTACAGCCTTGGATTCTGGATTCCACATCGTGGATTCTGCATTCAGTAAGTCGATAACAACTAACATTTTAAAAATAATTCTGAAGCGGAGAGGGGACCATTGTAAACGGCTGAGTATCGGTGCAAGCTCATACTTTCTTGACGGGTAAAAAGACGAGGGCAGAATGCTGAACAAATACGGTCATCTAATAGCGAGATTATGTAGGCGTGAACGGTGGTCTTGGCAGTGTCTTGGGATGAATATCGCCTAATTTTGACTATACAGTGAATGCGGAAAAACGCCGTATTGCAGGTCATCTTAACGTGCTCACTAAAATCAAAATGCTGATCGAATTGAACCCCTAGATTCCTTGCATGTTCACTCGGACTTATGAAATCGTTTCCGATTGGGATGTGGTCGAGGGGAGGTCGTGGACGAAATCTTGAACTGATAACTAAAAGTTCAGTCCTATTTTGATATCTTGATTTAGCTTAAGTTTATTGGGCCAGCATTCACTCTCCATTATATTTAACACATAGATCAACTTTCGTTTTCGAGCTAGATAAATGAGTAGGACAGTTAGACGTAAACGACAGACACAGCTGTGTATCATCTGCGTACAGATGGAATGGTATGCAATGCTTTCTGGCAATATCAACCAGTGGACTTATGTTGAGCGAATACAACATAGGACCCAACATGGATCCCTGTGGTTCTCCGTTCTGCCCACATTTCATTAACCATTGAATACCATTGACAGCTTACGCAAGTAAGGATATTCACTGATCGAGTAGCCAATCAGAGCGCGCGAAAAACACTATCCCTTGTTTTAGTATATACTAAATATAGTTAGTTATTTATTTATTCATCTATTTATTTGTAATTTATTACTGACTACTGTACCTATTATCTCCGCCCGGCCTCGACTAGCATCTGCTATTTGCGGGCGGAAATGGACTTTATGTAAATAAACGTAGATTGTTAATAGTAATAAAGTGTGTGTAAGTGTGTGTCACTTCTGTTTACGCTTGAACATAAATTTATAAACATTCGAATCGGAATCCGTTCTGCTTCGTACGTGCATCTTCTTTCGGCTCATAGCAAAAAATATAAGAAAAATTACAAAACTAGAAAAGAGAATTGAATGAAGTATAAAATAATCAACTTTCACTTTAAATGGAAACCTTAAATATTTGGAAAACCACCTTAAAAATCGGCAAAATGTAAGGATGTTTAGAAAATCTTTTTGCAAACGATACTAATTTAGATCCCAGACCTCTCCCGTCTCTGCACAAGCGCAGACTTTATTCAGCCCGTCCGAACTGGGCTTACTACGCAGCCCAATAATTCATCAAAACGACTAAATAAACACATGTCTCCGCTTGGGTTGTGGGGCAAAAACGCGTGACGAACCCTATAAAGAACATCTGCCTTGTTTTAATGTAGGGATAACATGTTTTTACATATTCGACTTCATCAAGTGAAAACAAAGTACAGCTGCAGTCTTGCATGAAGCTGTTGTTGTAAAGAAAGATATCAACATCTAGACGAAAAAGGTAAGTAGGACAGGGTAAGCCACTACAACGTACCTTTAAATTCAACTAAATTTACTTTTCCTCGCCGGTTAAGCGTTAGAGCGAAGGAAATTCCGAACTGTAGAACCACTATTATCGCACGTTGGGAATTTGACTACACTATTATAAATAGCTGGTGAGTAATGAGCACTTCGAATCGGGGATCTCGATTCTGTGTTTAGTTTATTCTTAGAGATATCAACGGGAAAGGTTAAAATTATGCTCTTTAGCAGGCATTTCTGAAGACACCTATTTGCGAAGGTTAGGATTTCAAGTTGGATTTCAAGTTAGCATTCGAGTTGGATTTTCGAGTTAGCTTTCGAATTGGATTCAGTTTCGAGTTTACCTTTGCTCCAGAGGCTAAGTCTGTTCTAGAAATACCTTGGATTAAATAAGCGTGTTAACGGTGTGATAATGCTCCCTTTTGTGCGTAGTTCGAGCGTCTCACTCACTACCCGCGAAGGTAACTAGTGTTGATCTTCCTAACGTCTACAGCTTATACTATCCCCAACTAACTCTTATAATAGTGCGTTTACGTGAGCGTCTCGGATGTGGGGTGATTGACACTATATGAAATGTTCACAGTGACTGATTATTGTGGACGGTTAGAGGTATGAGTTACGTTAAAATTGTGTTGAAGCGCCGTCGAATAGCTGCGCGAGAAGCATACTCACCATTTGAAAGTTGTTTTCTGTCACGTCGAGCCTGTGAGGTGGGGCAGAATAGATAGATTAGCGAAACTCCTAAGCCGGAAATTGTTTAATATTGTCATATATTGTAGAAGCAGGGCATGAAGATTGTAGTTGATCAAGTGTGTAGTTATAGTCAGATTTTAGTAGTTTCAACTGCTTTTGACATTCGAATTAAGGACGTCTTGTCCATTGTTTGTGGAACTGTATGTTCACTGTAGGTTGACTCAATGTCTGGTCTACACAAGATAAATTAATATTCTCTCTTGATTTTGTTGATTTGAGATGTTCGTAACGGGTTAGTTTAAGTTTTGGTCGTTTTGCTGTGATGAAAAGTTCTCGTTGTCCCGAGTCTCGTTGTCTCGTGTTTGTGAAGTCCTTTAAAATATATAAGGCAGTGGGACCGGGGTTAGGCTGAATGTTTATGCTTTGAACGATGAAAATTAATGCTGACGTTTGTAGATGTTCAAGCATACTGAATGTTGATTGCACAAGATCGAAATGAGAGAAGAAACTGTTGGTGTCTTCGGTCTTGAACTGCTAGCCTGGGGTTGTCGGTGTGGAAGCCAGGGCATTGTTGTGGAGGAATCCTTGTATCTTTGTGTGAGAGCTGAGAAGATGAATACAATACAAAGGAAGATGAGCCATGCTCTTATATTGAGTACACTACCTTATTGAACGCTACCCTTCATTTTACATTATAACGTCTTAGCTAGTCATTTATATGTAAGATCCTGAACAAGAAATGCCTTGTTTTTCGAAATATTGGCAACACAATATACGTATATGTATATATAACCAAACATTGAGTTGAAATTCTCGTCGGCTATTAGAGTGCTCAATAGTTGAACTAGAGCAATAGATAATAATGTAGTCGAAGAGCTGATTGCTTTCGATGAAGCATGAAACGCTGAGTAGCAATTAAATGTCTTGGACCAAATAATCCAGCCCTTCGACTACATTATTATATATTTATATCATATATATTCCTAATTGTAAAATCAGTCTACTTGCTTCTTTCCTTCGTTCAGAAAATTTCATAGCTGATTAGGTTCTTCTATTTTGTAACGCTGGTCCTTGCTTCCAAAACTGATCATTCCATTAACATCGATAACCGCACGGTCGTAATTCGATTAACTACATACGCCGGGGCTAACCGTAGCCTGTTCCAGACTCCAAGGTAGTATGGTAGTCGTGTTAGGCTTTGATAGCTTGTTCTCGGAAAAAGTAGCATAATATGCTACTAGTAAAGCTCATCAGGGCCGTAGCCAGGAAGAAACTACAACCGAGGCGAACACACGGTCCGTTGTACGAAATCAGCCGTATGAAATCTTAATATTATCAGTCTGATAAAAAAAATAAAAATCGACAGTATTTGGTAAAATTTTACCGAGGCGAGTGCCTCGGTTCGCCTCATACTGGCTACGGCGGTGCATATATTTCTAAAATTATGCCATAGATTTTTTCTGTTTCCTCTGTTTTTCACAGGCCTCTGTACTTCAATGACTGCGGCAAATAAGCATTTTTTGAATAAATTCTTTAACATTCATTAATATTCACCGAACTCGCCTGTATTAACTTAAACTGCATTCAAATTATTCGACTACAATTTGATACATGATGATTCCAGCTGCACCGACGTTTGTTTTTTTCATTCGCGCCTTTATATTTGAGTATCTGCGAATATTACTCGTCAGTTTTGTTCCACCACCTCCAACGCCAATAAATGTTCTCGCTGGATGCATGAACTAACTTAAAAAATCTAAATGTACGCACGATTGGTAGTACCAACTCATTGTATTTTACAGCAGCATTATAACGGCAACCGTTGGCTTACTAGAGAGCAAAGCATTTGGAACACTTTACTAATTCACCCTGAAATTTGCGGTCCGTAACTTGCTATACGGACCAAAATTTTTAAAGAAAATGCTCATTTCGGAGCTCCAAATCTCTTTAACTCGGAAAAAAGGTTTAAATAAAGTTATTCGACGCCTGTCAACCTTGAGGACTTGGATGTTGACTTTGGCCTTCAACATTTTAAACTGTGTTTATTTGTGAAAGAAGGCGGGGAATCTTACCGAAGAGGATTCTAGTCAGTGTTTTAAAATTTTATCGCAGTACACAGTTAAGAAGACGAAAATCGACTGGCAGAGATTCGAGATGTTTTGCCTAACAGAAAATGAGGAATTCGTTCGACAAATATTATAACAAACATAACTGCACCTGATCATCTTGACAAGCTTCTTTGCCATTTTCAGTGTTCTTTCAAAGACCAACGAAAGAAAGATAGAAGCAAGTTCGAGCCAGACACAATGTTCAGTTTCCAAAAGATTCCAGCGTCACATTAACGAGTGAATACTTACAGTGCTCTTAGTTTTGACCGAATAAACTTTAAAATATGTCTGTAAACCCTGAGGACTGGGATGTTGACTTTGCCTTTCCAAAATTTAACCTAGCTTTGTTTTAGTGAGAACGAAGCTGGTGTAGAAACTGAATCGTAACCTTACCGAGGAAGAGAATTCTAGTCAGTGTTTGAAAATTTTAACGCAGATCACAATTGAAGACGAGAATGAACTAGCAGAAAGAGAGGTTTTCCCAAAAAACAATTAACGAGCAAATCCTTCGACAATGACAACAAATTAAACTTACCTTGGAAAGCTTCTTTGCCTTTTGCAGTGTTTTTTTTTTCTACAAAGACAAACGGAGGAAAGATGGAAACGACTTCTAGACAGGCACTGTCCGGTTTCCAAAATACTCCAGCGTTGCATTAAAGAGCTAAAACTTACAGTACTCTTAGTTTTGACCGAGGAAACTTTTTCAAAATGGCGAATTTTTTTTTTCTTTCTCAGAAAGCCTTTGTTATGTGCTATTATTTTCGTGCGCCAATAAAAACTTTCTTTTTTGACGTCTGTCAAATGACTGTCAAATCGTGCGTCCTGCACTTGTTTCCGGTCCCCCAAACAGGAAGAAGCCATATAATAAACATCTTATTAACCTCGTTTTTTCGGTCAGTACTGTAAATTACGGATCCTCGTTTTTTCCCATCGATTTATGGCCCGCGCGCTTCGCGTTTGGGCCATAAATCGATGGAAGAAAGCTCGGTCCGTAATCTACGGTACAGACCGAAAACTCGGCTAATAAGCCGGGTACGTATAAAACCGCCACAGGACAAAGAACCATCCATTTCAGAACAGTTTAATTTTAGAACTCACTGGACCCTGCCCTTAAGCTGAAACCGACCTTAGATAGATAGATAGATAGATAGATAGATAGATAATCTTTATTTATCCACGGTACAAAATTCGTCAGCTTTAAAAATGCCTAATACTAATATAATAAAAATATTTAAATAAAAAAGCTGCTTTCCACGAATGCCGTGCCTTACAGTTCTTTGAGTAATCGTTTAAATTGCCCAAGGGACTCTGCTTCCCTTAAGTTACAAGGAAGACTGTTCCAGAGAACGGCACCACTATAGCTGAAGCTGTTTTTGTAATAGTTTGTGCGCGGTAATGGAACATTGAGTTTATTTTCAGAGTCCCTTAGGTTATATGCGACTTCTCGCCTTTCAAATTTAGAACTAAGATAGTTTGGAGCCAACCCGTGCAGAGACCTGTAAACCATCGTAGCTCTTTGAAATTGTTGCTGGCAAGCTAGGTTTTTCCACCCTAGAAGTTTGAAAAGGTGGCCAGCATCTACGTCATAGCTTGAGTAGGTCAAAACACGGGCTGCTCTGTTTTGTAGCTTTTGAACCTTATTCCGTAAGGTTATCCCACAGTTTCCCCAAACAATGTTGCAATAATCAAAGTGTGGCTGTATTAAAGCTTGATATATTAGACTTAAAAGTCTTCAAGAGTTGCCTGAAAAAAAACGTTAATGTTAATTTTTTGGATTAATTATTTATTTATTTTTGCTCAATTCAGTTTTACTCTATTAACCGCAGCGCGCATAGTTTTTAGCACTTCTAGTTGTTAACTTCCGTTGTTCATAGGCTCTGTTTGTATTATACATCAAGTATTAAATTTTTCTTTATTGTGAAAAGCCCCTTTGGGACGAATAAAGTATGTATGTATGTAATCTTGCTTAAGTTCAAATGGCTGAGACAGTACCACACCCTCGCGTCTCTAGGCCAGCAATTCGGAATATCAGTAAGCAATGCATGTGACACAACCTATACAATTGTGCTTATTTTCTATGAGCATTAAGTCAGCAGATACATCAGTTGGAGTAACGAAAATACATGGGAAAACCAACGGCATCAGTTTAGAGAGTTTCTCAACGCTGCTGGAACCATAGCTGGCTTTTCAGTGCAAATCAGCAGGCCCCAGGGCCAGGTACAACGTATGTATTATAGACAAGGCAGGGGGCACCACTTTCTTAATTTTCATGCTGTGGTGGACAACGATGGCTACTTTCAGTTGCTGTGAGGGGGTTTTTTAGGTCATGCAACTGATGCCCATTCGCTTGCACGATTGCCGACAATGGGCTACCGGTAATAGTTGCATCTACCGCGGGCCGTTTATCTTTTTGCAGACGGAGGGTATTCCTCAGCAGAGCCACTTCTGATACCGTTCGGACTCCCGAGACGAGGCCGGCTTGACTGGGTGCGCTACCAGGCAAATATCGAGCTGGGAAGGGCACTTATTCATGTGGAACATCGCATTGGAGATGCGCGGGTCTATATCGCAGTATTCCACGTCGGTCGAGAAGATTTCGAGGGCGAAGATACAGAGTTCTTGTTGTTCTAAGCGTTGTACTTGCGTTGACAAACAGACGGCGAAGTTTGATTAGAGTCTTAAGGAATAGGCCAGGTTTTCTGAAATATACATACATACATACATACATACATACATACATACATACATGCATGCATACATACATACATACATACTTATTGTTACCTCTCCAAAAGGGCTTTTCAGGAAGAATGATTATTTAAAAACATTACATCATTAATAATAACTAATTACAACTCTCAACTTAAAGCGGTGATGAATGGTCCATGAAAATTTTTAACTGCTCGTAAAATTTTACCTCTGCTCGATTTGCTCGCAAAATTTAAAGGAATGCTCGCTTGCTCGTGCTCCCCAAATTTTTCCAGTTGCTCGCATGCTCGCTTTCTTGTCAGTATTGCTCGAAATTTTGTAAATCCTTCTTTGGGTTAAAGTAAATGTAATTCTGTATGGTGCTTAATTTCTATAAATATGGCTATCAAGTTCAGTGGAAATGCACGCGATAAGTGACGACGATAAATAATAAATTACCTAATCTAGCTATATATGGTTACAAAGAGAAGATATTGTTGCCTTGAGTTCTTCTGAGTTTCTCTACCGCTCTACTCACTGAGCTTTAATTAGGCCGTGTTTTCGATAAAAAGTGTTCGGAAGTTTTAGGATTCTTGCCGCAGAAGAGGCTATTCTGACACGAGGATCTTGTTCCTATATAAGAAGTGCTCGCTGCTCGCGAGTTGCACTCTCTAAACTGCTCGCTGCTCGCAAAAAAATCGCATTGCTTGCATTCTCGCAAATGCTCACAAAGACCGTTCGCCACCCCTACTTAAAACTAATTACGATGAATTTAACTGATGTGAAGTACAAATGCTTTAAAAACTGTCAGGAGAACTGTCATGAACTGCCAGGTTTTCATTGCCTTGGGTTGTGCATAAATAATTATCTATTTCAGAAACCCAAACACCTGTTATCCCATACCTGTTATCGGGTAAAAGGCTAGATAGGTTTAGTTCATATTCGATTCCAATTTTACAGTAAACAAGACGAATCGCGTTATCTGTATCAACTGTAAAATTTAACTGCCATCAACGTCAGTTCACGAATAAATCCCATGCGCCCTGTTAGCTGTACACGTATGTTGCAAATTGATGAGCCCTAGAGTGGTTTATTATTTACATTTTCCTTTTTTCCTTTTGCATTTTTCTATCACAACGGTTATTGCAATTAGGTGTATATCATCTTTTTAGTAAAATCCAACTAGTGGTCTATTATCAATGCTGCGTTCTGATTGGTTGAGCTACTACTAGGCTATATGTTATAGCCCACTAGCAGCGAAAAGCGCGGTCTTTTTGGCGGCAAAAAAGGATTAAAGTCCAGCTTTAACTAGTTAAAAGTTTTTTATTCTCAATATTTTTGACCAACTAGTTGGATTTTACTAACACAATTATTCCTCTTGCCCTCATGGCCTCTGAGTCAATAGCCTATTCGGCCTTCGGCCTCATGGGCTATTGACTCGGAGCCCATTCGGGCTCGAGGAATAATTGTTAAATATACACTGTATATATCCGATGATCGACAACAGCAAAGAAAGTACATATTTTTTAAGTTTTAAAGTTAATTTGTATTAACTGTCTTTTTACAGTGTCATTCCATGCCATGACTGCTGGGTGTTTTAGTTGACTGACTTGACTGTGGACTGTATCACAAGCGGGGTCCTGCGCAACACTCGATCCAAGTTGTAACACCTCTAACATTAATTATTCGTCCGAGTTATGTATCTTCGACGCTCTCTTACATCCCGAAGATTTCAAAAAGCGGTAAAGTGTTTGATTTTCGCACTAACTGCATGCTCGATCTCGTCTATTCTACTCCTCAGAACACTTTGGGAAAGACATACTGTTGACAAATTCTCCACGTTTTGGGGGACGATCGGTGGCGCTCTTAATGTTCACGTTTGGCGAATGCAATGCGGTTCAAACGTTACATATTTAAAGAAGTCACTGTTCTTTCCAAAATATCCTGATCTGGATAAGTTCATCAACGAGTTTCAGATTGAAGACGACAGCGTGGACTACGGTCAGAAGATATTTGGACATTTACATCCGCAAAGCAATGGTTTTTATCGTTTTGCGATCGCCTCTGACGACACTTCGGAGTTATGGATAAGTACCGACGAAAATCCCGATAATAAACGGCTGGTTGCTCGTGTATTCATTGAAAAAGCAATAGCTTGGACAGGTAAGGATGAGTTAGATAAATATCCTGAACAGAGAACCAAAGAGCCACTCTATCTTCAAGCTAATAAGAAATACTACGTTGAGGTTTTACACCAACAAGGCAAAGGCAAAGGGTTCGTGCGTGTATTTTGGACTACATCTGACAAAGATGAAGATTTTAAACTCATCACTTCAGAATACCTCTCGCCATTTTTACTAAGTACATTGCCTACTGAGCCGGCGAAAAAAGTAAAACTACACAATTTGCTTTCGCGGAGATATAAGCAAGAATACCAGCGAAAATCCAATCGACTCAGCAGTGATTTCTTGAAGTTTTATTCTCTGCCATTCGTTTTGAAAGATAATTTTCTCCCTTCATGTGATTACAAGAGTAGTTTCATAACAGCTGATAAAGTTGACCGCTATGAAGGCATGAAAATGGTCTTCGAATCCAATGTTTTTCCATCAGACGATACGCAGATGTCAAAAGACACTGGAATGGTTTGGACTCGTACAAATCGTGCCGCCGACAAAGAAATAATTCAGTCAGTCGTGGATGAGGTGGTCACTGCACTTCGCCTCAAGTCCTCAGAGTAAGATGATTACAAATTTCATTTCTTTTATAAAGATTTTATTGAAACTCGGACTGATCTACTCCCCGGGGGGGGGGGGGGGGTT
The DNA here is from genome assembly GCA_964035525.1 of Porites cylindrica. Lineage (NCBI taxonomy): Eukaryota > Metazoa > Cnidaria > Anthozoa > Scleractinia > Poritidae > Porites > Porites cylindrica. The sequence goes on along the minus strand of OZ037776.1, from coordinate 48,486,863 downwards.
CTCCCATACATTACCTATACGGGTATGTGCCGCCCAACGGGGTCGTGAGTTTGAGGCTCCTGATTTAGAAAGGGGTATCCATTCCTTAGGTGTTTTCTAGAACGGGGTATAATATTTCGAACGCACGAAAGCTCCAGTTTTGTAAGCAGTTATTTGAAATTATTCAAGGACAGATTGCTTTTAAAAATACTGTTCAGTGCGTTAACAAGCACACTGTTGTACTCTTCTTGCACCCTAGAACGGAGTATAAAAAATTGGCCCATTTCTAGAAAGGGGTATCAAATTTAGGGGAATTTTTTTTTAGAACGGGGTGCCAATTTGGAGCCGTGCGGCACATACCCACCCAAAAAATACCCAAGTGCCCCCCCCCCCCCCGGGATCTACTTCAAAACATTGGCGGTATTTCGGTCCGATCATATCACTCCGTGACAAGCAGATTGTTTCATAATGTGCATCAATCCATCACATTTAATTTAATTGTTTTCTATTTTTTTTTTTTGCGAAAATCAGTGAGCTTTTTAAGACTTAAGAATCTGCACAATGTCATCAGTCATCCACTAGTAAACGTCTTTTAGCTAATGGGGTCACTTTTTAAGATAAAAACCGCTAGATACGCGCACGGTCAATATTTTCTACATAGGAATCTAGCTAGATAAGTTTGTATGGAAATAGCATGGATGGTTAGGGGCTGGCCCAGGTGACCGCCGCCGTCCCTTTTCTTCCTATGAAATGTCCGTATTAACTTTACATGACTCACTGTACAACTATAAATAGCAGTAAACCTGTAAAATTTTCGCTTGCCCTTCGGTTTATGCCCAGACAAATAAAGACTCAAGGCCTTCTTTCGATCACCCACTTAAAACAATAAAAGTAAAGTTTGGAAAAATTATTTTAAAAAGGAATGCACATGCTTTTATTGTGAACTTTAATAAAAGGGCTTTGTTTTTACCCTCTGCCTCTTACTTATACGAACCGGTTTAACTCATCGAATGTAACAAGACCGTTACATACTTATTAAAACAACAATCTACAAGCACGTAACCTCATTAAACCTTTTGTAAACATGAAGACATGTCATTTCAAATTTTAAGCGAACCAGGTGACCAACAGCAGAAATTAATAATAATAATAATAATAATAATAATAATAATAATAATAATAATAATAATAATAAATGTTATTTAGCCAGGGTTATCTCTTCAGCATAAAATGCTGCTATCATGCTATCAATTGCTTATTGGGGTCATGTCCACACATTTTCGAAGATTTTTTTATCCGTTTTGAAAAAAAGTACGCGTCCGCACGTGGCGTATTAGAAACGTTTTCGCCCGACCACATGAAAACGCTAAAACGATATACCGTACCGTATTTCCTCGAATAATAGCCGAGGGCAGGAGGTGATTACTTAAGTACAAGTAATAGGCTCCTGCCGTGGGCGATTATTTCTTTTTTCGCACTAAAAGGAGGCGATTATTCGAGGGAGGCGATTAATTTTTCATATATTGTTTACTGGAAATCGTGCCCTAAATGCTTTGTTCTATTTTCCCATTAAATCAAAAAATAATCACATCAAAGAAACTAAACATTGGCTTTTTAACAAGAGAGGATAAAGAGGACAGAGAAGGCATCCCCCATACACACCCTATTCCCTAGGTAATTCGTGGATGACCCACGCTCAGAGCCACGCGTCCTTCACAAATTGACGCAGAAAAAAATGGCGCAAGACGTGGAGAGCGATATTGCTATTCGTTTCGTCGACGAAAACGACTAAAGAGTGATTTCTGCTAAAGCTGTGTCAGCGAAACGGAAATTAAAAAAGAATCGCCCTTCCTCTCTTGTATAGAGCTAACAGTACAGCAGGGAAATCCTTAACACACTGAATATTCTCTCAGGATCATTTAAAATTTACAGTTTGAAGACAGGAATTTCTAGTTTGATATTTATTCTTTTATTAGTCTTTTATTAATCAACAAAAATAACGCTTGGCGCTTTACTTGCTTTACTGTACAAACGACCGGTTTCAATAGACCGGCGAAATTTCTCATTTTATTAAAGAACTGAGGTTACGACAACTTCCAGTTAAACTGATTTCACGTGTTGTCAAAGAGTCCAGCGATTCCCTTTTCTCAGGTGAGCGCCGACTCATTTCGCTTCAATATGATCTCTTTACACTTTCAGTGCCTTTCGCCCAACATGTATTGCACGGCGTTTAGTCATGCGAAACCTCCACGAAACATCCACGCAGCGTGCGAGGTAACTTTATCCCGATTCTAAAAATAACTCGAGACCAATTACCTATGGAATATGGTATGTATGGGGGATGCCTTCTCTGTCCCCTTTATCCTCTCTTGCTTTTTAAGTGTTCCAAGTTTGGTTGCTTGATTAATTTTCATTGTCAATATCCTCGGCATCATTACTGATCAGTTTTTCTGGATCTGACTCCTCTTCAGCCTCATCCTCCAAATTTACCGCTATGGGTATCGATAGCGGACTACTTTTAGTGGTGGGAGGGGGGTGATTATTCGAGGGAGGCGATTAATTGAGGGACGGCTATCATTCGAGGAAATATGGTATTTATTCGATTAACCGTTCTGGGCGCTTATTGAATTCTTGAACCTTGAGAGTGGGCACTTATTCGAGGCAGGGCGCTCATTAAATTCTCACCATTTTCAGCAAGTTTAGTATGTTTATTTTGCAACAAAACAAGGATCACTAACCTCTGGAAGAATGCGACAAAAACCATCTTTGATTAGCTAGCCTGTGAACAGGCTCTCTGTTTGGGGAAAAACAGCGAGGTATCCGCTCTACCAAAGGCCTGTTCACAGGCTATTGATTAGCCGATAAAAACGTATTTATCACGTGCAAATAACTTGTTTGTAAATTAAAAAAACCTTGCACACGTGATAGGTCGTTTGTGTACACACCAATCTAAAACGACTTGAAACCGTTAAGATAAGTCTCGATAAGTCAAAAAACCACGCTAAGTGTCATTTTGTTAAAAAATCTGCCTTACTTTCGAAAGTCGTTTCAATGACACTTTCGGATAGCCTTCCACACAGACGTTCTTTTGGCTCGTCAGGGAATCCGCGAAGGAACGCGCGACGAAGCCCGAAGAACTGCTATGTGGAAGGCTAACTTTTTAAGAGATTCCGTATATTGTTACTGAACCTTGCAAATTTGCATACAGCTGTACATGTACAAATTCTATTCACATTCATTTCGAGGAGGCACGAAAATCTATCCGCTTGAGTATGAACATCTTTCCGATATGTGTGACCCTTCCCTTCAGAGATCGACGCGGTGCTTCGTCACAGAAAACGCGCCAAAATCACAGTTCGTATCCGGCGTAGAAGCTATCCAGTATAGTTTGCACATAGCCTTAGTCGCGACGTTTCAATTTTTTTTTTCGGTCTCCTTGAACAGTCCTTTGGAGTTTCTTTCCTCAGAAATACATCGCTCAAAGGTCACAATAAGACAAAAAAATGCTTTGGAACGAGTAAATTGTAACGATGTGCGAGCAAGGCAAAATTCACTCGGGAACTTCTCTTGAACAAATGGGTAAACCACTTCACGCAGGCGCAATTAAAGCGGAACCAGGATTTCGTGGTTCCAGTTTTGAATATTTGGATTCTTCCAGAGCGTCCGTTGGCCGTTTCGCTGGACAAGGGTAACGCAGGTGCTGGGGACGAGATGGGACACCTCCGTTTTCGTCCGTCCACCGTAAAGGAGAGGCCACCGGCCAGTGTAACAATTAATTGAGTAATAAAGATTGAAAATCCTGCGCAGCGTAGTTACTTTATGTTAATTTGAAAAGAGTCTTAACCATCGTTTCGACAATCCTGCCTTCTTCCGGGTACAAGACTAAATACCGTCAAAAAGGTCATTAAACTTCGCTCACGTGCCTGATTGCATACTCACGCGCGTGCCACATGAAATAGCCCGCGCCGGCGCGCGAGTAAGCGAAACAAGAGCGATTCACGTGAAACTTAAGTCTTGATTAAGGCCACTAGGACCCACAGATGCCCTTTGGGTGTTGTAATTGTGGATGATGAGTTGACATGGGCACACGTGCGACAAACGGTCCTGTAAAAAGGGAAAGTACCTGGTGATTGGTGTGGAAGGTTTCGAGGTAGGCTGCTTCTGACTAGCAGACCCTTCAGATTCTTGGCACACCTGAAAGCCTTCAGTGGTAGTTTATTAAAGATATTACTTGTCGTACTATCCTCGCGAAAAACCCAAAAACTCCTTAAGATGATTTTCCTGGCAACAAGGTTACTGGGGTGGAAAAAGGCGACAAAAGGGTCTCTATCATTAGCGATGTTGTTTGCAGCGTCACTCTTCAAAAAAAGTACCCTTGATTTGGTCGACGGTAGTTCCCTTCTCCTTCTAATGAGGTCATTCGGATACCCGCGTGCTGCAAAAAGGGTCTCCAGTTTTGCTGCCTCGATGTCTAAGTCAGCGTGATTATTACAGATCTATCGCAGTGTGAAAAACTGAGGGTCACCAAGGTCTTGGTGATCCCTTTTTAGTATACATGACCAGAAAAATTAATGTCACTTGTTCTGGTGATAGTTCAGTTATTGAAAGAGACAAATGAAGAACTTTAACCTAAATAACTTCTTGGAGTGGTACTCGTGTGGTCTCTAATGTCGACGAAAAGTGGAACGAGTGAAAAAACTTGCCGCTGTAAAGAAGAAAATAGCAAGCAGAAAAAAGTCCACTTGGATTACTCCACATTTATAACGTTAAGTAAAAAATAGAGACCTGTTGAACAAGAAAGCAACGCTAACCAAAAATCACGTTATCTGGACGAATATAAAAAGGCAAGAAACATGTCGAACAATGCGATGAAAAATTCAAAAAGTAAGAATTGTAAAACTAATTTACATGCTAAAAGAATGATACTGAAAATACTTGGAAATTGATAAATGAATTCACTTTAAATCAGAAAGAAAAGTGAACCAAATGAAAATTAAAGATAATAGAGAGGAGAAGTGTGACGTCACGTTACCGTGGTAGCAAAATTTCTGCATGACAACAATAGGGAGTTTTTGCAACGGCGACGCAAACAGCAAAGAAATTAAATAAGATCGATGAAGTTTGAAACAGTGTGAATCCACTTTTTAAGTGACGTTTTGGTTTGTTGTCATCCAAAAATTTTGCTACCATGGCAACGTGACGTAACGACTTCTCCTCTCTATACTCTGGTTTGTCTGCCCGAAATTGCTGAAGGTTTTTTAATGTGCATTTTACAGGGTAAACATAAGTCCAAATTTGGCATCGGAAATTCCACTTTGTGAACTTGCACTTCCCAATACAACCTTTTCTTTACGAAATACAAGTGTCAAGAAAGGTCCGTTGATTGTTAAAGACAGTTGACAGCAGAAAGGCAACTGGATTAGATAATATACCTTGCACTCTTTCGAAATTAGCTGCCGATATTGTTGCGCCTTCTTTGACACACATATTTAACGGGTGAATATGTGTTGCAATCTTTCCAAGTTAGTGGAAAGAACGAATGTCAACAAGTACAGGCCAGTGTATGTGATATTTAGAACAGTATAATCTACGAACAAGTCTATGAATACTTTAAAAAGAAAGTTACCAATTTGTTTCAAAAAAGTCAATTTGCCAAATTCAGCACGAAACTGGTTTGTAACGTGAAAAAGAAGCAATTGTAATGTTTATTGTTAAGCAACCATCGGTCGGGATTTCGATCTCCGCATAGATACAGTAACAGCTTTGCTAGAAGTAACCATTGTCAAAAATTGACCATGGTTTGTTTGATGATCCCATTTTTATTGACCTAAAAAGGCGTTCGACACCGTTGACCATCACATTCTGTTGCGTAAGCTTTCTATTTATAGTATAAACGGTATAAACGGGAACTCCTTAAAGAGAGTGGAAGGTCGTCCCAAGAGTACTCCGCAATGAAGAGCTCTTGGAATTAACGCCTGCAGTCAATGGGTCTTTATTCAAGAGTGCGTGGAATTTCTTGGTGATGGAACGTAACCATCAAAACATCTCCTTTGTTCTATTTCGCGCCTGGCATGGAACAGTAGATCCTGGTCTATTCACAAACTGGCGTAAGCTACGACATTCCAAAACACGCATTGCCTATTACAGTAACTCTATGGCTACTCAAGCGCTCTTGTTAAGCGGTGATGTGGAAAAAAATCCCGGGCCTAGCAAGGGAAAGGCGGCAAGCACCAATAATAAATTATCCAGGTCGAAACCAACAGCGGCAAAGTGCGATCACTGTCAGAAAACAATTAGGTGGAACCAAAAGAACATTTCATGTGCCAATTGTATGGGATGTTTTCACTTAAAGTGTGTGTACCTGAAATCAATGGTGAACAACTGGCTATGCAATAGATGCACATTGGCGGCTCTGCTATTCTACAAGTGTTCGGATGCTGAAATGCTCAACGAGGCCAAAGTGCGGTTTTTAATCACTTGTGTGAATATTTTGCTACTGTGGCTGATGGGATTGGAGACACCAGTGCGGTTGATGACAAAGTTCTCGCCACCCACCCTAGTGTCCAGAATATTACGCAGAAGATGACAGGATATCAAGGCTTCCAGTTTCAGAATCTTCAGAGTTTTGAAGTTGAAAAGGAGCTGCAAAACGTCAATGTAAGGAAGAGTACAGGCTGGGACGGCATCCCTCCCATGGCGCTCAAGCTTGGAGCTACTGAGCTAGCAAATCCATTGACGTCACTATTTAATTCATGCATAACCCTCGGAGAGTGGCCCTTGGGATGGAAAAGGGATTAATGGACACCCGTTTTTAAGAAGGAAGATCCCCATGAAAAGGGAAACTACAGACCCATAACTGTACAAGTTACTGTAAACAAACTCTTTGAGCAATTACTCAGCAAGCAACTCAGTTATGGTTTTAATAACAAACTGTGCGACAAACTAACAGCTTACAGGAAAGAAAATAGCTGTGAGACAGCTCTCTTGTCTTTTACTGAGAATTGGAAATTCGCTCTGGATGAGCATAACGTTGTGGGTGTTCTCTCCACGGACATGAGCAAAGCCTTCGATTCACTTTACCATCCACTTACCCTTGCAAAACTTAAAGCTTATGGTGTTGAGGAAAGAAGTCTGCGATTGATGGGCTCCTACTTCACAGACCGTTATAACAGGGTCAAGCTAGGATCTGTAGTGATCGAGTGGCAGAGGGTGACCAGGGGATGCGCACAGGGTTCTGCATTTGGACCTCTCATCTTGAACATCTTCCAAAACGATTTGACTTATACTGTTGATGCGAACATGAATATGTATGCAGATGACCACCAGTTTTATGTCGTTCGCAGCACCCTCTCTGATGTGCATGATGATCTTGCTGTTTGCGCTGAGTCAGCATCTTCATGGTACAGAGCTAATTTACTAAAGGGAAATTTGGACAAGTACCAGACAATGGCACTTGGTTGCGGAAGGAAGTCTATGGACAGTATTATGATTGACAATCATGAAGTCAGATCCACTGAATGTCTCAAGCTATTAGGTGTCTGTATTGATAACAATCTTCGTTTTGATGAACATATAAGTAGTATCTCTAAGAAGAGCGCCCAGCGGGTAGGCGTTCTCATGAGGCTCAGGAACCTTATACCCACACAAACTAAGTTACAGTTAAATAAGGCAGCTGTTCTCCGGTATTTAACCTACTGTCATCTTATATGGCATTTTTGCCGTGCTAGTGATTCTAGACGACTAGAGCGTATCCAGGAAAGAGCACGTAGGGCTATATATTGTGATAAACATTCGTCCTATGAGCAATTACTATCTATGGCCGGGCTATCTACTCTACACAACCGACGACTACAGGACATAGCTATTCTCATGTATAAAGTTAAAAGCAACATGTGCCCAACATACATTAGCACTCTCTTTGAACAGCCTGCAATTAAGTATGAACTGCGCAATCATGACTTCACTATACCCAGATTCAACACAGTCTCCTTTGGAAAGCACTCGCTCAGGTATATGGGCCCAAAGGTATGGAGTTCTGTTCCTAGTAACGTGAGAAAAGCTTCCACGTGGTCCTCCTTCAAATATAACATCAGAAAAGTGGATCTTAGCATGCTATTAGATGACAATAACTGCTCTAACTGCTCTCTTTGCACTTCTTAATCTTTTATTTCTTATTTTTTATAAGATAATGGATACATTTGTACATATTGTATATAGTTCTCTCGAATTTCTCACTTGCTTATAACTGTACATGGTTTTTCTTAATCTTGATTAATTTATTAATTGATTTATCCTTTTTTAATTTATTTTAGTGTCCCCACTTAGTGGTTATACACCGTTATTACAGTTTTGACACTTTAATAAAGGTATCATCATCATCATCATCAGTGGTTTGAGCCAGTGTATGTGATATTTTTCAAGCGAACCAAATCACTTGAGGAGGCTCCTTCTTAGGCCCGTTGCTTTTTTTCTGATATATCTAACGATCTCTGAAAAGATCAACGATCTCTCAAATTGTCAAGAGAAGGCTGCCTCTAGAATGTACGCTGATGATACTAATGCTACTTTGGCTGCATCTAACTGGAATGTCCTTAAAAGGGAGATGAACAACGAGCTAAGAAACTTTTAAACAATTGGCTCATGGGGAACAAGTTAACTCTAATTATTCCAATTTCTTCCTTTATTTCCGAATTCTCCCAGTACCTTGAATCGTTTGTCTTATGCACGGAGCCCATTTTGTTATGCGGTGACTTTAACATTCAAGTTGACGTCCAGGATAATCCTAACGTAGAATAATTTTTGGATCTAATTGATTCTTTGGGACTTGTTCAACATGTGCACTTTGAAACTCATGTTCAAGGTCATACACTGGATCTAGTTATAACCAGAAAAATGGACAGTATCATTCAAGACACACCGATTTCAGACTCTTTTTTTGTTTGACCACGCGACAGTATTGTTTAACTTAAAAGGTTCTAAGTCAGAGTCCTCTGCTAAAGAAGCGTGGTTTCGGAAAATTAAATCGATTAATCTTCCCAAGTTTAAGAATGATATCTGTACTTCAGAATTGCTACCTAACACTCCCAATCACCTTGTTGATCTCTTTAACTGTTTTAATACTACTTTAAAGTCCATCACCGACAAACACGCTCCTTGGCGGAAGAGATCCATGACTCAAAGAGTTCAAGCTCCATGGTTGTCTGATGAGATCAGATCTGCGAAACGTCGCCGAAGGATAGCTGAGCGTAACTGGAGGTCTACAAAGTCTGAATGTGACTGGAGAACATTCAAACTTCTTCGGCAAAAAGTTTTCTTTCTTATGAATAAGTCTCGTCGTGAATTTTACACAGATTTTGTCAGCAACATTTCTGGAGATCAACGCAAGCTTTTTGCTGCTACAAAGAAACTGTTCAATCAGACAGCAGATACGCCTTTTCCACCCCACGGCGATAAGTTAGCCTTGGCTAATGACATGGGGTCGTTTTTTATTAAGAAAATATCGGATCTTCGTGTTAGCCTTGATGCAACTGAGAATTTGTGCAGCACTGTTAACCGCCATTCTTCTCATTGTTCTTCGTCCTTTACTGCTTTGCGCCGTGTACACATGGACTTTTTAAGAAAACTTGTGCTCAGAGCGCCGACAAAATCTGGTTTACTTTATCCTGTTCCCACTAATATCTTGAAAGATTGCCTTGATGAGTTACTTCCGATTTTATCTACTACAATAAACTTGTCGCTTGAATCAGGATTTTTTTTGACACTTGGAAAGAGTCGATTGTTACACCACTGCTAAAAAAACAAGGTCTTGACTTGGTTTTTAAAAACTTTCGACCGATCAGCAATGCTTCCTTTGTTTCAAAATTGACTGAAAGAGTGGCAGCTGATCAGATTTAGTCCTACTTAAATGAGCCTGATCTTTTTCCTTCATTGCAATCAGCCTATCGACGGCACCATAGCACAGAAACTGCCCTGCTTAAAGTCAAGAATGACATTCTGATGAACATGGAAAATCAGAAGGTCACGTTGTTAGTGCTTCTTGATTTAAGCGCTGCGTTTGATACCGTGGACCATCGGATTCTCTTAGATCGCCTCCAGTTTGATTTTGGAATTTCAGACTCTGCACTTAATTGGATTGAATCGTACCAGTTCTAACAGAACCCAACGCATCTATATAGACGGAGTTCTATCGAGTAATTTTAATCTTAAATTTGGAGTTCCACAAGGCAGCTGTCTCGCGCCATTTATGTTTTCCCTCTATGCTAGCAGACTTTTTAAGATCGTCGAATCACATCTTCCTAATTCCCATTGTTATGCAGATGACACGCAACTGTACATCGCGTTTAGATCAGGAAATGATTTGGAGGAGACCGCTGCTGTAACTTCCATGGAATCATGTATTGCTGATATCAGTCAATTGATGCATTCGGATAAGTTAAAACTGAATTCCGATAAGACAGAATGTCTCCTGATTGGAACACGACAACAACTTCAGAAAGTCAGTAACATTAGTACCCTATCGGGTGGGGACTCCCAAATTGCTCCATCTTGTGAAGTTCGAAACCTATGAACCAGCTAGTTTGATTCTAGAATGAGTATGCTAAGTCATATCAACAAAACTTGCTCATCCGCTTTCTATGATCTTTATAACATTCGTAGAATTAAGAAATATTTAAGTCGTTCAGTGGCCGAATCATTAGTTCATGCTTTTATCACCAGTAGAATAGATTATTGTAACAGTCTACTATATGGCCTCCCGAATTCACATATCATGAAACTCCAACGGATACAGAATGCCGCGGCTCGGTTGGTCACCGGAACACTTAGATTCTGCCATGTTACACCATTGTTTTTCCACCTTCATTGGCTTCCAATAAGTTACCGTATAAAGTTTAAGATTCTACTTTTGACATTTAAGTGCTTATATGGTCAAGCTCCTAATTATCTAATTGATTTCATTACTATCAAAAAGCAATCCAGGTACTCTCTAAGGTCAAATGAGTCTATACTCCTCGAGTTACCAGACATTAAGACCCATCCAACTCTTGGCGATCGTACATTCCAGTCAGCTGCACCTTATCTCGGGAATGCATTACCTTCGGCAATTCGCAACATGAAGACATTGGACACTTTTAAGACTGCTTTTAAAACTCATTTTTCCAATTTAGCTTTTAAATAGATTTAATTGTTGGCTTTTGTAGTAGGGTTTTTATTATTATTATTATTATTTATTTATTTATTTATTTATAGTTTTTAATACTTTTTATTGTACGTAGTTTTTAATAGTTTCTCATGCTTTAGTCACCTTTAACATCATAAATTTGATATAACAATATTGTAAAGCGCAACCGAATATATTCATATAGAGGTTTGCGCTATATAAATGTAAATTATTATTATTATTATTATTATTATTATTATTATTATCACCAAAACTGAATTCATGTTAATTTGCACTCGGCAAAGATTACGGCTGCAAGGCAGTGAGCAAATCCAAATCCAAATTGAAGGGGAAAATATCAGCCAAGTTGAGAAAGTTAAATCATTGGATGTTCTTACAGATGACAAATTAATCTGGAAAAACCATGTGGGCGAAATTTTTAAAAGAGTATCTTCTGGCATCGGCGCACTAAAAAGACTAGAGCCATTCGTATAAAAAGAATTATAATTTCCTCATCCAGCCACATTTTGATTATTGTTGCACAGTCTGGGATGCCATAAATAGTCAATTAACTGAGAAACTTTAGAAACTCCATTATAATCTTTCCGTCAGTAATAACAAAATCGAGTTATGACGTTAGTTCTCCTTTACTTCTAGACGCACTTAAATGGAAAAAAATTAATCTCCAGCCGACAAAAGCACAAGACCGCTGGTCACATTACCTTGCTCTACTGAATCTCCGAAAAATGCTTTGCAAATTCAGGGCTAATTATTTGGGCGTCGCCCAAATAGAGTAATCGAGTTCGCTTGTCTTCATTCAAACTTGCCATACGCACGCAATACATGCGAAGGTAAACAAGCCAAGCGACGCGAATGTCTGCCGCGCGCTGTGTCGCAACACAGCAATTATCTTCGCTACATACGACGCACGGCAAACAAATCGGCAATAGAAAACAAACCTTTTGGAAAAACAAAGTACACTGAGTGAAACAAACTATTAAATATAAATTTAATAGTAATTTGAATAATTTAAATTTTCCCTTTGGAAAATAATCGTCCTTGCAGCACACGGTGTGAATGGTTCGGCTTATTTCCAAGAGTTTGATAATATTTTTGCTCTCAGTTGTCAAGCGCCAAAGAAGATGTCATGCAAAATTCCATGATCTCTTGCATGAGATGATTTTAAGGGGAACATTTAATGATGGATAATTTCATTGCATATTTTTGGAAAGGAGGTAATTTCTTAGAATCTAATCGAGCAAAATGACCTCGTAAACAAGCATTCTTTCACTGTCGAACCGTAAAAGGGACAGAGTCCAACAACTTCAAGTGCAAAGGGCGTTCTATGTATTCTCTCATACACGAACAATGAAAGCGGCAAATTCCAAAGCTTTCACGTGCAAACTGCGTAACAATACAACTCACAGTAAGGGCCTGATCACATGAGCCGGGGAAGCAATGCGCATGAACAGAGTGTTACCAGCTGTCCTGTTTCTCACTTGGTTCATTCGCCGGGCCGCCCGGCAAGCATGATTACTTGGAAAATTTCCATCCGGGATCCTGGCATCATAATACTGGTATCCCAGCTAACCGGGCTGGCTCGGTTGTCATATAATCGCAACGTTTATTTCTGTTGAGCTTAACTAAGGTGCCGGGTTCTCTGCAAAGCGAGTCAGCCCGGTTAATGTAATCAGGCCCTTAGTTCTACAGCCAAATTTTACGCCCTCCCCTCGACCTTACCGATTTCTAAAAGCCCCCAACCACACACAAAACTTCTCCCCCCCCAACCCATTAACATTTTTATACCCCCTCTCTATATTAAATGAACTTTTGGCCTTATCCATGTTCTCTCCATACAAATATTATCAAAAAAGCGAACCACTACCACTTCATTTCAAGACACTGAAACTACACTATCCCTTTACAACCAAATTAGCACTTCCACAACTACCTCACTGCAACACCTAAAATCACTTTTAACTCCCAAAATAATTATCTTTTGTTACTTCATAACGTTGTCATACTTGAGCGGAATGGCGATCGTTGCAAAACTTATATCTTGAATGTGCATCACACTTTTTCGCAGATTTCGTTGCTGTCTCGACTAAACTTATCAACTTTTATCACTTTAATCTTTAAGATCGGTTACATCACTAGTGATCGTGGTGACTAATATTATTATTATTATTTATTATTATCTCGTAGTATAAAACTTTGGAATGCTGTCCACATTATGAGTAGTATAGAGCGCATAACGTAACGTAACTATTATTATTATTATTATTATTAATTACAGACTTTGATTTCGTCTGAAATACCCATAGAGTCTCATTATTTCTTTCTGGAAAAGCTTACACCAGGATTACTGTTTGTTGAATTTTTTTAAAAAAACAGACCCTTGTGTACTGTCGCAATTTGTAATAATCATCGCACTTTGTAATACCTGTCGCAATTTGTAATAAATCCATCGCACTTTGTAATACTTGTCGCAATTTGTAATAAACCATGTCGCACTTTGTAATAAAAAAGGTCTCGCAATTTGTAATAACAGTCCATCGCACTTTGTAATAAACTAAGCTGTCGCAATTTGTAATAATTCCATCGCACTTTGTAATAATTTTTTGAGAGTGATTCAACTTACTTTGTCAACATTAATATAATGCCAAAATATGCATGGCACTTCATAAACAAAGATGATGACGTCTGCTAGCATGTAACATGTCCGTAACATTTTCTTTGGTCAAACATGCATGTCTTCCGCTATAAATTTTTCTGCCTTGATTAATCACATGACTAACTAGAAACGCTTTTATGAAAGACATGAAACTTCTGTGACATATCACCAAAAAGATATGAATCACGTTTAAATTCAAAAATATTTAAATAAGAAAGGCAACATTTAACAACAGAAAATTCATGAAGAACCTGGCATTCGTCGTCCAAATCCATGTTTGCTTGCCACGTGACTCGTGAAGTCTCCGGCGGGGGGCGGGGGGGGGGGATTAATTCCATATATGGATGGGCTATAGATAGGTAAGTACCGCCTGATAGGGTATGGTTTTTGAGGATCTCGAGCCTTTAATAGGGTATCAGTTTTTACGTCGTTGGCCTTGTGTCTTTGGTTTGATCCTTAGATAGGGTAACTCAAGTAGTAATGGATGGTTTATTCCATCCTTTCCATTTTGTAGAAAAACAGTAATCCAGAACACGCTCGGAAGAATTGCAAGGTCTTATGAGTTGTATATACGCAGGGAAGGATAATTTTTTACCACCCCCATGGTATTTGCTTTAGAGGACTCCTTAAAGAAAACAATTGTTTTAAGATGAAATGAAATGGAATGAGTACTCCTTTTGTTCCTATATGGGACCAAATCAAGTGAGAATAATGGACCAAATGCTCAGCCGGGTCAGTGTAAGACCCCAAGTGAGTGTTATAAAAACAGGTGCATACGAAGGTATTGGCCAGCGACTAATTGGATTTTGTGTTTAAGTTTCTGTTGTGGTTCGAAGGTTTGCCACTGGTGACGTTTTTTTTATTTGCAGTAAACAAAATCTTTCCAGGCCTCCTTTGATTACGGTGGCCAAAATATGGAAGCCACTATTACTTCTTTAAGATTGCTCGTTAGACAAGAACGGTGTACCACATGTTGTGTCAACCTGTTATAAGATCTAACAAGGAAAGCTTCAACTCTCATGGTGTCCTTATTCGAATGATGTAGGATGGATGTTACGATTAGCGGAAATTAATTAATGGCTTGTTTGTGTCTAGTGTGTCTAGCTCTGTCTAGATCCTCTACTCTGGCAGAGGCACATCCCCGTATTGGCCATATAAGGAAGTATACCCGCCGGGTAACCATTGAATGCAAGCCACCTAGTACGGCATAGTATAAAAGCTGGACTGGACTCTGGACTCTGGACTCCAGATTTTTTGACAAGATTTTTAAATGAAAAAAAAAGAGAGAAAATTCAATTGTTTTTAAAAAAGGAAAATAAAATGAAAATAAAAAATGTTAAAACTTTCAAAAAATAGCGAGCGCCGAAGTACTCTTTAATGTATTTTCTTGTATTAAATCTCGCTATATTTATGCGAAGGAGAAAAAGTTTATTTTGGGCGAGACGAGGAGTGTGCGACGAATTCTTCTATTCATGCCGTCAAACGAACGGCAAAGCATTATTCATCGCGCGTAAATACCATGTGTGCCATTGTTAATCGAAAGGAACTAGAAGGATTTTAAAATTCGTCTGTCAATTCAAAAGTTCTGTTACGAAAACTGAACAGCGCGAACTGTGTCGAACTGTGTCAAGTGTCGAGCGTCTGGCAAATAATAATGGAAATCCCACTGTCTGCGGCATTTAACATTATACCATCTCGCGAGGCAGTATAACTTGGCTTCGCCAGAATTTCCGGTCATAAACCCTCGTTTTTTATTTAACTCGCTAGGTGTTTTCTCTGAATTTCTGGAATTTACCGGCTTTATCTAGAACCTGGCGTACACAACCTTTCAATTATAACTCCAGCGTAACTAAATTCAAAACTAAACTCCAGAAAGTGACACGAACAATAATGAAGCCCAAAGTGCCTTGCACAATGTTATCTTTTTATCGGGCGGCATGTCATCTAATTATCGCGCGGTCTCAGTCCTTCTGCACTACACTCTTGCCGGGCACACTTGTTCACTTTGTAGTCGGCACTGCTCAAAGCGTGTCTTGACTTTCGTTTCTCCTCTGAGTTGTGGATTCTTCTCCTGAACCTTGCCTGCGTGCAGACGTCTCCTATTTCCTTTGTTGCACGCGTGCAACAAAGGAAATAGGAGACGTCTGCACGCAGGCAACCTGAACCGGGCACCAGTAGTTTTTTTTGTCAGTATGAGGAAGAGGAAGAGGCCATGCGAAAGGCACTGGAGGAGTCTTTGCTTGATTCTCGCCAGGTAATTGAGTTTACTGTTACATGTTTTACGCTAATAAAGGAACCAAAGAAATGAAAATAAAGTAACCCTGACGGTCTCGAATTTATTACCCATGGGTTCGATGATGATATATAGGCTACCGACGGAAATGTATGTTAAGAAATAATAAAACCTGGAAAACGGTCGTGAAAAATTGGTACACACGGAAAAGGCGAGTGCTATTTGAGAACTTTCAAAACATCTCTTGTACCCGTTTTTTAAGAATATAATACGCGAAGGTCGCGCACACTCGACAAAATTAATCACGCATTTTCGAACTGCAAATCATGACCATTCGGAACGGTTCGCTTTTAATGGGGCGGTACACTTAAGGTTTGCGTCCATTCCCCCCCCCCCCCGCGGACTAACCCCGGGGATAAGCATTTTTTTATTATTATTTTCATTTTTTTTCCTTTTTTTAAAAACAATTGAATTTTCTCTTTTTTTTTCATTGAAAAATCTTGAGAAAAAATCTGGAGTCCAGAGTCCAGAGTCGAGAGTCCACTCCTGCTTTTATACTATGCCAACTAGTCCAATAGCAAGGTTCAAGAATACAGCATTTCGTAAGTCAGATAACTAATCAACATTAATCTAAAAAAATGTTTAGGACTGTGAATAAAGTTAAATGTTTGAATGAGCGGAGATGTTACGTGCTAGCAGACGTCATCTCCATCTTTGTTTATGAAGTACCATACATATTTTAACGCTATATTAATGTTGACGAAGTAAGTTTAATTACTCTCAAAAAGTTATTACAAAGTGCGATGGAATTATTACAAATCGCGACAGCTTAGTTTATTACAAAGTGCGATGGACAGTTGTTACAAATTGCGACAGCTTTTTTATTACAAAGTGCGATACGGTTTATTACAAATTGCGACAGGTATTACAAAGTGCGATGGATTTATTACAAATCGCGACAGGTATTACAAAGTGCGATGATTATTACAAATTGCGACAGTACACCCTTGTTTTTAACTTGAAAGAAACATTTTAAGAAGGGAACCTCACTGTAAAGACCAAAAAATAGAGGCGACATTAGTTTCTCGTTACAATACCTCTTGGTTCCATTGATTTTAGCCTCTGTACATCCGCCCCTCTCCCAGTCTCGGCCGAATTTTTTCTGAGGGGAGGGGACAGCTTCACATAGGTTACATTAATGGTTCTGTACGCTCATAAATTGTTCTTTCGTTATTTTAAACCTTATGATTTTCTTTCAGAACTTACTTTTTGAAGAGAATTCACAAAGTTCTACAAAAATCGGATCCTGTTTATGGGGACCGATATTTAGTTGATCTGGAACTTGGCCTGCCTCACACTGAGAAATCATATCGCTTCTCTGAGCACGTGTATCAAAAAAAGGGAACGAACAGTTTGTGTCTTCCCAATGGAATTGAGTGGAACAGAAACGCCACCGTATACATAATACTCCCTGTCAAAGATCAGGGAAGATGGGTCTATCATTTCATCAATGATCTCACGGTTGCCAGCTTATTAACGGGTGATCAGAACTTTCACGTTATTGTTGCTGATTTCGAGAGTCAAGATATCGACTTGGCCAAAGCGTTTGACACTGCCCTTCTGAGGAGCAGGCACACTATTATCAACTTGACCGGTAAATTTTACAAGACGCTGGCGTTGAACAATGCTGTAGAACAAGTACCTAATGCGCATGGTCTGTTGTTTTTGTTTGATCTGCATATCGATGTGCCCGTTGGCATTCTGGACAGCGTGCGAAAGGTGAGTTGATACGTGTTGTTATAGCGTTTTCACTTGGCGTCACGGCGGCCATATTAATAATAAATATAATAATAATAATAATAATAATAATGATTTAATAACTTCTAGAGCGCTATTTACATTCACTGATCAACAGCGCTTAACAACTTAAAACTACAATAAAATTCAAATTTGTAAAACTAATTACATGTATATGAATATTAACAATGTTTATTATATAGAAACGAGTGTTTTATTGGAAAATATACCACCCGTAAAATTCATAAAAACTACATCCGGGACCCGAGTGGTTTATTTTCCCTAATCTCACACGTGAGTTTATCGATGACGCAATTTTGGTAATTTCCCTTCGAAATTTGTAAGGCGTCTTGCGTCTTTTGAATTTTACTTACACATTTTTCAAAGCTTCGCTTATATTTTGTCATTGTAGAGCCCTATTCAGCTCAGCGTTATCTCTCAAGATTAATGTAAACAATGTCTTATATTGCTGCACTACAAATTTGAGCCGTCACAGTTACTTTCACTCCTGGCAAAAACAATATTTTACTCACTCGCTGCGCTCGTTTGTAAAATATTGTTTTGCCACTCGAAAATAAAATTCACATCTTCGCTCCACCATGTAATATACTCTATATATTAATAATAATAATATAGAATATTTATAATAATGATAATAAACTTAATTAGTCATACTAATAAAGTGAATGTCAAACAGGTTACGTTGTAAAAGCTGCACGAAATAAATAAGTTTTCAGCTTACATTTAAAAATAGCTAATGATTGAATATCACGTAATTCAGCAGGCAAACTATTCCATAAATATGGGGCAGCAGCAGAGAAAGATCTGTCACCTAACGTGACAAGCATTTTCCCTTTAGGAGGGTGTTGCAATAAACTTTGATTTGATCTTTCTCAAACTCATTAATAATTCATAAAGAAAATACAAAGAAAATTAATGTTTAATGAGTGTTTGGAAATCGGATGAAAAACTGCTCAGTATTTGCATCCTTAATTTCTCCTTCAAAAATGATTTTGTTTGAGAAGAAATATCAAACATTCGACACAGTGTTTCATCACCAGATGAAACACCTCGAAGTTCGTCAAAAATACTCCGCTGCGCGTCGTATTTTCAACTCTCTTCTCGGTGTTTCATCTGGTGATGAAACACTGGGTCTCATGTTTGATATATTACATATTATATATACCAAATCATATATACCAGATTATATATACCAAATTCCTTCCGACCACACAACACCAAGTTTACTGAGTTTCCTTATTTTCAACAGAACACCATAGAAGGAAGAATCGCTTTCTTTCCCGCAGTGGGACGTCTAGACTGTCAAAGTACATATATTGATCATCAAGGCTTTTGGGAGATGAACGGTTATGGTCTTCTTGCTGTATATAAATCGGACTGGATACGTTTTGGCGGTAAGTTCAAAGAAAATCGTTATTTTAATACCGTTACTGCTGAACCAAGTGACATATATTTAAATATTTTTTATGGCTCCGACTTCAAAAATGAGAGAACTGCAGAGAGTCAAATCTTCATTTTGAGCTACCAGACGATAAAGAGTATTTTATACATGACTTTATGTAGATACCCTTAGTTGCAGACGTGATCAAACCTCAGTAAGTAACGTTTCTTCGCCGAGGTCTTTGTTCTGGGTCCACAATGGATTCAACAACTCACCGGAATTAAGTTCCCAAAGTAACGACCCCCCTAGCCTGAGAAAACAGCCGACATTTGGCGACGCTACCACTGGTTTCCCCGCCAAATGACGTCTGACAAACAAGCGCAGAAATTCCATACTAACGATGCGTCGCTACCCAGATCTGGGTAGTGCTTCTCATTGGTTTAATCAAATTTCCTACGCGGCATGACCAATCAGAAGCACTACCCAGATCAGGGAAGTAACGCGTCATCAGTATGGAATTTCTGCACTCGTTTCTCAGACGTCACTTGGCGGGGAAACCAGTGGTAGCGTTCAAGATAAGTGAGTTGTAGCCGTTTGTCTTGTTATTGTGTACAATCGTAACTTTTAACTGCTTAATTTTGAAAGGAATGAATGCCGAGGAATTCAAGTACAAATGGGGTGGAGAAGACTGGGACCTACTGGACCGCGTCGTGAATGCTCAGTTGGAAGTTGAAAGGATTAAGTACCCAGGCCTCTATCATCATTATCACACCAAGCAGAAAATGTGGAGTTAATGTACACAGCAACCGGGCCTGGTTCTGTTAGAAAAGTGCTAAGGCGCCGAGCAAGTCTGCAACTGGTCATGGAAGTGTTGAGCAGTGATGGGGAAAAGATCCTCGTGAAATACCACCGAGTGTAGTATTTGACAAATCCAGTGTTCAGTCATAGTTCTGAACACGTCATAGTGGTTTCACAGCAAAGTATATTTAACTAGTCTTCGATCGTTATCACAGATCGACACAGATTACAATCACCGAGCAACAGTTTCCGTACCCTGATTTCACAATAGACCTGCACCGTTCTAAACCTCTTATTTCACTATAGCTAGTCCCGTTTAATCTGCACTTCCATTGTTTTCAGGGATAGGGGCATTGTTTTGTCACAAGCCCTATTTTTTTTCCCAGCTAATCAAAAACAGTCTTTCAAATAGGAGCGGGTCGCCCGATTTCCAAACATAAAATTGTGTTTTATCAACGACACCACCGTCAAAGGTTGAAAAGATGGCGTATTGAACAATATCCCTTAGTCACTTCGAGTTAACCTTTTATTGTGGGAAGTTAACTTATTCAACCCAGTTGATAATATCAAAGTTAAGTGTTTCAAAAAATTTAGTCCTCCACAACAATAATTTTCGGTATAGTTACATATTCTTTTTTGTAATTTAATAGCTTTTATTAATTGTTCACTTTTAAATAATAAATACAAAACAAAAACACTGCAAAAAGTTAACAAATAACTCAAAAAACACTATACAAAACACCAAGTATCCAAACACATTTCGAATAGAAACATTCACAATGCCATCAACAAGCGAAAAGGAAAAAAAAGTATAGTTACACATGTTTTTGCTTAAATGCTGAGCGAAAAACTTGCGTTCAGCATTTACCTAGGTTTTTATTAGACTGTTCCGTCACAGTCCCCTATCTTTAAGTAAGATCGTCGAGATCGAGCACTCGCCGTCACTAGCAGCCATTTTGTAATTTGTTTCAAATGTATCCAGTAGTGGGGGAAGGAAACCGTCTCCCACCTCTTAAGTAGATGTTAAGTAGATGTGATAGTCATCATCAAGCTAGATTTGGTTAAGATGTGGACAGTGAACAGTCGCGGTTTTTCGCATTATAATAATTTTTGTTAAGCGCATTTGAACACAATGTCATTTAACCTCCATTAGGCCAATGAGTTCGCTGCTCGCTTTAGACGCAAATATTTCAGTTTTTATAATTTGAAAACCAAACATAAAATAGTTTCTTTCTCTGCCCTTGGGGGCACGGCCAAATGTTGAAAAACTTACAAGTACAATTTTTATTTAATATTTTCTAAACTTTAAGTGAGTTGTAAGAGCAAACACTTTATATTGTTAAGGTTGATAGCCTCTGTACGTGAGCTGTTATT
This sequence comes from Porites cylindrica, assembly GCA_964035525.1. Lineage (NCBI taxonomy): Eukaryota > Metazoa > Cnidaria > Anthozoa > Scleractinia > Poritidae > Porites > Porites cylindrica. The sequence goes on along the minus strand of OZ037776.1, from coordinate 48,465,448 downwards.
AATTAAAAATAAGCATCAGCAAAGAAATAATATGAAACATCGAACTGGCCATGATAAGTCCTTCTCTACTGTAATTTGCCTTTGTTAGAACAACTAAAATAGTTATGTATCAGTGAAAGATAGATGAAGAACAATCGCTCTTCTTGCTGTACAAAGCAGGCGTATCACGGGTCAGAAGTTCAACGACGTTTTTGATTAAGTGAATAAAAAAACCATGGGTTTTTGGGAACGACGTTGGTAGTTTACTATTTACATGGGTAAACCGGGCAGTTCACGGTTCGGGGCAAATGGTAAACAACATTCATTAGGACTTGTAAATTCATTCTGCAGTCGTGTATACCACTGGGACTTGTGGGCAAGTCTAAACTCCCCCTTTCCCGGGAGGGGAGCGAAACATGCAAGCAAAGAAACAAAACGGTCGACGAGAGGGAGACACTCCTCTCATCCCCCCCCCCATCCCCCCTCTAATTTTTCTGTGCTTTAGCTGGCTTTAGTTTGGAATTTACCCCATTTTTTTTTTCTAGAAATCGATTTTTTTGGATGCATATTACAAATTCTCTAGTACTTCATCACTGACGAAAATTATTTCGTCGTTAAATCACGAAAATAAACTTGATAGTCTGTACATCATGTACGACTTCATATAATCTGAGATGCCCCTAACTTGGCTCTTTCTGCGTTATAATTTGGGGACTGGGTCGATTTTTGCTTATCGCAGGGGTGGGATCGGGGGGTGCGTCGAAGGTTTGGCGAGGGGGTCGTTAATACAGAAGATGAAGTCCCCAGATTTTAGAGATTTCCATAAGAACCAGGCCCCGCTTGTTCAAACGTTGGATCGCGCTATCCACCGGACTGAAATCACTATCCAGCGGATACTTTTACGCTGGATAGTGATTTATCCGGTGGATAGCGCTATCCAACGTTTGAACGAGCCTGGGCCAGAGGTTTTATTTCTGCTACACTGAACGCCTTGAAAAGGAACAGATCGCTGAGTAAAGGGTTGATGGTAAGTGTCTGTTGTAAGGATTTTACCGTAGCAAATTTCCCTTTCGTAAGCGTCGCTGCCATTTTTAAGACACTTAGAAGAAAATTTTTGACCTGTTATTGAGTGTGGTTTCTATTAGAAAGAAAGGGGATCGCAACCCAGTGTCAAACCCGCACCTTTCGTAACCTAATCTCTCGTGCGTATCTTTAAACTACCACACCGACCCGCCAGAATTCCTAAAAAATTTAAGTGCATAAACTAGCAAACTGTCTTTCTGAACTGATACCTCGAGTTTGTGTTGGAGGACATCCGGGGAAACGACGACTCCGAATGGTAATCTCATGAATCGGTACCTCCCGGAAGGGGTATTAAAGGTGCACAGTAGGCTGGATGGGTAATCTAATTCCACGTGCCAGTACCCTTTCTTTGTATCTACAACGGAGAAGTTCTTCTTCTCACGGAATAGAGGTAGCTTCATTGATGGTCCTGGGCCCGGTTGTTCAAACGTTGGATAGCTCTATCCACCGGATAAATCACTATCCAGCGGATAAGTATTTGGGAAATCAATTGCGTTTCCACTGGATAGAGATTTATCCAGCGGATAGCTCTATCCACCTTTTGAACAACTGGGGCCTGGTATATGTCCTGGTAGTATTCTCGATGCAGTTATTGTTTAGTTTTTTTTTAGATCCCTTGGATTGAGACACAGCCTTACTTTCTACTCTCCATAAGGGGTTTCTTTGATCTTGCACACGATAGAAATGACGCAGTCAGTCGGTTGGGGGATGACGTCATCAGCTATCAGCTTTTATAAGAGAAGTATATGGACTGGGACCGTACGCGGGGGTGAACGACTGCAAAGGAGTTCTCAATATCAGCTTTATGTGGTAGTTCTCCCCTAGTAACCGGCCCAGTTTGTCACAACAGTCTTGCTAAAGATAAGGTTGAATGTATACTGATAACCAAAGCATAGAATTGTAGATTATTTCGCTAAAAATAAATTTGGCCTTCGTTTTCTCCGCTTCTATTTAACGAAAATGCTTCATTTTTGACAGTACTTTTCAAATAAGAGGTTTTATAACCATGATCATTTTTGGACTTTAGCGTTGATTTATATGAATAAGACAGTCACAAGTTATGTGTGATACAATCAGTTCTCTGTAGCTTTAATTCTTCACTCCATTAAAATATATTTCTTTACATGTTCATCATGTTCATATTTTAGAATTCTGTACTCTCTTCTACACTTAAAGGATTCATCGACATCAATTCGCGTAAAAATTCGATGATCTACACTCAATCTACCCACTCGATCGGCATCACGACTCCGAACGACTACACAGTTCCTAGACTCTCGTACAAAGTTCAGGTCTCAGATCACGTGACGGGTTTCTCGCCACAATGACGCAATATTTTCTAACAAAGACCCTCAGTGGTCGCTGAAGAGAGCTTAAAAACAAACGAAGAGTATTGTTGGGTAATGCCTTGTGACATGTAGGGAAGCGTCCCATTTGTAAACAAAGTCCTTACAGAACAAAATTTTCGTTTACAATTTTTATTACATTTACTTCTCCAAAACCATCCCATGTAAAAAAATATATATCTATGTTTAGCGGCCTTATACATAAACACAGCTGTGTCTTTTAAGTCAAACATAACAAAACTTTATTATTGCTAGCCTCCTATTTTAGATCCTATTTATTCGAAAAGACCATCTGTATTTCGGATCTCCCCACAATATGAGTGTGTGACATCTGTTACAATGCCACGAAAATTTGATTATTCTTTTACCCGTAAAAGACAATTTACCGAGTCAGGTATTTTTGTATAAGTCAGGGAAAATTGGACTCTTTCAAAGAAGTCACAGGGAGGTGACATATTTCTGCATATTCACCGAAGTTAAACATGTTCCATCAGCAGGATATTGTTTCCAGAAATTTAACGACAAGCAGATGTATAAGATCAAGCCATTCTCTGCTTTACATTCACGAGAAATTCATGTAATAAATGGGTTGTGATGGGAGTTTGGGCATTTATTTTGTGTACCGGACACAGATGACGTAAAACAAAAGAACAACAGCCTTGAAACAATATCAATCAGATTTTCCCTGAACAGAAAACAAAGAAGTCTTTTGTATTAAGGCGTTTCTTATAACCTCTGTGCGCAAGTGATTTCATAATGCCGTGGTGTCTAACACACTGAATCACGGGCGTGCCACCTAGTGTTTCTGTTGCTTTAAAAATCGCTCTTAGGAGTTTAGAACACCATGGCATTACAATAACACTCGCTTACTCAAGCTAAAACATATTAACCTTTTAAAAATTTCCACTTGCTGCGCAAAAGGTTTCACAATGCCGTAGTGTCTGATTCACAGAATCACGGGCGTGCCACCTATTGTTTCTGTTGCTTTAAAAATTGCACTCAGGAGAAAGGGGGGATTTCATATATCCCATGATGCATCGCTTCATACTATATTATCAAGCTTCCGAACGCATGTGATCCTATCAGTTCACCAGGGACGTGACAGTTGAACATCAGTGGAAAGCGACTTGTTTTCCCGATAAAACTTTCTGTACCTTTGCTGTGTCGATCTATTTACGATTTTCGTTGTACTATTCCAAATATATCTCTTGTTAAGTCAAAGAGACTGTTTTGGCCACCGATTATGAGTTAACTAGCCTTACGATAGCAAGGCAGTCCACGCAAATGTTCTTAGAAGCTAGCGACGAAGGTCTTTGCTTGAGTACGTCCTGTTTTAACGTGCATTGATAAAGCTCTCCATGGATTAACAAGCGATTTCCACTTACTTGTCTTGAAATAAATACATATTCTAGGGGTGGGATTTCTCTTCGTTGCTTGTTGGTGATCGCGGTGTTCATATTGTCAGTTCAATAATTCATCGATGCAGTACATCAACCGTACGGTGACCGAACATGCTTTTACTTCAACAAGCTCGGCTTATGCAGTCCAAAATACCGAGACCGTTAAAATACAAAGTGACGTCTATCGGAGATAAAATTCAAAGGAGGGGAATAGCTCCAACAAACAATAAAAATAACAAAGACATCTCTATATTTTTCGTAAACAGAAAAAAGCTTTATTAAGAAATGGCAAAATACAAATACAAAAACACCCACTTCTTCGCTACAATGGATCCTAAAAGAATTATCAAAATGTCTTTAAAGGTTTTATACGCTGGTTGAGGTCCCGCGGCATGCTATTCTATGACATTTGCTGGCCTGTATATTTCAAGTTCGCCATGCGCGGCTGCGACCGGAAGCCACCATGAGAAACCAATTTTACCTAAAATAATGAGACAAAAAACAGGGGCATCCAACGAGAATATAGTTCAAAACCACTTAAACATGGCATTGTTAAACGTATTTTAGCATTTAAATGGTAGATATAGGCATATTTTTATCCCCTAAAAATTTTTCATCTGTTCGGATTTCCTAGCTGAACTTCTAGTGATCCGAAAATTATAGGGATCAAAACTTACCTTTTCGAAAATTTCAGCCACAAAAAAGGCTCCCGAAAATTCTAGGTGACCTTTTAAGGGTAAAAATCCGTTAAAAATGGGCAATTATACCATTTTTTAAACGTTCCAAAATCCTAGGAGAGGCAGGCAAGCAAGAAATTTTGCAACAAATGTTCCGAAAATTCTGGATCTCAAATCGTCTTCCGAACAGATATTTTCCGAAAATTGTCGTTGGGTGCCCCTGAAAAAAGGTTTAATAACTATAAACCACTGAATTTAAACATTCATCATACCCTCAAGAGATAATATTTGCGTTTTGATCAGCAAAAAAGAGCGAATTGAAGAAAAAATGTCCCATCCTCGAAAGGACTTAGCACAAAGAAATTGAAGCCTTCGTCTTGCATCTTAGCGGAGAAAGGGCAGAAAATACGATATTTCAAAACGATCAAACCCATAAAAATCGCGAGGTCAAAAGAGGTCGGAGCGTGGAACTAGTATCAAGTACCCCTTGTCCGCCGATTTAAATAATTTTTTAGGGAAAGACATTGCCAGAATATAGATAGTTTTCGATAATTGAATGTCATCTAAATAAATATTCACTTGCGAGTTAAAACAGCATTTGCTTAACAGCGTCCTAAACGAGAGCAATAATGCGTGAAATGACCATGGAAACATTTTACATTATCAATCAGATACCAAAGATTAATAGGGCTCATTGAAACTTACCTTGGATGAGCTGCATCTTGAAATTCAGGTCGTTGAAAATCTCCCTCCAAACCCTCGAACGCTCTTTCCACTGCGAAGAGAAGACAGAAATTAGCCGCGAAGCATCAAGGGATATATGAAATTCCCCCCACCATGGCATTACAATAACACTCACTTACTCAAGCTAAAACATATCGGACTTATTAACCATTAATTTTCTTCTCATCCTCGGAGACCCAGGGGCAGATAGTGGGGGCGAGGGAAAGTCTAAACGGGCGGAAAAATATGGCACGAAGAAAAGTAAAGAACGGCGAGAAGAGCCCCTGGGGACAATGTCTTACCAGACCAGCTCCAAACGGTCGCTGCCGTTCTGCCTTCTGATTGGTGCCAGAAAACTTTTGTGCTTTTCTGCCCAATCAGAAGGCAGAACGGCGGCGACCGTTTGGAACTGGTCTGGTAAGACATTGTCCCCAGGGGCTCTTCTCGCCGTTCTTAACTTTTCTTCGTGCCATATTTTTCCGCCAGTTTAGACTTTCCCTCGCCCCCACTATCTGCCCCTGGGTCTCCGAGCATGTTTTCTTCTGTGCGCAAGTGATTTCATAATGCCGTGGTGTCTAACTCACAGAATCACGGGCGTGCCACCTAGGATTTTAGAACACCATAGCATTACAATAACACTCGCTTACTCAAGTTAAAACATATTAACCTGTAAATTTCCACTTGGTGCGCAAGTGATTTCATAATGCCGAAGTGTCTGATTCACAGAATCACGGGCGTGCCACCTAGTGTTTCTGTTGCTTCAAAAATTGCACTTAGGAGTTAAGATCACCATGGCATTACAATAACACTCGCTTGCTCAAGTTAAAACATATTAACCTGTAAATTTCCACTTGGTGCGGAAGCGATTTCATGATGCCGTGGTGTCTAACTCACAGAATCACGGGCGTGCCACCTACTGTTTCTGTTGCTTTAAAAATTGCACTTGGGAGTTAAGATCACCATGGCATTACAATAACACTCGCTTACTCAAGCTAAAACATATTAACCTGTAAATTTCCACTTGGTGCGGAAGCGATTTCATAATGCCGTGGTGTCTAACTCACAGAATCACGGGCGTGCCACCCACTGTTTCTGTTGCTTTAAAAATTGCACTTAGGAGTTAAGATCACCATGGTATTACAATAACACTCGCTTTTAATCACTCAAGCTAAAACATATTTACCTATAAATTTCCACTTGGTGCGGAAGCGATTTCATAATGCCGTGGTGTCTAACTCACGGAATCACAGGCGTGCCACCTAGTCAGGGGCACCCAACGTCACTCACACGAAATTGGGTGATTCAGTGTGCAGCTGTTCGTTGTCTGTTCAAGAGGACCTAACAGGTGAGCAAGCTTTTATGCGATTTCTAGTTTGAAAGGGCAGTTAGTGAGTAGTTATATAAACCTGCCTTCTGACTCAACTTAAATCTAATCATGATTATCCCTCCCATCTCACTCGATTATTCACTTAAATAAAAATTAAACTATTTTTCCCAGACGCATTCATTTCTCAACTCGCTTCGTTTCGAAATTATTTTTCTCCCAGACGCATTCATTTCTCAACTTCGCTCGCTTCGTTTCGAAATGATCTGCTTACTGGGAAGTAATTTAATTTTTATTTAAGTGAATAATCTCAGTTCGCTGGGGAATAATCATGATGAGATTTAAGTTGAGTCAGAGGTCAGGTTTATATAACTACTCAGTAAATATTGAATTGATTAAGTTTTTTATACAAAATCGTGATTATGTATAAAAACTTCTTATTACTTTTTGATTATTATTATAATCTTTTATAAATTTTTCATCAACAAGTCTATTTTTGTTTAACAATGGAATAAAATATTTGTAAAAAATAACTCTGACTATTTTATCCTTTTTAAAACAATTATGAAAATCTGTAAATATTTTGTAGTAATATTTAATTTTCTTATTTTCTGGAGAAGTAAAATTGTGTATTTCATATTGCGCAATTGAAGAAACCCTAACGTCCTAACATAAGAAAAATAAAGAGGACATGTACTATTACTTAATACTGGTTCTAAATATTTTTTACAAAGCCAATAAATTTTTGTATTTTTGTATTCAGGTTTAGCTACAATTTATTTAGGAAAAATTTTAAAAGTTCTGAAATTATTTGTCTCTTATCTTCTTTAAATCTTAAGATTGTCTTTCTTATATTACCTCTTATTTTTTCACGTTTTCCCATCCTTTTATTTTACAAAAATTAAATCTTAAGCTTTATTAAAAATATTAATATAATTTATACATAAAAAAATGAATTGTTTATGTAAAGATGAATTTGATTGGTTGGTGAATATGACTAAAAAAGGTAATTGTTTTAGGACATTTAAAGATATTAGTTATTTTATAGATAATGTTTTATTAGAATTGAGATATCTGAGAAAAAAGATTTGGTTATTTATTTTATAATTAACTTGAACGCTACATTGTAAAACATAAAGGAAAAAATTGCTATTCTTGTTCATAAACAGAAAAAATTTGTTGCTCGTAAACCTTATGATGATACTATAATTAATGAGGATGGTCATTTTATTAATGGAGCTAGACCATATACTGATAATTTTTTTGTACTGGAGCTGTTATTTGTGTACTAAGAATTGGAGATATCTTTCCGTACTGGAGTTTATATTTTTGTACTGAAATTAACATTTCTGTACTGGGATACTTATTGTTGTACTGGTGTATATTTTATTGATACATTTTGGTTCAATTAAATACGACGACTATTTAACTCATCGCGATAAGGAACGAAGAGATAAATATCTTGCTAGAGCAGAAAAAATAAAGAATAAACAGGATGAATTAACTTGGGAAAAGCCTGAATCAGCAAATTTCTGGAGTGTACGATTACTTTGGAATTAAAAGTTAAAAGTAAGAAAATATTAAATAGAGATGCAAAAGCAAAGAATTCTTATTTTTGAAAAAAAATTTGTATACATCCAGTTTTTAGTAATTATGCAGCATCAAAAGATGGTAAAATTATAAATGTTAAAACTGGAAAAATTAGAAAACCACAATTAAATAATAGTGGTTACCATCTTTTTTTAGTTTGTGATAAAAGTTTAGAGAGGCCAAAAGGTTATTTGCTTCATCGTTTTATATTTGAAGCAATCAGAGGAGTAATTCCAGAAGGATTTGAAATAAATCACAAAAACTCCATAAAAACAGATGATAATAGAATTAAAAATCTTGAAATAATAACTCATAAATTAAATGTACAGTTAGCGCATAATCAGAAAATTATTTCTATTAATATTTAAACAAATGAAGAAAAAACTTATATTTCTATCAAAACAGCATCGATTGAATTAGAAATAGATGCTTGAAATATTTCTAAAATTTGTTTAAAGAGAAAAAGTTGCAAATCAGCTACTTCAAAAAAAGATGAAAATAAGTATCGATTTGAATTTTGAAGTAAGGTTTAAAGAAATATTTATTTTAATAAAATGCAATTAACAAGTTACGAAAATCTTACAAAAGAAAACATTCAATTTCATGAGGCAAAAGATTACAAAGTCAACGATTCGAAATTTAAATATCAACGTATTGAAATTGAAACCAAATATCCAAACGATACGAAAGGTGATTTAATAATTGAGACTCCACTTCTTTTTAGTTTTGGAGTAAACGAAAAGAAATCACAAGAGACAGACAAATTGATTGGGTATTCTATTCCAGTCCGCTTATGGGAAAAAGATAGTCAACCAAATATTGAAGAAAAAGCATTTTTTGAATCAATAAATAATATAGCAGAAATTTGTCAGCAACATCTTGAAGATGAATTTGGTCCTGATATGACATCAACTCTTAATGCACCATTTTATTATAAGCAGGTTGAGTATGTTGACAAAAAAGGGAAAAAGAAAACCAAGAGAGATGAAACAGCTGCACCAGTTCTTTATGCAAAACTTATTACTCTGAAAAAAGAAAAAAAATTCTTTCTCTTTTTAAAACAAAAGGAAAGCAAAAAGTTGATCCTCTTCAACATTACTGTAAAGTAAAAATGGCTTTGACAATTGAAGGTATTTTTATAAGTAAGACTGTTAATTCTCTCCAAATAAAGATACACGAAGTTTACATCAAACCTCTTAAGTGGCTCGATGCTCGATGCCAGAAAACTTTTGTGCTTTTCTGCCCAATCAGAAGGCAGAACGGCGGCGACCGTTTGGAACTGGTCTGGTAAGACATTGTCCCCAGGGGCTCTTCTCGCCGTTCTTAACTTTTCTTCGTGCCATATTTTTCCGCCAGTTTAGACTTTCCCTCTCCCCCACTATCTGCCCCTGGGTCTCCGAGCATGTTTTCTTCTGCGCGCAAGTGATTTCATAATGCCGTGGTGTCTAACTCACAGAATCACGGGCGTGCCACCTAGGATTTTAGAACACCATAGCATTACAATAACACTCGCTTACTCAAGCTAAAACATATTAACCTTCAAATTTCCACTTGGTGCGCAAGTGATTTCATAATGCCGAAGTGTCTGATTCACAGAATCACGGGCGTGCCACCTACTGTTTCTGTTGCTTCAAAAATTGCACTTAGGAGTTAAGATCACCATGGCATTACAATAACAATCGCTTACTCAAGTTAAAACATATTAACCTGTAAATTTCCACTTGGTGCGGAAGCGATCTCATAATGCCGTGGTGTCTAACTCACAGAATCACGGGCGTGCCACCTAGTGTTTCTGTTGCTTTAAAAATTGCACTTAGGAGTTAAGATCACCATGGCATTACAATAACACTCGCTTACTCAAGCTAAAACATATTAACCTGTAAATTTCCACTTGGTGCGGAAGCGATCTCATAATGCCGTGGTGTCTAACTCACAGAATCACGGGCGTGCCACCTACTGTTTCTGTTGCTTTAAAAATTGCACTTAGGTGTTAAGATCACCATGGCGTTACAATAACACTCGCTTACTCAAGCTAAAACATATTAACCTGTAAATTTCCACTTGGTGCGGAAGCGATTTCATAATGCCGTGGTGTCTAACTCACGGAATCACAGGCGTGCCACCTAGTCAGGGGCACCCAACGTCACTCACACAAAATTGGGTGATTCAGTGTGCAGCTGTTCGTTGTCTGTTCAAGAGGACCTAACAGGTGAGCAAGCTTTTATACGATTTCTAGTTTGAAATGGCAGTTAGTGAGTAGTTATATAAACCTGCCTTCTGACTCAACTTAAATCTAATCATGATTATCCCTCCCATCTCACTCGATTATTCACTTAAATAAAAATTAAACTATTTTTCCCAGACGCATTCATTTCTCAACTCGTTTCGTTTCGAAATTATTTTTCTCCCAGACGCATTCATTTCTCAACTTCGCTCGCTTCGTTTCGAAATGATCTGCTTACTGGGAAGTAATTTAATTTTTATTTAAGTGAATAATCTCAGTTCGCTGGGGAATAATCATGATGACAGTTAAGTTGAGTCAGAAGTCAGGTTTATATAACTACTCAGTAAATATTGAATTGATTAAGTTTTTGATACAAAATCGTGATTATGTATAAAAACTTCTTATTACTTTTTGATTATTATTATAATCTTTTATAGATTTTTCATCAACAAGTCTATTTTTGTTTAACAATGGAATAAAATATTTGTAAAAAATAACTCTGACTATTTTATCCTTTTTAAAACAATTATGAAAATCTGTAAATATTTTGTAGTAATATTTAATTTTCTTATTTTCTGGAGAAGTAAAATTGTGTATTTCATATTGCGCAATTGAAGAAACCCTAACATCCTAACATAAGAAAAATAAAGAGGACATGTACTATTACTTAATACTGGTTCTAAATATTTTTTACAAAGCCAATAAATTTTTGTATTTTTGTATTCAGGTTTAGCTGCAATTTATTTAGGAAAAATTTTAAAAGTTCTGAAATTATTTGTCTCTTATCTTCTTTAAATCTTAAGATTGTCTTTCTTATATTACCTCTTATTTTTTCACGTTTTCCCATCCTTTTATTTTACAAAAATTAAATCTTAAGCTTTATTAAAAATTGGAGATATCTTTCCGTACTGGAGTTTATATTTTTGTACTGAAATTAACATTTCTGTACTGGGATACTTATTGTTGTACTGGTGTATATTTTATTGTACTGGTAAACATACTCGCACAACCAATGAATATGTTTGTGTACTAAGATATAGAATGAAGTAATATAATATATATTTGTGTATTGCCGTTGTGGGCCACCGTAGAAAACTATGATTTTGTATATCTTGATGATATTGATAAGGGTGAGCCTTTTGTTACGGAAGATGATAAATTTAGAGATGAATGTGTAAAAAAAGAAAAATATATTATTAAAAAGATTTTATTAGTAAAACCAGAAGTTTATAATAGTTCTTATCATTTTAATAATGTCTTGGAATCTTAGAAAAAAAGAAATAGAATATTTAAAAAAAATTGGGCTATTGAAGAACTTTTAAATAAAATTAAAAAAGATGATTTTGATTTTTATTCTTTAGAAGAAGCACCTGATTATTTTTATGAAACACTTTAAAAAATTTTACATAATATAGAAGACTATCAGGAAAATATGATTTTATTTATGACTTTTTATCTAAACAATAACTAAAATATGAAACCAAAAACTAAAAAAGTTGTTAAACATATATTAGTGATGATTCTGATAATGATAGTGAATTAGAGATTCAAAATAAAACTGAACAAAGTAATGAAGAAAGCCAAGATAGTGAATCTGAGGAATCTGAAAAAGAGGTTAAAAACCGTTAAGAAAAACCCACCAAAATCTAAAAAAAATTGTAAAAAATGTAGTGAAGATAATAATAAAGAAATTAAAAAAACAGTTGTAACAGGTGAAGAATTTAAAAAATTTCAAAGAAAAGCAAAAAGACTTGGTGCTAAATCATTTGATTTTTCTATTCGTAAAAGCAATAAATATGTAGTTGAATATAATGATAAAAAGATACATTTTGGTTCAATTAAATACGACGACTATTTAACCCATCGCGATAAGGAACGAAGAGATAAATATCTTGCTAGAGCAGAAAAGATAAAGAATAAACTGGATGAATTAACTTGGGAAAACCTGAATCAGCAAATTTCTGGAGTGTACGATTACTTTGGAATTAAAAGTTAAAAGTAAGAAAATATTAAATAAAGATGCAAAAGCAAAGAATTTTTATTTTTGAAAAAACATTTGTATACATCCAGTTTTTAGTAATTATGCAGCATCAAAAGATGGTAAAATTATAAATGTTAAAACAGGAAAAATTAGAAAACCACAATTAAATAATAGTGGTTACCATCTTTTTTTAGTTTGTGATAAAAGTTTAGAGAGGCCAAAAGGTTATTTGCTTCATCGTTTTATATTTGAAGCAATCAGAGGAGTAATTCCAGAAGGATTTGAAATAAATCACAAAAACTCCATAAAAACAGATGATAATAGAATTAAAAATCTTGAAATAATAACTCATAAATTAAATGTACAGTTAGCGCATAATCAGAAAATTATTTCTATTAATATTTAAACAAATGAAGAAAAAACTTATATTTCTATTAAAACAGCATCGATTGAATTAGAAATAGATGCTTGAAATATTTCTAAAATTTGTTTAAAGAGAAAAAGTTGCAAATCAGCTACTTCAAAAAAAGATGAAAATAAGTATCGATTTGAATTTTGAAGTAAGGTTTAAAGAAATATTTATTTTAATAAAATGCAATTAACAAGTTACGAAAATCTTACAAAAGAAAACATTCAATTTCATGAGGCAAAAGATTACAAAGTCAACGATTCGAAATTTAAATATCAACGTATTGAAATTGAAACCAAATATCCAAACGATACGAAAGGTGATTTAATAATTGAGACTCCACTTCTTTTTAGTTTTGGAGTAAACGAAAAGAAATCACAAGAGACAGACAAATTGATTGGGTATTCTATTCCAGTCCGTTTATGGGAAAAAGATAGTCAACCAAATATTGAAGGAAAAGCATTTTTTGAATCAATAAATAATATAGCAGAAATTTGTCAGCAACATCTTGAAGATGAATTTGGTCCTGATATGACATCAACTCTTAATGCACCATTTTATTATAAGCAGGTTGAGTATGTTGACAAAAAAGGGAAAAAGAAAACCAAGAGAGATGAAACAGCTGCACCAGTTCTTTATGCAAAACTTATTACTCTGAAAAAACAAAAAAAATTCTTTCTCTTTTTAAAACAAAAGGAAAGCAAAAGGTTGATCTTCTTCAACATTACTGCAAAGTAAAAATGGCTTTGATAATTGAAGGTATTTTTATAAGTAAGACTGTTAATTCTCTCCAAATAAAGATACACGAAGTTTACATCAAACCTCTTAAGTGGCTCGATGCAGTTTTTTAGAGCGAATACCTCCCACGTTTTAGCGTATACTACGTCGCCATAAGCAAAGACTTGGAAAAATTAACGCCACAGTTGTATTAGATAAAGATGAAAATTTGTCATGATCAGGGTTGCAATGACATCGGAGTTTTCATAGCAACGAAATGACGCCATTACCTATTTTACTTGCAGCAGTATTTCTCTGCACCGGAAACTGTTTTTCCAAAATCGTTTACTGGAGCTTTTTCCTACAATAGCCGCCTCGATGTTCGCGAAGTTTAAGCGAAATCTGTAAGAGCGTTATCGAGATATTTTGGGAAGAATTTCTTATGGTTAGAAATACGGTAAAAAATGGACAATCTTGATGTTCGACTTTTATCTGTACTAAACGAAGCGCTTTTGACATGCAATTTCACCTCATAGTAGTTTCAATCTTTTTAAAAACGTGTGTGAAAGATCATGGAGATACCTCCAGTCGATTGCTAGAGAGAAGGATTTGATTAGTATGTATCGGGGCGCTCTTATTAGCGGTAATGTAAACATTTCGGTCTACTTTAACAAATTAGCGAATAATTTTTAAACCGCTCCATAAATTGAGATAAACCGTCCTTTTATATGACCTCTTAATTTCAAGATTATTGATATATTGTAGTGTAGTAAAATAAGGGCTGCAATTCGCTAATATTTTGTCAGAAATTTTGTCTTTACAAGTGAGAGTCTCTGATTATTCAGGGGTATTGTCTCAAGGTTTCATTTTCACGTGAACAGCAGTAACTTAACAACGCATTTGACATATGCAAAAATGCTATTTATTGTTGTGCACGAAAAAATGAATTTTGGAGACAATACCCCTGAATAATGAGAGGCTATCACTTGTAAACGCAAAACTCTTGACAAAATATTAGCAAATTCAAGCCCTTATTTTACTGCTTTCAATACATCAATAATCTTGAAACTAAGAGGTCATATAAAAGGACGCTTAATCTCAAGATTCTTAAATTTTCGAAAAATAAATTTATCGAGCGGTTTAAAAATTATTCGCTAATTTGTTAAAGTAGACCGAGGTGTTTACAATACTGCTAAAAAAGCGCCTTGATACATACTAATCAAATCCTTCTTTCTAGCAATCGGCTGGAGGTATCTCCATGATCTTTCACACACGTTTTTAAAAAGATTGAAACTACTATGTGGTGAAATTGCATGTCAAAAGCGCTTCGTTTAGTACAGATAAAAGTCGAACATCAAGATTGTCCATTTTTTACCGTATTTCTAACCATAAGAAATTCTTCCCAAAATATCTCGATAACGCTCTTACAGATTTCGCTTAAACTTCGCGAACATCGAGGCGGCTATTGTAGGAAAAAGCTCCAGTAAGCGATTTTGGAAAAACAGTTTCCGGTGCAGAGAAATACTGCTGCAAGTAAAATAGGTAATGGCGTCATTTCGTTGCTATGAAAACTCCGATGTCATTGCAACCCTGATCATGACAAATTTTCATCTTTATCTAATATAACTGTGGTGTTAATTTTTCCAAGTCTCTGCTTATGGCGACGTAGTTTACGCTCAAACTTGGGAGGTATTGACCTTGAAAAACTCTATCGAGCCACCTTAAACCAAGAAAACCAATTCTAACAATTAAAGAATGTGATGATGAAGATGAAGATGAAGATGATCATGAAGAAAATAAAACTCTTAATATCTCAGATAATGAAGAAGATTAAATAATGAACTCAATTTTTAATACAATTTTTGTATTAAAAATTATAAATTATTTTTATTTTCTAAAAATATTTAGTTAGAAATAAAAAAGGGTACTACAAATATTTCATTATTTTTATTTTCTAAAAAATAATATAATATTTTTATTTTTTGATAATATTAACTCAATTTTTAACAATTTTTTTTATTAAAAATTAACCAAATCTTTAAACTTAATCCATGAGTTAAATTTATCATAATATCCACTCCATTTTACCGATGCCATTTTCTTTTTGATATCTCGTTTCAAAACTTTTGCTATTCTAAATGTTTGCTGTTTTGCTTTTTGAAGTTCTTGCTCGTGAAAAGAACCCTCAATTTCTTCACCCATTGAAGCAACTATTTTATAAGTAATAGGTTTGGTAGGTAAAACTTTATCAATCACAAATATTTCCTCTGTCCACTTTGGACTGTGACCTTTATCAAATACTTGCCTTTTATACTTTGAAATGCGAACTTTGTCGCCCATTTCAATCTTTTGTTTTTCAGGTTTTAAGTATATCAAATCACCATATAAATTAGCAAACCTTTTTCCTCATTTTCTTTTTTACTTGCTTCAACAGGTTTCATTTTGATACTTGAACGTCTCATATTATTGTAATCATCAACTAATTTATCTATCTTATCCCAGTAAACATTGTTTTTGTTTATAGTAAACATCTTCCACATTCTGTTTTTAATAGTTTTATTCCAACTTTCAACAACACTCGATTTCTCTTCATTTTCAGTGTGATATAATTTGATTTAATTTTTTTCCAAAAATCTTTAAAATGTTTACTGATAAACTCAGAACCTTAATCAGTCCAAAGCATCTTTGGTTTACGTTTACTCTTGAATATTTCATCAAATGATTTACTTACACTTTCAGTTTTTTATCTTTCAGAGGTTTAATCCATCCATACTTGCGAAATACATCGACTACCATTAGCAGATATTTTACACCTCTGTTCCACTTGCTAAACTTTTGCATTTCAACCAAATCAGCAGTCCAGATTTCATCAATCCCATTTGATATAACTGTTCTTTTTGAAAAGTTTCTTGTGATTGGTTTGTGTAATTCGTCGGCTAATTGTTGAGACCAATCACTACTCAACGCCTTTTTGCGTTTTTTCGCAAACCAAGACCAATTTTTTGCTTTGTATTAATCAAGAATCTCGCAGTTGAGCCCCACTTTGGCATTTCACCATAAGGAATGTTATCCAATGATTGAACCATTTCTTTATCACAATCTCCTTTGTTTCTTTCCATGTCATAGCAAATATCGTGATAAGCTGCTATTTCATCAACTTTGTTATATGGTTTAACTTTCCACTCTGTTACTTCTCCAGTTTCAGGATTATAACTTAATTGTTTTTCTAGACGATTACATGGTCCCACCATATATTTATACTTTCCAGGAGTCCAACCTGCTTTGGTTTTGGTAATTTGCCAATCCATTTGTGGACATCAATTCCTCTTCCATCCAATTCAGGTCTATCAGTTTTATATTTTTTATTTGGTATAACTTTTGTTGATAATTGGTCTAATGCTGTTCCAACAGAATCTTGTATAAAAGGAGTAAGTTTATTGATTCCATAATGTACAGCTTTCTTTTGAAGATTTTTATTTCTCATTAATTCACTTGTTCCATATCGTCCCATTTCAACAGACCTTTTAGCCATCCATGGAATACCGCGATGAACAAACAAATCTGTTGCAGTACTAACAGCAGTATAAAAAAACGCCCGTCCCTTCAGACGGGCTAATTAGTTTTTTGACTTTCTCTTTGTTTTCCTTCCTTTTCCAGTTTTCCTTCCAGTTCCGACTTGTCCGTTTTCTTTTACATATTTAACTTTATTACTACCACAAACAGCACATGTACAATAAAAAAAATTGTGTTCTTCCTCTTTTGTCTTTTTGATACCCTCTTGGCTCAACACAAGGGGTATATCTTTTATCTTTATCTTTCCATTTTTATATTAGGTTTATATAATTATTTAATAAATGAGTTTAAGAGAAAAGTTTGTAAAAAATGAACTTGAAAAGATTTATCAAATTTTAAATAACAGTTATGAATTTTGCCCTCATTCAATGTTGCAAGATGATAGAAGAATTTTGAGAAAATATTTGAATTACTTTTTGAAATAAATGATAAAGCAAATTTTTTGAGACAAGTTTTAAAAGGCAATTATTTAATCTTATAATAAAATGGAAGACAAGTTTTTTAAAGAGATACAAAAAAGATGAATGTTAAAACAATAAAAGATTTTGAAAAAGAATTAGGGATGAGTTTGAAATTGAAAGAAAAACAAGTACCAATCTTGCAAGAGTATTGCTAGTTAGTGAGGCTAATTTATGGGAAGGAATTAAGAATGGTAGTTATAATTGGGTTAACTTATAGTGACAGAAAGAAAAGATTGTTTAAACTGATTACATTTTACAAAGAGTTTTTTGAGTTGGTGGAAAGTGTTTAGAATTTAAATAAAAAAGTTACAAATATTAATAAGTTGAAAGAAGAAGATGATAATTAATGTTATATCAACAATTGATGTAAAATTATAAGTTTTTAAAATATCAAATTATAAAATCTCTGTTATCCTCATCAAAATTTTGATTATGAATAATATCAAGAACTGATTTTTCTTTTTGTCGTTCATTCAGATAGTACAAACACCAGTAACCACAAAGAACAGAATCTCTGTTTTGTAATTCATCCTGATAGTAAATGAGTTTTTTTCCAGATGATAGCAAATAGTGATAAATTTCATGAGGCATAATCAATCCAAATGGGTCAAAGTATTCTACAAACGAATCCAGATTTCTGTAACAAACCCAGTGTGTTCCAAGTCCTTGATTATCATCGAGATTAACTATTCCATATTCTTTTTTAATCTTTTTTGGCAAAGCATCACAACTAAAGATATCACGAAAATGTTTAATTCCAAGCTTTGTAATCCAATCAAACAAATCGAAATTAGACAGTGGTTTATTTACAAAATTGAGCTTATTCTTGGAATTGAATTGAAGGGACTGTTTGGTCCGAGTAAAAGTCCTTTTCCTTTGTTCTTTTTTTTTTAACTCCCATTCCAATTGGGTTTTCCCAATTACCAAAAAATGGAGGTGATTGATATGGATAGTAACCATCACCATGTGTTTTAACAGGTGGTGGTACATAAACATTTCTTGTATTTGATGATGCTTGTCTATAAACTTGTAGTCCTCTACCACTAAATAGTTTATTTACTAGACTAATTGCCATTGGAATACCTATACTTGCTAATGCTCCCAAAAATCCACCTTCAATCTGTTTTCTTGTTAGTTTAAAAACCCATCGTCCACCTGATTGATAAGCTCTGTTAATTTGGTCTATTTGTGCTTTTGTAAGTTCTTGTTTAATAAGTGGTCACATTGCAATAAATTTTTTTGGAATAGTTATACCATTTCCAAATATTTTATTTAGTCCAATTTCTCCAAGTGCAGTTGCAGTACCAGTTGCGAATGCTGGAACAGCTTTTGAAATTCCTTTCATTGCATATGGTAATACTCTTGCAGCAAGAGATGCGACTGATGTAAATAAGTTTCCACTTTGTTTTACTGATTTTCTAATCTGTGTTTTACTTATCTTTATATAAGTTCCTGTTCCATTTGAAATAGATTTTTTATTTTATTAATTTGTGTTTTTGTCAGCATTAACTCATCAGAACCTCTAAGATGTGAATGTTTTAATCGAAGAGTCAAAGGAGAATTTTTTTTATTGCAGAAGCTAATTTTGTCCTTTGATTATCTGTTAAAGTTACGCCGTATTCAAAATAAGTTGTCATTATATTTTATAAATTATATTTAATCTATGCTCGAAGCAAAAGTTTTTCACCTTGTTGTTCTTTTTCAGCCTCTCTTTCGTGGAGCTCCAATGCATAAATATTATAATCAGCGTCTGGATTGGCTTTTAGTTCATAATGAAACGCTAGTTTTGTAACACCATCTTTTATATCCATTTTTTGTTTCAAAGGTATCACATAAAAACGGATTTGCTGTTTGTGAATCAATTCTTGCTGTATGAATTCCAAAAACAAATACATGGTGTGGTTTTGAAATAGCATTTGTAATTCTGAAATGACCTGTCTGTTGCTGTGAGTTATTTGACCTTTCAATTACTTCATTGAGATAGGTCCATTTGTAAGGTTTAAGATAATTTTCCATATACAACTTTTGTCCTTCTGAATTAAAAGTCAGTTTTGGAATAAAAAGTTGAAGTCTTGTTATATGAACTCTACAATTATCAGCAGCTTGAAAAATTAAATTTGCATCTTTTTCAATTTCAATATTTAACTCAATTTTTGTATTTGGAAGTAATTTATCTTCCAATGCTTCAAAGAATGAATATCTGTTAAGAGGAATTTCGCAATTTACTGTTGCTGATGCGCCTAATAGTAGTTTTCTCATTGGGAAACCTTTATTGTAAGTTGCTCGAGCAGGTCTTTCCTCTGCAGAGGTTGTTGTGTCAAGAAAGTAAAATTCATTTGTGGCAACGCTTTCAGCATATGAAGGATTATATTCAAGCAATTTTTTAATATTTACAACATGATTTCCATAATTACAACTATAAACTTCTCTTCCATTTGCTGAGATACTCAACTTTTCTATGAATGAGTTAGAACCATTTACAATTCCATTATGGTCATTAGCTGCTATTTTTGCTCCATTTGCTAATTTATTTACTTTAAAATCCATTGATAATCGTGCGTTATACCAATCAAACGGAGAAGCTTCTCCTGTGTTATCAGCAGCAAATCTAAGGCCTGTTTTGGTTTGATGCGCATCATTTCCCGGTGCTGTATCTAAAGATTGTTATAAATTAAAAACAACATCTTCATATCTTTCAAGATATTTTGGATTTCTAAAGGATTTCATTTTATTTCATGATAATTATATAATTTTTCTCATACGCATTGCGCCTCCACTCAGAATTTGATTCACTCTTTGATTTATTTCTTGGTCAGTCACTTTTTTCGTTGAAATTGTTTTAACATTTTTATTAAAAGTAACTTTTTTTGGAACTTTTTTACTTTCACCACTTTTGGTAAAATTTTGAATATTATATCACCAGCCTTTTTACTAGCATATTCACCAGTTTTTTGTAGCAGCTGTTGTTACTGCTTTTTCAGCTCCTTTTTTAGCCGCTTTTTTTTATTGTTTTTCCAAACATTTTTTTACTAAACGACTTAAATACATCAGTTATACCTTCTCCATGAATATGTTGTCTTGTAAATTTTCCTGTTTCAGGTTCGTATTTAATTTAAACTCCGATTGTCTCATCATATATATTTTTTAAACCAATCGAGTAAAAGAGCGCGTCTTTTATATGAGCTGCTTTGACCGGTTTACGAAACTGAAACGCAACGATGAAATAGAGGTAAGTGTTCCGCTCATTTCTTTTGCCATTTGACAAATATTTGTCTGGCCGTCACACGCAGTCAGATCTAATACACTTTACGCATTAAACCGGTAGGGTGATTGACAGCTACCGATTCTTTTACGAGAGTAGTTGGTCTTTAGCCCTGGCTTTCCGAAAGCTTATTTATTCATTTATTATGTCGCACATTGAGAAACTGTGCACTGTAAGTACATATCGCAAAAGACAATAGCATTCTGGGCGATGTATTAACTATTTACATTGAATGTAGTATCAAAGTCATAAACCAATCAATACCTTTAAAATTTACTGTCTTCCAAGCGAATCTGTTACAAAGATTCTCATTTCAGCAATTTTAAATGATGAAACAGGGCAATACAGCGGTCTTCGCGGTACAAATCAATACGGAGCTTAAGCAACAGCGTTTTTGAACGACGGACGTCAACCGGAAGTGGACTTTTTGCATCATTGGGGAGCGGTTTGGTTGAAACTCTCGGGTAAATCGTCTTTAAAAGAGAAAAGAAACTCAACAATACAAGTTTGTTAGCGTCAAGGCATATAAAAAGGGAGAAGACCTCACTTCCGGTTGACGTGCGTCGCTCAAAAACGTCTTTACTTAAGGTCCCTAATGTCGACACCTGCTACGCAGGTTACGAAAGTGTGTGATTGTGTGATTTCGGCATGGTGTTGAAAGGTATGTGATCGCGTGGTTGAACTGCGGTTTGTCCAAAATATTCTGTGCCAGCCATTAACATAACAGGCCAGAGCCCCGATTTTAAGTACTAGGCGACTTTGAAAGACGCGTGCTTCACATATTTGTGGCGGATTAGAATGCCGGCTTGGTCAGAGGCCCTTTGTTTAAAACATGGCGGGATACTCGCAGCTTAAGGCAAGCATGTGCCTTGTAGCTGTCAACATAATGCTTTTTAATTACATTCTGTCATAATTAACAAGACCCGATCCATGTTTGATTGAAAGTAATTGTACAAATCTGGTACCAGACAAACCGCTTTTAAAAAACAAAAACACAAAACTAGTTTATGGTTTATGGTTTATGGTGCATGGACAGGCTATCGAAAGAAAATAAAAGGGATGGTTGCCCAATGGATAGCAGGCCTAACTACGAAAAATAAATGTCTCATTGCATCCTTGTCTGCGAGGTTAGGACTAAATTTACACTCTAGAATACATTACACAACTCAATCAGCAACACTTTGCAAGTAGAATTGGTGATCAGTGTGGCCAATTTATATTTCTAAGGGACGTCCGTCGCACAAACGCTTAACGCGCGGGGGTTTTTAGTCAATGACTGACATAACAGTTTCCTCACAATCGACCCAGTTAAAATGCGATAATGTGCGCGTGAACTTTGCCTACAACTGGCAATAAGCTGAATAAACCGGAAGCTGAACACCATGAATAAGTTACTAAATTACATCGCTCAGGTTCTTTTTCTTTTTTTTGAAGTACCGGAGAGGTTTTTCGTGCATTCTGTTGCGCAGTTTGGCAGTGATATACCGAGCATCAGACAGGTAACTCACCGAAGCCACCATTTTACTCTTCTTCTACCAAAAAGTTTTCCTGCAATGGTTTTAGTGCTGGTCCCGTTGCCGAAACCTTGCACGAGCAAGATACGGTAATCGAGAGTCAAGAATCGAGAATCGATATTGTACTCGGGACAAGAAAAGGTCGCCGTCCAAGGAACAACTGATGCAATGCAAGAGCTTCAAGCTGCTGAGAATCGCCAATTCTGGATTATAAGGAGTGAAGGAACTCCTGAGAAGCGTCCAAATTATAAAGGAACTTTGGAGGCCAGTCAGCCATTGTGATTGTCGCACCACGCATAAAGTAGAATAAATTTGTTAGCCTGGTCTTGTCTTTGCCACAAATCACGTAAAACTATAAAGAAGATACCACTATGAACTCTGGAAAATGAAAATTCAATAATACTATGGTTGACGACTGACAGTTTAAAAAAGAGACAACCTTCACCTCAGAATCTTGGGCGCGCCGCCTGTAAGCTCTGAGGGAGAGGGAAGCCCCATAATTTGGCCTATTTCAAAAATAAATGACACTACAAAAATAACCTACAATAAGAATTTGGATAAATGACCGACATTTCAAAAGAGAGACTACCATCACCTCAGAATCTTGGGCGCGCCACCTGTAAGCTCTGGGGGAGAGGGAAGCCCCATAATTTGGCCTATTTCAGAAACAAATGACAATACAAAAATAACCTACAATAATAATTTGGATAAATGACCGACATTTCAAAAGAGAGACTACCATCACCTCAGAATCTTGGGCGCTTCGCCTGTAAGCTCCGAGGGAGAGGGAAGCCCCATAATTAATTTGGCTTATTTCAAAAATAAATGACACTACAAAAATTACCTACAATAATAATTTGGATAAATGACCAACATTTTAAAAGAAAGACTACCATCACCTCAGAATCTTGGGCGCGCCGCCTGTAAGCTCTGAGGGAGAGGGTAGCCCCATAATTTGGCCTATTTCAAAACAAATGACAAAACAAAGATGACCTACAATAATAATTTGGATAATGACCGACACTTCAAAAGAGAGACTACCATCACCTCAGAATCTTGGGCGCGCCGCCTGTAAGCGCTGAGGGAGAGGGTAGCCCCATGATTAATTTGGCCTATTTCAAAAATAAATGACACTACAAAAATTACCTACAATAATAATTTGGATAAATGACCGACATTTTAAAAGAGAGACTACCATCACCTCAGAAACTTGGGCGCGCCGCCTGTAAGCTCTGAGGGAGAGGGTAGCCCTATAATTTGGCCTATGACACTACAAAAATCGCCTACAAAAATTGTTTGGATTATGACCGACATTTCAAAAGAGAGACTACCTTCACCTCAGAAACTTGGGCGCGCCGCCTGTAAGCTCTGAGGGAGAGGGTAGCCCTATAATTTGGTCTATTTAGTAAAAAGCAAGTAACAATACAAAGGTAACCTGAAATAATAATTTTTGGATTATGATTGACATTTCAAGGAGGCTAAAATGACTGATATAGAAACCATACTGTATCTGTGACGTTGATTATACAGATCGCCCAAGCGAACACGAAGATGTTGAAGTGGAAGCTAGAATATCTGGAGTAATCCAGCGTCTGAAGCTCCTTCCAGCGAATAAGGTTTTGGCGGGATTTCGACAGTGCTTGGCGGGCTTTTTAGAGAGTGATTTGTCACTGGAGGCACATCGACGCTTACATCGTCTTAAGCCAGAGAAAAAAGACTTGAATCCTTCGCCGTTTGATCAAAAAGGTCGTCCACTGAATCAGATAATCGGTCTTGCTGTTCCTCAAGGAGATGTGAAGTAGAGCTCGAGCTCTCGCTTTCGTTTTCTCCGGCGACTATAAAAAGTGCATTGTTGACGGCTTTTCTCAACTTTCAAATAGAGAAGATTTAAAAATGTCTTTGGTCAGGGTCTTTTCCACGCCGAGTTCCTTCCAAACCGGAGAAAGATGTGCCAGCAGAGAGTGTATTCCTACTTGTTGCTCCACAGTAAAAACTTGATACGCCGACTCGCTGTTTTCGCTTCGAAGGTCACCAATGTTGACACGGCATACTACTCTTGACAGAAGTTAAATAAGCCATCGGAGCACTATTTTCTTAAAAGAAAGCACTTGAAACACCATTGAAAGCGTATCAAGCCTATTTGAATCCAAAATGCGGCGAGAAAACTGTAGTTATCAATTGCGAAGCCAGAGTCGCGAAGATCGACTTCCAAATTTTCAATCGACCGTGAAATGAATTTATAATACCCAAGTAGTCTGATCAAATTTCGCGTTTCGCTGAGATGTCTGGTTCGTTTAATCAGAAGTACAAAGTTCCTTGACAGGCAATGTGTCCGGCGCTCTCCAAAGGTGTCTGGAGGAATGCTTAAAACTAATTACTTTCTCTGTTATTGGAAACCGATTTGCGGTGGTTGCTGTGGAGATTAGGCCTCCTCCTGCGCGCACTAAAATCGGGGCTCTGGCCTGTTATGATTGTTTCGTCGGTGTTTAGCTTAGCTGATTGTACCTTGAAAAAGCGACTCTCGACTCAGGAAAATTGGATCTAGGTCTAGTTTCAGCGGGCTCTAATGACATTGAACCATAGGCCGATTTTTGCAGATAAGAAAGTGATAATTTGTGCACTACGTTTCATTCAGTTTGTTGTCTATTCCATGCGGAATCCTGTTGCTTATCGAACCGCGAAAAAAGTAGTGTTTTGCTAACTATTTAAGTTGTTATGTAAGCCTTAACCACGCACTCTCTCGCTGTAGTTCACTCAACTTAAAAATTTCTAGACTGAAATGACACCGGTTTGAAAATTCGCGAAGTCAGTTTACTGAATAAATGTTCTAAAATTTGCGTCATTTTAAATTTGGAGTCGTTGGAATGCTTCTAGGGACCATTAACTTAGTGCCCGGCGTCAGATCTAAAGGCTTTTAATCGGCCTTTGAATGAGTTTTATTGTTTTAAATTGCCCAGTAGTAGAATGATTTGATATTTTTGCTAACCTGGTTTTCAAAAAACCAGGTATAAGTAAATGGCAAACACAATTACCCTGTTTACGTCTAGAGACTTTAAGAGTGCATAATTCATTCTCTGAAAACTATAAAAATTCAACTAAAAAAAACCAGCTCACGGATGCCATCTTGTATAACCAAGCTAGTCAGATATGCGCTTGCGTTGAGTCCTCTGGGAAGGTCCAAGGTCACTTCCTGTGGGACCCAGGTCCCATAAATGCGACAATAAGCAGCCAAAAAATTGATTTTGCTAATTAAATTTGCCCGTAACCCTTATCTCGGGTGAAAAAAAGTTGGTTACAATTTTGCGCGACAAAACTAGCCAGAAAAGCAAATTATGCTAGCGGTGCTTTTTTCGGGAAGTACATGAAAATTTTGCTGGTAAAGACGAATTATGCCAAAAATTATGCTAGCACAATCTATAGTAAAAGTGCGGGGGGTGGGGAGAAAGAGAGCAATCGCCCCCTGATCCCCAGATCGCGCGCGTGTTAGTTTTATTTTCGCGACGACCCTACTATTTGAGGGCCTGGCACAGGCTAAGATAATCGGTAACGTACCATGCTTCTCACATGTGTAGCTAATGTATTTTATTTGAACATTGGGGAATCCAGTTATTCTGTATAAATAGTAGCGCAGATGTCGTCTTTGAATCGCTTAATTGAAATCGAAAATCGGCCGAATGTGTTCGCCTCAACATTCCAAGAAAAACCTTCCAGGGGGAGATAGGTGGGTGGGGGGTGGGGGGGGGGGGGGGAGGGGAAGGGGAGTCCTATGATCGCTTATACGATGAGGCTCCGCCCGAAAGGGGTACCTTTCTCAGGCTTCAGGTAAATCACAGGGTAGGGGTTTTCCTAGTTGAAGTATATGAAAGGGTTGGGAAATCTGTCATCATGGTCTCTGCAAGGACCTGAAAGGGCTGACAGAGGCATTTTATGACTGTGCAAAAGACAAGTAAACTCTCTGGTTTAGTCAATCAATCAATCAATCAATCAATCAATCAATCAATCAATCAATCAATCAATCAATCAATCAATCAACTTTATTTAAACACGGTAAATGGCTCAGCAAGCTGGTTTTCATTCACATTTAAAAGACGGTGCATTCACAGCAGTTAACTTGAATGGACCAACCAGAACCACTTTTGTTGTTTTTACTGAAACAAATCAGACACAGCCTTGCCCCAGGATTCCCCAGACCCCCCCCCCCCCCCATTCCAGAGCTATTCTCCTTCGCAACCATGCGCAGTGATTGAGAATAAGTTTAACGCTTACTGACGGCATCACGGATTGTGTTCACGGATACGTTGTCGAGATCATGGCGTTTCTTATTCATTACCGTAAAGTTCCTGACAAAATGTAACAAAATTTCAGGGAGGTTAGCAAATCTCGAACATATCGACCACCAAGAGAGGATAAAGCTTTATCCTCTATTGCGACCACCGAATTTATAACGTTGCCTGGAAAGTATTTCCCTTTTCACTAGTGATTGTTTTATTATTTATTCAAAACATTTGCAAGTTCTTAACGCGCTTACCCTCTCGTAGACTTTCATCAAAACTTCGGCCTATTTCTCTGGACTCTTTGTTTAAGGATGAGAGTTTTTTTTGTTGCAAGTACTCCTCAAAAAATAGATAACATCAATCGAGCAATACGTAATATCTTCCGTTCAGTTTTAGTCGGAAATTTAGATGTCTCGCCTTCAGATAGCCGTGAACGCCACAATTTTAGTTCACTTTTCTCCAAGCAGTTTCTTTCCCATCGATTAACCTCGTTTCCAAGCAAATATGTGTTATCACCATGACGCCATTAAACTCTAAAATCAAAATAGCGAGACCTTACGTTTTTTTAATCTGCATGAGGTTGAATGTGCCCGAGAAGTAAATCTTTGTAGAAGTTCCAGCCCCGTAGCGTCTTTCAATTTGAAAATAAAGCATTTTGAATGTCCGAATTTTCCCAGTGCGTGAAACCACGGTGGTACCTCGGCAAAGACCAACCTTGTCCCCAGGGTTCCCTCTCTTGCTACGAGAAAGGAAGAACCCTCGTTGCAGCTGGTCATCAGAAAATGAATGTCAAATTTCACAAAATTACATCTTATATACACATGAAATTTTCAGAATTTTACTTGCGTTTTCACAATTCTTGTGAAATTTGACATTCATTTTCTCGGACTCCCATGAGAAATTTTCTTTGGTGCTATTACAATTGACTAATTACATCTTTAGCCCTTGAAAAATGTAAAAAAGGTCTAGAATGCAATATTCTTTAACTGATTCTGGTACAAGGTTTTTGTCCACTGCAAATTAATATGACTCAATTCCTGGTGGATTCTGTCTTAATAACTCTTATTGCGGTTTAAAGACGAGGGTGATCCTCGCTCTAGCTACTGAACTCTTAAAACTGTAAGTGGAGTAATAAAAGCGACGTTATCATAGTGACCTCTTTTATACGGACACCTCTCTAATACGGACACTTAGCTCTGTCCCTTGGGTGTTCGTATTAGAG
Organism: Porites cylindrica; assembly: GCA_964035525.1. Classification (NCBI taxonomy): domain Eukaryota; kingdom Metazoa; phylum Cnidaria; class Anthozoa; order Scleractinia; family Poritidae; genus Porites; species Porites cylindrica. The sequence continues at coordinate 48,437,689 of OZ037776.1, read as the reverse complement.
AGGTTCGACTGTATTCGATTCTAATTCTACAGTAAACATGACGAATCGCGCTATCTCTATCAACTGTAAGATTTCAGTGTAATCAAGGTCAGTTCACGAATAAGTCCTCTGCGCCCTGTTCCATTGGACGGGTATGTTGCAAATTTATGAACCCTAAAGTGGTTTATTAATCACGTTTCCTTTGTTCCCTTTTCCATTTTTCTATCACAACCGTTATTGCAATTAGGTGCATATTATGTTTATATACACTGTATATATCCGAAGATCTAACACAGTGAAGAAAGTAAATATATTTTTTTACGTTTTAAAGTTGATTTATATTAACTATCTTTTTACAGTGTCATTCCATGCCATGAGAGCTGGGTGGTTCAGCTGACTGACTTGACTGTGGACGGTATCACAAGCAGGGTCCTGCGCAACACTCGATCCAAGTTATAACTTCTCTAACATTATTACTCTGAGTTATGTATCTCCGAGGCCTTCTTACACTTCGAAGATTCCGAAAAGCTGTAAAGCGTTTGATTTTCGCGTTAACTGTGTGCTCGATCTCGTTTATTCTACTCTCCAGTAAATTTTGGCGAAGACATAGCGACAATACTGTTAAGGAATTCTCCGCGCTTCCAGGGATGATCAGTGGCGCTGGCCAACAGGATCTCTGTTCTTGCGACGAGAATACTGTTGCAGTACGTGTGTCAAACGCAGTTCTTAATGTTCACGTTTGGCGAATGCAATGCGGTTCAAACGTAACACATTTAAAAAAGTCACCGTTCTTTCCAAAATATCCTGATCAGGAGAAGTTTATCAACGAGTTTCAGATTGAAGACGACAGCGTGCACTACGGTCAGAAAATCTTTGGATATTTACATCCACAAAGTAATGGTTTGTATCGTTTGGCGATCGCCTCTGACGACACTTCGGAGTTATGGATAAGTACAGACGAATATCCCGAAAATAAACGACTAGTTGCCCGTGTGTTTAGTGAAAAAGAAATAGCTTGGACGGGTAAGGACGAGTTAGATAAATATCCTGAACAGAAAACCAAAAATCCACTCTATCTTCAAGCTAATACGAAATACTACGTTGAGGTTTTACACCAACAAGGCAAAGGCAAAGGATTCGTGCGTGTATTTTGGACTATATCTGACAAAGATGAAGATTTTAGACTCATCGCTTCAGAATACCTCTCGCCATTTTTGCAGAATACAACGCATATAACTAAGAAAAAAGTAGCACTCCACAATGTGCTTTCGCAGCGATATCAGCAAGAGTTTCAAAAACAATCCGACCGAATCAGCAGCAAATTTGTCAAGTTTTATTCTCTGCCTTTCATTTCGAAAGCTAATTTTCTAACTTCCTGCTATTACATTAGTAGTTTTGTAGCAAGAACTAAAGTTCATCGCAATAAAGGCAGGACAATGGTGTTTGAATCCAGTGTTTTCCCACCAGACGATACGCAGATGTCAAACGCCCCCAAAGTGAGGTGGGGCAGTCCAAATCGAGTCGCCGACAGCGAGGTAATTCGGTCCGTCGTGCATAGCCTGGTTGCTGCACTTCGTCTCAGTTCCTCACAGTAAGTTAAATGAAAACTTCGTTAAATGTTTTAAGATATACCGTATTTCCTCTGATAAGCGCCCATGCTCTAACAAGCGCTCTCCCCCGAATAAGCGCCCACCCTGTAGCCAAAACACAGTAAATCCGGGTACTACTTGGTGTAAGACTGCCCACCGCCCAGCACATGAGACCGCGGAGTTGGTATGTGTTCTTCAGTGCTATAAGTATTAAAGCCTACCGGTGCGGCTTAAATTTATTTATTTCGGTGGAGACGCTTCATTTTCAAGGTACTAGCCGTTACTGCTGCAAAAACCAGTCTGCCAACACTGATGGGGGAGCTCCAGCATGCGACGCACTAAAAGAGATAAGAAAAAAGCGTTCAGTCAGACATTTTAAGCTGACAGCGAAGCTAAAAGGCACAAAGAAAGTGAACAAGAATGCTTACTCGTTGCCCTTGTATGTGTGCACTAGGCCCTTTCATATGTGGACGTTGTCGCATGACAGTAAACAGATGAAGCAAATTCAACGCACGATTATCTCGTACCCAGATCTCTTGTTGACGAGAGATCTGGGTACGAAATTAACTCGACGACGGTAACGATGGCGCGTGCAGTTCAAAATCCTTATCAAACAGTGGTAGAGCGGCAAATTGAGCACCAGAAGTCACGTCGACTCCTGTCTGCGACAATAATCTCGTAACGCAGATCTCTTGTTGACAAGCCGAAGGTGCGAACTGGTCAAATCCGATTTGTGTACTTGATCGCCTGTCAGAAATGCAACAGGCGATGAAAGAGCACATGCTTGAAATAAATCATAAAAAAACAGGCCCCAATTTTTCCAATCCCCTGCCACTTCATTCATTGCAACGGCTGCATACCTTTTTCGCATGCGATCATAATGCTTGTGGTAACACAAGGCAATAGCATGTTTTCCTTGACAAGTATTCTGCGGTGAAGTAACAATAATTCTTACATCGACGCCCGGGGGAGGAATTCCGCATATGAGAGGGGTGGGGATGCTCTTCGTCTCGCTTAGGGGTGTAAATTTCGGATTTTGATCTCACTTAGGGTGTTCTGGGCATAACCCCATCATATTTCGTTTAGGGTTGCACGTGAAAAAATATAAAAAAATTCATATTGTCTGTGTTTTAACATGGTCTCTTTTAGGGGTCAAAGAAAGCTTGGGCCACGCCCAGATCGGTCTCGAGCATCCCCACCCCGTTCATATGCGGACTCCCCTCCCCGGGCATCGACGCTTGATTGATGATCCCTATGTTTACAAATTCTTCTAGCGTTTTTTTCACCTTTTCTTTTTCTTTCAGGAACTACACTTTGAAGAGAATTCACAAAGTTCTACAAAAACCAGATCCGGTTTATGGGGACCGTTTTTCAGTTGATCTGGAACTTGGCCTTCCTCACACTGAGAAATCATATCGCTTCTCTGAGCACGTGTATCAAAAAAAGGGAACGAACAGTTTGTGTCTTCCCAAGGGAATCGAGTGGAACAGAAACGCCACGGTTTACATAATACTCCCTGTCAAAGATCAGGGAAGATGGGTCTATCATTTCATCAATGGTCTCACGGTTGCCAGCTTATTAACGGGTGATAAGAACTTCCACGTTATTGTTGCTGATTTTGAAAGTCAAGATATCGACTTGGCTAAAGCGTTCGACAGTGCCCTTTTGAGGAGCAGGCACACTATTATCAACTTGACAGGTAAATTTTACAAGACCCTGGCACTGAACAAAGCTGTAGAGCAAGTACCAAGTGCGCATGATCTGTTGTTCTTGTTGGATCTTCATATCGATGTGCCCGTTGACATTCTGGACAGCGTGCGAAAGGTGAGTTGACACGTGTTGTTGTAGATCGTTTTCACTTGGAGTCACGGCGGCCATATTGGTGTTGCAAAACAATGAAACCGCGGCCATTGCATGTTGGTGTACCAAGACAATCCTGTGGACGTTGAACTCTTTTCTCATGAAAACATCTTTTATTCTGTTCCAATAAATTACCAAAGATGTTTGCCTCGTGAGTGAAAACGCTCCATAACAAGATACACTACTTCTTTTGCGGATAACTTGTTATTTTGTCTCGAAATACTAATATAGCGTTTTGGTCTACTCGTAGCCAAAAATCTAACTGCCGAGTGTCTGTTGCATTTTAGAGTACTGAAAATGTTGTGGTCATTTCTGTTGAAAAATGGGTTATACCAAATTCCTTCCGACCACACTGTCAGAATTCTTGTTACGTTTAAGTACCAAGATCAAGTTTAGTTTCCTTATTTTCAACAGAACACCATAGAAGGAAGAATCGCTTTCTTTCCCGCAGTGGGACGTCTAGACTGTCAAAGTACATATATTGATCATCAAGGCTTTTGGCAGATGGACGGTTATGGTCTTCTTGCTGTATATAAATCGGACTGGATACGTTTTGGCGGTAAGTTCAAAGAAAATCGTTATTTTAATACCGTCACTGTTGAATCACGTGACATACATGTTAATATTTTTATGGCTCCGATCCAAAAATAAGAGAACTGCAGAGAGTCAAATTTTCATTTTGAGCTACTAGACGATGAAGTGTATTTTTTACATGACTTTATGCGTTGGAGACGAGATCAAACCTCGGTAAATAACGTTTGTTCGCCGAGGTCTTTGTTCTGGGCCCACAACGGAGTCAACAACTTAGCGAAAATCCCTTTTTAATTTCCTTTCAACTTTACTGGCAAATCTTTGACATTCTCTTATGTAACTCAAAACGCACAGGGCAGTACATCTTTTTTATGTTCAAAAAGTCTTCCTTTCGTCTGTGAATATCCACCCCGTAATCAAACAATTCTTAAAAAGCAATAACATAGAAATAAGTTTCTCCAAATAAAAAGTGTGGATGTTTTCACAATTGTGGCGATGTTATTATCGTAACTTCGTACGGCCCATGAACGATACAGGTTTAAGCTACCCGGAAATAGCGATAGGAAAAGGCTGCTAAATCCGAAAGTAGCGAGGGTGGTTACTTTCGGAACTTTGCTGTGTGTCTTCTTTAAAAGGCCAATCATGGCGGGTACTCAAATGCTGGTACATAGCTGGGGTCCCAGAACAAGGATTTCGGCGATGTTTCGCAGACGTTACTAACCGTGGATTTATTATGTCTACGACGCAGGCTATATGTAGAAAGATCCAAGGAATTTCCCTGTTTAAACTTATCAGTTGTTATTTAAACTACAGTTAGCCTGCTAGCGAGCTCTCCGGGACGCTCTGACTTGCTTGAAGGCTCTACCATAGTTAGTCAGTAAGGACAAAGGTTATTCGTAAAACATATTCCAGAGGTTAACGCGCGGAAAGATTTAACCGGTGACCTTCCAATTTTTCGCATGGAAGCCGTCACTTGACGTTGTATTCGTTTTCAATACATTAGATTTGTTTAATACGTACATCCGTCTCGCACGTTTTTTATGTACACTAAGTCAGTAATTTTCCTAATTTACTTATCGGTATAACACGCGAGTAATTTTAATACAATAAAGCATGTAAAAGTTTGGATCAAATAGAACAGTGTGATTTATTGTTACGATTGGCGTCAAACATTCTGTGTTTGCATTGGCGCATCGTGAGAGCGCTGTTATGCGATGCATGTCCTGAAAGTCTAATAGCGGTTTGTATTTGAAGGGGGCGGGGGTGGTTTGCAAGATAAGAGAGTTGTAGCCGTTTGTCTTGTCATTGTGTACAATCGTAACTTTTAACTGCTTAATTTTGAAAGGAATGAATGCCGAGGAATTCAAGTACAAATGGGGTGGAGAAGACTGGGACCTAGTGGACCGCGTCGTGAATGCTCAGTTGGAAGTTGAACGCATTAAGTACCCAGGCCTCTATCATCATTATCACAGCAAACAGGGAATGTGGAGTTAATGTACACAGCAACCGGGCCTGGTTCGGTTAAAAAAGTGCTAAGGCGCCGAGAAAGTCTGCAACTGGTCATGGAAGTGTTGAGCAGTGATGGCAACCTCGTCCCATTTTTTAAGGGAAAAGCCCTGGGGACGAGGTTGCAGTGATGGGAAAAGATCCTCGTGAAATACCGCGGAGTGTAGTATTTGACAAATCCAGTGTTCATTCATAGTTTTGAATACGTCATAGTGATTTCACAGCAAAGTATATTTAACTAATCTTCGATCGTTATCACAGATCGACACAGATTACACTGATCACCGAGCAACAGTTTCTGTAGCCTGATTTCACAGTAGACCTGCACAGTTCTAACCCTCTTTTTCCACTGGTCCCGTTCAATCTGCACTGCCATTGTTTTCAGGGATAGGAGCATTGTTTTGTGACAATCCCTATTGTTTTGCCAGCTAATCAAAATCAATCTCTCAAATAGGTGCGGGATCGCCCGATTTCCAAACCTAAAATTGTGTTTTATCAACGACACTGACTTGATTTTAGCACCGTCAGAGGTTGAAAAGATGACGTATTGAACAATATTCTTTCGTCAATTCGAGTTAACCTTTTATTGTGGGAAGTTAACTTATTCAACTCAGTTGATAATATCATAGTTTAGTGTTTAAAAAAATTAAGTCCTCCACAACAATAATTTTCCGTATAGTTACATATTCTTTTTTGTAATTTAATAGCTGTTATTAATTTCTCACTTTTGAATAGTAATAAATACAAAACAAAAACACTGCAAAAAGTTAACAAATAGCTCAAAAAACACTATACAAATCACCAAGTATCCAAACAAATTGCGAATAGAAACATTCACAATGCCATCAACAATCGAAAAGGAGAAAAAAGTATAGTTACACATGTTTTTGCTTAAATGCTGAGCGAAAAACTTGCGTTCAGCATTTATCTAGGTTTTTATTAGACTGCTCACAGTCCCTAAAAGATCGTCGAGATCGAGCGCTTACCGTCACTACCCATTAGTGGGGGAAGTAAACCGTCTCCCACCTCTTAAGTAGATGTTAAGTAGATGTGATAGTCATCATCAAGCTACAATGTAGATTTGGTTTAGATGTTGACAGTGAACAGTCGAGGTTTTTCTTGTTAAATATTTTTTGTTAGGCGCATTTGAAGACAATGTCATTTAACCTCCATTAGGCCAATGACCTCGCTGCTCGCTGTAGACGCAAATATTTAAGCTTGATATTTTAAAAACCAAACAAAAAAATATTTTCCTTCTCTGCCATTGGTGGCGCGGCCAAATGTTGCAAAAACTTACAACTTACAATTTTATTTAATATTTTCTAAATTTTAAGTGAGTTGTAAGAGCAAACACTTTATATTGAAAAGGTTGATAGCCTCTGTACGTGAGCTGTTATTAATTAAAAATAAACATCAGCAAAGAAATATTATGAAACATCGAATTGGCCGTCATAATTCCTTCTCTACTGTAATTTGCCTTTGTTAGAACACCTAAAATAGTTATGTATCAGTGAAAGATCGATGAAGAACAGCTAATTTAAAATCCTTACAATCGGTCTTCTTGTTGTACAAAGCAGGCGTATCAGGTCTCAGAAGTTCAAATACTTTTTGATTAAGCGATTGAAGAAAAGCAATGGACTTTTGGGAACGACGTTGGCTGTTTACTATTTACATGGGTAAACCGGGCAGTTCACGGTTCGGGGCAAATGGTAAACAACATTCATTAGGACTTGTAACTGGGACTTGTGGGCAAGTCTAAAATCCCCCTTTCCCGGGAGGGGAGCGAAACATACAAGCAAAGACACAAAACGTACGAGAGGGAGACACTCCTCCCAGCCCCCGCCCCTCTAATTTTTTTGTGCTTTACCTAGCCTAAGTTTGGAATTTACTCTATCTTTTTTTCCAGAATTCGATTTTTCTTGGATTCATATCACGAATTCTCAAGAACTTCATCACTGACGAAAATTATTTCGTCGTTAAATCATAAAAACAAACTTGATAATCTGTACTTCATGTACGACTTCATATAATGTGAGATGCCCATAAGTTGGCTCTTTCTACGTTATAATTTGGGGACTGGGTCGATTTTTGCTTATCACGGGGGTGGGGAGGGGGGTGCGTCGGGGGTTTGGCGAGGGGGTCGTTAATACAGAAGATGCAGTCCCCAGATTTTAGATCTCCATAAGAACCAGGCCCCGGTTGTTCAAACGTTGGATCGCGCTATCCACCGGACTGAAATCACTATCCAGCAGATACTTTTACGCTGGATAGTGATTTGTCCGGTGGATAGCGCTATCCAACGTTTGAACAACCTGGGCCAGAGGTTTTATCTCTGCTACCCTGAACGCCTTGAAAAGGATCAGATCGCTGTGTAAAGGCTGGGTTGATGATAAGTGTCTGTTGTAAGGATTTTAGCAGCAAATTTCCCTTTCGTAAACGTCGCTGCCATTTTTAAGACACTTAGAAGAAAATTTTTGGCCTGTTATTTAGTGTGGTTTCTATTAGAAAGAAACAAGATCGCAATCCAGTGTCAAACCCGCACCTTTCGTAACCTAATCTCTCGTTCGTATCTTTACACTACCACACCGAGCCGCCAGAATTCCGAAAAAATTTAAGTGCATAAACTAGCAAACTGTCTTTCTTAACTGATACCTCGAGTTTGCGTTGGAGGACATCCGGGGAAACGACGACTCCGAAGGGTAATCTCATGAATCGGTACCTCCCGGAAGGGGTATTAAAGATGCACAGTAGGCTGGATGGGTAATCTAATTCCACGTGCCGGTACCCTTTTTTTGTATCTACAACGTAGAAGTTTTTCTTCCCACGGAGTAGAGGTAGCTTCATTGATGGTCCTGGTATATGTCCTGGTAGTATTCTCGATGTAAGTTATTGTTTAGATCCCTTGGATCGAGACACAGCCTTACTTTCTACTCTCCATCAGGGGCTTCTTTGATCTTGCACACGATAGAATTGATGCAGTCAGTCGGTTGGGGGGTGATGATGTGATCAGCTATCACTTCTTTAAGTTCAGCTTTTACAAGAGAAGGATATGGACTGGGACCGTATGCGGGGGTTACTTGAGAAGAGAAACTGCAGTAGGAAAAGTCTTGGCACAGACACGAACTTTAGAGGGGCGATACGACTCTTGGCCATGATAAAGGAGCAATCAGCTCTTCCTTCTACAGTTTCTCTTCTCAAGTACGAGACAGTTCCATATCCAACCTCTGACGCATCGCTGAAGTGATGCAATTGGAAGGTAGCATCGAGGGAACAGCCACCAGGAAAATAGCAACGCGGAATAGTCACATGATTGAGCAGTGTCAAGTTCTCCTTCCACTTATTCCAGTCCTTCAACAAGTCTTCAGGCAACTTCTCATCCCAAAGGAGCTTTAGCTACCAAGTCTTCTGTAAGACTCTTTTTGCTGGCAACTGGACTGGTCCAATCATACCAAGAGGATCAAAGATCGAGCTCAATGTAGACAAACACCTTCGCCGTGTGTCATTCCCGGGTCGACCTGATGGCGGCGATGTCTTGACAACAAACGTATCGGTATCAACAACAACAACAACAATAAGCTTTATTTGCATATTTGTTGAGAGCATGCGCGGAGTCGGAGTGGACGGACGTGTTTTCTAAGCAGCGCGAAATTCGACTCCCCAAATCCAGAATTTCGTTGGGTTCTTGTCCTTTTTGCTCTTGTTTTTACTGTCAAATTGCTTGCTTTGTTTCAACGTCCATAATGTCGGTAAATTCGAGGAAAAACAAACGAGGTGACCGGGGTTCTAGCTCAGGTTCTGCTGAAAATTCCGCCAAGAAGCCAAACATGAAGGAAACCGAGGAAGAGGGTATATTCGGCGACGAGGACTCCTCTGAAGAAGAACCAACTCTGCTGGAAATTAAACTGATGCTGTCATCTATACAGTCCTCAATTACGAGCATTTCGAGTGAAAACGTCAAATTTAGAGAAGACATGGAGGAGCTAAAGAAGTCGCTGAGATCCAATGAACGTGAACTCAAGGAGATTAAAGCGTCTCTTGATAACGCTAACAAGCAAAATGCTCTACTTGAGAAAGAACTACTTGGGACTAAAACAAAACTAAACGAGCAGACGGAAAGGATCGACTCGTTGATTGAATCGCTTGATAACCTCGAGCAATATTCGAGAAAAAATTCCCTCGAAATACATGGTATCCCGGAAAATATTTACACCTCAACGGAAGAAGTTGTTCTCAAGGTAGCTGAGGCTGTTAATGTCCCTGTTGCTGCGGAGGACATCGAAATCTCTCACAAGCTAAGACGACGAAATGGTATGAAGCCTATTATCGTAAAATTTTGTAGCCATAAAGTTAAGTCTCGGCTATATAAAGAGCGAACGAAATTGAAGTCAGTAAAGATATCAGATTTATATCCCAGTTATGCCTCAGCAGCAACAAAGCAAAACCGTATATTTATCAACGAAAACCTCACACCTTATAGGGCAGACTTAGTAAGACAAGCGAATGATATGAAGGCTGATGGACTTTTATCAAGTGTTTGGACACTAGACGGAAAGGTCTTTGTTAAAACTTCACCATCAGGTAATCCTGTTAGAATTTACTCTGAAGATGATCTTGATGAATTATAAATGCTTAACAAACATCCATGCAATAATTACGGGAGGTCGATTTCGCCATAGGCTTAGATTGTACGAAGGTTAGTCTCTTAAGCGTATTTTTCTTAAAAAACTTTTTGTACTTTATTAGTTTTTGTTGTAAAGTTAGGTTTTTCTTTTTGCCTTTTCTTATTAATCTTTTCTGTTGCTTTTTCTTTGTTTGTTTTCTTTTTTTGATTAATTCGTTGCTGTTGAGTTTAGTTAACGTAACCTAATATTAGCATAACTATTGTGCATTTAAGTTTAGGTGTAAGATTTTAGGTGATAATACAGTATGACACTTATCAAATTCCTATCACTGAATGTGAGGGGATTACGCAATCATGTCAAACGAAGGGCATTATTTTCGTATCTAAAGAATCAAAAAACTGATTTCTATTGTCTCCAAGAAACATTCTCACTGAAAGGAGACGAAGTCTCTTGGGCTACAGAATGGGGTGGGAAAGTGTTTTTCTCACACGGTACAGAACACTCTAAAGGTACTTGCATATTACAGAGACCAAATTCTTTGTTTTCATCTAGCGTCCAGCATATTGATCCAGATGGTAGACTAGTCATTGTTAAAATTGGGGAAGGCGATGAGGATCTTTTTTTAGCCTCTGTGTACGCTCCTTGTGACCCTCAAAACCAATGTTGTTTTATTCAGAATTTATGTACTGTTATTGTTTCTAACACAAACACGTCCAAAGTTATTATTGTTGGTGACTGGAATACTACTCTTCACTCAATAGATAAATACGGAGGACGCCCATGGTTTGGGACGAACTATAGAAACCTTCTTCTTCATTTTATGGATGAACTAGGTCTTGTTGACGCCTATCGTGCCTTACATCCTAAACGAAAGGTGTTTACTTATGAATCAAAACCTCTTAAGCTTAAATCAAGAATTGACCTTTTCATTATTTCACAGTCATTAAAGCCAAATATAACGAAGGCTGAAATTCGATCTTCAATTGC
>OZ037776.1:48409115-48419115 GCA_964035525.1 Porites cylindrica | reverse complement strand
AAGGATTTGTGTCTTCTTCTGTTATATGTAAAGCAGTACCACTATCGATGTAAATCAATGCAAAAGAAAACAGACACCTCTGAATTTATATCTAAATTTATTATGCAGCTTGAAATAGAAGTTTGACATGATAGTGCCACCCTCCTCTCAGCTTTATATGTATATTGATGTAATACATTAGCTTTAATATGTGTAATCGATAGAAGTATTTTAATGGCCAATACAGGAACATTTATCTAAGTGCACAATTGTAAGTATTGTAACGTACTTTTGTTTAATAAATAAATAAATAAATAAATAAATAAAAATAAAAAAAAGCTTTATTTGCATGACCATAACAAAGTATTACAGTATTGCAAAAGCTACTTGAAATTAATCATTGATTCCTTGTAAATTAAATATTTAAAATACTTTGAAACTTATTAATCATTGTTTATTTCTAACCATCAGGAGGATTAATTATTCCGGAGATAAGTTTGTCTCTCAATTCAAAGCAAGTTGACATAAATGAAATTAATTTGATGTTAATAAAATAGTCAGTAGAATTCATCAGATGTGATAATAAACACTCATGTGATTGTAGTCGTAGAAACGGTATTTTAGGTTCTAGTTTAGAGAAGAACGTATCTCTTATCGGAGAAAAACTTGGACAATCTAATAAAAAGTGAGTTTCATCTTCAATTCTGTTACAATTGCAGAGATTGCATAACCTTTCGTCACTTGGTATATTGTCGTATCTACCTGTCTCAATTCTAAGTTTGTGACTGCTTATTCTCAGTTTCACTAATGTTTTCCTAGAAGGGTTCTTTCTTGTTAGATCTAGGTGGACAGAAGGGCTATAATTCGTTTTGATTTTATAATAAAAGTTAAGTTTGTGTGAATGTTGAAGGGTATGATTCCAGTAAGTGATATATTTCTTTTGCATAAGATCTACATATTGCTTAATTTTACATTTATTCAGTAAATTACAATTAAGGCCTGGGAAATCATAGTAGTCAGTCATCTTCTTAAGACTGGAGTAAAAACTATTTTGACTACTATGATATCGGTCAACAGATATTTTTAAAGATAGTTTAACTATAGAATTTTAATCTTTTTCTTGGAGATAGTTTAAGTAATTAAGTATCTTGTTATTTATATCAATGATCAAAGGGAATCTGCCAAGTTCAGATCTGCATGCAACATTGGATGACTTGTTATGGACTTCTAAATATCGTTTACAGAAGATAATCTAGTATATCGTTTTTTAACGTTCTTAATTTTCAAACAATGTTTTGCGGTTGTAAAAAGAATCCTTTCTACTGCATCGAGAGAAGAGTTAATAGGGCCATTTATACGAGGAAAAATAAGACGCGTCTTAAATAAGACACGAACTTTCCGTATAAACGGCACATTTCGTCTAAAATAAGACGCGGCTTAGCTAAGACGCGTCTTAGTAGATAAGACATGCTCGTATAAATGGTACAGTTCGCGTCTTATTTTTCCTCGTATAAATGGCCCTAATGTGTTTGTCTGGCCTACTGTCAACAAGAAAATCATGTATCATTCTCTGTATGTCTCTTGTTTGCAGTGCTGTTTTAAATTTTTGTGATGAATCATTTTCCCATATAAACTGTTTGGGTAAACGAATTAATGTATCATTGGTATTTTCTGTAGCTAAGTGGTTATTTACCGTAGTAATGTTAAGCCATGTCATTATTGGACTGTGATCTGATAAGCTCGACGGCTCTTTGACAACAAAATTCGCAATAGAGTGGAATAAGTCTTGGTCGCATATTGCATAGTCAACAACACTAACTCCTGATTTCCCATGAAATGTTGGCCTTCCCATCGAATTGCCACAGGATCTACCATTCATAATCGTTAGATCTGCACTCCTACATATTTCTAAAAGCCGTTTACCGTGGTTATTCAATTCGTTATCAAAGCTGTGTCGCTGAAGGGCGCATAAGGAGAATTCAGATTGATCGTTTGTTATAATGGTGTTGCCCTCTTGACAGAAATTGTCTGAGTTGAAATCACCCATGAGAAGAATTGACCCAAAAGCCGAGAATTTCTCAATATCGTTGTCAAGTTCTTCAAATTGTTCAGGATAAAAGTAAATGGAATTTTGAGGTGGGATATATGTGCCACATACATAGATATCTTTTTCGGTTTTTGTATATTCTTTGGCAATCTTAAACCATAGAAAATTCGGAGATTCTTTTTCCACTGAAATCCAATCATTAAAGTTTGATTTAAAAATCAAAGCTAGGCCACCTGAGCTCCGACCACATTTTCTGTTTTTTAAAGTACTTGTACTCACAATGTTGAAGCCTTCAAGGTCAATACTTACTGATTTCCATGTCTCGGAGAGAGTTATAAAATCAAAATTGCTAATCATTCGTAAACAATCAGGATCCCGTAATTTGTTGCCTAATGATTTTGAAGAAAGGCCATTGATGTTCTATGCAAAAAAGGATAACTTATTGGACTGACTTAAGTGGTGTGGCATATCGGTATCTTATCTCAAAGGAGAATTTACTAAATATCCTGGCAAACAGGTCAATTTCATTACTAAGAAGAAGGGAAAAATCAAGATCTATATCAGTGAATAAGAGTAACTAAAGTAAAGTCTTAATAAATCGTAAAAATGATACCAGTTCCTTAGGTATTTCTACTCCCGTCATGCCAGACTGATTAGGTTGAGGGGAAGCAGGAGAGTTGATTGTTGTTGGAAGCGGACTGTTCTGTATATTACTAGGTAGTTGGTCTCGTGAAGTGTGAGCATGTTTGACAGCATCACTGTAAGACGAGTAGCCTTCAGAGGAACTTACATAAGACGAGCATAATGGTGGAGGCTGTTGTGTCCTCGGAGTAGGGTAAGCTCTAGTCTGGCTGTTTTTAACCGTATGAATGAGAAAACCATGGACTTCCATAGGCGTTGTGTAGAGCGGGCGCGAGGTTGAGGGCGGAGGGCGATGTACTGGATTCGGGGAAGAACGAACTGTTTTCGTTGTAGCTCGTCCTCGTGCTGCTGCTACAAGATTTGCGGCAAACAAACCAAAGTGTCTCTTCTTTAGGTGTTTAATCTCATGCGGTATATCTGTTCCCCTAAAAAAGATATTTTCGTGAGACACCAGGAGATATGTCCAGAAATGCACGAATTGGCGAAAATGGCAGAAATGGCAATTAATCGCCAAAATCGCAAAACTATAAACAAAAATTCAAATGAGATGGCAAAGGGGCCCTTTGGAAAGTGGCGATTTCGGCGAAAATGGCGTATTTGGCAAAAATGGCTGAAATGGCAATTAATCGCCAAAATGGCCAAACTGTAAACAAAAATTCAAATGAGATGGCAAAGGGGCCCTTTGCAAAGTGGCGATTTTGGCGAAAATGGCGTATTTGGCGAAAATGGCAGAAATGGCGCTTAATCGCCAAACTGTAAACAAAAATTCAAATGAGATGGCAAAGGGGGCCTTGGGAAAGTGGCGATTTCGGCGAAAATGGCAGAAATGGCGCTTAATCGCCAAAATCGCCAAACTGTAAACAAAAATTCAAATGAGATGGCAAAGAGGCCCTTTGGAAAGTGGAAATTTCGGCGAAAATGGCGTATTTGGCGAAAATGGCTGAAATGGCAATTAATCGCCAAAATCGCCAAATTATCAACAAAAATTCAAATGAGATGGCAAAGGGGCCCTTTGCAAAGTGGCGATTTTGGCGAAAATGGCGTATTTGGCAAAAATGGCAGAAATGGCGCTTAATCGCCAAAATCGCCAAACTGTAAACAAAAATTCAAATGAGATGGCAAAGGGGCCCTTTGGAAAGTGGCGATTTCGGCGAAAATAGCGTATTTGGCGAAAATGGCAGAAATGGCGCTTAATCGCCAAAATCGCCAAACTGTAAACAAAAATTCAAATGAGATGGCAAAAGGGCCTTTTGCAAAGTGGCGTTTTTGGGTACAATGGGGTATTTAGCGAAAATGGCAGAAATGGCGCTTAATCGCCAAAATCGCCAATTTGTAAACAAAAACTCAAATGAGATGGCAAAGGGGCCCTTTGGAAAGTGGCAATTTCGGCGAAAATGGGGTATTTGGCAAAAATGGCAGAAATGGCGCTTAATCGCCAAAATCGCCAAACTGTAAACAAAAATTCAAATGAGATGGCAAAGGGGCCTTTTGCAAAGTGTCGTTTTTGGGTACAATGGGGTATTTAGCGAAAATGGCAGAAATGGCGCTTAATCGCCAAAATCGCCAATTTGTAAACAAAAACTCAAATGAGATGGCAAAGGGGCCCTTTGGAAAGTGGCAATTTCGGCGAAAATGGGGTACTTGGCAAAAATGGCAGAAATTGCGCTTAATCGCCAAAATCGCCAAACTGTAAACAAAAATTCAAATGAGATGGCAAAGGGGCCCTTTGGAGAGTGGCGATTTCGGCGAAAATGGCGTATTTGGCGAAAATGGCAGAAATGGCGCTTAATCGCCAAAATCGCCAAACTATAAACAAAAACTCAAATGAGATGGGAAAGGGGCCCTTTGCAAAGTGGCGATTTTGGCGAAAATAGCGTATTTGGCGAAAATGGCAGAAATGGCGCTTTATCGCCAAAATCGCCAAACTGTAAACAAAAATTCAAATGAGATGGCAAAGGGGCCCTTAGGAAAGTGGCCATCTCGGCGAAAATGGCAGAAATGGCTATTAATGCCCAAAATCGCCAAACTGTAAACAAAAATTCATATGAGATGGCAAAGGGGCCCTTTGCAAAGCGGCGATTTTGGCCAAAGTGGCGTATTAGGCAAAAATGGCAGAAATGGCGCTTAATCGCCAAAATCGCCAAACTGTAAACAAAAATTGAAATGAGATGGCAAAGGGGCCCTTTGCAAAGTGGCGATTTCGGCGAAAATTGCGTATTTGGCGAAAATGGCAGAAATGGCGCTTAGTCGCCAAATTGCCAAACTGTAAACAAAAACTCAAATGAGATGGGAAAGGGGCCCTTTGGAAAGTGGCGATTTTGGCCAAAATGGCGTATTTGGCGAAAATGGCAGAAATGGCGCTTAATCGCCAAAATCGCCAAACTGTAAACAAAAATTCAAATGAGATGGGAAAGGGGTCCTTTGGAGAGTGGCGATTTCGGCGAAAATGGCGTTTAATCGCCGAAATCACTAAATTACAAACAAAAATGCAAATGAGATGGCAAAGGGGCCCTTTGGAAAGTGGCGATTTTGGCGAAAATGGCGTATTTGGCGAAAATGGCAGAAATGGCGCTTAATCGCCAAAATCGCCAAACTGTAAACAAAAACTCAAATGAGATGGCAGAGGGGCCTTTTGGAAAGTGGCGATTTCCTCGAAAATGGCGTATTTGGCGAAAATGGCAGAAATGGTGCTTAATCGCCAAAATCGCCAAACTGTAAACAAAAATTCAAATGAGATGGGAAAGGGGTCCTTTGGAAAGTGACGATTTTGGCGAAAAGGGCGTGCACTAATTCTCTATCTTTTCATCAACCGCAAAAAAAAAAAAAATATAGAGTGCATGTTGGCCTAGTTCTTAAAACGTGTTTTGGCAGAAATGGCAATTACTCGATGAAATACCTAATTTGTCAAGACAAATTGAAATGACATTGCAAAGTGTCTCTTTTGAAATGGCTATTAATTGCCAAATAGTTAACCACATATTAATATAAAAATGTTTCCAATAGTATAATTGTATACTAATAATGACAACGCTACTGTAACTTGAGTGTCATTAATCTGTTTTTAATGCTTTTACCTTTAATTGATAACCTCTTGTGATTCGAAATTCGTCCCAGACAAAAGTGTTTGGTCGGGAATTACCACTTATAACTAATTTCTTGCTCAGTTCAAATCGAATGGCCAACGAGTTGTATTCAATTATCAGTAAACGGTAATCTTCGTAATGTTCATGGCAACTTTCTTACCAAAAAATCCAAGATAGGTATCCTTAATTTTCCAGGCTTGTTGGCATTGTTTGAATAGCGACAGTTCAACAATATATGTTATGAGGAATCCAGGTTGGTTCTTGGCTACGCATTCAGATAATTAGATGGTCCGTATTGCCTTGTATATCCATCCTGTTTGTTATAATGGCGTTCAATCGTACAAGTATATATAAACGAGCTGGTTCATTGCAGTTTCACAGAACATGGACGTGTAAGGTTTAGTAGTTGTTATATAGACGCGGCGGCCATGTTGAAATATTCGATTTTGGATAACTACTCTATGTAAGTAGAACGATTAGTGTCATTCCCAGCGGACTTTGGTGGTCACTCTATGTAAGCAAAACGATTAATGTCGTTCACAGGGACTCTCAGGCAATTGTTAAAATAGAAGGTAAAAAGGCCGGGTGAAGTGTTTCGACGAGCATTAGCATTAGCAATTTAATGGAACACATATTGTACTGAGAATTGGTTTGGTGGTCTCAGCGCAAAAAAACAATACATTTTCTAAATTTCTGGCCCCACCTCATAAAGCAATAATGGGACACATTTTTTAAGAACGAGACAAACATGTACACTCTGTTTTTATATATCTAGTTGATGGAAAGATACAGAATTGGTTTGAATGAGATATGTTTTATGAAAGAGACAAACAAGTTATTACTTTGATCCAATGTTTATATTCAATAAATGCGGTGAAGTATTGGGCACAAGTGACATTTCGTGCAGGTTTACATAAGATGGAAATAAGCGAATTCACACATTTCAAAATAGCGCATGCAAACTGCTGGACATTTCGACTTTCGTTACTTTCAGGGGACCGTTTCTCTAAAGAGCAAAACAGGTAAGTGCGAGAAGAAAGTGAAGAGTTTAAAACGACGGAAGAAGATAATGTGTATAGTGGAGAACCAAAAAAGAATGAAGGGCACACACTGGTTATCGTGAAAGCATCTTTTAGCCAGGAACCATGCGTTTCGCAATCGCTTTTGATTTAAGGCTGCCTCACAATTTAATGGAACCAATGTGAAGAGAATTGTAACCAGTGAGGATTATTAAGGTCTACATCGAACCTCAAAAGTTAGAGTGTCCATGGCAAGGAATTATTATGATTTCAAGGACTTGGTAGTTCTCTCCTCGAGTAATTAGTGGACTTGTAAGTCTTTGAAAGGAATGAACCATACAAAAGCAAATGATGCTAGTGTGATATTTCAGCTCATCACATCACTTTTTGGTAAGTCAAGCGACATCGAAAGTAAGGAAATGTTTACTTAACCTGTGAAGTACATGGCACAAATACATATTAGCTTAACTGAAACGACTTCCATTTGTTGTTTTCAGATATATTTGATTCAGTTTTATTTGATAAAATAATGTTGTTTGACAGTTAGGTAAAGCTGTTTTGTCATATATTTGATTCAGTTGTATTTGATAAATGTTGCCTCACAGTTATTGGGGCCTCTTATTAGGCAAGTAATTTGAACTTTTTTTTAGTACTGTTGCCTCACAGTTATAAGGACCTCTTTAGTTATCTACTTTGAAGGGGCCACTTTTGGCATCCAATTTGAATATTTTGCCACATATCGCCAGCCCTCTGGCGATTTTTGCCAAAATCGCCAATTTCGCCAAAATCGCCAGCCTTCAAGGGGCCACTTTTGGCATCCAATTCAAATCGCCACAGGCTGGTGATTTTTCGCCATTTTCACCATTGCATGACATTGCATGCATTTCTGGACATAAGTGGACACCAGATGAACGTTTGGTAGTATGGAAAGACTGTCGATAAGTTTCATGTTTATTTTTAACAGAGTTTGTAGGGGAATATCAGCTCGTGGTAGGAGAGTAGAATAAATGATTTTACTTTTCGGGAACATTGTGGATGCTTGGGTAATCAAAACGGAAATATCAGAAATGAAGTTATCAATTGGTGCGGTTGGCGTGAGGTTATTTGTGCCGCTGTGGATCAATATGAGTTGCGGGTGTTCTAGTTTTGGATTAATTTCATCCTGTAAAACTGTGCGTACATGTGTAATTGTGGGAGATCTATTGAAAGTAAAATCCTGTCCTGGAGGGAAAAATCAATGTTCCATTGCTGTCCGAGGGCTCTCTCTATAGGAAGTTTATCGAGGTCAAGAGTCTTGATTGTTCTTTCCTCGGATGGGTGGCAGCCAATACATCTTTGTCATTTGAAATGAATTTAGTCGGGCGAAAATTCCCTTTGCGTAACATTCTCATCAGTTCCAATGATGAATGCACTGCCTGTTCTGTCGACGGCTTCGAGAACAAACTATCATTTACATAGAAATTTTTCATGACAATTTCACGAATTTCTTCTCCAAAGACAGCCTCGTTGTCTCAGCAGTCTGCTGTAATGCCCAAGCAGCAGTACATGGCGAATCTGCCTTCCCGAACAAATGTACGGTCATCTTATAGTCACTTGGTCTCTTACCACTCCATGAAACATACTTTCTATAGATCAGAAGCTACTGCTACTTCATCCTTTCTAAACCGCATCAATACTGCCACTAATGTGTTGTTAAGCAGCGCTCCTTGTAGCAGTTCCTTATTAAGTGCGGTCCCTTCAAATCTCGCAGCTGCATCATACACCACCCTTACTTTAGACTTGTTTGGGTTGATCACTCCATGGTGGGGAAGGTACCATATGTGGCTGCTCGTACGAGCCGCTTCTTCTTTCGACAATTTTACTGAATAACCCTTGTCTATGTAGTCATTCATGACTGTCTTGTAAAGAGCGGCAAACTCAGGGCAACGTTGGAAACACCGTTTAAGTTGCTGCAGTCGCTTCTCAGCTTGCACGCGGTTGTTAGGCAGCTCAGGGTTATCGTTTCTCCATAAAAGACCAACTTCATACCTTCCATCCTTCAGCTTAGTTGTTCTCTTTAGGATTTCAAGGGCTCTTTCGTCTTCAAGACTGTTCGAAGTGCCATCACTCCTGAATCCAAGTGATTCTAAAGCCCAGAACCTTTCAACTTGTTCGTGCAGTTTCACATCTCGCTTGTCTTCAGCCCAATCAAATTCGAAGACTGATAGCGCAAAAGGCTTTGTTTTCATCCTTGTTTCTGTTGGTTGGCTCGGCTGCGCACCAACCAAAGGGGGTCTTCATTCCGTATGGCTGACTCTGTGGACTGTCTCCCCAGCAATAATCAAGAACCAAATGAACTTGTGGTACGTGTTGACCAGTTAACACAGAGACTTCATTCACATCGACAGCAGTATTTGGCAATTGAAGACCACTGAGGTGTGGCCAAGGAGACAAATCCAGTTGACTTGGGCAGTAGCGGTCCGACACATTTAAACTTTTCACTGTCAAGGCGTGATACACTGGCCATGGGAAGGACGGACTGCCTTGGGTCGCTGAGCTGATCTGGAATTTGACTTTGCATAATTCAAGATTTTGGTCTCTTTGAGTGACAGTGTTTATGCTAACTTTCTCTGGAACTCCTTGAAGTTGCAGTTTGTCTACGATGTTAGAAGTGATCATTGAGCTAACAGCAGTTGAGTCTAACATAGCATACGTAGTAAGTGTTCTCCCATTTTCAGCAGTCACTCCAAGTGCAACGACTTTGAGCAATACTAAGCTCCTACTGTTATTCTATGTCGTTGCATTGTTCACTGACAAAGTGGACACTACCGGGGAACTCTGCTCAGGATTGCCTTCAATATCCTCAATCTCGTTTTTTGTCGAAATATGCAACAGCGAGTGGTGATCTTGTGGACGAGCAGTCTTTCTCAGTACAACTTGTCTTTTCAGGGCAGTTCCTTTGCAAATGAGTGTGAGACAGACATCGGTAGCAAAGAGACTTAAACCTTGCAAATCGTCTCCGCCAACCTAAGCCCTTAGAAAGGAACACCGAACACTTTGAGATAGCATGGGCTCCCTTGCAGACCTTATTGTGTTCACCTTGATTGTGGTTGCCTCCATTACTTCCTTGCTCACTAGCAGTTACGCGTTTCTTTGTTCTCTGATTACCTCCGTTTTCTTGTGTCCGGACCTCTGTTGCTAGAGTGGGGATCGTCGGACCAGCCCTTTCTTCAAGTGCTTTTTTATTGGGG
>OZ037776.1:48396615-48404115 GCA_964035525.1 Porites cylindrica | reverse complement strand
CAAGCGCCTTTATCCTCGGCGAAGGGTGGTGCGTTGTGGGAGCCCCGCTGCCGTACTGTAAGCGATGCAGGTTGGCCAAGCTATAGCGATAACTAGTTAAGCCTGGTATAATCTTGAAATATCATTGACGCTGGCAACGCTTGACATCATAGACAAGATCTGCCTTCTTGTCTCCCACCCTTGAGCCTTACATATGCCTCTGTTAAGGCCTGAAGATAATTCTTGGACGTTTGTGATAATTCATCGAGTTTAAAAGCTTTGCTCATGGCAGGGGACGAGACGACCGCTTGCCAAAGAGAACCTGCACAATTAGGTGTAAGATCTTGTAGGACTGAAGAAAAGATCTCCAAAGTCCTTTTGGTGTACCTCTTCTTAGTGCTCTCTCCAGCTTAATATCCCATTCCATCCAGGCTGAGTTATTGGAGGGATGTTCTTCGAAACCGGATATTCGTTCAACTTTTTGCGAGGTTCTTGGATAGTGGTTGGGTCTCGTCACTCGTGGAAGAAACAAGACTTCCAGTATCCGGACTGAAGAACGTCTCATCATCCCGCCCTCTTGACGATATCTCCAGCCTCTTCAGTTCAGTTGCAAGGTCATCAGACGATAACTCACTGCTAGTTGTTTCTGCACCTGAACAGCCTGTTTCCCCCTCTACCTGAAACAGTTCAAAGAAATATATTGTGTAATGACTATAAAGCATGATAAAACGTTTATTTCGTTTTATTTTATTCATAAGCCAACACCCACACAAACCCGTTAAGAGAGAAAGAAAGAAATGAAAAGAAATCCCCTAAAGTAAAAAAGGATTAAAAATGAAATGAAAGAATGAATGATGAATGTTTTTTTGAAAGTAAAACGTTTCATACCATCGTTAAAGTAGCCACTTAAACGAACCATTTACACTAGTGTTTCTTATTACAACTTACCAACAAATGGGGCTCAGGTAACTCTTGCAGGTGTGAGACCTCGGGGACGGGCTCCACCCCACCTGAAGCAAACACTAGAGTTTGGTTGGGCATGGCCTCTTTGCTGATATACTCATTGCATTGTTTACAAATTGCTTTAAACGGAAAAACAAAAGCAAAACAAAATGAACAGACGAACAGAAATTAATGTCAATATACTGTATAAACAAATGCATTTAAAACATACATAGAAAGAAGACAACTTCCTGCCCGCAAGACCAATAATTTTGAATGAGGACCGCAAGGTGTGGTAGGATTATCCGCACCCCCAAGGCAAAAATACAAACAAGGGACACGTGATAATTAATACATCTTAAAATCTCCTTTCCCTCTCCTTGCACGCTCTCTCCTCTCTTGTCACTGTTTCGTGGAAATTTCTTACTGTTTCTTTAATAGAGTGCTAGCAAACTCCTCGCCTTGTGTGCCACCTTATATGTGATTCTTAACAGTAAAAAAATTACCATTATCTAACCAATCTTCGCAGAAAAGTCTGCAACTTACGTGATCCAACTGGAATAAGTGTCTTCGTGTTTTTGAAAATGAATGCCGACTTCAAGCTATCCACTCGGTGGCTCCCTTTAGCAGTTGTAGATTTATGTACCGCTAATTCTTTGGGTACTGTACACATGGTCTTCCCTGCCCTCCAGCGGATGCTGAAATCAGCCCTGTGCGTTGGGCAAATGCTCAAGGCATAGTGATGTTCTTCCACTGAGAAAACCCCGAGAAGGAGAATGATGTGTTGAGAATAACCACCCTCAAGTGCATGATGGTAAAAATAAAAACGTATAATAATAATAATAATAATAATAATAATAATAATAATAATAAATAATTAAAATCTTTATTACAAAACCTCAATTAAAATCCTATTTACGATCAACCTGCTGTTAGAAAAAATCTAATTAATTCATCAAAACACTATCTACAATTCCATCCGTTACAAAAGAAACCCCTCGGCCTTCATTAGAGAACAAAAACAATCCTATATATAATGAGTGAAGAAAGAAAAAACTATTCATTTACAAATTCAAGTGACTTAACCTTACATAAAAGAAGAGGAAATAGATATAATTAATAATTAATTAATAATTAATTAAGTTCGAAATTCTATAAAATTAAGAATTCCATTATGCAGAGATATTAAGATCATACAATCGAATTATACTAATGACGGCTAAACCAGTGTCCATAAAAAGCCCTAAGTATAAAAGCATATAGACACGTATTTCAGATATCCGCACTAGCGACATTTATTTTACAGTCTAATGATTGCTCTATCTTGCTACGAAACGACGTTCGCGAACCTCTGACTCATGCATGTACCGATCTTAAGAGTTCAAACGAGATCTGTGTCCTGAGCCAAGTGATTACAACATGATAAGGCTCGGAGTCTTTCTGAGCTATCTCTTCTGCGAGATGCTTTAAGAACCGCTGACACTCGTTTCCCATTCCGCCATTGCTTCCAAACACTAAAGGCGTAAACGAACCCATTTCTACATCTAACACCCGCTGCTGGTACTTGCGCTTCTTCTCTTCTTCTTGTTCTTTGAACACTTCCGATGTTGGCTTGCTCTGGTAACACTTGGAGTTGACGTGGGTAACTCTAACATCAAAAAATGCCGTAACTCCTCTTGCCCAGAAACCTCCCGCTTTGATGTCCAACCTTGCCTCAGAACTTGTAACAGTGCTCCTCAAATGAAATCGCTCGTTGTCCAGGGGTTGAAGGCGTGGTTCGATTTCGACATTATTGCAGATCTTGTCGATGAATGTCGTTAACAAGTTCCGTACACCGTCATGTCTCTGCGCTACAAACCCCCCCTTTTTACAAGAGAGGGCGTGACTAACGGTGAATTTATCCCCACATATGCAATGACTTGGTAAATCGACTAAGGGCAAGTCATGACGCAAGCGTAGCGAGTCTCTGAACTCTTGCTTGTTGAGGGCTAAACCTTTGTCTGCGAGAGGCATCGCATTCAGCCAAGAACTTGCGCCCTTGTCCCTCGATTGATTAACCAGACGCAGCAGGCCTGGGGAGAGGCTTGAATCAATGCTATCCATTTTCTCTTTGGCACTTGCTCTCTTAAGTGATAGTTGGTTCCCCCTTAGCTCCTCCGTAGATCTTTCTCCTGGTACCATGATGGAACTCTGTGAAGTAATAGAATCTACGTGCGCGGTGGTTATTAGTCTCGAGGCAGCAAACTGCTGCGGTGCCTCGGATTTCAGATCAGGAATGCCTAGACCCCCTTGACCTGTTGCTAAGGTAGCAAGTCTGTGCACCTCGTTAGGGAGAGGCTCTGATTGACCGAACAAAGTTGGAAGTAGTAAATCTTCAATCACTTCCCGTATTGGATCGACATAAACTTCAAACGATTCAATCGTGCGCATGAAGTAGGTGAACTTCGACTTGTAGCCTTTTGTGAAAGCAATATACGCCGCATGGGGCTGGCTCTTCTCTATTTCAGAGAGACGTTCGATAATAATAATAATAATAATAATAATAATAATAAGAAGAAGAAGAAGAAGAAGAAGAAAACAGAAAGATCACGAAAAAAGGAAGGAAAAATAGGTCTCACCTCCAAAAAGAATGCAAAACCATCTCTGTTGCAGGTTTGATTAGCTACATGGAGAAAAAAAAGTCGGAGCTCCGAAAGTTAAAACGTGGGTTGGACAGGAAAAAGAAACAAGAGGTCTCGCGTGTGATTAACCAACAGTTTAACACGGTCCCTGGAAGAGTGTTTGCGAATTTGAATGAGATGTTGAAGAAGGACTCAGAGAATGAGCGGCCAAGATATAAAGATCCTGGAAAACGTGCTCGAGATGATTCGCGAATGTTTGAAAACATTGAAGAGGCGAGCGGGTTTGGGAGAAAGCTGTGGGAAGAGAGAGGGACTGGGAATAAGAACGAGGCCTGGTTGCAGGAAGTAAAGCTCGCCATCCACGAGCAAGTACCACCACCGACAGGCGACGAATGGGCTCTCGAAGTAGCGGAAGCGGTCAAAGTCCTGTCCAAGAAGCGCAACTGGAGTGCGCTAGGGCCTGATAAAATCACTAACTTTTGGTGGAAACGTGCTAGCACCCTGCACGAGGGTGTGGTCGAGAGCTTCAAAGAAGTTTTTAAGAGCGACGAAGATTACCCCGAGTGGAGGAGCGAAATCAGGGTGTTTCGGTACGATGGATAACTTGCTAATCGATAGAGCAGTAATGCTGGATTGTCACAGAGGCAAACGGAATTTAAGTATGGCATGGATTGGCGTGCGCAAAGCCTACGACTCCGTCGATCATGATTGGTTATGCGCAATGACTGACGTACACAGGCTTCCCGTCTGGCTGGGTGAGGTTATACGCAAGTTGTTTGCGAGCTGGAATACTAAAGTAGTAGCTACAACAAGGCAAGGGCGGGAGGCTTCTAGAAAAATAAGGTTCATGAAGGGTCTACCCCAGGGGGACGCTTTGTGTCCTAGACTGTTTACACTGTGCCTGAACCCTGTAGCGTGGCGCCTGCGGGCAACAGAGGGATACCGGTTATCCAAGCCTATAGGAGTCAAAGTCACCGATCTCCTGTATATCGACGACCTCAAGGTTTTTGCTGCCTCCGAGAGCAAGCTGAATCGAGTGCTGAAAGAGACTAGAGGAGCGATGCAGGACATCGGCCTCCACTGGAATCAGAAAAAGTGCTCAGTGGTACACGTGAAGAGGGGAGCCCAAGTGCTAGACGAGTCTGGTATGAGGATGGACGAGACAACTACCATCACGGCTCTTGGGGAAGGAAAACACTACAAATTCCTGGGGGTGCTAGAGAACGTTCGACAGGATGAACGGCTGGCCCTAGCTTGCGCGGCTAAAGAGTATCTACGCAGGATATCTATTATATGGTCCAGCCCCCTGTCTGATTGTAACCGTGTGCAGGCATCTAATCAGTATGCACTCCCGGTCCTGAGGTACCTAATGTGGACACAGCATTGGCCTCTATCAGAGTTAAGAGATGTGGACAGAGCAGCTCGGAAGATCATAGTTGAGAACGGTGGCAAGCACCCAGCTAGCCTGACTTCTTTGTTATATCTACCGAGGGAGAAAGGGGGTAGAGGCCTGCGATCAGTCGAACACGAGTACAAGATCACTAAAATCAAATCGCTACTGAAACTGTATCAGAACCCGGACCCGACTGTGGAAGCAGTTAGAGAATTTGAAGAGCACGCCATGGCATCAGGCCACCAGTCGCTCGTAAAGGAAGCAGCTAAGTACGCTGAAGAACTCAACATCACCCTTCAGCTTGATACCCTAAATCCCGTGTGTGTTACAACAGATGGAAAGGTGGTAACTGCAGCAAGAGCTGGTAATCTGTTGAAGCAATCTCAAGAGAAGCAGTTCTTGGAGATCGCTAAAGACAAAAAGTGGCAAGGAAAGTTATTCCGTATCATATGGGAAGATGAGAGCCTAAGCATAGCCAGCTGCTTTGCATGGTTAAAAGGTTGGGCTACATGCCCTACACATACCATCGCGGGCCTGTATGAACTGTATGAGCAGTTGTTACCTACGAAGCTCTACAGAAAGGAGAAGACGCAGACCTCCACCGACGGCGAAGTTCTATGCAGGTTATGTGGGAAGGTAGCTGAGAGCGTTGCACATGTACTGGCTGGATGTTCCTCCCTGGCACAAACCAAGTACCTATACAGGCATAATGCAGCTTTGAAGATTCTGTTTTTTGAGCTCCTGCGAGAGCATGGGTTAATGGAAGAGGTTCCACCATGGTACTCACCGGTGATGCCAAAACCAGCCTACCAGAACACCACGAGTGAGGCGTTTTGGGATATTCCCATCTATGCAGAGCACAACGAAGTTAGAGCAAATCGGATCGACGCGCGACTTATCAACCACGAGAGGAAAGAAGTCTGCACAATTGAAATGAGCTGCCCATGGATTGAGAGTAGAGCTAAGAAAGATGAGGAAAAGACACTCAAGTATGGGCCCAAGATGTGGGAGCTGAAGCAGAGATACAATGGTTACAGGGTTGAACAGTACAACGTAATAATTGACGTACTGGGGGATTACTCTAAACACCTAGAGAAGTCGGTGAGGAAGCTACTTGAAGCGAGAGCACGGAGCGTACTTGAGCGAATGCAGAAGTCGGTCATCTCAAACACTTTAAACATTGTCACAACATTTAAGATAAATACTTAGTTAGGGCGCTATAGACTTCAGTTTTTAGGTTTTGTTTTTTCGCTAGAAATCTAGAAACACAAGCTTGCTGACGTTTTTACTTAGATTTTTTAGAACATTAGAGTGTGATATTATTATAAATATGTTTTTAGTAGAGATAGCGAAGGTTTTACAGAGTATCAGAATTTAATAATGTTCTAAATTGGCTTTTTAAGTAGAGAGATTTATATCACTATGTATAAGCTTTTAGTAGAGATAGCGAAGGTTTTACAGAGTATCAGAATTTAATAATATTCTAAATTGCCTTTTTAAGTAGAGAGATTCATATCACTATATATTTTAGGATTGTATTAGGTTTCGTATCGACCTTTTTTTACTTCTAAGTATAGCTTCTCAAGTGGTGTAGGTTACGTTATGCGCCCTATACTACTCATAATGTGGACAGCATTCCAAAGTTTCATACTGCGACATAATAATAATATAGCTGATAAAAAGACAAAAATATTATATTTTAGGGTGGAATTTACCTGCCTTGGCTAACAGCAACTTTATTTCAGATCCCAAACACTCATCTGCGCTGAGGTTTACGGTTTTTAAATGGCCAGTTAGTTCTTTTGTACAGTCTTTGAGCGCAATAAATTCCAGCTGACCAGGATAATCTGCAGACTGACCGCAAGGTGTGCCCTGGGAAGGGGTGACCTTACCTAGAAGCGCTTTGTAGCTACAGTGAGCCATTCAAGAGACGAAGAGACTGAGTTGAACAAGGATATATGACCAACGCTGTAGTTTCAAACTGTTGCGAAATGTTGTTGCATAATAGCGACGGGTGTGCTCGTGGGCGCGGTTGCGTGACTTTCTGGTAAATTTCCTGTGCGCCAAGCATGCACGCATTTCGAAGCGCTACAAATAGATCTGAATATGAACTTTAAAGCCTCTGATGTGTTTTTACAGAACGTTTGCAATGGTGGGCACAAAATGGAGAAAAGGATAAGGTAAACGTAAATTTCGTTTTCGGTTTCATGGTGTCAGTGCCAATTTTACAATAGCGCCAAATTAGTGCACTCTTTGTTTGTTTGGGTTCGGATTACTTTGTTTCCCCCTTTTCACTTCGGTGCAATTCAACGAAAAGTCATGAGTTGATAGTATGAAAAATATTTGGAGTACTGTACTGCTCGCATCCTGAGCGCTTGAGACATCGATACAAGGTTGCATTTACAGGATACGGCGCTTTAGGAAGATCAAGATTCCAGGCAGTGCTGAGATATCCGGGAGCTAGCTTAGTAATTATTTTCAACCGATCTATATTTTGAAACTGTTTTAATAGGTCTGAGAGGCCGGATGTGTTTATTGCAACCTAATCTAAAACGACTTGTGAAT
>OZ037776.1:48349115-48394115 GCA_964035525.1 Porites cylindrica | reverse complement strand
ATAGTTTCAACTGCTTTTGACATTCGAATTAAGGAAGTCTTGTCCATTATTTGTTTGTGGAACTGTACGTTCACTGTAGGTTGACTCAATGTTTGGTTTACAAAAAACAGATTAATATTCTCTCTTGATTTTGTTACTTTGAGATGTTCGTAACGGGTTAGTTTAGTTTTAGTCGTTTTTCTGTGATGAAAAGTTCTCGTTGTTCTGGGTTTGTGAAGTCCTTTAAAATATATAAGGCATTAGGACCGGGGTTAGGATGAATGTTTATGCTTTAAGCGATGAAAATTAATGCTCACGTTTGTAGATGCTCAAGCATAGAATGTTGATTGCACCAGATCGAAATGAGAGATGAAACTGTTGGTGTCTTCGGTCTTGAACTGCTAGTCTGGGGCTGTCGGTGTGGAAGCCAGGGCATTGGTGTGAAGGAATCCTTGTATCTTTGTGTGAGGGCTGAGAAGATGAATACAATACAAAGGAAGATGAGCCATGCTCTTATATTGAGTACACTACCTTATTGAACGCTACCCTTCATTTTACATTGTAACGTCTTAGCTAGTCATTTGTATGTAATATCCTGAACAAGAAATGTCTTGTTTTTCGAAATATTGGCAACACAATATACATATATGTATATATAACCAAACATTGAGTTGAAATCCTCATCGGCTGTTAGAGTGCTCAATAGTTGAACTAGAGAAATAGATAATAATGTAGTCGAAGAGCTGATTGCTTCCGATGAAGCATGAAACTCTGAGTAGCAATTAATTGTCTTGGACCACATAATCCAGCTCTTCGACTACATTATTATACATTTATATTATATATATTCCTAATCCGGATCCGTTTTTTCTATTTTGTAACGTTGGTCCTTGCTTCCAAAACTGAATCATTCCATTAAGTTCGATAACCGCACGGTCGTACTGATTCGATTAACTACATACGCCGGGATAATCGTAGCCTGTTCCAGGCTCCAAGGTAGTACTGTAGTCGTGCAATTTCTTTGATAGCTTGTTCTCGGAAAAAGTAGCATAATATGCTACTAGTAGAGCTCTTATATTTCTAAAATTATGCCATAGATTTTTTCTGCATCCTCTGTTTTTCACAGGCCTCTGTGCTTCATTGACTGCGGCGCATAAGCATTTTTCGAATAAATTCTTTAACATTCATTAATATTCACCGGACTCGCCTGTATTAACTTAAACTACACTCAAAAATTACTGGACTAAAATTTGATACATGATGATTCCACCTGCACCGACGGTTGTTTTTTTCTTTCGCGCCTTTATATTTGAGTGTCTGCGAATATTACTCGTCAGTTTTGTTCCACCACCTCCAACGCCAATAAATGTTCTGGCTGGATGCATCAACTAAGTGAAAAAATCTAAATGTACGCACGATTGGTAGTACCAACTGATTGTATTTTACGGTAGCATTATAACGGCAACCGTTGGCTTACTAGAGAGCAAAGCATTTGGAACTCTTTCACCCCGAAAATTTCTGGACTTTAACAGGCGAAACACATACATACACATACATTTTTATTAATCCTAGAAGTCATGTGACTATACAGCATGCTAAAACAGCCAGCGACGAATAGAAAAGGGGGCAAAAAAAAAACTAAATTAAATTATTTACAACAAATAAATATTTACATTGCATTGCAATATTGTCTTATGGATGGCAAAGCATTCGCTCGGAAGTCAGTAACAGACTCAGCATCAACAGCAGAATTGGGAAGGCCATTCCAAAGGGGGATAAGAAGTGGGAAAAAGGAAAACTTTATATCCATTGGTGCGAGCAAAGATATGTCTGAACTTATGAGGATGTTTAGAGCGATTGCTTCTATTAGCTATGGTGACAGTTGCTGGAAATGTTAAGTGAGTCCGGTTGTGCACAGCTTTATACATTATGGTAGCGGCGTTTAGATGTCGACGGACTTCAGGAGTGTCCCAGCCCAGCGAATGCTGCATAGACGTTACGCTGGAAAACTGTGAATAATCTGAACAGACAAACTCGAAGTTTAACTCGAGTAGTGGACAGATTTAGGCCGAGCGTAGAAGCACGTGTACGAGACCCGTGGAATCCCAGTCGACGCGTGAGGCGAACTTGACCATACGCGCTCTGTGTCAACGATAGCCTGAGAATCTTTCTAAATATATTCAAAGAGCTAGCATCACTAAGCGTCCGCACGACGAAACGCTTTCTCTGACTTCTCTGGCCGCTTCCCGCTATATTTTCTAGTAGTTGGAGGGAATTTAGTCCTTCTTTGATCGCTTTAAACTCGCTTTCGTCTGCATTCCATCGGCGTATTAAAGGCTCGGGTTAAAGTTGTGGAAAAGATGAGTCGTTTTTCAACAGAATAGAAATTATTTCTATTTACTTTTGTCAGTTCTTTGAAAACTGAAGAAGTATGCGCATTTGGAACGAGATAGAATTATATAAGAGTGGTGAAAAAATTATAGCATTTGTAGCTAATAATTAGTACTTTTTGAAATACGGATTAGCTGGTGTGTCTCACGTTTGAGATTTATGCAACTGGCTCCCAAAAGTCAAACTCAGGTGACTGCTCCCGCACAGATGCTAATCTATTCAGAATTATAAGTAGGAACAACCCCTAGTTTAAAGCCCAAACTAGAATAAGTCAATGAAATGGCAAGTCGTTCAGTAATGTTTATTTGGGACTTTTCGGCCCAGCGGTATGATTGTTTCCACGAAGGAAGTTTATTCCTACAAAACACCTGCGTCATTCGGATCCATTCCCAGTTCAGTGAACATGAATGACGTGTCTTTTTCTAAACTGAACATGGGAATGTGACGTCTGATCTAAAATTCTAAATCTCGCCATTCATCGTCAGTTTATTCATTTCCAAACTATTTAATGATAGCAGTTTTTTGGAAAAATCATAAACGATGGCTTTTTTTAAATCATGCACAGATGGCTTTTAATAGGCACTAAAAATGAATACCCCCGACTCTAAAAATACTCAAAACCGCCCACCCTTTCCTTGCGGTCTCCATTATGTAAGGGCCTTCACTGGGTGACCAATGGTAAACAACGCCAGGAGTAGCTTTGAAAATTTAACCTGATGTTCTGAACTGGACTGTTTCTTTACCGCAGTTGATTTACTTTTGACTAATATCAAACAAAAACTATAATCCTCTGATACGATAATATATAGATTTAGCCAGGGCTAAAAGCGAAGCTCCCGTTAATAAATTCATAATTTAAATCAAACAATAAACTTGTAATCCAGAGATCAGTTCACATTCGTGTGATATTTTGAGGC
The DNA here is from genome assembly GCA_964035525.1 of Porites cylindrica. Taxonomy (NCBI): domain Eukaryota; kingdom Metazoa; phylum Cnidaria; class Anthozoa; order Scleractinia; family Poritidae; genus Porites; species Porites cylindrica. The sequence goes on along the minus strand of OZ037776.1, from coordinate 48,390,828 downwards.
AAAGGCTAAGTGATTTTAGAGAAAAATAATTTGACAGTCCAAGAGTGAAACAAATTTTACATCGAGTTATTGGTCTTATTTGTACGCCCAAAAATAGCAATCATGTTCGATCACAGTAGATTAGGCCTGGAAAACAAATAGACCTATTCGTGTATTGTATTTGCATTAGCTGTTGCATCATAATGTGGTATTCTCCAGTCTCTCCAACATTGGTCCGTTAGAGAGACTATGGATAATTGGACAACCCCGAAATATAATTTTAAGAAACACACGCCCCACGATAGTCCTTGGTGGCAGCCAATTTACACGTTGTACTCCTTTGTCTAAAAAAGAGGCCAAAATAAAAAATCAGGCCGGATTTTTTGTGTTCGACAAGTTTAGTGGCGTGTAAACCAGCCTTTTAAACATACTTTTTCTCATCACGTCTCAGGTAAACAATACTATGAGGCCCTTTTTTTATCATACAGACCTCGGACAGAACTTGTTTTTTTTTGCTCCATTTAAACCCATAATTCTGCAGTTTTTCACAATTTAGACAATTTGCACTCATTCAATATCCACGACGATCAAAGCACGCGCTTCCTTTGCACAACAAATTATAGCATTGAATTATAAATAGCTTTCATGAAGACAATTCCATAATGCCGGGACGTTTCAGTTAGAAAAATCTGGTCCTATGTGATACGCAGGGTAATAATTATGGGCTTTTCGTGAAAACGATAAAAAAAATTCCCAAAATCACTTTTCGGCCAGCCAGACAGGCTCTCACTTTTGACAGGCACCAAATTTGCAGTGCGATTAATAGAGTTACCATTTACTCTTCAACATGATAGAGAAATTGTTATGTTTAGGTTTTATTTCCCTTTATTTATTAAAATGTGTATGGTTTTGTTATGTGTTATCTTTTAAAAGTGAGTGATATTTACGCGCGGCGTTTTGAGTTTCCTGCATGCGATGTTTATCGGTTCGACTGAAAACAACCGGTGCAGGGATAAAAATTGCGAGAGGGACTACTAACAATCAATCAATAAATATAAATTCAGCGAAACATGTACAGAGAAGTGATTTTCATTCACGAAGAGAAGTATCGAGAATAAAGTGTCTCTGAAAATCATGAGTCAGGTAAAGCTTATTCATGTTTTAAGCCGGCTTCCCGATGTTTGCTCTTTTTTAAGATGAACTCGAGGCAATAAAATCGCTCAGAGCTTTCTGTTTACAGCCAAAATCATAACTAAATAATCTTCGGAACCTTTTGTTTGAATTTGCGGTCAAAAAATGCCTAAAGGCTTTTTAAACCTGATACTATTGATAATTGTTCGTGTTTAAACTTAAGCAGCATAAACCATACGCTCGACTTCAGGAAACCGAAAAAAAAAACACATCAAAGACAATAATTGCTCAGGCTTACCAGTCAGGATGCTGCTGATGAAGGTCATCAAATGTTCCAGAATCGCTTGAGACTTTTCAACCCTCTTGCACCTCAAGCAAGGGCAAGTGAGTAAGCTCATTTTTGAAAACGATGTCATCCGAAATCGGATTAACAATGACTTTGACAAGCAGTGCATTTGTCAACAAAAAGCTAAATAAACAAACCAGCCATGAATTACAGAACAATCTTGATAGCAGCTGTATTTCATTTTGTACACCAAGTTGAAAAAGACAGTTTAAAATATCACAAAATGACACAAAACTCTGTCAGCTCCAGTAAGCAAGTTTCCAGACGCTGAATAAATTTTCCGCATGAACTCAGCCGTCAAATTTTGACCAATCAGAACATAAAAATTGGACGTAGAGCGTGAACAACGCGTGACAGTGAGAAAAGTTAAAAGCGATTGCCTTCCCTACATGTAAATGTAAAAGCCGGTTGAATTTTCGCGTCCGAGGTCAGTTCGAAATCAAAATTTTAAAAGTGCGGCTCATGAACACGACTTATTTCATATGCAGTTTAAGAAAATTAAACTTGAGCCTGCGGTCATTTGTAAAGTAGCAACTTGCCAGCGGATACTTTTAAAAAAACACTCGAGGCAGTGGGTCGATACCTGAGCCCACGATACGGTCAGGCGATACTGGTCAGCAGAAACACTATTTTGACAGCTGTCAATTAATCAAAACATGGATGTACAATATCAGGTTGCAGGCTCCCAAGTCCCAAACTAGCTAGAAAGTGTGAGATTAAACTTTGGTATGCCTGTGGTGCGGAGGGACGGAAGGTCGGGTGGTCACGTGATTGCCGAATTTTCTAGGATGGATAGATTTTCTGAACTATGAGGCTTCGAATTGAGCCCGTGATGAAATAAAATATCAGCGCAACACTTTAAACACTACTTGACCTCAATGGATAGAAAAATGAGCCCGCGATACACTCAGGCGACGATGGTCAGCATATACTCTAGTTTGACAGCTGTCGATTAACTTTCATTAGAATGGCGAATATTCGAATTAACAGACTGCGAGTGTGAATAAGACTTATCCGTCCGGCATATCGTCCGGCATGCAGTGGAAAATGCCAGATCGTGTACCTGAGCGAACCTGAGCCCACGTTATTAGTTTTCTGATAGTGGTCTGCACATGTTCCATTTTGACAGCTGTCAATTGACCTTAATTTGGCTTGCCAATATAACTTTAAACGACTGTCAGCCAACTGACAGCCCTGCCCGTCGTAGTTTCGTTTTTATGTTGAATTGGTAAGTGTGACATATTATATCAGCTTACATCTAGGGGCAAAACGACTGGTCTTTCATTTGAGCCCGCGAGATGGTCATGTGATAATTGTCAGCGGATGTCTGATTTTGACAGCTGTCAATCTAATCGTACTCATACGGATGGCTTACATAACTGAAAGGCTAATCAAGTTGTGCAAGATGTATTGTGACATTTGACATCGACTTACATGAGGTGTGTGTACCGGTGGGCGGGCGTACGCTACGTAATAACCAAATTTTCTCGGGTGGATAGTTTACCAAATTTTCTTACCCATGGTGCTCCGCTGCGCGCGCGCTTCACGCGCGCGAGAGCTCCGCTATCAATGATTTGGCAAAGACTGCCTTCTTATCTTTAATCCATTTTACAAGTGCCTTAGGATCAAAGATAGTTCTTTCAAGCAAATTTCAATACAAAGAATGATCTAGCGGGTGAACGGTTCATTACCACACGATTGGAAAAGTGTCAGAATGTCGAGATTTCACGGTTCTATGACTCGTACAGAAAATTGACCATTGATTAGAGCTAACAAGCAGCATAACATTCATTTGCCTGCTGGCTGCGTCACAGAGAACAGTACCTCGCAGTTTCCGTGGTAAGTACGCTGCTTCCATTTCTGTTACATAATCAACTACTTCTATTTTCTAAAGTGTATCTCAGGGCTCGTGGCTGAAGCAGCAGTCGGTTAATTGGCGATTAGGCTAGTGCTTTGAGCTCGTCTTTCACATAGCCGTAGGGTAAGTTCGAGTTTTCGTTCCCAGAAGCTCATATGTAAGTTGTGTTTGCGTTTGCTGATGATTCTCGTCCCTGGAAGAGATTGTCTGCAGCATAAGTTTGGGGCTAACTGCTTGAACGGCAGAAATCCCGTAATGTGAGAACAGTTGAGGTTCAGCTTGATTCTGTAACCGATACTAAACTACCTGGCATAAAGATGGACAACTGTTTTTACAGTGAAACCGGTTGTTCGTTTGCGCGCCACTTTGCAATATTGTCACGCAATTTTGGTATTTCGATTGGCAGTTTGCTCCGAGCAAGTTGCAATTCAAATTTCATATGTTTTTCATATTGGAATATTGTGAGTTGACTGCGATGGCAAGCAACATTACCTCTGTTTCAAAGAGGGAAAAAGTAATTTCCCTCTGGTCGTCGGGCTATCGAAATAAAGAAATATGCTCAAGGCTTCATCTTTCACATCAAACTGTCTCCAATATCCTTTCAAAGTTCCTGCAAAATGGGACGGCGGCTCCGGGAAAACCAGGATGGAAAGAACACACAGTCGCTACTCCAAATGTGGTGGAATTTGTCGAGTATTGGAAGGTTTTTAAACCAAGCACACGAACTTTTGAAATACAGCCAGGCTTACTTTCTAGCGCCATATGTGCTCCAGCTAATATCCCCGCTCGCTCAACAATATCCGATATTGTAAGACAGGACTTGAATTCACATGGAAAGAAACTTTCGGTCCATCCTGCAGAATCTTTAACTCGTGAAAATCTTCTGAAAACTTTGAACTATATTATGTATATGTCGGGAGTTGATCCTTCTACGGTTCATTTTTCTGACGAAACCTCGGTCGTGAAAACAACGCCAAGTCGGAGTTACGGACATAGCAAGAAAGGCCTTCCAGCAGTTGAAATCCAACGGTACGCCTCGAACTGTAACTACACTGTAAACCTTCTCCATAGCCGTTTTGGTATTGATAACTTTAATATTTTGGAAGACCCCTCTAATGGATTTGAAATGATTCATTTCTTCGAAGAAAGTTTACAAGCTATAGACCATGTGGGGAATCCAGTCTTGGCGAATCGAGATGTTATTGTAATGGACAACTGCGGCTTTCACCACGGAGTTTGCTGCCTGAGCAAACGGTTTTTCATATTGGAACATTGTGAGTTGACTGCAATGGCAGTCAACATTACCTCTGTTTCAAAGAGGGAAAAATTAATTTCCCTCTGGTCGTCAGGAAACTGTTCGTTAACTGAGTTAGCATCAATCGCTGTAGCTATAGACGAAACACGTAAAACATATTAAAGTAAAAATACAGTTGCAAACGAAAACAGTTTACTGCAATATATGTTTGTAGTTTTAGAGCTTGTTGTTCAGTTCTATCGATTCATCTTGTTTACATTCCTTCGTCGACATAGTTTTGCTCTATGATTGCCGCAATTACCCTTGCGTTTCATATTATTTCAGTTTTATAATACTGTAGAACACGGATGCTTGATTAAGTTAGTGAATAAACACAATCTTGCTTTTATTTGACATCTGTGTGTACTAAAAAGGTGTTTGTGTATACGTTCCGACTGTCCGGTATTTGAACCCGTTCAAAACAATTATGAACTTTATTTTTATACTATAAATTTACGACACAATAACTCTCCATTGTGTGGAATTCGCGAGGCTTTGGACAGAAAGTAACTTTTAAATGACAAATCCACAATGACTGAAAATGTTCTGCGAAATAGCTGGCGTGATTCTTTGCAAACCTTGAATAATCGCAAGCTCTGTGAAGTTAATTGAAAACTGTTCGTGTTGTCTCAAATATGCCTTCATCGACCTAAAACAAAACTCACAAGAATTAAACTCAGGACTATAAGGGGGTTGAAAAATTAATTCAACACTGCGATTTCTTAGCATTAAGCGCATCTGGTTTTCCGCGAAAATTGAAATTTGAATCGTAACTTGCTCGGAGCAAACTGCCAATCAAAATACCAACATTGCGTGACAATATTACAAAGTGGCACGCAAACGAACAACCGGTTTCACTGTTTATACTACTACATGAGAAATTTCTGCAATCTGATTAGCTTAGAGCAGTGGTATTTCAGCTTAATTTGAAATACCTACATGTGAAAATTACAAACCTTTTTCGGGTAGTAGTATAAACAAATAATAGCAGGATTTGTGCGTGATATTTCAAAATTGTCTCAAATTTCACTCGCCTAATGGCTCCTGAAATTACGTAGAACAATTTCGAAATATCACTCTTGGTATTTATGCCAAATATCACTACAAATCATGCTATTACTATACAAATAACGGTATCGAATATAGGAAAGCGACTTCGCCTTTTGAAAAGAACAGATAAATTTTTGTGACTGAAAGCTGAGAAGTTTGTTTTACAACTCACTTATCCAGCTAATACTCGACTACGCGGGTTACCGTGTAGCATGAAAATTTTGCGGGAGTTTTATTTTGCGGATTGGTGATTTTTTGTGGTTTGCGGGAACAAATTTTTGCGGTTCGAGATGACTGAAATTTCTGGTGGGAACTAATTTTTGCGATTCTCTGTTCAAGTAGCAGAATTGCTGGTTTTCAGTATCACGCCATTCAAAATAGATCAAAATAAAAATCAAAACCGTTCTATATATAACGTCCAGAATCTGGGAAATGAAAGGAGGTACATATACAAAGACCCTATACGAAATATCCGAAGAAATGTTTTACCCAAACTGATAGACATTTGTAAGGAGACGCCATTCTGGTGAATGAGCTCCAACATGGCGAACGGAAACCATCAGAAACATCTATACCAAGTTTTGCTACAAAAGCGTAAATTTATTCTTCGAGAAACTCATAAACATGAAAGTAATACTTTTTCTAATACATGAACTGTTTAGATAGCAAAATTTGAAATAAGTCTTTTTTTAACTTATATGACAGCTCTCTTGGCCGTCATGTAAATGCCGCGTCGCGCAAAAGCTTAGAAGTTCAAGTGTACTCTATCACAAAACCAAGAACCCTTTTGAAGCGAAAATTTGCATGAAAAATTAGTTTTCAGCTGCTCTAATGCATCGTGAAAGTAAAATCTCGGTAGGATCGATTGTTTTTTAGTTTGAATTTTAGTGACGTCATGTGAAAACCAACAATATTTAAGTGGAAGAAACCTTAATATAGTATTTTCAACTTTTATTTTACGGTATGTTGAGTCAAAGTTCACTCTACTTACATATTTACAGTCAAACCAAGTCAAGCGTAACCCCCAAGATTCTATCAGTGAATTGATTATTTGAAAAATGACTCCGTTAGTCGTTCCCGTAACTGGTGACAAGTTCGAAGCGGCATTTCTGCATGCGTAATGACCAGTGAATATTTTACGAGAACTTCTCTGTATTTGGTCAGATTGGAAATCTTTGAATGGATTAAGCTTCTTAGAAGACATTTACATCAATTTCAGGAAAATGGAGCTGCTAGAAATTTCATAACTGCCTCGTGTGTGAATTCACGGCTCATTACACATACAAGAATGGAGAGATCAATCTGAAATCTACAACTAGCAACGGATTCAACTTTTGAATAATAAATTCATTAATGGATTCTTGGGGGGTACGCTTGACCTGGTTATGGAGAATAATACGGTAAGCACTGTAATATCTTACTGCGCAAAGGGACTGAACAACAGCAAAACAAAACAAAAGCCTATCCCAACCATACACAACAAGTCCATTAAAAGCAGAGTTTTTAATTTGACTGAAGAGAGTTAATTTTTGCGGCGTTTTATTTTGCGTTTTTTTTTTCTACGGGAACTAGTTTTTGCGGATCGAGGTCAATAATTCACAAAAATTAAAACCCGCAAAATTTTCATGCTACACGGTATTGTCTTGGGGACAAGAAGCAAACCGAAGCCGCACGTCCAAGACGTAATCAATTTACAGAAACGATGCGCCAGAGTAATCCTAAACAAAAATGAGACACCCCCTAAGGGCCTTTATTTAGAGACCTTAACGTCATGCCATGATTTGATAAAAGACAAGAACGCGCTTACATCCAGTCTCGCTTGCTTGGAGATTTGATCGAGAAAGCTTAGGATAACTGTACAGGAATATTTTTATTCATAAAAGTGGCCCTGTCCTTTTGGCCAGTATTACCGGAGAAAATGGTACCGTCCAGCGGGACATCCTGAGTTTTAGCAACATTTGTTAGGAGGCATATCATATCTAGGTTTTTTATTGCCAAACGGTCATTCTTTAGGTTTCCAAAAGGCCAGGGTAACTAAACAGGAGTGTTTTTTTTTTCTCGTAAATTTGCCTTGTGCTTTTGGCCTGTATTATCCAAGGAAATAGTACCGCCTAGCAGGACATTCTAAACTATGTCAGCAGTTGCTTGCATGTATTACTACATGACATGCAGCTTGTTATTGTTACATTGTAATACATACCTTGCCCTCTGAAGGCTTTTTCCTACCAGCTGGGGACAGCTGAACAAAGATAGTTTAATTCATTCCTTGTTGTTGTAATCAGATGGGGAAGTGCAAAACCCTTTTTCTGGTTTAACATTTGAAATCCAAGGATAACCAAACAGGAGTGGTTTTTAGTGTTAAAAATTGTCTAGCGTCTGAACTTTTAACAGGAGCACCCAACGCGAATATAGTTCAAAACCACTTAAACGTAGCATTGTTGAACGTATTTTAGTATTTAAACGGTAGATGTAGGCATATTTTTATCCCCCCCAAATTTTTTCATCTGTTCGGATTTCCTAGCTGAAAGTCCAGTGATCTGAAAATTATAGGGATCAAAACTTACATTTTCGAAAATTTCAGCCAGAAAAAGGTTCCTGAAAATTCTAGGTGACCTTTTTAGGGTGAAAACCCGTTAAAAAATGGCAGGCAAGCAAGAAATTTTGCAACAAAATTTCCGAAAATTCTAGATCTCAAATCGTCTTCCGAACAGATATTTTCCGAAAATTGACGTTGGGTGCCCCCGTTTTAATACCTGCTTATAGTTGGGCATTATCCCCCTGCTGAGGTACTCTGTAAGCTGATCAGTAACAGTAGTGATGTATGAAAATTGTTTTAAAGGATAATACTTAAAAGTTCATATTTATTTTGATGGAATTGCATAATGAATGACTTTCCATTTAATAATGTTCATTGCAAAGGTAATGAAATAGCAAAACCTACCATACAGACAAAGACACCGCAATCAATTGAGTTTAATTGCTGTGGTACATCTGTAATGTAGAAATTGAACAGAACTTGTCACTGATGAGTTTCTGTAATTTCGTCCGTGAACGAAGAACAAAGCATACCGGTTTCTTGTTATGAAATTGGTAGACAGTTACAATGCACTGTCTATTTAGCCTAGGTTCCTCTTCAAAGTTTTTAATTTTTTTTTTCAATTCTTTTTTGAATTTTTTTTTTAAATGAACAGTAGTGAGCAGCACAAAGCAACGCGAGGATCTTGTTTACTTGATTTATTTCTCCGACAGGTAGTGGGGTTATTGAGGCTGTAGACAGTTGGGGAGAGGGGGAAAGTTAAAAATAGAGAGTCTCCAGAATCCACAACCAAGGTTGGTTGCTGCCAAGGTAGGTAGGTTTTTGGGTATGGTAATGTATGATAATGAGTTTGAAACAAAAGAAAATAAAATTTAGACCAAGGATAAAATTGAACCACAATTTCAGTATGGAGAGGTGGGGAGAGGGGGTGGGGGTGGGGTGAGATTAATGTTGTTGTCACAAAAAAGGGAGTTTTGATTTGTTTTGATAGTGCCAGCCAGAGAGTACAGCCAACTGTACCAACTGAGTGATACTGACTAGTCAAACAACACACATATAATGAGGACATGAAATAACAATTATTCTATAACAATAATAAATAATAATAATAATAACAACAACAACAATAACAATAATATTTATGATAATAATAGATCTAACTGTATAACATGAATAAAAGGAAATCATTTACATAATCGACTGCTGATATGATCAATGAGGAATTTTTCAAAGAACATGAGAATCACAAACATCGCAAAGTATACCGTAAAATCACGCTTCCCTGGCGATAAAACGGCACCTCTAGCTGTCATTCTTAGGTGATTACAACAACAAGGAATGAATAAAACTATCTTTGTTCAGCTGTCCCCAGCTGGTAGGAAAAAGCCTTCAGAGAGCAAGGGATGTATTACAATGTAACAATAACAAGCTGCATGTCATATAGTAATACATGTAAGCAACTGCTGACATAGTTTAGGATGTCCTGCTTCTGCTTCTGTCCTGCTTATTTCCTTAGATAATACAGGCCAAAAGGACGAGGCATTTTTTAAGAAAAAAAAGCACTCCTGTTTAGTTACCGTGGCCTTTTAAAGCCCTAACGAATGCCGTTTAACAGTAAAAACCCAGATATGATATACCTCCTAAAAAATGTTGCTAAAACTCAGGATGTCCCGCTGGACCGGGTACCATTTTCTCCGTTAATACCGGCTAAAACGACAGGGCCACTTTTACGAATAAATATATTCCTATACAGTTATCCTAAGCTTGTAGAAACCTACAGAAATCAAGTTGTATACAGCACCGTTTAACAATAAAAAACCCAGATATGATATACGTCCTAACAAATGTTAGTAAAACTCAGGATGTCCCGTTGGACGGTACTATTAGGGACTTTAAGATTCGCTACGGCAAGGGGCTACTACGGCTACATAAGGTCAAAATCACTTCCTGTGACGGCACCACGCGAGTTGCAGTACGGCTTTCCCGCCGTAGCCTCGTTTTCTGCTGTGTCAAATTGCCTTCTTTGCCGTACTCTAGAGTACGGCTTTTCTGAGAAGCCTACTTCAAAGACTAAGTACTTAGTCATACTTAGATATTGCTTAGGTATTATTGCTTCGTTATTTAAGCGAAAACTCAAAGGATTTGGATACCTCATAATCATGGTTGCAGACAAGAAAGCCTCGTAAGAGAGCTTAGATTTAAGCTTATGGAAGTTTTAGTTTCAATAAGTGATTGTCAAGACTTTATTTCACGAGTACCTATTAAAAAAATATTTTTATCTTTTGATGTATCTGCCAGGGATGTTCTTAACAACTTGTTTGGCTTTGAGAATAAAACTTTTATAATTTACCGGCGCTAGAGCGAGCGAACGCTAATTTAAATGTATTAAGGTTGTGTGACATTTATATTAGTTCAATCCCGACATATTTAGACTAAATGTTGAATCCCGTCGCAATCGTTCCTTGGTAGCATCTTATAAAATCAGGGATTTGTAAAGCCCGTGCAAGCCTTGGGATGTCAGCTTTCTTGAAACGAAATTCTGTCAGATATTCATCTTCGTTGAAATTTTTAAGGTCGAACTCGGGATACAAATGAAATGGTAAATAAAGGTTTTCTGAGCTATACGAATTATATAACAACAGAAATTCAGCATCATTTATAAAATTCATGCCATAAGAAAGCACAGCAAGGTCTGTTATTTCTTTAAATGAAACCAGTGAAGAGAAATCAACCAAAACCTGGACGGGAAAACTAGTCCTGTCGTCCGAGTTGGTTTACATTTTGTGTCGGTTGTGACGTTGCCGTACCGAGCGTAACTTAACCATTTGGAGTTTTGGCCGCAGACCGCGTAATCGCCCCAGCCCTTTCCGGTTACAACAGCCGTAGTAGAGCTATGCCGTAGCGAATCTTAAAGTCGCTATTTTCTTCGGTAATACCGGCCACAAGGACAAGGCCACTTTTACGAATAAAAAGGTTCCCATAGAGTTTTCCTAAGCTTGTAGAAAGCTGCGCAAGTCCACTCCTACAACACAGTTTAACAATGAAAGTTAGAGGTGATGTACATGCCAAAAAATGTTGCTATAATTTAGGATGCCCCTTTATACGGTACTATTTTCTTCGGTAATACCGGCCAGCGGGATAAAGTAAATTGATAAGACATTTATAAAAGGACTGCTTACTATACAGGACCAAGAACACTTCAAAACTCACAACTGATAAACGTAAATTTCGTCAACAATAATGTAAATTACTTTTCTCTGGCGATAAAACGGCTCCTTTGGCTGTCAGTTTTCACCACGACTGAGCCGCCATATTGAATGTTTTCGAGAACATTTCCAAAGTCGGCCCGAATCAGAAACTCGTTCCTAGTACTCCTCGGCTGTCCTTTTGGACGGTATGATTTAGGCACAACCTTCCCGATACCCGTGTGGAAATACAATTCAAGATGGAGTCCTCTGTTATCATTGTTTTGAGAAAGTTTCAGCACGGTGATTGTGATACCAAAGATATACTCAAAAGAATCAGCCCATGCTGTTCTGCCGCAGTCTCGAGCATAAATTCAAGGCACAACAACTTCACATTTTCACACGTACTCATATTTCTATCGATTCGTCGCTTTGTCGCAATCTGTAAACGAAAACAGATATGTTTTTGTAAAATAGTGACATTTTTTCAAACTCAGTAAAACGGAAAAGAATGAAAACTTTTATATTCTTAACCGTACCTTTTCTTAAAAGGGCTCCGTGTTTCATCCATTGTGAGGGAAAGACGGCAAAGGGAAGAGGAGTACTCATGTCAATCATGATCCCAAGTTGCAACGCTCACGCTTATATGAAATTCTCGAAGAAAAATTTTGCGCCGTACGCAAAAAATGCGACAGTTAAAAATATAATAACAATAAATAAATGTAATGTGGAGATTAAAAGTCTTGATCGAGCAATTATTGTTAGTAACACTCTAAAGACAGAAACGTCTCCAATTTTTATTTCTTAGGTTCGAGTTCCGGTGCCGGTTCCGGTTCTGTTTCCGTTTGCTGCTCCGCTTCCGGTTCCGGATTCCGGCTTTTCCATACGCCCGTTTCTTGCTACTGAAGCTTTGGGAAAGAATACCCTTTCAGATAGGAGATAGTCCGTCGACACTTTTCCTCTATTTGTGCGTCAACTTCCACAAATGTGTTAGCGTTGCATTTCAACGTTGAATTTGACCAGCTATTTGTGCAGCGAGTTCTACGGTCACGATTGACTTCAAACTTGCAGATATAAAACTAGAGAGCTCTAAGGCTTATTTGCTGAAGTTAGAGAAAAAATCTATCTTACGGTTTCTAAATTATTTCTAAAGCAGATTAAAACAACAAAGCTGTCAATCATTTGGTTAATGCGTACCACAGAAGAAGCAACAACGTATTTGACACAGGATGGAAACGTTTTCGCTTCTTGAGGGGGACATGTGGGTTTACGGTATTGCGGTATAATTGGGCTTTTTTTCATGCGGTATTTTTTTAACGTGCGGTTTTGCGGTACCATCTAGCTCTGCGGTATTCGGTTTTTCATCATTTTGGCTGACGGTTTTCGGTGAAGTAAGATTGTTCACGGTATTACGGTACCGTTTATTTGCACTTTCCTTTCGATACAATATGTAAAACAAAACACACAGTAGCATGGACATCTGGTACATAAATGCCTGAGATAATTAAACGCGCTAGATAGAAGCAACCATAAGTATCTGGAACCGATTATAAATGTGATTAAAATATGCGGTATCGGTATTTGGATAGACTACGAGTAGTCCCCCATTTTTCCTCAGGGACTGTAGAGCGAGCGAAACGCCAGCGCGCGTGAAAATCACCCCACGCGAGAAAATGCGACACGCGGCGGGGAGAGAGAAAAATGAGGGACTACAGACAAAACCCAAGCTTTTGACCCTTCACGGCCGACCGATTTGGAGTGTTAAGTTCGCATCCCCTTCCAAATCAATTAAGCGCATATAATGGGATTCCTTCCCTCATTGAGCTGTCATTGCTCTTGTCATCGGTAAATTGAGGGGGATATTTATTGCAAGTGAAAGAAAACCCAGATACTAATTTTCTTCACGGCTGTTTCGCGTGAAGAACTTGATAGTGTAGGCAACGCACGACTTTTTCTAATGCCAAAATGCTGCTTGTTTATGCCGACCATAATAAATAACCGCAAAAAATTAATATGCGTGTCATGACCTTTCAGTATGAAATAAGCGGCAAAAATCACATTTGCTCAGTCAAAACGTTTTCCTCCAGAGCATAATTTGCCTGCGTGCAGACGTCTCCTATTTCCTTTGTTGCACGCGGAAAAGGGACGTCTGCGTAACGCCGTCGCTAATCGTGTTCCAGCATCCCGCTGGCAGGGTATTCTATTTCGCATGAATTATGAAATAATATCCGGTTAGAAATAAGAGTTGACCGGCCAAACTCGACTCATAAGCTCGTGATAATGCGAAACGTGACCTTGAGAGTCTGCTTGAACATTTTTTATTCACGAAGACAAGTATTAAAGTGTCTCTAAAAATCCTGAGTCTTCAAGTTTATGTTTTAAGCCGGCTTTCCGGTATTTACTTTTTTCAAAGATGAACCCGAGGCAAGAAAATCGATCAAAGCTTTCTTTTACAGCCAGAATTATAACTAAATGTTCTTTGGAACTTTTTCTTTCTATTTGCGGTAAGAAAATGTCTAAAGGCTTTTTAAAGTTCTGTAAGCGTTTTTGCAAACCTGATTCTTGGTCATATCACATAGTCTCAAATCTTACAAACGTGCGTAAACTACATAGCCGCATAAACTGCGCTCGACTTCATTAAATTAGATATAAAAAACAAACATCAAACACAATAATTACTGAGGCTTACCATTCGAGATGCAGCTCCTGAAAGGTATCAAGGAGGGTCAGTATCGCCTCAGAATTTTCAACCCTTACGCATCAAGCAAGGTGAAAAGCGAAATCGATGCCATCCGAAATCGGATTTCCAACTTTGACAAGTAATGTATTAATTTCTCAACCAAAAAACAACTAGCCATGAATAACAGAAGACTCCTGATAGCAGCTGAATTTCATTTTGTACATCCAGTGGCAAAAGACAGTTAAAAACATCACAAGTTCATACAAAACTCTGTCAGCTTCGGCTGTCAAAGTAAACAAGATTCAAGATGCTGCATAAATTTTCCGCATGAGCTCACCTTTCAAATTTTGACCAATCAGAGCATAAAAATTGGACGTAGAGCGTGACCAACGCGTGACCATGGTGAGCAAAGTCAAAAGCACCTGCCTTACCTGCCTGTAATAGCTGGCTGAATTTTTGCGTCCGAGGTCAGTTTTAAATCAAAATTTTAATTGTGCGTCAGAAACACAAAACATATTTTGAAAACTAGTAACTTGTCAGCGGATAACTTCCAAAAAATACTCGACCTCGATGGGTCAACACCTGAGCCCGCGATACGGTCAAGTGATGCTGGTCAACGGATACCCTGTTTTGACAGCTGTCAATTGATCACAACAATGATGTCCAATGGATGTGTGCATTATCAGTTTTCCTGTGCTCTCAAATTAGCTAGAAAGTATGAGATTGAACATTGATTGCGATCTAGTAAAAGAACGGGTCAGCGGACAGCTTCCAAATAAATCACGTCACCTCGACGACTTGACACATGAGCCCTTGAGGCATTGTGATACTGGTCAGCGGCTATCCTGTTTTGTCAATTGACCATATTGTGAATGGCCAATATAAAAGATATGGTTTTGCCAAGACACACCTGAGACACCCCTCCCTTCCTTTTGATAGTCTCCCCTACCCTACCCGTACAATCTGTAGACGCGTACGTACGTACGTACGCTCGGTCAGTCACGTGACAACCAAACGAAAAGAGGTTGACCATATTCTATGAGTATGGGGCTCTGTCCCACGCGCGCTTCGCGCGCGAGGGAGCCCCGCTATAAAAATTCAACTAAAAAAAAACCAGCACACGGACGCCATCTTGTATAACCAAGCTAGTCAGATATGCGCATGCGTTGAGTCCAGTGGGAAGGTCCAAGGCCACTTCCTGTGGGACCCAGGTCCCATAAATGCGACAATAAGCAGCCAAAAAAATTGATTTTGTTACTTAAATTTGCCCGTAACCCTTTATCTCGGGTCAAAAAAAGTTGGTTGCATGATCAATAAATGACAATTTTGCGCGACAAAACTAGCCAGAAAAGCAAATTATGCTAGCGGTGCTTTTTTCGGGAAATACATGAAAATTTTGCTGGTAAAGACGAATTATGCCAAAAATTATGCTAGCACAATCTATAGTAAAAGCGCGGGGGCGGGGAGAAAGAGAACCATCGCCCCCTGATCCCCAGATCGTGCGCGTGTTAGTTTTATTTTCGCGACGACCCTACTATTTGAGGGCCTGGCACAGGCTAAGATAATCGGTAACGTACCATGCTTCTCACATGTGTAGCTAATGTATTTTATTTGAACATTGGAGAATCCAGTTATTCTGTATAAATAGTAGCGCAGATGTCGTTTTTGAATCGCTTAATTGAAATCGAAAATCGGCCGAATGTGTTCGCCTATGAGGAGTCCTATGATCATCATCGTCATCATCTTTATTTAAAAACACGGTAAATACATCAGGCATTAACCATTTAATATAAAGCTACAACTTAAATACGAAACTATGTATACAGATTAATCTTCTATAATTTAAAATATTGCTAACTATTAAGGAAAAGTAAATTAAATTAAAGCCTGTTTTACATGAATGCCGTGTCGGAATTAATTAAGAATCGTCGGAAATCAGTCAGAGATGTTGCTTGCCTAGCAGCTAGGGTAGACTGTTCCAGAGGACTGCACCACTATAGGTATACTTTAGCTATTTTTGTAATGGTTAGTTCGTGGCAATGGTATTGCAAGCTTATTATCAGAATCGCGCAAATTGTAAGAAGTAATCACATCACTCCGTTGAATGAATTTCGAGGACAAATAATTCGGTGCGACGCCGTTTAAGGACTTGTAGACCATCTCAGCCTTTAGTTTTTGACGTCGAGTTTCTAAATTTTCCCAGCGTAATTCTTTAAGCAGTTGGTAGGCGTCAGCATCATAACTAGAATGGGTAAGGACGCGGACAGCACGATTTTGAAGTCTCTGTTATTTGTCAGATAATGTTTTGGCACAGTTACCCCAAACAACACTACAATAGTCGAAGCGTGATTGAACTAACCCATGATAGATATTATGTAGAGTTGCAGGAGGAACACAGCGACTTATTCGTTTAATAGATCCAATACCAGAAGAGATTTTTTTGGATATAGCGTTGATATGATTACTCCATGTTAGATTTTCATCAATTAATACACCAAGAGACTTGGTAAAATCGACTCTGTTTAGTTGTGTGCCATTAATTTCTAAGTCTGGGAGAACGGATAGACTATTCAATTTTTGTCTTGATCCGATTAACATAAATTCAGTTTTAGTCATATTGAGAGTTAATTTATTGGCAATGAGCCAATTGTTTATATTTAACAAGTCCTGATTTAAAGAAGCCTCAAGGGAGCAGATGTCATTGTCAACATATGTTAGGTCAGTATCATCCGCGTACATTCTTGGTTGCGAGTTAGATAAACAATTAGGTAAGTCATTAATGTATAAGAGAAACAGCAAGGGCCCCAGTATTGTCCCCTGGGGAATCCCACAAGTTAAAGTGCAGCTTTTAGAAAGGACACCATTGACAGAACATTTTTGCGTACGATTTTCTAAGTAAGAAGAAAGCAATTTGCAGGCAATTCCTTTGACTCCATATAAACATAGTTTGGATAATAGAATAGAGTGATCGACTGTGTCAAATGCCTTTTTTAGATCTAAAAAGACAACAGCGTTAACATAGTCACGATCTATGATGGCCTATACGATGAGGCTCCGCCCGAAAGGGGTACCTTTCTCAGGCTTCAGGTAAATCATAGGGTAGGGGTTTCCCTAGTTGAATATATGAAAGGGTTGTGAAATTTGTCATAATGGTCTGTGCAAGACAAGTAAACTCTCTGGTTTAGTGATTCATTCACATTTAAAAGACGGTGCATTCACAGCAGTTAACTTGAGCGGACCAATCAGAACCACTTTTATTGTTTTTACTGAAACCAATCAGACACAACCTTGCCCCAGGATTCCCCACCCCAAAACTCTTCTCTTTCGTAACCATGCGCAGTGATTGAGAATAAGTTTAACGCTTACTGACGGCATCACGAAATGTGTTCACGGATACGGTGTCGAGACCATGGCGTTTCTTATTCATTACCGTAAAGTTCCTGACAAAATGTAACAAAATTTCAGGGAGGTTAGCAAATCTCAAACATATCGACCACCAAGAGAGGATAAAGCTTTATCCTCTCTTGCGACCACCGAATTTATAACGTTGCTTGGAAAGTATTTCCCTTTTCATTAGTAATTGTTTTATTATTTATTCAAAATATTTGCAAGTTCTTAACGCGCTTACCCTCTCGTAGACTTTTTGTTTCTTTAAGGATGAGATGTTTTTTTTGTTGCAAATACTCCTCAAAAAGTAGATAACATCAATCGAGCAATACTTAATTTCTTCCGTTCAGTTTTAGTCGGAAATTCAGATGTCTCGCCTTCGGATAGCCGTGAACGCCACAATTTTAGTTCACTTATCTCCAAGCAGTTTCTTTCCCATCGATTAACCGCGTTTCCAAGCAAATATGTGTTTTATATCACCATGACGTCATTAAACTCTAAAATCAAAATAACGAGACCTTACGTTTTTTTAATCTGCATGAGGTTGAATGTGCCCGAGAAGTAAATCTTTGTACAAGTTCCAGCCCCGTAGCATCTTTCATTTTGAAAATAAAGCATTTTGAATGTCCGAATTTTCTCAGCGCGTGAAACAACAGTGGTAGCCTCGGCAAAGACCAACCTTGTTCCCAGGGTTCTCTCTCTTGCTACGAGAAAGAAAGAACCCTCGTTGTAGCTGGTCATCAGAAAATGAATGTCAAATTTCACAAAATTACATCTTACACATGAAATTTTCAGAATTTTACTTGTGTTTTCACAATTCTTGTGAAATTTGACATTCATTTTGTCGGACTCCCATGAGAAATTTTCTTTGGTGTTATTTCAAATGACTAATTACATCTTTAGCCCTTGAAAAACGTAAAAAAAGTCTAGAATGCAATATTCTTTAACTGATTCTGGTACAAGGTTTTTGTCCACTGAAAATTAAAATTACTCAATTCCTGGTGGATTCTGTCTTAATAACTTTTAATGCGGTTTAAAGACGAGGGTGATCCTGGCTCTAGCTACTGAACTCTTAAAACTGTAAGTGGAGTAATAAAAGCGACGTTATCATAGTGACCTCTTTTATACGGACACCTCTCTAATACGGACACTTCACTCTGTCCCTTCGGTTTTCGTATTCGACAGGTTCGACTGTATTCGATTCTAATTCTACAGTAAACAAGACGAATCGCGCTGTCTCTATCAACTGTAAGATTTCAATGTAATCAAGGTCAGTTCACGAATAAGTCCTATGCGCCCTGCTTCATTGGACGGGTATGTTGCAAATTTATGAACCCTAAAGTGGTTTATTAGTCACGTTTCCTTTTTTCCCTTTTTCATTTTTCTATCACAACCGTTATTGTAATTACGTGCATATCATGTTTATATACACTGTATATATCCGAAGATCTAAAACAGTGAAGAAAGTAAATATATTTTTTTTACGTTTTAAAGTTGATTTATATTAACTATCTTTTTACAGTGTCATTCCATGCCATGAGAGCTGGGTGGTTCAGTTGACTGAACTGAACTGTGGACTGTATCACAAGCGGGGTCCTGAGCAACACTCGATCCAAGTTGTAACTTCTCTAACATTATTAATATTACTCTGAGTTATGTATCTCCGAGGCCTTCTTACACTTCGAAGATTCCAGAAAGCTGTAAAGCGTTTGATTTTCGCGCTAACTGTGTGCTCGATCTCGTTTATTCTACTCTCCAGTAAATTTTGGCGAAGACATAGCGACAATACTGTTAAGGAATTCTCCGCGTTTCCAGGGATGATCAGTGGCGCTGGCCAACAGGATCTCTGTTCTTGCGACGAGAATACTGTTGCAGTACGTGTGTCAAACGCAGCTCTTAATGTTCACGTTTGGCGAATGCAATGCGGTTCAAACGTAACATATTTAAAAAAGTCACTGTTCTTTCCAAAATATCCTGATCAGGAGAAGTTCATCAACGAGTTTCAGATTGAAGACGACAGCGTGGACTACGGTCAGAAAATCTTTGGATATTTACATCCACAAAGTAATGGTTTGTATCGTTTTGCGATCGCCTCTGACGACACTTCGGAGTTATGGATAAGTACAGACGAAAATCCCGAAAATAAACGACTAGTTGCCCGTGTGTTTATTGAAAAAGAAATAGCTTGGACTGGTAAGGACGAGTTAGATAAATACCCTGAACAGAAAACCAAAAAGCCACTCTATCTTCAAGCTAATACGAAATACTACGTCGAGGTTTTACACCAACAAGGCAAAGGCAAAGGGTTCGTGCGTGTATTTTGGACTATATCTGACAAAGATGAAGATTTTAGACTCATCACTTCAGAATACCTCTCGCCATTTTTGCAGAACACAACGCATATAACTAAGAAAAAAGTAGCACTCCACAATGTGCTTTCGCAGCGATATCAGCAAGAGTTTCAAAAACAATCCGACCGAATGAGCAGCAAATTTGTCAAGTTTTATTCTCTGCCTTTCATTTCGAAAGCTAATTTTCTAACTTCCTGCTATTACAATAGTAGTTTTGTAGCAAGAACTAAAGTTCATCGCAATAAAGGCATGGCAATGGTGTTGGAATCCAGTGTTTTCCCACCAGACGATACGCAGATGTCAAACGCCCCCAAAGTGAGGTGGGGCAGTCCAAATCGAGTCGCCGACAGCGAGGTAATTCGGTCCGTCGTGCATAGCCTGGTTGCTGCACTTCGTCTCAGTTCCTCACAGTAAGTTAAATGAAAACTTCGTTAAATGTTTTAAGATATACCGTATTTCCTCTGATAAGCGCCCATGCTCTAACAAGCGCTCTCCCCCGAATAAGCGCCCATCCTGTAGCCAAAACACAGTAAATCCGGGTACTACTTGGTGTAAGACTGCCCACCGCCCAGCACATGAGACCGCGGAGTTGGTATGTCTTCTTCAGTGCTATAAGTATTAAAGCCTACCGGTGCGGCTTGAATTTATTTATTTCGGTGGAGACGCTTCATTTTCAAGGTACTAGCCGTTACTGCTGCAAAAACCAGTCTGCCAACACTGTTGGGGGAGCTCCAGCATGCGACGCACTAAAAGAGATAAGAAAAAAGCGTTCAGTCAGACATTTTAAGCTGACAGCGAAGCTAAAAGGCACAAAGAAAGTGAACAAGAATGCTTACTCGTTGCCCTTGTATGTGTGCACTAGGCCCTTTCATATGTGGACGTTGTCGCATGACAGTAAACAGATGAAGCAAATTCAACGCACCATTATCTCGTACCCAGATCTCTTGTGGACGAGAGATCTGGGTACGAAATTAACTCGACGGCGGTAACGATGGCGCGTGCAGTTCAAAATCCTTATCAAACAGTGGTAGAGCGGCAAATTGAGCACCAGAAGTCACGTCGACTCCTGTCTGCGACAATAATCTCGTAACCCAGATCTCTTGTTGACAAGCCGAAGGTGCGAACTGGTCAAATCCGATTTGTGTACTTGATCGCCTGTCAGAAATGCAACAGGCGATGAAAGAGCACATGCTTGAAATAAGTCATAAAAAAACAGGCCCCAATTTTTCCAATCCCCTGCCACTTCATTCATTGCAACGGCTGCATGCCTTTTTCGCATGCGATCATAATGCTTGTGGTAACACAAGGCAATAGCATGTTTTCCTTAACAAGTATTCTGCGGTGAAGAAACAATAATTCTTACATCGACGCCCGGGGGAGGAATTCCGCATATGAGAGGGGTGGGGATGCTCTTCGTCTCGCTTAGGGGTGTAAATTTCGGATTTTGATCTGACGTAGGGTGTTCTGGGCATAACACCATCATATTTCGTTTAGGGTTGCACGTGAAAAAATATAAAAAAATTCATATTGTCTGTGTTTTAACATGGTCTCTTTTAGGGGTCGAAGAAAGCTTGGGCCACGCCCAGATCGGTCTCCTTAAGGGGTTT
Organism: Porites cylindrica; assembly: GCA_964035525.1. Classification (NCBI taxonomy): domain Eukaryota; kingdom Metazoa; phylum Cnidaria; class Anthozoa; order Scleractinia; family Poritidae; genus Porites; species Porites cylindrica. Next base: position 48,369,424 of record OZ037776.1, on the reverse strand, counting down.
AATTCAAAATTTCCGACGAGCATCCCCACCCCGTTCGTATGCGGACTCCCCCCCCCCCCCCCCCCCCGGGCATCGACGCTTGATTGATGATCTCTATGTTTACAAATTCTTCTAGCGTTTTTTTCACCTTTTCTTTTTCTTTCAGGAACTACACTTTGAAGAGAATTCACAAAGTTCTACAAAAACCAGATCCGGTTTATGGGGACCGTTTTTCAGTTGATCTGGAACTTGGCCTTCCTCACACTGAGAAATCATATCGCTTTTCTGAGCACGTGTATCAAAAAAACGGAACGAACAGTTTGTGTCTTCCCAAGGGAATCGAGTGGAACAGAAACGCCACGGTTTACATAATACTCCCTGTCAAAGATCAGGGAAGATGGGTCTATCATTTCATCAATGGTCTCACGGTTGCCAGCTTATTAACGGGTGATAAGAACTTCCACGTTATTGTTGCTGATTTTGAAAGTCAAGATATCGACTTGGCCAAAGCATTCGACAGTGCCCTTTTGAGGAGCAGGCACACTATTATCAACTTGACAGGTAAATTTTACAAGACCCTGGCACTGAACAAAGCTGTAGAGCAAGTACCAAGTGCGCATGATCTGTTGTTCTTGTTTGATCTTCACATCGATGTGCCCGTTGACATTCTGGACAGCGTGCGAAAGGTGAGTTGACACGTGTTGTTGTAGATCGTTTTCACTTGGAGTCACGCCATATTGGTGTTGCAAAACAATGAAACCGCGGCCATTGCATGTTGGTGTACCAAGACAATCCTGTGGACGTTGAACTCTTTTCTCATGAAAACATCTTTTATTCTGTTCCAATAAATTACCAAAGATGTTTGCCTCGTGAGTGAAAACGCTCCATAACAAGATACACTACTTCTTTTGCGGATAACCTGTTATTTTGTCTCGAAATACTAATATAGCGTTTTGGTCTACTCGTAGTCAAAAATCTAACTGCCGAGTGTCTGTTGAATTTTAGAGTACTGAAAATGTTGTGGTCATTTCTGTTGAAAAATGGGTTATACCAAATTTCTTCCGACCACACTGTCAGAATTCTTGTTACGTTTAAGTAACAAGATCAAGTTTAGTTTCCTTATTTTCAACAGAACACCATAGAAGGAAGAATCGCTTTCTTTCCCGCAGTGGGACGTCTAGACTGTCAAAGTACATATATTGATCATCAAGGCTTTTGGCAGATGAACGGTTATGGTCTTCTTGCTGTATATAAATCGGACTGGATACGTTTTGGCGGTAAGTTCAAAGAAAATCGTTATTTTAATACCGTCACTGTTGAATCACGTGACATACATGTTAATATTTTTTTGGCTCCGATCCAAAAATAAGAGAACTACAGAGAGTCAAATTTTCATTTTGAGCTACTAGACGATGAAGTGTATTTTTTACATGACTTTATGCGTTGGAGACGAGATCAAACCTCGGTAAATAACGTTTGTTCGCCGAGGTCTTTGTTCTGGGCCCACAACGGAGTCAACAACTTAGCGAAAATCCCTTTTTAATTTCCTTTCAACTTTACTGGCAAATCTTTGACATTCCCTTATGTAACTCAAAACGCACAGGGCAGTACATCTTTTTTATGTTCAAAAAGTCTTCCTTTCGTCTGTGAATATCCACCCCGTAATCAAACAATTCTTAAAAAGCAATAACATAGAAATAAGTTTCTCCAAATAAAAAGTGTGGATGTTTTCACAATTGTCGCGATGTTATTATCGTAACTTCGTACGGCCCATGAACGATACAGGTTTAAGCTACCCGGAAATAGCGATAGGAAAAGGCTGCTAAATCCGAAAGTAGCGAGGGTGGTTACTTTCGGAACTTTGCGGTGTGTCTTCTTTAAAAGGCCAATCATGGCGGGTACTCAAATGCTGGTACATAGCTGGGGTCCCAGAACAAGGATTTCGGCGCTGTTTCGCAGACGTTACTAACCGTGGATTTATTATGTCTACGACGCAGGCTATATGTAGAAAGATCCAAGGAATTTCCCTGTTTAAACTTATCAGTTGTTATTTAAACTAAAGTTAGCCTGCTAGCGAGCTCTCCGGGACGCTCTGACTTGCTTGAAGGCTCTACCATAGTTAGTCAGTAAGGACAAAGGCTATTCGTAAAACATATTCCAGAGGTTAACGCGCGGAAAGATTTAACCGGTGACCTTCCAATTTTTCGCATGGAAGCCGTCACTTGACGTTGTATTCGTTTTCAATACATTAGATTTGTTTAATACGTACATCCGTCTCGCACGTTTTTTATGTACACTAAGTCAGTAATTTTCCTAATTTAGTTATCGGTATAACATGCGAGTAACTTTAATACAATTAAGCATGTAAAAGTTTGGATCAAATAGAACAGTGTGATTTATTGTTACGATTGGCGTCAAACATTCTGTGTTTGCATTGGCGCATCGTGAGAGCGCTGTTATGCGATGCATGTCCTGAAAGTCTAATAGCGGTTTGTATTTGAAGGGGGCGGGGGTGGTTTGCAAGATAAGAGAGTTGTAGCCGTTTGTCTTGTCATTGTGTACAATCGTAACTTTTAACTGCTTAATTTTGAAAGGAATGAATGCCGAGGAATTCAAGTACAAATGGGGTGGAGAAGACTGGGACCTAGTGGACCGCGTCGTGAATGCTCAGTTGGAAGTTGAACGGATTAAGTACCCAGGCCTCTATCATCATTATCACAGCAAACAGGAAATGTGGAGTTAATGTACACAGCAACCGGGCCTGGTTCGGTTAAAAAAGTGCTAAGGCGCCGAGAAAGTCTGCAACTGGTCATGGAAGTGTTGAGCAGTGATGGCAACCTCGTCCCATTTTTTAAGGGAAAAGCCCTGGGGACGAGGTTGCAGTGATGGGAAAAGATCCTCGTGAAATACCACGGAGTGTAGTATTTGACAAATCCAGTGTTCATTCATAGTTTTGAATACGTCATTGTGATTTCACAGCAAAGTATATTTAACTAGTCTTCGATCGTTATCACAGATCGACACAGATTACACTGATCACCGAGCAACAGTTTCTGTAGCCTGATTTCACAGTAGACCTGCACAGTTCTAACCCTCTTTTTCCACTGGTCCCGTTCAATCTGCACTGCCATTGTTTTCAGGGATAGGAGCATTGTTTTGTGACAATCCCTATTGTTTTGCCAGCTAATCAAAATCAGTCTCTCAAATAGGTGCGGGATCGCCCGATTTCCAAACCTAAAATTGTGTTTTATCAACGACACTGACTTGATTTTAGCACCGTCAGAGGTTGAAAAGATGACGTATTGAACAATATTCCTTCGTCAATTCGAGTTAACCTTTTATTGTGGGAAGTTAACTTATTCAACTCAGTTGATAATATCATAGTTTAGTGTTTAAAAAAATTAAGTCCTCCACAACAATAATTTTCCGTATAGTTACATATTCTTTTTTGTAATTTAATAGCTGTTATTAATTTCTCACTTTTGAATAGTAATAAATACAAAACAAAAACACTGCAAAAAGTTAACAAATAGCTCAAAAAACACTATACAAAACACCAAGTATCCAAACAAATTGCGAATAGAAACATTCACAATGCCATCAACAAGCGAAAAGGAGAAAAAAGTATAGTTACACATGTTTTTGCTTAAATGCTGAGCGAAAAACTTGCGTTCAGCATTTATCTAGGTTTTTATTAGACTGCTCACAGTCAATAAAAGATCGTCGAGATCGAGCGCTCACCGTCACTACCCATTAGTGGGGGAAGTAAACCGTCTCCCACCTCTTAAGTAGATGTTAAGTAGATGTGATAGTCATCATCAAGCTACAATGTAGATTTGGTTTAGATGTTGACAGTGAACAGTCGAGGTTTTTCTTGTTAAATATTTTTTGTTAGGCGCATTTGAAGACAATGTCATTTAACCTCCATTAGGCCAATGAGCTCGCTGCTCGCTGTAGACGCAAATATTTAAGTTTGATATTTTAAAAACCAAACAAAAAAGTATTTTCCTTCTCTGCCATTGGTGGCGCGGCCAAATGTTGCAAAAACTTACAACTTACAATTTTATTTAATATTTTCTAAATTTTAAGTGAGTTGTAAGAGCAAACACTTTATATTGAAAAGGTTGATAGCCTCTGTACGTGAGCTGTTATTAATTAAAAATAAACATCAGCAAAGAAATATTATGAAACATCGAATTGGCCGTCATAATTCCTTCTCTACTGTAATTTGCCTTTGTTAGAACACCTAAAATAGTTATGTATCAGTGAAAGATCGATGAAGAACAGCTAATTTAAAATCCTTACAATCGGTCTTCTTGTTGTACAAAGCAGGCGTATCAGGTCTCAGAAGTTCAACGACTTTTTGATTAAGCGATTGAAGAAAAGCAATGGACTTTTGGGAACGACGTTGGCTGTTTACTATTTACATGGGTAAACCGGGCAGTTCACGGTTCGGGGCAAATGGTAAACAACATTCATTAGGACTTGTAACTGGGACTTGTGGGCAAGTCTAAAATCCCCCTTTCCCGGGAGGGGGGCGAAACATACAAGCAAAGACACAAAACGTACGAGAGGGAGACACTCCTCCCAGCCCCCGCCCCTCTAATTTTTTTGTGCTTTACCTAGCCTTAGTTTGGAATTTACTCTATCTTTTTTTCCAGAATTCGATTTTTCTTGGATTCATATCACGAATTCTCAAGAACTTCATCACTGACGAAAATTATTTCGTCGTTAAATCATAAAAACAAACTTGGTAATCTGTACTTCATGTACGACTTCATATAATGTGAGATGCCCATAAGTTGGCTCTTTCTACGTTATAATTTGGGGACTGGGTCGATTTTTGCTTATCGCGGGGGTGGGGAGGGGGGTGCGTCGGGGGTTTGGCGAGGGGGTCGTTAATACAGAAGATGAAGTCCCCAGATTTTAGATCTCCATAAGAACCAGGCCCCGGTTGTTCAAACGTTGGATCGCGCTATCAACCGGACTGAAATCACTATCCAGCGGATACTTTTACGCTGGATAGTGATTTATCCGGTGGATAGCGCTATCCAACGTTTGAACAACCTGGGCCAGAGGTTTTATCTCTGCTACCCTGAACGCCTTGAAAAGGAACAGATCGCTGAGTAAAGGCTGGGTTGATGATAAGTGTCTGTTGTAAGGATTTTAGCAGCAAATTTCCCTTTCGTAAACGTCGCTGCCATTTTTAAGACACTTAGAAGAAAATTTTTGGCCTGTTATTTAGTGTGGTTTCTATTAGAAAGAAACAAGATCGCAATCCAGTGTCAAACCCGCACCTTTCGTAACCTAATCTCTCGTTCGTATCTTTACACTACCACACCGAGCCGCCAGAATTCCGAAAAAATTTAAGTGCATAAACTAGCAAACTGTCTTTCTCAACTGATACCTCGAGTTTGCGTTGGAGGACATCCGGAGAAACGACGACTCCGAAGGGTAATCTCATGAATCGGTACCTCCCGGAAGGGGTATTAAAGATGCACAGTAGGCTGGATGGGTAATCTAATTCCACGTGCCAGTACCCTTTTTTTGTATCTACAAAGTAGAAGTTTTTCTTCCCACGGAGTAGAGGTAGCTTCATTGATGGTCCTGGTATATGTCCTGGTAGTATTCTCGATGTAAGTTATTGTTTAGATCCCTTGGATCGAGACACAGCCTTACTTTCTACTCTCCATCAGGGGCTTCTTTGATCTTGCACACGATAGAATTGATGCAGTCAATCGGTTGGGGGGTGATGATGTGATCAGCTATCACTTCTTTAAGTTCAGCTTTTACAAGAGAAGTATATGGACTGGGACCGTACGCGGGGGTTACTTGAGAAGAGAAACTGCAGTAGGAAAAGTCTCGGCACAGACACGAACTTTAGAGGGGCGATACGACTCTTGGCCATGATAAAGGAGCAATCAACTCTTCCTTCTACAGTTTCTCCTCTCAAGTACGAGACAGTTCCATATCCAACCTCTGACGCATCGCTGAAGTGATGCAATTGGAAGGTAGCATCGAGGGAACAGCCACCAGGAAAATAGCAACGCGGAATAGTCACATGATTGAGCAGTGTCAAGTTCTCCTTCCACTTATTCCAGTCCTTCAACAAGTCTTCAGGCAACTTCTCATCCCAAAGGAGCTTTAGCTACCAAGTCTTATGTAAGACTCTTTTTGCTGGCAACTGGACTGGTCCAATCATACCAAGAGGATCAAAGATCGAGCTCAATGTAGACAAACACCTTCGCCGTGTGTCATTCCCGGGTCGACCTGATGGCGGCGATGTCTTGACAAGAAACGTATCGGTATCAACAACAACAACAACAATAAGCTTTATTTGCATATTTGTTGAGAGCATGCGCGGAGTCGGAGTGGACGGACGTGTTTTCTAAGCAGCGCGAAATTCGACTCCCCAAATCCAGAATTTCTTTGGGTTCTTGTCCTTTTTGCTCTTGTTTTTACTGTCAAATTGCTTGCTTTGTTTCAACGTCCATAATGTCGGCAAATTCGAGGAAAAACAAACGAGGTGACCGGGGTTCTAGCTCAGGTTCTGCTGAAAATTCTGCCAAGAAGCCAAACATGAAGGAAACCGAGGAAGAGGGTATATTCGGCGACGAGGACTCCTCTGAAGAAGAACCAACTCTGCTGGAAATTAAACTGATGCTGTCATCTATACAGTCCTCAATTACGAGCATTTCGAGTGAAAACGTCAAATTTAGAGAAGACATGGAGGAGCTAAAGAAGTCGCTGAGATCCAATGAACGTGAACTCTAGGAGCTTAAAGCGTCTCTTTATAACGCTAACAAGCAAAATGCTCTACTTGAGAAAGAACTACTTGGGACTAAAACAAAACTAAACGAGCAGACGGAAAGGATCGACTCGTTGATTGAATCGCTTGATAACCTCGAGCAATATTCGAGAAAAAATTCCCTCGAAATACATGGTATCCCGGAAAATATTTACACCTCAACGGAAGAAGTTGTTCTCAAGGTAGCTGAGGCTGTTAATGTCCCTGTTGCTGCGGAGGACATCGAAATCTCTCACAAGCTAAGACGACGAAATGGTATGAAGCCTATTATCGTAAAATTTTGTAGCCATAAAGTTAAGTCTCGGCTATATAAAGAGCGAACGAAATTGAAGTCAGTAAAGATATCAGATTTATATCCCAGTTATGCCTCAGCAGCAACAAAGCAAAACCGTATATTTATCAACGAAAACCTCACACCTTATAGGGCAGACTTAGTAAGACAAGCGAATGATATGAAGGCTGATGGACTTTTATCAAGTGTTTGGACACTAGACGGAAAGGTCTTTGTTAAAACTTCACCATCAGGTAATCCTGTTAGAATTTACTCTGAAGATGATCTTGATGAATTATAAATGCTTAACAAACATCCATGCAATAATTACGGGAGGTCGATTTCGCCATAGGCTTAGATTGTACGAAGGTTAGTCTCTTAAGCGTATTTTTCTTAAAAAACTTTTTGTACTTTATTAGTTTTTGTTGTAAAGTTAGGTTTTTCTTTTTGCCTTTTCTTATTAATCTATTCTGTTGCTTTTTCTTTGTTTGTTTTCTTTTTCTTGATTAATTCGTTGCTGTTGAGTTTAGTTAACGTAACCTAATATTAGCATAACTATTGTGCATTTAAGTTTAGGTGTAAGATTTTAGGTGATAATACAGTATGACACTTATCAAATTCCTATCACTGAATGTAAGGGGATTACGCAATCATGTCAAACGAAGGGCATTATTTTCGTATCTAAAGAATCAAAAAGCTGATTTCTATTGTCTCCAAGAAACATTCTCAGTGAAAGGAGACGAAGTCTCTTGGGCTACAGAATGGGGTGGGAAAGTGTTTTTCTCACACGGTACAGAACACTCTAAAGGTACTTGCATATTACAGAGACCAAATTCTTTGTTTTCATCTAGCGTCCAGCATATTGATCCAGATGGTAGACTAGTCATTGTTAAAATTAGGGAAGGCGATGAGGATCTTTTTTTAGCCTCTGTGTACGCTCCTTGTGACCCTCAAAACCAATGTTGTTTTATTCAGAATTTATGTACTGTTATTGTTTCTAACACAAACACGTCCAAAGTTATTATTGTTGGTGACTGGAATACTACTATTCACTCAATAGATAAACACGGAGGACGCCCATGGTTTGGGACGAACTATAGAAACCTTCTTCTTCATTTTATGGATGAACTAGGTCTTGTTGACGCCTATCGTGCCTTACATCCTAAACGAAAGGTGTTTACTTATGAATCAAAACCTCTTAAGCTTAAATCAAGAATTGACCTTTTCATTATTTCACAGTCATTAAAGCCAAATATAACGAAGGCTGAAATTCGATCTTCAATTGCTCCAGATCATAAAGCCATCTTTCTGAGTTTAGAAATTAATGATGCATACCAACGAGGTCCAGGTACATGGAAATTCAATAATACTTTATTGGAGGATGATAATTACATCGAAATAATCACGGAATGTGTTCCGAGAGTTTTAGTTAAGTATCAAGAAGTTGAGAGTCTTCAACTCTTATGGGAACTTATTAAGATGGAAATTCGTACTGAAACAATAACGTATTCAAAAGCTAAACGTAAGGATTCGAAAAATAGGGAGACTTATCTTCAGGAGAAGCTTGATGCTCTGGACAACCAATTGTGTCATGGAGGTGACTATTTCAACCAAGTATTGTTAGATGAGTATGAATCTATTAAGACTGAACTTAAGGATATGTACGAAAAAAGAGGTAAGGAAGCTATGTTTCGCTCAAAAGCCCGTTGGATTGAAAAAGGTGAGAAACTAACCAGATATTTTTCAATTTGGAAAAGCGCAACTTCGAGAAGAAGACTATAGCTCAACTGAAACTCGTGAACGGCGAAATTGTTTCGGACATGAAGCAAATAAATAAGGAAATAGAGTCCTTTTATAGTGATCTTCTTGAAACAAAATTATCTGACTCTCATCTCACGGATTTCGGGGAGAACTTTAACACCTTTGTGGAAAACTTAGTCATTCCTAAATTGTCTGTAGAACAATCAATGGCTCTTGAAGTCGAACTTACACTTGATGAGATTAAAGAGGTTTTGAAATCTTTTCAAAATAATAAATCCCCTGGTGAAGATGGCTTCTCAAAGGAGTTTTATGAAAAATTTTTTGACTTAATCGGCATGCATCTCCTTAATTCATACAATGAAGCCTTTACTAAAGGTCAATTGTCAATATCTCAAAGACGCGGTATGATCTGTTTAATACCTAAAGACGACTTTTGTCTCATTGAGCTGTCTAATTGGCGTCCACTAACTCTACTTAATGTTGATTATAAAATCTTGGCAAAAGTTATTGGTCAAAGAATTGAGTCAACGTTATCTTCGCTCATACATACTGATCAAACAGGCTTTGTTAAACGTAGATTCATTGGCCAAAATGTTCGGCTTTTGAATGACATCATAGAATACGCAGATGCTAAAAAACTCCCAGGTATCCTTCTATTCATTGATTTTCGAAAGGCTTTTGACACTATTGAGTGGAATTTTATTCACAAGTGTATTGAACTATACAACTTCGGCCCAAATGTCAGGAAATGGATATCCATTCTTTACAACAATGTTGAAAGTGGCGTGCTGAATGCTGGATTTATGACCAACTATTTCCAAGTTTCTCGTGTCTTGTTTGTGCAAGATCTGCTGAACAATCAAGGTAATTATCTATCCCCACAAGAATTTAGTAATAAATAAAACATCAAGGTTAATTTTCTGCAATACTACCAAATCATTACAGCCATTCCAGCGTCTCTCAAAAGTTACGCCTTCGCTCATTTAGATCTTGGAAAACTGAACTCGATTTCTGAAAATGTCGACTTCCAGATATCTAAAGATGTTAGTTTAAACTTAAAGAAAACTTCGTGCAAGCAGTTTTACAAATTGTTTACAGAGAACATTAGTATTGAACCTACTGCGGTTACAACATGGCGAAAACATTGTACTGTGGTCGCTGACAAGTGGGAGCAATGGATTGAAAACAATTATAAAATCACTCGAGATAATAAGCTAAGACAATTTTATTTTAAATTGCTACACAGAATACTAGTTACTAATAAGGAACTGACACGCTTTGGGATAACTGATTGTACTATGTGTGTTATGTGCGGCGAAAACGATTCTATAGAACATACTTTCTTTGAATGTCGCTCTTTTCTGAAATTATGTGACGAATCCCTTCAGTGGTTCAATATATCTCACAAAACCAATATTAAACCTACGCCGCTTCAAGTTTTTCTCAATTTACCAACCCCAGCTTTCAATCTTTCCAATAAACAAACCAAGGATTTGTGTCTTCTTCTGTTATATGTAAAGCAGTACCACTATGGATGTAAATCAATGCAAAAGAAAACAGACACCTCTGAATTTATATCTAAATTTATTATGCAGCTTGAAATAGAAGTTTGACATGATAGTGCCACCCTCCTCTCAGCTTTATATGTATATTAATGTAATACATTAGCTTTAATATGTGTAATCGATAGAAGTATTTTAATGGCCAATACAGGAACATTTATCTAAGTGCACAATTGTAAGTATTGTAACGTACTTTTGTTTAATAAATAAATAAATAAATAAAAATAAAAAAAAGCTTTATTTGCATGACCATAACAAAGTATTACAGTATTGCAAAAGCTACTTGAAATTAATCATTGATTCCTTGTAAATTAAATATTTAAAATACTTTGAAACTTATTAATCATTGTTTATTTCTAACCATCAGGAGGATTAATTATTCCGGAGATAAGTTTGTCTCTCAATTCAAAGCAAGTTGACATAAATGAAATTAATTTGATGTTAATAAAATAGTCAGTAGAATTCATCAGATGTGATAATAAACACTCATGTGATTGTAGTCGTAGAAACGGTATTTTAGGTTCTAGTTTAGAGAAGAACGTATCTCTTATCGGAGAAAAACTTGGACAATCTAATAAAAAGTGAGTTTCATCTTCAATTCTGTTACAATTGCAGAGATTGCATAACCTTTCGTCACTTGGTATATTGTCGTATCTACCTGTCTCAATTCTAAGTTTGTGACTGCTTATTCTCAGTTTCACTAATGTTTTCCTAGAAGGGTTCTTTCTTGTTAGATCTAGGTGGACAGAAGGGCTATAATTCGTTTTGATTTTATAATAAAAGTTAAGTTTGTGCATGTGAATGTTGAAGGGTATGATTCCAGTAAGTGATATATTTCTTTTGCATAAGATCTACATATTGCTTAATTTTACATTTATTCAGTAAATTACAATTAAGGCCTGGGAAATCATAGTAGTCAGTCATCTTCTTAAGACTGGAGTAAAAACTATTTTGACTACTATGATATCGGTCAACAGATATTTTTAAAGATAGTTTAACTATAGAATTTTAATCTTTTTCTTGGAGATAGTTTAAGTAATTAAGTATCTTGTTATTTATATCAATGATCAAATCATTTATCTTGTTATTTATATCAATGATCATGCAGATCTGCATGCAACATTGGATGACTTGTTATGGACTTCTAAATATCGTTTACAGAAGATAATCTAGTATATCGTTTTTTAACGTTCTTAATTTTCAAACAATGTTTTGCGGTTGTAAAAAGAATCCTTTCTACTGCATCGAGAGAAGAGTTAATAGGGCCATTTATACGAGGAAAAATAAGACGCGTCTTAAATAAGACACGAACTTTCCGTATAAACGGCACATTTCGTCTAAAATAAGACGCGGCTTAGCTAAGACGCGTCTTATTAGATAAGACATGCTCGTATAAATGGTACAGTTCGCGTCTTATTTTTAATGGTGTGGCCCTCTTGACAGAAATTGTCTGAGTTGAAATCACCCATGAGAAGAATTGACCCAAAAGCCGAGAATTTCTCAATATCGTTGTCAAGTTCTTCAAATTGTTCAGGATAAAAGTAAATGGAATTTTGAGGTGGGATATATGTGCCACATACATAGATATCTTTTTCGGTTTTTGTATATTCTTTGGCAATCTTAAACCATAGAAAATTCGGAGATTCTTTTTCCACTGAAATCCAATCATTAAAGTTTGATTTAAAAATCAAAGCTAGGCCACCTGAGCTCCGACCACATTTTCTGTTTTTTAAAGTACTTGTACTCACAATGTTGAAGCCTTCAAGGTCAATACTTACTGATTTCCATGTCTCGGAGAGAGTTATAAAATCAAAATTGCTAATCATTCGTAAACAATCAGGATCCCGTAATTTGTTGCCTAATGATTTTGAAGAAAGGCCATTGATGTTCTATGCAAAAAAGGATAACTTATTGGACTGACTTAAGTAGTGTGGCATATCGGTATCTTATCTCAAAGGAGAATTTACTAAATATCCTGGCAAATAGGTCAATTTCATTACTAAGAAGAAGGGAAAAATCAAGATCTATATCAGTGAATAAGAGTAACTAAAGTAAAGTCTTAATAAATCGTAAAAATGATACCAGTTCCTTAGGTATTTCTACTCCCGTCATGCCAGACTGATTAGGTTGAGGGGAAGCAGGAGAGTTGATTGTTGTTGGAAGCGGACTGTTCTGTATATTACTAGGTAGTTGGTCTCGTGAAGTGTGAGCATGTTTGACAGCATCACTGTAAGACGAGTAGCCTTCAGAGGAACTTACATAAGACGAGCATAATGGTGGAGGCTGTTGTGTCCTCGGAGTAGGGTAAGCTCTAGTCTGGCTGTTTTTAACCGTATGAATGAGAAAACCATGGACTTCCATAGGCGTTGTGTAGAGCGGGCGCGAGGTTGAGGGCGGAGGGCGATGTACTGGATTCGGGGAAGAACGAACTGTTTTCGTTGTAGCTCGTCCTCGTACTGCTGCTACAAGATTTGCGGCAAACAAACCAAAGTGTCTCTTCTTTAGGTGTTTAATGTCATGCGGTATATCTGCTCCCCTAAAAAAGATATTTTCGTGAGACACCAGGAGATATGTCCAGAAATGCACGCATTGGCGAAAATGGCAGAAATGGCAATTAATCGCCAAAATCGCAAAACTATAAACAAAAATTCAAATGAGATGGCAAAGGGGCCCTTTGCAAAGTGGCGATTTTGGCCAAAATGGCGTATTTGGGGAAAATGGCAGAAATGGCGCTTAATCGCCAAAATCGCCAGACTTTAAACAAAAATTCAAATGAGATGGCAAAGGGGCCCTTTGCAAAGTGGCGATTTTGGCGAAAATGGCGTATTTGGCAAAAATGGCAGAAATGGCGCTTAATCGCCAAAATCGCCAAACTGTAAAAAAAAATTCAAATGAGATGGCAAAGGGGTCCTTTGCAAAGTGGCGATTTCGGCGAAAATAGCGTATTTGGCGAAAATGGCAGAAATGACGCTTAATCGCCAAAATCGCCAAACTGTAAACAAAAATTCAAATGAGATGGCAAAGGGGCCTTTTGCAAAGTGGCGTTTTTGGGTAAAATGGGGTATTTGGCGAAAATGGCAGAAATGGCGCTTAATCGCCAAAATCGCCAATTTGTAAACAAAAATTCAAATGAGATGGCAAAGGGGCCCTTTGGAGAGTGGCGATTTCGGCGAAAATGGCGTATTTGGCGAAAATGGCAGAAATGGCGCTTAATCGCCAAAATCGCCAAACTATAAACAAAAACTCAAATGAGATGGGAAAGGAGCCCTTCGCAAAGTGGCGATTTTGGCGAAAATGGCGTATTTGGCGAAAATGGCAGAAATGGCGCTTAATCGCCAAAATCGCCAAACTGTAAACAAAAATTCAAATGAGATGGCAAAGGGGCCCTTTGGAAAGTGGCGATCTCGGCGAAAATGGCAGAAATGGCTATTAATCCCCAAAATCGCCAAACTGTAAACAAAAATTCATATGAGATGGCAAAGGGGCCCTTTGCAAAGTGGCGATTTTGGCCAAAATGGCGTATTTGGCGAAAATGGCAGAAATGGCGCTTAATCGCCAAAATCGCCAGACTTTAAACAAAAATTCAAATGAGATGGCAAAGGGGCCCTTTGCAAAGTGGCGATTTTGGCGAAAATGGCGTATTTGGCAAAAATGGCAGAAATGGCGCTTAATCGCCAAAATCGCCAAACTGTAAAAAAAAATTCAAATGAGATGGCAAAGGGGTCCTTTGCAAAGTGGCGATTTCGGCGAAAATAGCGTATTTGGCGAAAATGGCAGAAATGACGCTTAATCGCCAAAATCGCCAAACTGTAAACAAAAATTCAAATGAGATGGCAAAGGGGCCTTTTGCAAAGTGGCGTTTTTGGGTAAAATGGGGTATTTGGCGAAAATGGCGTATTTGGCGAAAATGGCAGAAATGGCGCTTAACCGCCAAAATCGCCAATTTGTAAACAAAAATTCAAATGAGATGGCAAAGGGGCCCTTTGGAGAGTGGCGATTTCGGCGAAAATGGCGTATTTGGCGAAAATGGCAGAAATGGCGCTTAATCGCCAAAATCGCCAAACTATAAACAAAAACTCAAATGAGATGGGAAAGGAGCCCTTCGCAAAGTGGCGATTTTGGCGAAAATGGCGTATTTGGCGAAAATGGCAGAAATGGCGCTTAATCGCCAAAATCGCCAAACTGTAAACAAAAATTCAAATGAGATGGCAAAGGGGCCCTTTGGAAAGTGGCGATCTCGGCGAAAATGGCAGAAATGGCTATTAATCCCCAAAATCGCCAAACTGTAAACAAAAATTCATATGAGATGGCAAAGGGGCCCTTTGCAAAGTGGCGATTTTGGCCAAAATGGCGTATTTGGCAAAAATGGCAGAAATGGCGCTTAATCGCCAAAATCGCCAAACTGTAAACAAAAATTGAAATGAGAAGGCAAAGGGGCCCTTTGCAAAGTGGCGATTTCGGCGAAAATTGCGTATTTGGCGAAAATGGCAGAAATGGCGCTTAGTCGCCAAATTGCCAAACTGTAAACAAAAATTCAAATGAGATGGGAAAGGGGCCCTTTGGAAAGTGGCGATTTTGGCCAAAATGGCGTATTTGGCGAAAATGGCAGAAATGGCGCTTAATCGCCAAAATCGCCAAACTGTAAACAAAAATTCAAATGAGATGGGAAAGGGGTCCTTTGGAGAGTGGCGATTTCGGCGAAAATGGCGTTTAATCGCCGAAATTACTAAATTACAAACAAAAATGCAAATGAGATGGCAAAGGGGCCCTTTGGAAAGTGGCGATTTTGGCGAAAATGGCGTATTTGGCGAAAATGGCAGAAATGGCGCTTAATCGCCAAAATCGCCAAACTGTAAACAAAAATTGAAATGAGATGGCAAAGGGGCCCTTTGGAAAGTGGCGATTTCCTCGAAAATGGCGTATTTGGCGAAAATGGCAGAAATGGTGCTTAATAGCCAAAATTGCCAAACTGTAAACAAAAATTCAAATGAGATGGGAAAGAGGTCCTTTGGAAAGTGACGATTTTGACGAAAAGGGCGTGCACTAATTCTCTATCTTTTCATCAACCACAAATAAAAAAAAATATAGAGTCCATGTTGGCCTAGTTCTTAAAACGTGTTTTGGCAGAAATGGCAATTACTCGATGAAATACCTAATTTGTCAAGACAAATTGAAATGACATAGCAAAGGGTCTCTTTTGAAATGGCTATTAATTGCCAAATAGTTAACCACATATTAATATAAAAATGTTTCCAATAGTATAATTGTATACTAATAATGACAACGCTACTGTAACTTGAGTGTCATTAATCTGTTTTTAATGCTTTTACCTTTAATTGATAACCTCTTGTGATTTGAAATTCGTCCCAGACAAAAGTGTTTGGTCGGGAATTACCACTTATAACTAATTTCTTGCTCAGTTCAAATCGAATGGCCAACGAGTTGTATTCAATTATCAGTAAATGGTAATCTTCGTAATGTTCATGGCAACTTTCTTACCAAAAAATCCAAGATAGGTATCCTTAATTTTCCAGGCTTGTTGGCATTGTTTGAATAGCGACAGTTCAACAATATATGTTATGAGGAATCCAGGTTGGTTCTTGGCTACGCATTCAGATAATTAGATGGTCCGTATTGCCTTGTATATCCATCCTGTTTGTTATAATGGCGTTCAATCGTACAAGTATATATAAACGAGCTGGTTCATTGCAGTTTCACAAAACATGAACGTGTAAGGTTTAGTAGTTGTTATATAGACGCGGCGGCCATGTTGAAATATTCGATTTTGGATAACTACTCTATGTAAGTAGAATGATTAGTGTCATTCCCAGCGGACTTTGGTGGTCACTCTATGTAAGCAAAACGATTAATGTCGTTCACAGGGACTCTCAGGCAATTGTTAAAATAGAAGGTAAAAAGGCCGGGTGAAGTGTTTCGACGAGCATTAGCATTAGCAATTTAATGGAACACATATTGTACTGAGAATTGGTTTGGTGGTCTCAGCCCAAAAAAACAATACATTTTCTAAATTTCTGGCCCCACCTCATAAAGCAATAATGGGACACATTTTTTACGAACGAGACAAACATGTACACTCTCTTTTTATATATCTAGTTGATGGAAAGATACAGAATTAGTTCGAATGAGATATGTTTTATGAAAGAGACAAACAAGTTATTACTTTGATCCAATGTTTATATTCAATAAATGCGGTGAAGTATTGGGCACAAGTGACATTTCGTGCAGGTTTACATAAGATGGAAATAAGCGAATTCACACATTTCAAAATAGCGCATGCAAACTGCTGGACATTTCGACTTTCGTTACTTTGAGGGGACCGTTTCTCTAAAGAGCAAAACAGGTAAGTGCGAGAAGAAAGTGAAGAGTTTAAAACGACGGAAGAAGATAATGTGTATAGTGGAGAACCAAAAAAGAATGAAGGGCACACACTGGTTATCGTGAAAGCATCTTTTAGCCAGGAACCATGCGTTTCGCAATCGCTTTTGATTTAAGGCTGCCTCACAATTTAATGGAACCAATGTGAAGAGAATTGTAACCAGTGAGGATTATTAAGGTCTACATCGAACCTCAAAGGTTAGAGTGTCCATGGCAAGGAATTATTATGATTTCAAGGACTTGGTAGTTCTCTCCTCGAGTAATTAGTGGACTTGTAAGTCTTTGAAAGGAATGAACCATACAAAAGCAAATGATGCTAGTGTGATATTTCAGCTCATCACATCACTTTTGGTAAGTCAAGCGACATCGAAAGTAAGGAAATGTTTACTTAACCTGTGAAGTACATGGCACAAATACATGTTAGCTTAACTGAAACGACTTCCATTTGTTGTTTTCAGATATATTTGATTCAGTTGTACTTGATAAAATAATGTTGTTTGACAGTTAGGTAAAGCTGTTTTGTCATATATTTGATTCAGTTGTATTTGATAAATGTTGCCTCACAGTTATTGGGGCCTCTTATTAGGCAAGTAATTTGAACTTTTTTTTAGTACTGTTGCCTCACAGTTATAAGGACCTCTTTAGTTATCTACTTTGAAGGGGCCACTTTTGGCATCCAATTTGAATATTTTGCCACATATCGCCAGCCCTCTGACGATTTTTGCCAAAATCGCCAGCCTTCAAGGGGCCACTTTTGGCATCCAATTCAAATCGCCACAGGCTGGTGATTTTTCGCCATTTTCACCATTGCATGACATTGCATACATTTCTGGACATAAGTGGACACCAGATGAACGTTTGGTAGTGTGGAAAGACTGTCGATAAGTTTCATGTTTATTTTTAACAGAGTTTGTAGGGGAATATCAGCTCGTGGTAGGAGAGTAGAATAAATGATTTTACTTTTCGGGAACATTGTGGATGCTTGGGTAATCAAAACGGAAATATCAGAAATGAAGTTATCAATTGGTGCGGTTGGCGTGAGGTTATTTGTGCCGCTGTGGATCAATATGAGTTGCGGGTGTTCTAGTTTTGGATTAATTTCATCCTGTAAAACTGTGCGTACATGTGTAATTGTGGGAGATCTATTAAAAGTAAAATCCTGTCCTAGAGGGAAAAATCAATGTTCCATTGCTGTCCGAGGGCTCTCTCTATAGGAAGTTTATCGAGGTCAAGATTCTTGATTGTTCTTTCCTCGGATGGGTGGCAGCCAATACATCTTTGTCATTTGAAATGAATTTAGTCGGGCGAAAATTCCCTTTGCGTAACATTCTCATCAGTTCCAATGATGAATGCACTGCCTGTTCTGTCGACGGCTTCGAGAACAAACTATCATTTACATAGAAATTTTTCATGAAAATTTCACGAATTTCTTCTCCAAAGACAGCCTCGTTGTCTCAGCAGTCTGCTGTAATGCCCAAGCAGCAGTACATGGCGAATCTGCCTTCCCGAACAAATGTACGGTCATCTTATAGTCACTTGGTCTCTTACCACTCCATGAAACATACTTTCTATAGATCAGAAGCTACTGCTACTTCATCCTTTCTAAACCGCATCAATACTGCCACTAATGTGTTGTTAAGCAGCGCTCCTTGTAGCAGTTCCTTATTAAGAGCGGTCCTTTCAAATCTCGCAGCTGCATCATACACCACCCTTACTTTAGACTTGTTTGGGTTGATCACTCCATGGTGGGGAAGGTACCATATGTGGCTGCTCGTACGAGCCGCTTCTTCTTTCGACAATTTTACTGAATAACCCTTGTCTATGTAGTCATTCATGACTGTCTTGTAATGGGCGGCAAACTCAGGGCAACGTTGGAAACACCGTTTAAGTTGCTGCAGTCGCTTCTCAGCTTGCACGCGGTTGTTAGGCAGCTCAGGGTTATCGTTTCTCCATAAAAGACCAACTTCATACCTTCCATCCTTCAGCTTAGTTGTTCTCTTTAGGATTTCAAGGGCTCTTTCGTCTTCAAGACTGTTCGAAGTGCCATCACTCCTGAATCCAAGTGATTCTAAAGCCCAGAACCTTTCAACTTGTTCGTGCAGTTTCACATCTCGCTTGTCTTCAGCCCAATCAAATTCGAAGACTGATAGCGCAACAGGCTTGTTTTCATCCTTGTTTCTGTTGGTTGGCTCGGCTACGCACCAACCAAAGGGGGTCTTCATTCCGTATGGCTGACTCTGTGGACTGTCTCCCCAGCAATAATCAAGAACCAAATGAACTTGTGGTACGTGTTGACCAGTTAACACAGAGACGTCATTCACATCGACAGCAGTATTTGGCAATTGAAGACCACTGAGGTGTGGCCAAGGAGACAAATCCAGTTGACTTGGGCAGTAGCGGTCCGACACATTTAAAATTTTCACTGTCAAGGCGTGATACACTGGCCATGGGAAGGACGGACTGCCTTGGGTCGCTGAGCTGATCTGGAATTTGACTTTGCATAATTCAAGATTTTGGTCTCTTTGAATGACAGTGTTTATGCTAACTTTCTCTGGAACTCCTTGAAGTTGCAGTTTGTCTACGATGTTAGAAGTGATCATTGAGCTAACAGCAGTTGAGTCTAACATAGCATACGTAGTAAGTGTTCTCCCATTTTCAGCAGTCGCTCCAAGTGCAACGACTTTGAGCAATACTAAGCTCCTACTGTTATTCTATGTCGTTGCATTGTTCACTGACAAAGTGGACACTACCGGGGAACTCTGCTCAGGATTGCCTTCAATATCCTCAATCTCGTTTTTTGTCGAAATATGCAACAGCGAGTGGTGATCTTGTGGACGAGCAGTCTTTCTCAGTACAACTTGTCTTTTCAGGGCAGTTCCTTTGCAAATGAGTGTGAGACAGACATTGGTAGCAAAGAAACTTAAACCTTGCAAATCGTCTCCGCCAACCTAAGCCCTTAGAAAGGAACACCGAACACTTTGAGATAGCATGGGCTCCCTTGCAGACCTTGTTGTGTTCACCTTGATTGTGGTTGCCTCCATTACTTCCTTGCTCACTAGCAGTTACGCGTTTCTTTGTTCTCTGATTACCTCCGTTTTCTTGTGTCCGGACCTCTGTTGCTAGAGTGGGGATCGTCGGACCAGCCCTTTCTTCAAGTGCTTTTTTATTGGGGTTCCTGCCAACACTGAACTTAGTTTGATATTCACTCTTTCTGCCATTCACCGGGCCGTTCTCAATTTGCGACTGTGCAGTAATAAACTTGGATAGCTCCTTAAAGTCCGGTTCTCTTCCACCCGACCTCTCGCAACATCGCAGTCTTTCTCCACTTTCCTTGAAGGTGACCTGGCAAACGCTCATAGATGTGTCTGTACTTCCGAGTCCTTGTCCATTCCTCAATTTCCCAAGAAAGTCAACTTCATCGTTCAAAGGTAAATTCGTCGCTTCGCTCCCCTTTGTCACGTAGCCCGACTCTGTTGGAAAGGTATCTAGGACTGTAGAATTTGCTTGTGGATTACAAGGCGACAAATCAGTC
>OZ037776.1:48301615-48344115 GCA_964035525.1 Porites cylindrica | reverse complement strand
GGAAATGTCGCACACCATCTGCTCCACGGGCGCGTCGCAGTTCCCTCGCCACAACCTCGTAGTCAAGCTTGCAAGCGCCTTTATCCTCGGCGAAGGGTGACGCGTTGTGGGAGCCCCGCTGCCGTACTGTAAGCGATGCAGGTTGGCCAAGCTATAGCGAGAACTAGTTAAGCCTGGTATAATCTTGAAATATCATTGACGCTGGCAACGCTTGACATCATAGACAAGATCTGCCTTCTTGTCTCCCACCCTTGAGCTTTACATATGCCTCTGTTAAGGCCTGAAGATAATTCTTGGACGTTTGTGATAATTCATCGAGTTTAAAAGCTTTGCTCATGGCAGGGGACGAGACGACCTGAACGGCCTGTTTTCTCCTCTACCTGAAACAGTTCAAAGAAATATATTGTGTAATGACTATAAAGCATGATAAAACGTTTATTTCGTTTTATTTTATTCATAAGCCAACACCCACACAAACCCGTTAAGAGAGAAAGAAAGAAATGAAAAGAAATCCCCTGAAGTAAAAAAGGATTAAAAATGAAATGAAAGAATGAATGATGAATGTTTTTTTGAAAGTAAAACATTTCATACCATTGTTAAAGTAGCCACTTAAACGAACCATTTACACTAGTGTTTCTTATTACAACTTACCAACAAATGGGGCTCAGGTAACTCTTGCAGGTGTGAGACCTCGGGGACGGGCTCCACCCGACCTGAAGCAAACACTAGAGTTTGGTTGGGCATGGCCTCTTTGCTGATATACTCATTGCATTGTTTACAAATTGCTTTAAACGGAAAAACAAAAGCAAAACAAAATGAACAGACGAACGGAAATTAATGTCAATATACTGTATAAACAAATGCATTTAAGACATACATAGAAAGAAGACAACTTCCTGCCCGCAAGACCAATAATTTTGAATGAGGACCGCAAGGTGTGCTAGGATTACCCGCACCCCCAAGGCAAAAATACAAACAAGGGACACGTGATAATTAATACATCTTAAAATCTCCTTTCCCTCTCCTTGCACGCTCTCTCCTCTCTTGTCACTGTTTCGTGGAAATTTCTTACTGTTTCTTTAATAGAGTGCTAGCAAACTCCTCGCCTTGTGTGCCACCTTATATGTGATTCTTAACAGTAAAAAAATTACCATTATCTAACCAATCTTCGCAGAAAAGTCTGCAACTTACGTGATCCAACTGGAATAAGTGTCTTCGTGTTTTTGAAAATGAACGCCGACTTCAAGCTATCCACTCGGTGGCTCCCTTTAGCAGTTGTAGATTTATGTACCGCTAATTCTTTGGGTACTGTACACATGGTCTTCCCTGCCCTCCAGCGGATGCTAAAATCAGCCCTGTGCCTTGGACAAATGCTCAAGGCATAGTGATGTTCTTCCACTGAGAAAACCCCGAGAAGGAGAATGATGTGTTGAGAATAACCACCCTCAAGTGCATGATGGTAAAAAGAAAAACGTATAATAATAATAATAATAATAATAATAATAATAATAATAATAATAATAATAATAAATAATTAAAATCTTTATTACAAAACCTCGATTAAAATCCTATTTACGATCAACCTGCTGTTAGAAAAAATCTAATTAATTCATCAAAACACTATCTACAATTCCATCCGTTACAAAAGAAACCCCTCGGCCTTCATTAGAGAACAAAAACAATCCTATATATAATGAGTGAAGGAAGAAAAAACTATTCATTTACAAATTCTAAAAATTAGAAGTGACTTAACCTTACATAAAAGAAGAGGAAATAGATATAATTAATAATAAAAGTTCGAAATTCTATAAAATTAAGAATTCCATTATGCAGAGATATTAAGATCATACAATCGAATTATACTAATGACGGCTAAACCAGTGTCCATAAAAAGCCCTAAGTATAAAAGCATATAGACACGTATTTCAGCATATAGACACGTATAGCATATACACGTATTTCAGAACTTGTAACAGCGCTCCTCAAATGAAATCGCTCGTTGTCCAGGGGTTGAAGGCGTGGTTCGATTTCGACATTATTGCAGATCTTGTCGATGAATGTCGTTAACAAGTTCCGTACACCGTCATGTCTCTGCGCTACAAACCCCCCCTTTTTACAAGAGAGGGCGTGACTAACGGTGAATTTATCCCCACATATGCAATGACTTGGTAAATCGACTAAGGGCAAGTCATAACGCAAGCGTAGCGAGTCTCTGAACTCTTGCTTGTTGAGGGCTAAACCTTTGTCTGCGAGAGGCATCGCATTCAGCCAAGAACTTGCGCCCTTGTCCCTCGATTGATTAACCAGACGCAGCAGGCCTGGGGAGAGGCTTGAATCAATGCTATCCATTTTCTCTTTGGCACTTGCTCTCTTAAGTGATAGTTGGTTCCCCCTTAGCTCCTCCGTAGATCTTTCTCCTGGCACCATGATGGAACTCTGTGAAGTAATAGAATCTACGTACGCGGTGGTTATTAGTCTCGAGGCAGCAAACTGCGGCGGTGCCTCGGATTTCAGATCAGGAATGCCTAGACCCCCTTGACCTGTTGCTAAGGTAGCAAGTCTGTGCACCTCGTTAGGGAGAGGCTCTGATTGACCGAACAAAGTTGGAAGTAGTAAATCTTCAATCACTTCCCGTATTGGATCGACATAAACTTCAAACGATTCAATCGTGCGCATGAAGTAGGTGAACTTCGACTTGTAGCCTTTTGTGAAAGCAATATACGCCGCATGGGGCTGGCTCTTCTCTATTTCAGAGAGACGTTCGATAATAATAATAATAATAATAATAATAATAAGAAGAAGAAGAAGAAGAAGAAGAAGAAGAAGAAAATAGAAAGATCACGAAAAAAGGAAGGAAAAATAGGTCTCACCTCCAAAAAGAATGCAAAACCATCTCTGTTGCAGGTTTGCTTAGCTACATGGAGAAAAAAAAGTCGGAGCTCCGAAAGTTAAAACGTGGGTTTGAAAGGAAAAAGAAACAAGAGGTCTCGCGTGTGATTAACCAACAGTTTAAGAGGCTGTCCGCGTAAGAACCGATAAGGCAAATTTTGGTCTATCACGGATTGCCCTGATTTTTCCAGTGGAAGATAACTATCCTGTCCCATGAAGAAATATCACATTTATTTGGACCAACTCAATTTTTTCTCTATATTACAAGAAGATTTTCTCGGTCACCTAAAACTGGCCAGTTTGCCGTCGGAAGTGGTGCGATTTTGGTGAAACTTTAGGGCTCTGTTAAACCTGCCTCACAAAGCCGAATAAGCTGATTATTTTACACACAAAAGCTTTAACTCTGATTAATAGTTTCAAGGTTCAATGGTTGCATTCTGTGGAAAGTTGGCTGAGATATGAGTTTTTTAAAATGACCTTTAATTTGCTTATCGGGAAAAGTAATTTGCATAACTGGAGCTGAACGCTAATTTCGCAAAAGTGGCACCTGACCCAGACTCAAGTCTATGATAAAACAGAAGTACTAAGACCAGTCTACTTCTTCATGCAATAAAATTTGTGGGCACTCTTCTTTGCGTGCGGTACAAAGTTCCGCTAATGTTCCAAAATTCGCCATTTTGACAGCAAAGCTGGAATTGTAATGGTCTGCATCTGGTCGACTAATTTCCACAGCTTTAACGTTTCTAGTTATCACTGACTGTTATTAGACCCTTTAAATGTTTGACTTTCGAAAACATGAGAAGAAAACTTGGTAATAGCTTTTTCTTGTTTTTTTTTTCTTGTCGACGATGAAAATGACTTCATTCTCCGTATGCAAATTAGCCTTAGATGCGTCGTTTCAACAAATTGACAGGAAATATAATACTTGTATTTCACTTTTTTAAGGGAAAAATATCTCTTCTTTCCACGAAAAAACACGAACGATGTATGACTTAGAATCCCCTTAGGTCTGTTTCTTTTACGAGGAAGAAGCAGCAGAAGAAGATATGTTTACGCGAATTAAAATAATTTAATTACTGTGGCTCGTCACGCATTCCCCCAGAGTGACCGTGTATCGATCAGTTCTTTTATCTTATTATATCTTTTTTGAGGTGATAGTTATTGATAATCATACAATTTAATCATTGTTAATTCCGATTCTTTACTGGGTGGGAAATACCGTGCTGTTGTATTTATTCATTCTACGACCGTTTTAACTGAGACAGTACCACCCAGTCTGATCACCGGGCGCCACTAGGATAGGGTTTAATATGACGGCCCATGGTGTAATACACGACAATTAGCCTAAAAGCAGTCACTTGGAAAAAAACAAAAGGCATAGTTTTTTGTTAACGGTCTGTCTCCTGTTAAATCCCAAAAGTTTTTGCCGGCTGTTAATCGCATTAAATTAAGGATCCCTATGTTGTCTATGTTTACCACTGAGCTGATGGAGAAAAGCACGTGCACTCAGTGAATGAAAGACGAAAGTTTGTAAATTAGGTCTCCTTTTTCTTTCCCTGGATTTGAATGGTATTTCAGAGTGACACAACTTATTCTTTTTTTAGCATTCCCCAGGGCTGTAGTTAGGTTTTTTGTAACGAGGGGCATTATCGCCTTTCGAACACCTCGTCTTCTTGCAGCAGATCTCTATCGTCAAGTTCAATGTACATTCAAGTTCATTACATTGGTTATTTCGTCCATTGCCTTATTGTAATTACACTTAGGACTATGTTTAGGTGTTGACTCAAACGGGCCTAGAGTCCAACATGGGAATTGGAACGGGGGCGGGGGAACTCCCTACGATGGCCCATACGGGGAGGCTCCGGCTTCAGGTATATGAAAGGGTAGGCTTTCACTAGATGAAGTATAAAAAAGGGCGAGTGCGCTTATTGCAGCCTTAGCAGCACCTTTGGCGGTACTTAAAGAAAAAAGAACTAAGTTTAAGAATTTAAGGAAAAAGTAGCAGGACTTAAGTTTTCAGAAATTAATATACAGAGGAGAAATTTCACCCCTTTAAGTATAAATGCTTGTAAAAGTAGAGGTGGAATCGGAGGGAGAGAGGGTGGATGGTAAAGTAGGTTAAAAATAGAGAGATAGGAGGAGCACTTTGGTGGAGCACATTGTTCAAGAGGGTATAAATACAAAAAAACAGCAATCTGGAGGCATTTTTTAAGACTTAATGAAAATGTTTTCAAAACAAGAAAAACAGAGAAACCTTGTCCAATAAACCTCTCCGGCAAACGTGTGGACATGGTTGCTGACTGTTCAATCGTACTCTTCTCGACCCTTTGGCGTCAAGTTTTTTTACGTTTCTTGCCACAGGAGGAGCAAATCGGCTATAAAAAGTTGAACTGAACATTCTGGTACTTTTAAGTCTCACTAATTTTTACAAAACCAGAGACATGTTTTAAACACTGTTTAAGTTAAAGAAAATTGTTTTTATTGCAAGAATGAAATACATTTCACACGCGTCCCAAGGACATTCCTCTTAGAAAATGGCAGGGGCGGGAAAGCCCTAGGAACGAGGTTGAATCCTGACTCCGTGTAGAAAGTTCTTTCTTTTTTCCCCATTTATAATGCTCTTCAAACAATCATCAGAAAACTATCTTTTACAACACACGGATTAACCTCTATGTATAGTATTTTATAGGTAACAATTGATTAGAGCAAGATACACGGCTGTCAAAAAATAGAAATAAATAAACTATCTTTGCAAGCGCAACTAAACTGGAAACGAACATCAGAAAACATCGCAAGATAAAATTTTAAATGGAGAAATAAGAATATCTCTGTACGTTTAGAAATTTTTTGCATGAAGAAGAAAAAAGAATGATACTTACGTGATGGAGCAAAACTTTGACTTATTTCCTGCCACAGTAGTTATTTTGTCAGTATGATCCAGAGTGTGACCGGGGTATTGACAAGACCTTAGGCTCGATTTCCGCCGTCTCCCAATCCCTTGGGGGGTCATTTTCCAGCACAGTAGACCTTGGCGCTCGCAAAAACCTGCCAAGTAGGTGTCTGTGCCTTGGGCAGATTGTCATTTTAGCGTTAGCGTGTGTACACACCACCCCCATGCACCCCCTCGGAGAAAGGGCCCCTTCTCCGATTTTTCCCAAGGGGAGGTGGGGGGTTTGTACACAGGCTATTTAGTGTCTGTGCCTTGGGCATATTGTCATTTCAGTTCCGAATACCTACCAAACCTCTACTCTCGCTAAAATGAGTTCATTCAGTCATTGACTTTGCTACACTTAGACAAGTGACAGCTGGCTAAGTGCGACGTAATATCATTCATGCACTCTGCGACCAACACATTTCCCTCCACACCCCTACTGGGACCACACTCTGTCTTGACGATCTCGCGAAAAGAACAGCTTTTTTCACAATTGATCTCTTCGGCGATTTCATTGGCATAATTATATTTGAAACTGACACCTGTTGCATTATGATTCAATTAGATTGAAACCAGAACAAGATCATCTTGGGAATACGGATGTTATACCCTAACAAAAACTAAAAACTGAGATAATCCCTTTTGCGTGTATTCACTGAAAAAAGAAACTATTTTTCCCGTTTCATTCTGCTACCGATAAATGCTTTAAAGATCTTTGAATGAAACTGAAATTTACAGCTAATTTGCCTTTTGCAAAGCTATACATGGATTTAGATAGAAAAAGTGTGGGGCATTTTTTTTCATCATAGTGCCGTGTACAAACGTCTGTTTAGCAAAAAAGAGTGCCCACAAATTTTATTGTGGTGACAAGAGGACTTACCTTGCAGGTTAATTAGTACTCTTATTTTTAATTATTATCAATAACTACCATTCAAAAAAAGATGAAAATATAATAAAATTGATCGATTCAACGCTATTGTTTTCTAATCGACCGCCCCTTTTTAGGAATGCGTGACAGGCCACAGTAATTGAATTATTTTAAGCCACGCAAACATATGTCATGATATATTATTCAGCTGTTTCTTCCTCGTTAAACAAAAAAAACCAGACCTTAAGGGGATTCTAAGTGACGGTTTGTGTTTTTCTATGGAAAGGAGAGTTATTTTTCTCCTTAGAAATGTGAAATGTAAGGATTATGTTTCATGTCAAGTTGTTGAAAAGACGCATCTACGGCTAATTTGCATACGGAGAATGAAGTCACGTTCATCGTCGACAAGAAAAAAAAATCAAGAAAAAGCGATTACTAAGTTTTCTCCACATGTTTTCGAAAGTCCAACATTTAAAGGGTCTAATGACAGTCAGTGATAACTAGAAACGTTAAAGCTGTGGAAATTAGTCGACCAGATGCAGACCGTTACAATTCCAGTTTTGCTGTCAAAATGGCGAATTTTGGAACATTAACGGAACTTTGTACCGCACGCAAAGAGGAGTGCCCACAAATTTTATTGCATTAAGAAGTAGACTGGTCTTAGTACTTCTGTTTTATCATAGACTTGAGTCTGAGTCAGGTGCCACTTTTGCGAAATTACCGTTCAGCTCCAGTTATGCAAATTACTTTTCCCGATAAGCAAATTAAAGGTCATTTTAAAAAACTCATATCTCAGCCAACTTTCCGAGGAATGCAACCATTAAACCTTGAAACTATTAATCAGAGATAAAACATTTGTGTGTAAAATAATCAGCTTATTCGGCTTTGTAAGGTAGGTTTGCAAGAGCCTTAAAGTTTCCTTAAAATCGCACCACTTCCGACGGCAAACTGGCTAGTTTTAGGTGACCTAGAAAATCTTTCTGTAAAATAGAGAAAAACTTGAGTTGGTCCAAATAAATGTGATATTTCTTCATGGGATAGGATAGTTATCTTCCACTGAAAAAATCAGGGCAATGCGTGATAGACCAAAATTTGCCTTATCGGTTCTTAGGCGGACAGCCTCTTAACACGGTCCCTGGAAGAGTGTTTGCGAATTTGAGTGAGATGTTGAAGAAGGACCCAGAGAATGAGCGGCCAAGATATAAAGATCCTGGAAAACGTGCTCGAGATGATTCGCGAATGTTTGAAAACATTGAAGAGGCGAGCGGGTTTTGGAGAAAGCTGTGGGAAGAGAGAGGGACTGGGAATAAGAACGAGGCCTGGTTGCAGGAAGTAAAGCTCGCGATCCACGAGCAAGTACCACCACCGACAGGCGACGAATGGGCTCTCGAAGTAGCGGAAGCGGTCAAAGTCCTGTCCAACAAGCGCAACTGGAGTGCGCCAGGGCCTGATAAAATCACTAACTTTTGGTGGAAACGTGCTAGCACCCTGCACGAGGGTGTGGTCGAGAGCTTCAAAGAGGTTTTTAAGAGCGACGAAGATTACCCCGAGTGGAGGAGCGAAATCAGGGTGTTTCGGTACGATGGATAATTTGCTAATCGATAGAGCAGTAATGCTGGATTGTCACAGAGGCAAACGGAATTTAAGTATGGCATGGATTGACGTGCGCAAAGCCTACGACTCCGTCGATCATGATTGGTTATGCGCAATGACTGACGTACACAGGCTTCCCGTCTGGCTGGGTGAGGTTATACGCAAGTTGTTTGCGAGCTGGAATACTAAAGTAGTAGCTACAACAAGGCAAGGGCGAGAGACTTCTAGAAAAATAAGGTTCATGAAGGGTCTACCCCAGGGGGACGCTTTGTGTCCTAGACTGTTTACACTCTGCCTGAACCCTGTAGCGTGGCGCCTGCGGGCAACAGAGGGATACCGGTTATCCAATCCTATAGGAGTCAAAGTCACCGATCTCCTGTATATCGACGACCTCAAGGTTTTTGCTGCCTCCGAGAGCAAGCTGAATCGAGTGCTGAAAGAGACTAGAGGAGCGATGCAGGACATCGGCCTCCACTGGAATCAGAAAAAGTGCTCAGTGGTACACGTGAAGAGGGGAGCCCAAGTGCTAGACGAGTCTGGTATGAGGATGGACGAGACAACTACCATCACGGCTCTTGGGGAAGGAAAACACTACAAATTCCTGGGGGTGCTAGAGAACGTTCGACAGGATGAACGGCTGGCCCTAGCTTGCGCGGCTAAAGAGTATCTACGCAGGATATCTATTATATGGTCCAGCCCCCTGTCTGATTGTAACCGTGTGCAGGCATCTAATCAATATGCACTCCCGGTCCTGCGGTACCTAATGTGGACACAGCATTGGCCTCTTTCAGAGTTAAGAGATGTGGACAGAGCAGCTCGGAAGATCATAGTTGAGAACGGTGGCAAGCACCCAGCTAGCCTGACTTCTTTGTTATATCTACCGAGGGAGAAAGGGGGTAGAGGCCTGCGATCAGTCGAACACGAGTACAAGATCACTAAAATCAAATCGCTACTGAAACTGTATCAGAACCCGGACCCGACTGTGGAAGCAGTTAGAGAATTTGAAGAACACGCTATGGCATCAGGCCACCAGTCGCTCGTAAAGGAAGCAGCTAAGTACGCTGAAGAACTCAACATCACCCTTCAGCTTGATACCCTAAATCCCGTGTGTCTTACAACAGATGGAAAGGTGGTAACTGCAGCAAGAGCTGGGAATCTGATGAAGCAATCTCAAGAGAAGCAGTTCTTGGAGATCGCTAAAGACAAAAAGTGGCAAGGAAAGTTATTCCGTCACAGGAAGAACGCTTTCATTTTGGTGTCTTTAGTGAAAAATTAAAGCTCACCAAAAGTTCTGTTCCATCTTTAATTACCTTTAATTGCGACATTAAATTTCCGAAAGGTTTTCTGTCCCTTTAGTTTACCTTTAATTGACGTTTTGGTTACATTAAAGACTAATAACCTTTAGGTCTTGTTTTAATTGTCTTTAATTTATTCCAAAATTAGCTATTAAAATGTAGCACCTTTAATTTCAAATTAAAGCAAATTTAAATGATCTTAGATCTTTACTCATCTTTAATTTGAACTTAAACATTCGTAAAAGTAACGCAGAAAGAACGCTTGTATTTCAGAGTCTTTAATTACTTAATTAAAGCTTAACAAAACATCTTTGTGATTCTTGAAACTTAATAATTTCAAGTGACATTAAGTTGACCTTTTGGGTCAAGACAAACCACGTGCACTCGCTCGCTCGCGTGAGGAAACCTGACTACTCTATATGGCAACCCAATCAGCGTCATTCTATCCAGAAGGACCCTCGGCGTTTATGCCAGTCCAAAGGATATTTTCAAGATTCGCCTCAGCTGAAGTGGATGTAGAGGGACAAAAACAAGTTGTGATGGCTCCCATCAACAGGAATGTTCAACTGTAGTAACAATTGTTGCAAAGCTCATAAGAAAAATCCAGAACACACCCAGGCCTTTCATTTGACGCTTTACAGTATAGCTGAGTAAAAAGTGGCAAGATGATTTCTTCTTTTACATACATATAATTATTAGCATCGTTTGAAACTAATGAATAATACTACTAACAAAAAGTTTAACTGGTGTTATCATGAATTACGTTTTTTATTCTCTTTTTGTCACACAATGTCACTGAAAGTTCATCTCAGTACCAAAGCAGTAACTGTGAATTCCTGAAAGAAAACTGAAAAAAGTCTTTTCGCCTGATATCGGTGGACACTCAATCGCCTGCTGCATAACCCTGTGTCAAAGAAAAAATAAAACCTCACATCATAATTGTCAAAACTCTAGAAAGCTACGGCTACTGTCATTGAAAGCACCATTTGTGTGCAATTAGTCATTCAAGTGATACAAAATTTGCTGCTTAATATGTGTTGACTGGAAAAGGTGCAGAAACTCAAAGATCTGACAACTGAAAAAGCTGTCACTCGCATTCTGCACCATAAGCAATAAAATCTCACATGAGAATTGTTGAATCTCTAGAAAGCTACGGCCACTGTCATTGAAAGCACCATGTTATTCAAGGAACACAAAATCTGCTGCTTAATATGTGTTGACTGGAAAGGGTGCAGAAACTCAAAGATCTGACTAAAAGCCGTCACTCGCATTCTGCACCATAAACAATAAAATCTCACATCATAATTGTTAAAATTCTAGAAAGCTATGGCCACTGTCATTGAAAGCACCATGTTATTCAAGTAACACAAAATCTGCTGCTTAATACGTGTTCACTGGAAAGGGTGCAGAAACTCAAAGATCTGACTAAAAGCCATCACTCGCATTCTGCACCATAAGCATGAAAACTCACATCACAG
This sequence comes from Porites cylindrica, assembly GCA_964035525.1. Taxonomy (NCBI): domain Eukaryota; kingdom Metazoa; phylum Cnidaria; class Anthozoa; order Scleractinia; family Poritidae; genus Porites; species Porites cylindrica. The sequence continues at coordinate 48,333,060 of OZ037776.1, read as the reverse complement.
TCACTGAAAGCACCATGTCATACAAGGAACACAAAATCTGCTGCTTAATATGTGTTCACTGGAAAGGGTGCAGAAACTCAAAGATCTCACTAAAAGCCGTCACTCGCATTCTGCACCATAAGCAATAAAATCTCACATCAGAATTGTTGAATCTCTACAAAGCTATGGCCACTGTCATTGAAAGCACCATGTTATTCAAGTAACACAAAATCTGCTGCTTAATACGTGTTCACTGGAAAGGGTGCAGAAACTCAAAGATCTGACAAAAAGCCATCACTCGCATTCTGCACCATAAACAATAAAATCTCACATCATAATTGTTAAACTTCTAGAAAGCTATGGCCACTGTCATTGAAAGCACCATGTTATTCAAGTAACACAAAATCTGCTGCTTAATACGTGTTGACTGGAAAGGGTGCAGAAACTCAAAGATCTGACTAAAAGCCGTCACTCGCATTCTGCACCATAAGCATAAAAACTCACATCACAGTCACTGAAAGCACCATGTCATTCAAGGAACACAAAATCTGCTGCTTAATATGTGTTGACTGGAAAGGGTGCAGAAACTCAAAGATCTGACTAAAAGCCGTCACTCGCATTCTGCACCATAAACAATAAAATCTCACACCAAAATTGTTAAATTTCTAGAAAGCTATGGCCATTGTCATTGAAAGCATCATGTTATTCAAGGAACACAAAATCCGCTGCCTAATACGTGTTCACTGGAAAGGATGCAGAAACTCAAAGATCTGACTAAAAGCCGTCACTTGCATTCTGCACCATAAGCATAAAAACTCACATCACAGTCATTGAAAGCACCATGTCATTCAAGGAACACAAAATCTGCTGCTTAATATGTGTTGACTGGAAAGGGTGCAGAAACTCAAAGATCTGACAAAAAGCCGTCACTCGCATTCTGCACCATAAGCAATAAAATCTCACATCATAATTGTTAAATTTCTAGAAAGCTATGGCCACTGTCATTGAAAGCACCATGTCATTCAAGTAACACAAAATCTGCTGCTTAATATGTGTTCACTGGAAAGGGTGCAGAAACTCAAAGATCTGACTAAAAGCCGTCACTCACATTCTGCACCATAAGCAATAAAATCTCACATCACAGTCATTGAAAGCACCACGTCATTCAAGGAACACAAAATCTGCTGTTTAATATGTGTTCACTGGAAAGGGTGCAGAAACTCAAAGATCTGACAGAAAGCTGTCACTCGCATTCTGCACCATAAACAATAAAATCTCACATCAAAATTGTTAAAATTCTAGAAAGTTATGGCCACTGTCATTGAAAGCACCATGTTATTCAAGGAACACCAAATCTGCTGCTTAATATGTGTTCACTGGAAAGTGTGCAGAAACTCAAAGATCTGACAAAAAGCCGTCACTCGCATTCTGCACCATAAACGGCAATAAAATCACACATCATAATTGTTGAATCTCTAGAAAGCTATGGCCACTGTCATATTTGAAAGCACCATGTTATTCAAGTAACACAAAATCTGCTGCTTAATATGTGTTGACTGGAAAGGGTGCAGAAACTCAAAGATCTGACTAAAAGCCGTCACTGGTATTCTGCACCATAAGTAAAAATCTCACATTATCAGCACCTGGTCCTGCCCGGTGGCCTCTGGCAACCTGCCTTTGTTTTGGTGACGGTGAAATAATTACTGTTTTTCGAGTATAGGCTCTCCAAGAAGATACCCCTTATATGAGAAAGTGATGAGTGAGTACAAGAGAAACGCAACTCGCTTTTCTAGGTAAATTTTGTGTACGCTTGAGCGTTTTCTGCTTACCAGATGCATATGAATAACCTTATTGATGGTAGAGCTTATACTGAGAGAAAATCGATGTCAGCTTAAATTAGCTTAAATAAATCGCTCTGTAGGTTTTTTTTTCTGGAAGTATTAAACATGCATCGCTATTTATACATTAACGATAAATAGAACTACGTAAAAATTACCTTTTGATTCCAAAATTACAAGCCCACACGCTTTCAACAACGTTTAACTGTGATTTTCCCGCCGATCTCCCTCCAGTGACGCCAGTTTCAGCCATTGTGTTACTGGTCAGCGACAAAAGATCAGAGCGAGGTAGGTACTTCATGTATGGGGACATATATTGTACCGCTTTTACCTAATTAACTTATAACTTCACTCTTTCTGCTTGGTTCCTTGTTGCCTTAAAGCTTTGTTCTCTGTTAACTTGTTGATCTGTTTCCTTGTTTGCTAATTACTCTGTCACCTTGTTTCCTTGTTACCTTGTTACCTTGTTACCCTGTTACTCTGTTACCTTGTTACCTTGTTACTCTGTTACCTTGTTACTCTGTTACCTTGTTACCTTGTTACTCTGTTACCTTGTTACCTTGTTACCTTGTTACCTTGTTACCTTGTTACCTTGTTACCTTGTTACCTTGTTACCTTGTTACTCTGTTACCTTGTTACCTTGTTACTCTGTTACCTTGTTACCTTGTTACTCTGTTACCTTGTTACCTTGTTACTCTGTTACCTTGTTACCTTGTTACTCTGTTACCTTGTTACCTTGTTACCTTGTTACTCTGTTACTCTGTTACCTTGTTACCTTGTTACCATGTTACTCTGTTACTTTGTTACCTTGTTACTCTGTTACCTTGTTACCTTGTTACCTTGTTACTCTGTTACCTTGTTACCTTGTTACTCTGTTACCTTGTTACCATGTTACTCTGTTACTCTGTTACCTTGTTACCTTGTTACCTTGTTACCTTGTTACCTTGTTACCTTGTTACTCTGTCACCTTGTTACCTTGTTACCTTGTTACCTAGATACCTTGTTACCTTGTTACCTTGTTACCTTGTTACTCTAGTCAGCGACAAAAGATCAGAGCGAGCTAGGTACTTCATATATGGGGACATATATTGTACCGCTTTTACCAAATTAACTTATAACTTCACTCTTTCTGCTTGGTTCCTTGTTGCCTTAAAGCTTTGTTCTCTGTTAACTTGTTGATCTGTTTCCTTGTTTGCTAATTACTCTGTTACCTTGTTTCCTTGTTACCTTGTTACCTTGTTACCCTGTTACTCTGTTACCTTGTTATTTGTTACCTTGTTACCTTGTTACCTTGTTACTCTGTTACCTTGTTACTCTGTTACCTTGTTACCTTGTTACTCTGTTACTTTGTTACCTTGTTACGCTGTTACCTTGTTACCTTCTTACCTTGTTACTCTGTTACCTTGTTACCTTGTTACTCTGTTACTTTGTTACCTTGTTACGCTGTTACCTTGTTACCTTCTTACCTTGTTACTCTGTTACCTTGTTACCTTGTTACTCTGTTACCTTGTTACCTTGTTACTCTGTTACTCTGTTACCTTGTTACCTTGTTACCTTGTTACCTTGTTACTCTGTTACCTTGTTACCTTGTTACCTTGTTACCTAGTTACCTTGTTACCTTGTTACCTTGTTACCTTGTTACCTTGTTACTCTGTTACCTTGTTACCTTGTTACCTTGTTACCTTGTTACTCTGTTACCTTGTTACCTTGTTACCTTGTTACTCTGTTACCTTGTTACCTTTTTACCTTGTTACCTTGTTACCTAGTTACCTTGTTACCTTGTTACCTTGTTACTCTGTTACCTTGTTACCTTGTTACCTTGTTACCTTGTTACCTTGTTACCTTGTTACCTTGTTACTCTGTTACCTTGTTACCTTGTTACCTTGTTACTCTGTTACCTTAGTACCTTGTTACTCTGTGACCTTGTTACCTTGTTACCTTGTTACTCTGTTACCTTGTTACCTTGTTACTCTGTTACCTTGTTACCTTGTTACTCTGTTACCTTGTTACCTTGTTACCTTGTTACTCTGTTACTCAGTTACCTTGTTACCTTGTTACCTTGTTACTCTGTTACCTTGTTATCTTGTTACTCTGTTACTGTGTTACCTTGTTACTGTGTTACCTTGTTACGTTGTTACCTTGTCACCTTGTTACTCTGTAACCTTCTTACCTTGTTAATCTGTTACCTTGTTACCTTGTTACCATGTTACTCTGTTACTTTGTTACTTCGTTACCTTGTTACTCTGTTACCTTGTTACCTTGTTACCTTGTTACTCTGTTACCTTGTTACCTTGTTACTCTGTTACCTTGTTACCTTGTTACCTTGTTACCTTGTTACTCTGTTACTCTGTTACCTTGTTACCTTGTTACCTTTTTACTCTGTTACCTTGTTACCTTGTTACTCTGTTACCTTGTTAACTTGTTACTCTGTTACTCTGTTACCTTGTTACCTTGTTACCATGTTACTCTGTTACTTTGTTACCTTGTTACTCTGTTACCTTGTCACCTTGTTACCTTGTTACTCTCTTACCTTGTTACCTTGTTACTCTGTTACCTTGTTACCTTGTTACTCTGTTACCTTGTTACCTTGTTACTCTGTTACTCTGTTACCTTGTTACCTTGTTACCTTGTTACCTTGTTACTCTGTTACCTTGTTACCTTGTTACTCTGTTACCTTGTTACCTTGTTACCTTGTTACCTTGTTACTCTGTTACCTTGTTACTTTGTTACCTTGTTACTCTGTTACCTTGTTACCTTGTTACCTTGTTACTCTGTTACTTTGTTACCTTGTTACTCTGTTACCTTGTTACCTTGTTACCTTGTTACTCTGTTACCTTGTTACCTTGTTACTCTGTTACCTTGTTACCTTGTTACTCTGTTACCTTGTTACCTTGTTACTCTGTTACCTTGTTGTCTTGTTACTCTGTTACTCTGTTACCTTGTTACCTTGTTACTCTGTTACCTTGTTACCTTGTCACTCTGTTACCTTGTTACCTTGTTACTCTGTTACTCTGTTACCTTGTTACTCTGTTACCTTGTTACGTTGTTACCTTGTTACCTTGTTACTCTGTAACCTTCTTACCTTGTTACTCTGTTACTCTGTTACCTTGTTACCTTGTTACCATGTTACTTTGTTACTTTGTTACCTTGTTACTCTGTTACCTTGTTACCTTGTTACCTTGTTACCTTGTTACTCTGTTACCTTGTTACCTTGTTACTCTGTTACCTTGTTACCTTGTTACCTTGTTACTCTGTTACTCTGTTACCTTGTTACCTTGTTACTCTGTTACCTTGTTACCTTGTTACCTTGTTACTCTGTTACCTTGTTACCTTGTTACCTTGTTGCTCTGTTACCTTGTTACCTTGTTACTCTGTTACCTTGTTACCTTGTTACTCTGTTACTCTGTTACCTTGTTACCTTGTTACCATGTTACTCTGTTACTTTGTTACCTTGTTACTCTGTTACCTTGTTACCTTGTTACCTTGTTACTCTGTTACCTTGTTACCTTGTTACCTTGTTACTCTGTTACCTTGTTACCTTGTTACTCTGTTACCTTGTTACCTTGTTACTCTGTTACTCTGTTACCTTGTTACCTTGTTACCTTGTTACCTTGTCACTCTGTTACCTTGTTACCTTGTTACCTAGTTACCTTGTTACCTTGTTACCTTGTTACCTTGTTACTCTGTTACCTTGTTACCTTGTTACCTTGTTACCTTGTTACCTTGTTACTCTGTTACCTTGTTACCTTGTTACCCTGTTACCTTGTTACCTTGTTACCTTGTTACTTTGTTACTCTGTTACCTTGTTACCTTGTTACCTTGTTACTCTGTTACCTTGTTACCTTGTTACTCTGTTACCTTGTTACCTTGTTACTCTGTTACCTTGTTACCTTGTTACCTTGTTACCTTGTTACTCTGTTACCTTGTTACCTTGTTACTCTGTTACCTTGTTACCTTGTTACTCTGTTACCTTGTTACCTTGTTACCTTGTTACCTTGTTACTCTGTTACCTTGTTACCTTGTTACTCTGTTACCTTGTTACCTTGTTACTCTGTTACTCTGTTACCTTGTTACCTTGTTACCATGTTACTCTGTTACTTTGTTACCTTGTTACTCTGTTACCTTGTTACCTTGTTACTCTGTTACCTTGTTACCTTGTTACCTTGTTACCTTGTTACTCTGTTACCTTGTTACCTTGTTACTCTGTTACCTTGTTACCTTGTTACTCTGTTACCTTGTTACCTTGTTACCTTGTTACCTTGTTACTCTGTTACCTTGTTACCTTGTTACTCTGTTACCTTGTTACCTTGTTACTCTGTTACTCTGTTACCTTGTTACCTTGTTACCATGTTACTCTGTTACTTTGTTACCTTGTTACTCTGTTACCTTGTTACCTTGCTACCTTGTTACTCTGTTACCTTGTTACCTTGTTACTCTGTTACCTTGTTACTCTGTTACCTTGTTACCTTGTTACTCTGTTACTCTGTTACCTTGTTACCTTTTTAACTTGTCACTCTGTTACCTTGTTACCTTGTTACCTAGTTACCTTGTTACCTTGTTACCTTGTTACCTTGTTACTCTGTTACCTTGTTACCTTGTTACCTTGTTATCTTGTTACTCTGTTACTTTGTTACTCTGTTACCTTGTTACCTTGTTACCTTGTTACCTTGTTACCTTGTTACTCTGTTAATGTAAGCGAAATTTCTTGGCAATATTTTTACGATCAGATATTTTGCATTAAACGCTGAGTCTTAAGGCGCCCTTTTAAAATGACTTAACAACGGGGTAGGGTGCTACAACGGGTATAACGTTTGGATACTTTTAGTCAATACCACACAAGTGAGTCTGAAGTTTTATTGCATTCGTTTTTTAATCATACCTTATCTGTTATCGAGACAATCGTTGAAAATCGCACAACACAGTTTTGCATTAAATACCAGATAACTCCAAGCTGGTTTCCTCCATCTACCGATTTAGTCTTCAAGGTTTTTTGAGACTTCGAGAGGTCAGTTGTACAAACCCTAACGTCAGACCTAACTGCCAACTCTTGGCTTTGCCTGATCTCGAGGTCAGATCTGTTACGTCCAACATTAAGGTTCAGTAGGCAATGCAACTGATATCTGATCACTTTTCATTATGCAAATCAAAGCAAAATCGTTTTTTCTCTTTTTTCTTTCAACACCGTTTTCATTTTTTACATTAACTGTGGATCACCTTATATGCCAAATTATTATATCTGAATTGATTGTAACTTTTGCGGCTATAAGGAATAATACAATAGGCGATATCAGTTGTATCAAGATAAGTTGGATTCCGTACAGTGGCACGACTGAAAATTAAAATTAAACAAACACTTAACTCTGTGCGACACGTAATACACCGATATATAGTTTGAAGGTCACTAATTCATTCAGTCGAGATTGTCACTATCGCTTTTTGCCTCGCGATGCCGGCAACTATAAAAGGGATTGCCACTTAAAATTTTGAACGTAACTTGACTACACCGTTACAAGATTAGTCCATTGTCAGTCTTTTTCAAATTTCATGGAATTTACTCAAGTATGCTATTTTTGCGGTAATTTGTGAGGTAGATTTGACACTAATGGGTAGTAACATTGCCTTAACGCTATCAGATTGGGCAACGAAATTGTACAACAATTTCAAATTTCCCGGATTCTCCGAAATGCTATGGGATAACAGCACCTCTCGGCATACTATTAAACAAAATGTTTCTAGATTTCTCCAGGTCCCTGAACTGATAGATGCTTTTTGGTCTTCCATAAACTCCTTTCCTTTTTTCCTTTTGTAGGGAGAAACTAATTCTCTCTTCCTTTTTCTTTGCTTCATTGGTGTTACTTGGGCGACTCGAGCCTGCATGATTTTTGCACAGTGTAACAAGGTAACAAGGTAACAAGATAACAGAGTAACAGAGTAACAAGGTAACAAGGTAACAGAGTAACAAGGTAACAAGGTAACAGAGTAACAAGGTAACAAGGTAACAGAGTAACAAGGTAACAAGGTAACAAGGCAACAGAGTAACAAGATAACAAGGTAACAGAGTAACAAGGTAACAAGATAACAGAGTAACAGAGTAACAAGGTAACAAGGCAACAGAGTAACAGAGTAACAAGGTAACAAGGTAACAGAGTAACAAGGTAACAAGGTAACAGAGTAACAAGGTAACAAGGTAACAGAGTAACAAGGTAACAAGGTAACAAGGCAACAGAGTAACAAGATAACAAGGTAACAGAGTAACAAGGTAACAAGATAACAGAGTAACAGAGTAACAAGGTAACAAGGCAACAGAGTAACAGAGTAACAAGGTAACAAGGTAACAGAGTAACAAGGTAACAAGGTAACAGAGTAACAAGGTAACAAGGTAACAGAGTAACAAGGTAACAAGGTAACAAGGCAACAGAGTAACAAGATAACAAGGTAACAGAGTAACAAGGTAACAAGATAACAGAGTAACAGAGTAACAAGGTAACAAGGCAACAGAGTAACAGAGTAACAAGGTAACAAGGTAACAGAGTAACAAGGTAACAAGGTAACAAGGTAACAGAGTAACAAGGTAACAAGGTAACAAGGTAACAAGGTAACAAGGTAACAGAGTAACAAGGTAACAAGGTAACAGAGTAACAAGGTAACAAGGTAACAAGGTAACAAGGTAACAGAGTAACAAGGTAACAAGGTAACAAGGTAACAGAGTAACAGAGTAAAAAGGTAACAAGGTAACAGAGTAACAAGGTAACAAGGTAAAAAGGTAACAGAGTAAAAAGGTAACAAGGTAACAAGGTAACAAGGTAACAGAGTAACGAGGTAACAAGGTAACAAGGTAACAAGGTAACAGACTAACGAGGTAACAAGGTAACAGAGTAACAAGGTAACAAGGTAACAAGGTAACAGAGTAACAGAGTAACAAGGTAACAAGGTAACAGAGTAACAAGGTAACAAGGTAACAAGGTAACAGAGTCACAAGGTAACAAGGTAACAAGGTAACAAGGTAACAGAGTAACGAGGTAACAAGGTAACAGAGTAACAAGGTAACAAGGTAACAAGGTAACAGAGTAACAAGGTAACAAGGTAACAAGGTAACAGAGTAACAAGGTAACAAGGTAAAAAGGTAACAGAGTAACAAGGTAACAAGGTAACAAGGTAACAAGGTAACAGAGTAACGAGGTAACAAGGTAACAGAGTAACAAGGTAACAAGGTAACAAGGTAACAAGGTAACAGAGTAACAGAGTAACAAGGTAACAAAGTAACAGAGTAACAAGCTAACAAGGTAACAGAGTAACAAGGTAACAAGGTAACAAGGTAACAGAGTAACAGAGTAACAAGGTAACAAGGTAACAGAGTAACAAGGTAACAAGGTAACAAGGTAACAGAGTAACAAGGTAACAAGGTAACAAGGTAACAAGGTAACAAGGTAAAAGAGTAACAAGGTAACAAGGTAACAGAGTAACAAGGTAACAAGGTAACAAGGTAACACGGTAACAGAGTAACAAGGTAAAAAGGTAACAAAGTAACAAGGTAACAGAGTAACAGAGTAACAAGGTAACAAGGTAACAAGGTATCAAGGTAACAAGGTAACAGAGTAACAAGGTAACAAGGAAACAAGGTAACAAGGTAACTAAGTAACAAGGTAACAAGGTAACAAGGTAACAAGGTAACTAGGTAACAAGGTAACAAGGTAACAAGGTAACAGAGTAACAAGGTAACAAGGTAACAGAGTAACAAGGTAACAAGGTAACAAGGTAACAGAGTAACAAGGTAACAAGGTAACAAGGTAACAGAGTAACAAGGTAACAAGGTAACAAAATAACAAGGCAACAAGGTAACAGAGTAACAAGGTAACAAGGTAACAAGGTAACTAGGTAACAAGGTAACAAGGTAACAAGGTAACAGAGTAACAAGGTAACAAGGTAACAGAGTAACAAGGTAACAAGGTAACTAGGTAACAAGGTAACAGGGTAACAAGGTAACAGAGTAACAAGGTAACAAGGTAAAAGAGTAACAAGGTAACAAGGTAACAAGGTAACAGAGTAACTAGGTAACAAGGTAACAAGGTAACAGAGTAACAAGGTAACAAGGTAACAAAATAACAAGGCAACAAGGTAACAGAGTAACAAGGTAACAAGGTAACAGAGTAACAAGGTAACAAGGTAACAAGGTAACAAGGTAACAGAGTAACAGAGTAACAAGGTAACAAAGTAACAGAGTAACAAGGCAACAAGGTAACAGAGTAACAAGGTAACAAGGTAACAAGGTAACAGAGTAACAGAGTAACAAGGCAACAAGGTAACAAGGTAACAAGGTAACAAGGTAACAAGGTAACAGAGTAAGAAGGTAACAAGGTAACAAGGTAACAAGGTAACTACGTAACAAGGTAACAAGGTAACAGAGTGACAAGTTAAAAAGGTAACAAGGTAACAGAGTAACAGAGTAACAAGGTAACAAGGTAACAGAGTAACAAGGTAACAAGGTAACAGAGTAACAAGGTAGCAAGGTAACAAGGTAACAGAGTAACAAGGTAACAAAGTAACAGAGTAACATGGTAACAAGGTAACAAGGTAACAGAGTAACAGAGTAACAAGGTAACAAGGTAACAGAGTAACAAGGTAACAAGGTAACAGAGTAACAAGGTAACAAGGTAACAAGGTAACAAGGTAACAGAGTAACAAGGTAACAAGGTAACAGAGTAACAAGGTAACAAGGTAACAAGGTAACAAGGTAACAGAGTAACAACGTAACAAGGTAACAAGGTAACAAGGTAACTAGGTAAGAAGGTAACAAGGTAACAAGGTAACAGAGTAACAAGGTAACAAGGTAACAAGGTAACAATGTAACAAGGTAACATAGTAACAGAGTAACAAGGTAACAAGGTAAAAGAGTAACAAGGTAACAAAGTAACAAGGTAACAGAGTAACAAGGTAACAAGGTAACAGAGTAACAGAGTAACAAGGTAACAAGGTAACAGAGTAACAAGGTAACAAGGTAACAAGGTAACAGAGTAACAAGGTAACAAGGTAACAAGGTAACAAGGTAACAAGGTAACAGAGTAACAGAGTAACAAGGTAACAAGGTAACAGAGTAACAAGGTAACAAGGTAACATGGTAACACGGTAAGAGAGTAACAAGGTAAAAAGTTAACAAGGTAACAAGGTAACAGAGTAACAGAGTAACAAGGTAACAAGGTAACAGAGTAACAAGGTAACAAGGTAACAAGGTAACAGAGTAACAAGGTAACAAGGTAACAGAGTAACAAGGTAACAAGGTAAAAAGGTAACAGAGTAACCAGGTAACAAGGTAACAGAGTAACAAGGTAACAAGGTAACAAGGTAACAAGGTAACAGAGTAACAAGGTAACAAGGTAACAGAGTAACAAGGTAACAAGGTAACAAGGTAACAAGGTAACAAAGTAACAACGTAACAAGGTAACAAGGTAACAAGGTAACAAGGCAACAAGGTAACAAGGTAACAGAGTAACAAGGTAACAAGGTAACAAGGTAACAAGGTAACAGAGTAACAAGGTAACAAGGTAACAGAGTAACAAGGTAACAAGGTAACAGAGTAACAAGGTAACAAGGTAACAAGGTAACAAGGTAACAAGGTAACAGAGTAACAAGGTAACAAGGTAACAAGGTAACTAGGTAACAAGGTAACAAGGTAACAAGGTAACAGAGTAACAAGGTAACAAGGTAACAGGGAAACAAGGTAACTAGGTAACAAGGTAACAAGGTAACAAGGTAACAGAGTAACAAGGTAACAAGGTAACAAGGTAACAGAGTAACCAGGTAACAAGGTAACAAGGTAACAAGGTAACAAGGTAACAGAGTAACAAGGTAACAAGGTAACAAGGTAACAAGGTAACTAGGTAACAAGGTAACAAGGTAACAAGGTAACAGAGTAACAAGGTAACAAGGTAACAAGGTAACAAGGTAACAAGGTAACAAGGTAACAGAGTAACAGAGTAACAAGGTAACAAAGTAACAGAGTATCAAGGTAACAAGGTAACAGAGTAACTAGGTAACAAGGTAACAATGTAACAGAGTAACAGAGTAACAAGGTAACAAGGTAACAGAGTAACAAGGTAACAAGGTAACAGAGTAACAAGGTAACAAGGTAACAAGGTAACAAGGTAACAAGGTAACAGAGTAACAAGGTAACAAGGTAACAGAGTAACAAGGTAACAAGGTAACAAGGTAACACGGTAACAGAGTAACAAGGTAAAAAGGTAACAAGGTAACAAGGTAACAGAGTAACAGAGTAACAAGGTAACAAGGTAACAGAGTAACAAGGTAACAAGGTAACAAGGTAACAAGGTAACAAGGTAACAAGGTAACAAGGTAACAAGGTAACAAGGTAACTAGGTAACAAGGTAACAAGGTAACAAGGTAACAGAGTAACAAGGTAACAAGGTAACAGAGTAACAAGGTAACAAGGTAACAAGGTAACAGAGTAACAAGGTAACAGAGTAACAAGGTAACAAGGTAACAGAGTAACAAGGTAACAAGGTAACAAGGTAACACGGTAACAGAGTAACAAGGTAAAAAGGTAACAAGGTAACAAGGTAACAGAGTAACAGAGTAACAAGGTAACAAGGTAACAGAGTAACAAGGTAACAAGGTAACAAGGTAACAAGGTAACAAGGTAACAAGGTAACAAGGTAACAGAGTAACAAGGTAACAAGGTAACTAGGTAACAAGGTAACAAGGTAACAAGGTAACAGAGTAACAAGGTAACAAGGTAACAGAGTAACAAGGTAACTAGGTAACAAGGTAACAAGGTAACAAGGTAACAGAGTAACAAGGTAACAAGGTAACAAGGTAACAGAGTAACAATGTAACAAGGTAACAAGGTAACAAGGTAACAAGGTAACAGAGTAACAAGGTAACAAGGTAACAAGGTAACAAGGTAACTAGGTAACAAGGTAACAACGTAACAAGGTAACAAGGTAACAAGGTAACAAGGTAACAGAGTAACAGAGTAACAAGGTAACAAAGTAACAGAGTATCAAGGTAACAAGGTAACAGAGTAACAAGGTAACAAGGTAACAAGGTAACAGAGTAACAGAGTAACAAGGTAACAAGGTAACAGAGTAACAAGGTAACAAGGTAACAGAGTAACAAGGTAACAAGGTAACAAGGTAACAAGGTAACAAGGTAACAGAGTAACAAGGTAACAAGGTAACAGAGTAACGAGGTAACAAGGTAACAAGGTAACACGGTAACAGAGTAACAAGGTAAAAAGGTAACAAGGTAACAAGGTAACAGAGTAACAGAGTAACAAGGTAACAAGGTAACAGAGTAACAAGGTAACAAGGTAACAAGGTAACAAGGTAACAAGGTAACAGGGTAACAAGGTAACAAGGTAACAAGGTAACTAGGTAACAAGGTAACAAGGTAACAAGGTAACAGAGTAACAAGGTAACAAGGTAACAGAGTAACAAGGTAACAAGGTAACAAGGTAACAGAGTAACAAGGTAACAAGGTAACAAGGTAACAGAGTAACAAGGTAACAAGGTAACAAAATAACAAGGCAACAAGGTAACAGAGTAACAAGGTAACAAGGTAACAAGGTAACTAGGTAACAAGGTAACAAGGTAACAAGGTAACAGAGTAACAAGGTAACAAGGTAACAAGGTAACAAGGTAACAAGGTAAGAGAGTAACACAGTAACAAGGTAACAAGGTAACAGAGTAACAAGGTAACAAGATAACAAGGTAACAGAGTAACAAGGTAACAAGGTAACAGAGTAACAGAGTGACAAGGTAACAAGGTAACAGAGTAACAAGGTAACAAGGTAACAAGGTAACAGAGTAACAAGGTAACAAGGTAACAGAGTAACAGAGTAACAAGGTAACAAGGTAACAGAGTAACAAGGTAACAAGGTAACAAGGTAATAGAGTAACAAGGTAACAAGGCAACAGAGTAACAGGGTAACAAGGTAACAAGGTAACAAGGTAACAAGGTAACAAGGTAACAGAGTAACAAGGTAACAAGGTAAGAAGGTAAGAAGGTAACAGAGTAACAGAGTAACAAGGTAACAAGGTAACAGAGTAACAAGGTAACAAGGTAACAAGGTAACAGAGTAACAAGGTAACAAGGTAACAGAGTAACAAGGTAACAAGGTAACAAGGTAACAAGGTAACTAGGTAACAAGGTAACAAGGTAACAGAGAAACAAGGTAACAAGGTAACAGAGTAACAAGGTAACAGAGTAACAAGGTAACAAGGTAACAAGGTAACAGAGTAACAAGGTAACAAGGTAACAAGGTAACAAGGTAACAGAGTAACAAGGTAACAAGGTAACAGAGTAAAAAGGTAACAAGGTAACAAGGTAACAGAGTAACAATGTAACAAGGTAACAAGGTAACAGAGTAACAAGGTAACAAGGTAACAAGGTAACAAGGTAACAGAATAACAAGGTAACAAGGTAACAAGGTAACAAGGTAACTGGGTAACAAGGTAACAAGGTGACAAGGTAACAGAGTAACAAGGTAACAAGGTAACAAGGTAACAGAGTAACAGAGTAACAAGGTAACAAGGTAACATAGTAACAAGGTAACAAGGTAACAAGGTAACAGAGTAACAAGGTAACAAGGTAACAAGGTAACAGAGTAACAGAGTAACAAGGTAACAAGGTAACAGAGTAACAATGTAACAAGGTAACAAGGTAACAGAGTAAAAAGGTAACAGGGTAACAAGGTAACAGAGTAACAATGTAACAAGGTAACAAGGTAACAGAGTAACAAGGTAACAAGGTAACAAGGTAACAAGGTAACAGAATAACAAGGTAACAAGGTAACAAGGTAACAAGGTAACTGGGTAACAAGGTAACAAGGTGACAAGGTAACAGAGTAACAAGGTAACAAGGTAACAAGGTAACAAGGTAACAGAGTAACAGAGTAACAAGGTAACAAGGTAACATAGTAACAAGGTAACAAGGTAACAAGGTAACAGAGTAACAAGGTAACAAGGTAACAAGGTAACAGAGTAACAGAGTAACAAGGTAACAAGGTAACAGAGTAACAAGGTAACAAGGTAACAAGGTAACAGAGTAACAAGGTAACAAGGTAACAAGGTAACAAGGTAACAGAGTAACAGAGTATCAAGGTAACAAGGTAACAGAGTAACAAGGTAACAAGGTAACAAGGTAACAAGGTAACACGGTAACAGAGTAAAAAGGTAAAAAGGTAACAAGGTAACAAAGTAACAGAGTAACAGAGTAACAAGGTAACAAGGTAACAGAGTAACAAGGTAACAAGGTAACAAGGTAACAGAGTAACAAGGTAACAAGGTAACAGAGTAACAAGGTAACAAGGTAACAAGGTAACAGAGTAACAGAGTAACAAGGTAACAAGGTAACAGAGTAACAAGGTAACAAGGTAACAAGGTAACAAGGTAACAGAGTAACAAGGTAACAAGGTAACAAGGTAACAAGGTAACAGAGTAACAGAGTAACAAGGTAACAAGGTAACAGAGTAACAAGGTAACAAGATAACAAGGTAACAAGGTAACAAAGTAACAAGGTAACAAGGTAACAAGGTAACAAGGTAACAGAGTAACAAGGTAACAAGGTAACAAGGTAACAAGGTAACTAGGTAACAAGGTAACAGAGTAATTAGCAAACAAGGAAACAGATCACCAAGGTAACAAGGTAGCAGAGTAACAAGGTAACAAGGTAACAGAGTAACAAGGTAACAAAGTAACAAGGTAACAGAGTAACAAGGTAACAAGGTAACAAGGTAACAAGGTAACAAGGTAACAAGGTAACAGAGTAACAACGTAACAAGGTAACAAGGTAACAGAGTAACAAGGTAACAAGATAACAAGGTAACAGAGTAACAAGGTAACAAGGTAACAAGGTAACAGAGTAACAGCGTAACAAGGTAACAAGGTAACAGAGTAACAAGGTAACAAAGTAACAAGGTAACAGAGTAACAAGGTAAGAAGGTAACAGAGTAACAAGGTAACAAGGTAACAAGGTAACAGAGTAACAAGGTAACAAGGTAACAGAGTAACAAGGTAACAAGGTAACAAGGTAACAAGGTAACAAGGTAACAAGAAAACAAGGTAACAAGGTAACAGAGTAACAAGGTAACAAGGTAACAAGGTAACAAGGTAACAGAGTAACAGAGTAACAAGGTAACAAGGTAACAGAGTAACAAGGTAACAAGGTAACAATGTAACAAGGTAACAGAGTAACAAGGTAACAAGGTAACAGAGTAACAAGGTAACAAGGTAACAAGGTAACAAGGTAACTAGGTAACAAGGTAACAAGGTAACAGAGAAACAAGGTAACAAGGTAACAGAGTAACAAGGTAACAAGGTAAAAAGGTAACAGAGTAACAGGGTAACAAGGTAACAAGGTAACAAGGTAACAGAGTAACAAGGTAACAAGGTAACAGAGTAAAAAGGTAACAAGGTAACAAGGTAACAAGGTAACATAGTAACAAGGTAACAAGGTAACAGAGTAAAAAGGTAACAAGGTAACAAGGTAAGAAGGTAACAGAGTAACAAGGTAACAAGGTAACAAGGTGACAGAGTAACAAGGTAACAAGGTAACAAGGTAACAGAGTAACAAGGTAACAAGGTAACAAGGTAACAAGGTAACTAGGTAACAAGGTAACAAGGTAACAGAGTAACAAGGTAACAAGGTAACAAGGTAACAGAGTAACAAGGTAACAAGGTAAGAAGGTAACAGAGTAACAAGGTAACAAGGTAAGAAGGTAAGAAGGTAACAGAGTAACAGAGTAACAAGGTAACAAGGTAACAGAGTAACAATGTAACAAGGTAACAAGGTAACAGAGTAACAAGGTAACAAGGTAACAAGGTAACTGGGTAACAAGGTAACAAGGTAACAAGGTAACAGAGTAACAAGGTAACAAGGTAACAAGGTAACAAGGTAACAGAGTAACAGAGTAACAAGGTAACAAGGTAACATAGTAACAAGGTAACAAGGTAACAAGGTAACAGAGTAACAAGGTAACAAGGTAACAAGGTAACAGAGTAACAGAGTAACAAGGTAACAAGGTAACAAGGTAACAGAGTAACGAGGTAACAAGGTAACAGAGTAACAAGGTAACAAGGTAACAAGGTAACAAGGTAACAGAGTAACAGAGTATCAAGGTAACAAGGTAACAGAGTAACAAGGTAACAAGGTAACAAGGTAACAAGGTAACACGGTAACAGAGTAACAAGGTAAAAAGGTAACAAGGTAACAAAGTAACAGAGTAACAGAGTAACAAGGTAACAAGGTAACAGAGTAACAAGGTAACAAGGTAACAAGGTAACAGAGTAACAAGGTAACAAGGTAACAGAGTAACAAGGTAACAAGGTAACAAGGTAACAAGGTAACAAGGTAAGAAGGTAACAGAGTAACAAGGTAACAAGGTAAGAAGGTAAGAAGGTAACAGAGTAACAGAGTAACAAGGTAACAAGGTAACAGAGTAACAAGGTAACAAGGTAACAAGGTAACAAGGTAACAGAGTAACAAGGTAACAAGGTAACAGAGTAACAAGGTAACAAGGTAACAAGGTAACAAGGTAACTAGGTAACAAGGTAACAAGGTAACAGAGAAACAAGGTAACAAGATAACAGAGTAACAAGGTAACAGAGTAACAAGGTAACAAGGTAACAAGGTAACAGAGTAACAGGGTAACAAGGTAACAAGGTAACAAGGTAACAAGGTAACAGAGTAACAAGGTAACAAGGTAACAGAGTAAAAAGGTAACAAGGTAACAAGGTAACAGAGTAACAATGTAACAAGGTAACAAGGTAACAGAGTAACAAGGTAACAAGGTAACAAGGTAACAAGGTAACAGAATAACAAGGTAACAAGGTAACAAGGTAACAAGGTAACTGGGTAACAAGGTAACAAGGTAACAAGGTAACAGAGTAACAAGGTAACAAGGTAACAAGGTAACAAGGTAACAGAGTAACAAGGTAACAAGGTAACAGAGTAAAAAGGTAACAAGGTAACAAGGTAACAGAGTAACAATGTAACAAGGTAACAAGGTAACAGAGTAACAAGGTAACAAGGTAACAAGGTAACAAGGTAACAGAATAACAAGGTAACAAGGTAACAAGGTAACAAGGTAACTGGGTAACAAGGTAACAAGGTAACAAGGTAACAGAGTAACAAGGTAACAAGGTAACAAGGTAACAAGGTAACAGAGTAACAAGGTAACAAGGTAACAAGGTAACAAGGTAACAGAGTAACAGAGTAACAAGGTAACAAGGTAACAGAGTAACAAGGTAACAAGGTAACAAGGTAACAAGGTAACAAAGTAACAAGGTAACAAGGTAACAAGGTAACAAGGTAACAGAGTAACAAGGTAACAAGGTAACAAGGTAACAAGGTAACTAGGTAACAAGGTAACAGAGTAATTAGCAAACAAGGAAACAGATCACCAAGGTAACAAGGTAGCAGAGTAACAAGGTAACAAGGTAACAGAGTAACAAGGTAACAAGGTAACAAGGTAACAGAGTAACAAGGTAACAAGGTAACAAGGTAACAAGGTAACAAGGTAACAAGGTAACAGAGTAACAACGTAACAAGGTAACAGGGTAACAGAGTAACAAGGTAACAAGATAACAAGGTAACAGAGTAACAAGGTAACAAGGTAACAAGGTAACAGAGTAACAGCGTAACAAGGTAACAAGGTAACAGAGTAACAAGGTAACAAAGTAACAAGGTAACAGAGTAACAAGGTAAGAAGGTAACAGAGTAACAAGGTAACAAGGTAACAAGGTAACAGAGTAACAAGGTAACAAGGTAACAGAGTAAAAAGGTAACAAGGTAACAAGGTAACAAGGTAACAAGGTAACAAGGTAACAAGGTAACAAGGTAACAGAGTAACAAGGTAACAAGGTAACAAGGTAACAAGGTAACAGAGTAACAGAGTAACAAGGTAACAAGGTAACAGAGTAACAAGGTAAAAAGGTAACAATGTAACAAGGTAACAGAGTAACAAGGTAACAAGGTAACAGAGTAACAAGGTAACAAGGTAACAAGGTAACTAGGTAACAAGGTAACAAGGTAACAGAGAAACAAGGTAACAAGGTAACAGAGTAACAAGGTAACAAGGTAAAAAGGTAACAGAGTAACAGGGTAACAAGGTAACAAGGTAACAAGGTAACAGAGTAACAAGGTAACAAGTTAACAGAGTAAAAAGGTAACAAGGTAACAAGGTAACAAGGTAACAGAGTAACAAGGTAACAAGGTAACAGAGTAAAAAGGTAACAAGGTAACAAGGTAACAAGGTAACAGAGTAACAAGGTAACAAGGTAACAAGGTAACAGAGTAACAAGGTAACAAGGTAACAAGGTAACAAGGTAACAGAGTAACAAGGTAACAAGGTAACAAGGTAACAAGGTAACTAGGTAACAAGGTAACAAGGTAACAGAGTAACAAGGTAACAAGGTAACAAGGTAACAGAGTAACAAGGTAACAAGGTAACAAGGTAACAGAGTAACAAGGTAACAAGGTAACAAAATAACAAGGCGACAAGGTAACAGAGTAACAAGGTAACAAGGTAACAAGGTAACTAGGTAACAAGGTAACAAGGTAACAAGGTAACAGAGTAACAAGGTAACAAGGTAACAAGGTAACAAGGTAACAATGTAACAGAGTAACACAGTAACAAGGTAACAAGGTAACAGAGTAACAAGGTAACAAGATAACAAGGTAACAGAGTAACAAGGTAACAAGGTAACAAGGTAACAGAGTAACAGAGTAACAAGGTAACAAGGTAACAGAGTAACAAGGTAACAAGGTAACAAGGTAACAGAGTAACAAGGTAACAAGGTAACAGAGTAACAGAGTAACAAGGTAACAAGGTAACAGAGTAACAAGGTAACAAGGTAACAAGGTAATAGAGTAACAAGGTAACAAGGTAACAGAGTAACAAGGTAACAAGGTAACAAGGTAACAAGGTAACAAGGTAAGAAGGTAACAGAGTAACAAGGTAACAAGGTAACAAGGTAAGAAGGTAACAGAGTAACAGAGTAACAAGGTAACAGAGTAACAAGGTAACAAGGTAACAAGGTAACAGAGTAACAAGGTAACAAGGTAACAGAGTAACAAGGTAACAAGGTAACAAGGTAACAAGGTAACTAGGTAACAAGGTAACAAGGTAACAGAGAAACAAGGTAACAAGGTAACAGAGTAACAAGGTAACAGAGTAACAAGGTAACAAGGTAACAAGGTAACAGAGTAACAGGGTAACAAGGTAACAAGGTAACAAGGTAACAGAGTAACAAGGTAACAAGGTAACAGAGTAAAAAGGTAACAAGGTAACAAGGTAACAGAGTAACAATGTAACAAGGTAACAAGGTAACAGAGTAACAAGGTAACAAGGTAACAAGGTAACAAGGTAACAAGGTAACTGGGTAACAAGGTAACAAGGTAACAAGGTAACAGAGTAACAAGGTAACAAGGTAACAAGGTAACAAGGTAACAGAGTAACAGAGTAACAAGGTAACAAGGTAACATAGTAACAAGGTAACAAGGTAACAAGGTAACAGAGTAACAAGGTAACAAGGTAACAAGGTAACAAGGTAACTAGGTAACAAGGTAACAAGGTAACAGAGAAACAAGGTAACAAGGTAACAGAGTAACAAGGTAACAGAGTAACAAGGTAACAAGGTAACAAGGTAACAGAGTAACAGGGTAACAAGGTAACAAGGTAACAAGGTAACAGAGTAACAAGGTAACAAGGTAACAGAGTAAAAAGGTAACAAGGTAACAAGGTAACAGAGTAACAATGTAACAAGGTAACAAGGTAACAGAGTAACAAGGTAACAAGGTAACAAGGTAACAAGGTAACAAGGTAACTGGGTAACAAGGTAACAAGGTAACAAGGTAACAGAGTAACAAGGTAACAAGGTAACAAGGTAACAAGGTAACAGAGTAACAGAGTAACAAGGTAACAAGGTAACATAGTAACAAGGTAACAAGGTAACAAGGTAACAGAGTAACAAGGTAACAAGGTAACAAGGTAACAGAGTAACAGAGTAACAAGGTAACAAGGTAACAAGGTAACAGAGTAACGAGGTAACAAGGTAACAGAGTAACAAGGTAACAAGGTAACAAGGTAACAAGGTAACAGAGTAACAGAGTATCAAGGTAACAAGGTAACAGAGTAACAAGGTAACAAGGTAACAAGGTAACAAGGTAACACGGTAACAGAGTAACAAGGTAAAAAGGTAACAAGGTAACAAAGTAACAGAGTAACAGAGTAACAAGGTAACAAGGTAACAGAGTAACAAGGTAACAAGGTAACAAGGTAACAGAGTAACAAGGTAACAAGGTAACAGAGTAACAAGGTAACAAGGTAACAAGGTAACAGAGTAACAGAGTAACAAGGTAACAAGGTAACAGAGTAACAAGGTAACAAGGTAACAAGGTAACAAGGTAACAGAGTAACAAGGTAACAAGGTAACAAGGTAACAAGGTAACAGAGTAACAGAGTAACAAGGTAACAAGGTAACAGAGTAACAAGGTAACAAGGTAACAAGGTAACAAGGTAACAAAGTAACAAGGTAACAAGGTAACAAGGTAACAAGGTAACAGAGTAATTAGCAAACAAGGAAACAGATCACCAAGGTAACAAGGTAGCAGAGTAACAAGGTAACAAGGTAACAGAGTAACAAGCTAACAAGGTAACAAGGTAACAGAGTAACAAGGTAACAAGGTAACAAGGTAACAAGGTAACAAGGTAACAGAGTAACAACGTAACAAGGTAACAAGGTAACAGAGTAACAAGGTAACAAGATAACAAGGTAACAGAGTAACAAGGTAACAAGGTAACAAGGTAACAGAGTAACAGCGTAACAAGGTAACAAGGTAACAGAGTAACAAGGTAACAAAGTAACAAGGTAACAGAGTAACAAGGTAACAAGGTAACAGAGTAACAAGGTAACAAGGTAACAAGGTAACAGAGTAACAAGGTAACAAGGTAACAGAGTAACAAGGTAACAAGGTAACAAGGTAACAAGGTAACAAGGTAACAAGGTAACAAGGTAACAAGGTAACAAGGTAACAGAGTAACAAGGTAACAAGGTAACAAGGTAACAAGGTAACAGAGTAACAGAGTAACAAGGTAACAAGGTAACAGAGTAACAAGGTAACAAGGTAACAATGTAACAAGGTAACAAGGTAACAAAGTAACAGAGTAACAGAGTAACAAGGTAACAAGGTAACAGAGTAACAAGGTAACAAGGTAACAAGGTAACAGAGTAACAAGGTAACAAGGTAACAGAGTAACAAGGTAACAAGGTAACAAGGTAACAGAGTAACAGAGTAACAAGGTAACAAGGTAACAGAGTAACAAGGTAACAAGGTAACAAGGTAACAAGGTAACAGAGTAACAAGGTAACAAGGTAACAAGGTAACAAGGTAACAGAGTAACAAGGTAACAAGGTAACAGAGTAAAAAGGTAACAAGGTAACAAGGTAACAAGGTAACAGAGTAACAAGGTAACAAGGTAACAAGGTAACAGAGTAACAAGGTAACAAGGTAACAAGGTAACAAGGTAACAGAGTAACAAGGTAACAAGGTAACAAGGTAACAAGGTAACTAGGTAACAAGGTAACAAGGTAACAGAGTAACAGAGTAACAAGGTAACAAGGTAACAAGGTAACAGAGTAACGAGGTAACAAGGTAACAGAGTAACAAGGTAACAAGGTAACAAGGTAACAAGGTAACAGAGTAACAGAGTATCAAGGTAACAAGGTAACAGAGTAACAAGGTAACAAGGTAACAAGGTAACAAGGTAACACGGTAACAGAGTAACAAGGTAAAAAGGTAACAAGGTAACAAAGTAACAGAGTAACAGAGTAACAAGGTAACAAGGTAACAGAGTAACAAGGTAACAAGGTAACAAGGTAACAGAGTAACAAGGTAACAAGGTAACAGAGTAACAAGGTAACAAGGTAACAAGGTAACAGAGTAACAGAGTAACAAGGTAACAAGGTAACAGAGTAACAAGGTAACAAGGTAACAAGGTAACAAGGTAACAGAGTAACAAGGTAACAAGGTAACAAGGTAACAAGGTAACAGAGTAACAGAGTAACAAGGTAACAAGGTAACAGAGTAACAAGGTAACAAGGTAACAAGGTAACAAGGTAACAAAGTAACAAGGTAACAAGGTAACAAGGTAACAAGGTAACAGAGTAATTAGCAAACAAGGAAACAGATCACCAAGGTAACAAGGTAGCAGAGTAACAAGGTAACAAGGTAACAGAGTAACAAGCTAACAAGGTAACAAGGTAACAGAGTAACAAGGTAACAAGGTAACAAGGTAACAAGGTAACAAGGTAACAGAGTAACAACGTAACAAGGTAACAAGGTAACAGAGTAACAAGGTAACAAGATAACAAGGTAACAGAGTAACAAGGTAACAAGGTAACAAGGTAACAGAGTAACAGCGTAACAAGGTAACAAGGTAACAGAGTAACAAGGTAACAAAGTAACAAGGTAACAGAGTAACAAGGTAACAAGGTAACAGAGTAACAAGGTAACAAGGTAACAAGGTAACAGAGTAACAAGGTAACAAGGTAACAGAGTAACAAGGTAACAAGGTAACAAGGTAACAAGGTAACAAGGTAACAAGGTAACAAGGTAACAAGGTAACAAGGTAACAGAGTAACAAGGTAACAAGGTAACAAGGTAACAAGGTAACAGAGTAACAGAGTAACAAGGTAACAAGGTAACAGAGTAACAAGGTAACAAGGTAACAATGTAACAAGGTAACAGAGTAACAAGGTAACAAGGTAACAGAGTAACAAGGTAACAAGGTAACAAGGTAACAAGGTAACTAGGTAACAAGGTAACAAGGTAACAGAGAAACAAGGTAACAAGGTAACAGAGTAACAAGGTAACAAGGTAAAAAGGTAACAGAGTAACAGGGTAACAAGGTAACAAGGTAACAAGGTAACAGAGTAACAAGGTAACAAGGTAACAGAGTAAAAAGGTAACAAGGTAACAAGGTAACAAGGTAACAGAGTAACAAGGTAACAAGGTAACAGAGTAAAAAGGTAACAAGGTAACAAGGTAACAAGGTAACAGAGTAACAAGGTAACAAGGTAACAAGGTAACAGAGTAACAAGGTAACAAGGTAACAAGGTAACAAGGTAACAGAGTAACAAGGTAACAAGGTAACAAGGTAACAAGGTAACTAGGTAACAAGGTAACAAGGTAACAGAGTAACAGAGTAACAAGGTAACAAGGTAACAGAGTAACAAGGTAACAAGGTAACAAGGTAACAAGTTAACAGAGTAACAGAGTAACAAGGTAACAAGGTAACAGAGTAACAAGGTAACAAGGTAACAAGGTAACAGAGTAACAAGGTAACAAGGTAACAGAGTAACAGAGTAACAAGGTAACAAGGTAACAGAGTAACAAGGTAACAAGGTAACAAGGTAACAGAGTAACAAGGTAACAAGGTAACAAGGTAACAAGGTAACAGAGTAACAGAGTATCAAGGTAACAAGGTAACAGAGTAACAAGGTAACAAGGTAACAAGGTAACACGGTAACAGAATAACAAGGTAAAAAGGTAACAAGGTAACAAAGTAACAGAGTAACAGAGTAACAAGGTAACAAGGTAACAGAGTAACAAGGTAACAAGGTAACAAGGTAACAGAGTAACAAGGTAAGAAGGTAACAGAGTAACAAGGTAACAAGGTAACAAGGTAACAAGGTAACAAGGTAACAAAGTAACAAGGTAACAAGGTAACAAGGTAACAAGGTAACAGAGTAACAAGGTAACAAGGTAACAGAGTAACAGAGTAACAAGGTAACAAGGTAACAGAGTAACAAGGCAACAAGGTAACAAGGTAACAAGGTAACAGAGTAACAAGGTAACAAGGTAACAAGGTAACAGAGTAACAGAGTAACAAGGTAACAAGGTAACAGAGTAACAAGGTAACAAGGTAACAAGGTAACAAGGTAACAAAGTAACAAGGTAACAAGGTAACAAGGTAACAAGGTAACAAGGTAACAGAGTAACAAGGTAACAAGGTAACAAGGTAACAAGGTTGCTAGGTAACAAGGTAACAGAGTAATTAGCAAACAAGGAAACAGATCACCAAGGTAACGAGGTAACAGAGTAACAAGGTAACAAGGTAACAGAGTAACAAGGTAACAAGGTAACAGAGTAACAAGGAAACAAGTTAACAGAGTAACAAGGTAACAAGGTAACAGAGTAACAAGGTAACAAGGTAACAAGGTAACCAGGTAACAGAGTAACAAGCTAACAAGGTAACAAGGTAACTAGGTAACAAGGTAACAAGGTAACAAGGTAACAGAGTAACAAGGTAACAAGGTAACAAGGTAACAGAGTAACAGAGTAACAAGGTAACAAGGTAACAGAGTAACAAGGTAACAAGGTAACAAGGTAACAAGGTAACTAGGTAACAAGGTGACAAGGTAACAGAGTAACAAGGTAACAAGGTAACAGAGTAACAAGGTAACAAGGTAACAAGGTAACAGAGTAACAAGGTAACAAGGTAACAAGGTAACAAGGTAACAAGGTAACAAAGTAACAAGGTAACAAGGTAACAAGGTAACAAGGTAACAGAGTAACAAGGTAACAAGGTAACAGAGTAACAGAGTAACAAGGTAACAAGGTAACAGAGTAACAAGGCAACAAGGTAACAAGGTAACAAGGTAACAGAGTAACAAGGTAACAAGGTAACAAGGTAACAGAGTAACAGAGTAACAAGGTAACAAGGTAACAGAGTAACAAGGTAACAAGGTAACAAGGTAACAAGGTAACAAAGTAACAAGGTAACAAGGTAACAAGGTAACAAGGTAACAGAGTAACAAGGTAACAAGGTAACAAGGTAACAAGGTAGCTAGGTAACAAGGTAACAGAGTAATTAGCAAACAAGGAAACAGATCACCAAGGTAACGAGGTAACAGAGTAACAAGGTAACAAGGTAACAGAGTAACAAGGTAACAAGGTAACAGAGTAACAAGGAAACAAGTTAACAGAGTAACAAGGTAACAAGGTAACAGAGTAACAAGGTAACAAGGTAACTAGGTAACAAGGTAACAGAGTAACAAGCTAACAAGGTAACAAGGTAACTAGGTAACAAGGTAACAAGGTAACAAGGTAACAGAGTAACAAGGTAACAAGGTAACAAGGTAACAGAGTAACAGAGTAACAAGGTAACAAGGTAACAGATTAACAAGGTAACAAGGTAACAAGGTAACAAGGTAACTAGGTAACAAGGTGACAAGGTAACAGAGTAACAAGGTAACAAGGTAACAGAGTAACAAGGTAACAAGGTAACAAGGTAACAGAGTAACAGGGTAACAAGGTAACAAGGAAACAAGGTAACAGAGTAATTAGCAAACAAGGAAACAGCTCAACAAGGTAACAGAGAACAAAGCTTTAAGGCAACAAGGAACCAAGCAGAAAGAGTGAAGTTATAAGTTAATTAGGTAAAAGCGGTACAATATATGTGCCCATACATGAAGTACCTACCCAGAGCGAGGCGTTGGCGCAACATGGGACCAAATATAAAAATATTCGAAAAATAGCGGGCAAATCCTCTAAACTCCTTCGTCTTCAACTGTTGAGAGTTCGTTTGTCGGTTTTAAAAGGCTAGATCGTTAGCGCTTACGGCTTGCATCAATACTTTTTTTTCTCGGAATTTATAATTGTTATTGTACAGCGAGAAAGCTTGTAGATCTTCGGAATTTTTTATTGTTATTGTGCAGCTAGAAATCGGTTCGCTATGGAAGGTCGATCGGCTGAAGATTGTGTTATGCTACTAGAGGAACTAATCCAAAGTAACCGAAAACTCGCCGCAGAAAATGAGAAGCTGCGGTGAGAACACGAGGCAGCTAGAAGAAATCAAACACAATTCCTGCAAAGGATTGAGCAAAGGTTAAATGAGCGAGAAGCTCCTGGCGAAAGACATCGCTCCAGACGCAGGGCTGCCGCTCATACAATTGCCTTTCCTGTGGCATGCAGGGTAAGTATCAAAAGAAACGTGCATTTGAATGACGCAAAGACGATTTTCTATAAAAAAATTACATGAAAATTATACATTACAAAACTGAAATGACTGAAGTAGGTGGACATGCAGAATGAGGCGTAAAATTGGTTTGAATGGTTTTGGCGCGCAAATCTTGCATAAATTACTATCGTTCGGTCAGATACACGACACTCGTGACACTTTAGGCTGAATAGGTCACTTTTATTTCATTTTACTTATTTCTTTGTTTGAGAAAAAAACCTGCACGGTTTTAATACACAAGGAAGAAATTTGTGTAACAAGATTAAGGAAGATTTCATTTGTATTTTCTACCTCGGCCGCCACAAAAAATGTATGCATGTAATAAATTACTGTACGATTACATGGGCATATGAGGTGGTGACAATAACTGACAATAAGCGTGGAACGTCATTTTTTTTTTTGCATTGCAGGAGTTAATTTTTTCAAGCCACCTGTTTCTTGAGTGAGACATAAATGACATCAAAACGAAACCAAAGCAGACAGCTGAATTTTTAATGCTAAATTCTGGCTCCTGTCCCCGAGAGTCATAACCTGGGATGTCTTTTGACCAGCATATTATTGTCAAACTGAGAAAGGGATGTGATTTCTTTCATTTATAGAGAACACTAAGGCAAATATACAAGGTCCTTTCTAAAAAGGAAGACTTTCACGGCTTCTACCTTGATGAAGAGTAAGTATAATAAACATCTATCAAATTTTAATTTAACTACCAAACAGGTCTTAGCTTCACTTAAAAAACCAAGTAAGTTCTAATTTGAAGAGAAAGTAAATTACTGCACATACATCAATGGTAGGCCACACCTGGAGGGAATCTACGCAGATTTGGAACAGGTCAATTACACGTAGTATAAAATAAAAGCCAACTGAAATAGTAATGACAGGAGGATTTATTAGTACCTCAGGATGTTTCTTTGGAAGCCACTACAGAACTTGGAAGGGTCAACAGTGAACACCTCCACCTCATGAATGACAATAGTACCCATTGTATTATGCCTTCCAACCCAATTTAGCTCTAGTTTTTCACCTGCCTTTTTTGTAGATTAACCCTTTAACCCCAAAAATCAACTTGCATATTCTTTACACTGTTCTCTGTTCATTGGTGATCATTTTAGTTTATTCTGTTTGATTTGTCTATGATACTGTAAGGAGAAATTTGATGCTGGTCGCTGCTAGGGGTTAAAGGGTTAAAAAGAATTTCCTTCAGAAGTTCAAAATGCCAGTGTCATTGAACATTGATGCCAATAATATGTACCTGATAACTGCCAAAGAGGCAATATGTATCAAAGATCAAGAAAGTGACTTTGCTTTGGTGATATATCTTTTTAGAGTAAGCTCTGACAACAACGCTACTATCTTCCAAAGAGTAATGGCCCAAGTGTTACACCAACATGGAGGAGAGGAAAGGTGTCCATAGACAAGGGCCGCGATGGAAGGTACACTGTCATTCACATAAGGAAATTCACAGTCCAACCTTTATAATTGCTGTGGTCACCCTTTGGGAAGGGGCAAAATGACGGGTTAGTTTGACCCATTTAATACAGGTTCAAAACGCTTTAAGGGACATTAACAAAAACACTACAAAGATACAGTAGTGAGTGAGAGTAGCGAGGGATTAATCCTTACCTCAAGGAGTTTTCCATTCCTCCAGATGAAGAGAGAAAAAAAGTCAACAATAAAACAGTTCATTACAAGGAATGCACAATTTCATTTAGTGCAGCGGTATGCTAATTGTTTTAAGAAGTGACCATTTAAACAGCCTGAAAGTGGGACTGCTTAATGTAAATTTACCTGTATTCATATGTATAATAGTCACACATCATTAAAGTCGGACAAATTTAGGCTATCTCCTGTTTATTTTAATTTTGGAACAGATCACGTGATATAATATAAATATAACATCAATTAAGATTTTAACCATCCAGTGGTAGCTTCATATCATTTGTAAAACATTGACAGGTTGGCCACAGTGTTTATAAGTGATGAATTACCTTTGTCCTTAAGCAAAGAAGAAAATCTTAATTGTTTTATTTGCTGGGCACCCTGAATTTTATAAGTTAGAGTAATTGGTTCCCCTACAATACATCATTTCCTAGAATACAGTCCCCTGTACTGATGTAAGCCTGAGCTAATGCTAGACACCTTACTTTACCATTACAACAGCTGCTCTACAAAGATATTTTCAGTCATTAAATGAGACTAGAAGACTGAAAAATTCTGAAAAATATGAAGATCATGAAAGGAGGACACACATGTTGCATGATTTCTTAGAGTAACCTGATGTAAACCTTGGATGCTTAGTTGGTTTAAGTGGCTTGTTATCTCTGAAAAGGCAGTAAATAACATATCTACTGACCATATCTTTTCATTCAAAAAACAACAATTTATTATAAGATTTAATTTTTGTGATGTACAGAATAATAAGAGAGATTAGTCTGGATATTGTTTAAGTCTCATCTAATTATACTCTTTTGTTACATATCCAATGGTGGAATCAGTTGGATTGTATTGTAATGAGTTCTGGCCCACCACCTACTCTTATTCCGTCTCTTTCTTTTAGAAGTTAACAAGGAGGACAGCTGCCTTTGAAATGGTGAAATGGGGCGACAACCATGAGAATGGAAGAAGAGGTCCTGGTGATGGAGACAATGAGCAGCAACGATAGCTGTTATAAAGCTGACGAAGATGGCAAGGAGGCACTAACCAGTTATAAGATCAAAAAGCTCCCTTGAGAGAGCACAGCTCTGCGAAAAATCAAAAAGCAGCTTGATAAAAAGTATAACAAGAGGCTAAGAGGGCACGTGACAGGATTGTGCCTAGAACTGTAAGGAGCCGTCAGAACGTGACCCTCCTGAAATTCGTGAATGGTCCCTTAATGCTCAAGCATCAGATCTTGATTCTTCAACCACTTCATCTGTGTGATTGCAGGACTATCTTCATAAGTTGACAATGAACAGTGTTGTGAATTTATTTTATAAATTAACGATCATCAAACCTATTTGATAAAGATGTACTTTTAACTTTTTGAAGTTGTGGTCCTTGGTCTATTTTTTTTTTTTTTTTTCACCACAAAGTGGTTTTTCCATTAAAGTAGGCAGTGAATAATTTCAAAATAAGGATTAGACGTTATTGACAATAAACTGATTTTAAAGTAGATTTTGTTTGTTTCACTGTATTTATTTATTTCTTTAAGAGGAACCATGCAGTCATGGATTCCAGTGTTCAACTTATGATATTTTTCTCCGACAAGCTGAGATACCCCAGTTTTAATCCCTTTATCTTATTCTCTTCTTTGGGGCTTTTAATGAACATTAAAATAGATCGAATTGAAGGCACATTAAAGATGACAAACGCGGGGTATTATGAAACATTAAAATGGAATTAAAGGCAAATTAAAGATGACCTGGTGCCTTTATCAAACATTAAAATAGAATTAAAGACAAATTAAAGATGACTAGGGGCTTTTATAAAACATTAAAATAGAATTAAAGACAAATTAAAGATGACATGAGTCTTTAATACTACATTAAAGTAGAATTAAAGGCAAAGCAAAGATATACCACCAAGCATTTTTGAAAAATTAAAGCTATACTAAAGTTGACACAAAAGATTAATTAAATGTTACTTTAGAACGCTTTAGGAGCAGTTCCTAAAGTTTATGAAATGAACCTTTCAGTTACCTTTCTTCTTAACTTAAAGCGGTTATGAAATGGTTCATAAGTTAGCCTTTAATTTTCACCTTAAAGTCTATGAAAAGTGTATTTCATGTCTTTAGTAAATAAATTAAAGATAGTTTAAATACTTCTTTTGTGTATCTTTAGGTAAGCTTTAAAACAAATTAATTCTATTATTTCTTCCTGTGCGTATCATATGGGAAGATGAGAGCCTAAGCATAGCCAGCTGCTTTGCATGGTTAAAAGGTTGGGCTACATGCCCTACACATACCATCGCGGGCATGTATGAACTGTATGAGCAGTTGTTACCTACGAAGCTCTACACAAAGGAGAAGACGCAAACCTCCACCGACGGCGAAGTTCTATGCAGGTTATGTGGGAAGGTAGCTGAGAGCGTTGCACATGTACTGGCTGGATGTTCCTCCCTGGCACAAACCAAGTACCTATACAGGCATAATGCAGCTTTGAAGATTCTGTTTTTTGAGCTCCTGCGAGAGCATGGGTTAATGGAAGAGGTTCCACGATGGTACTCACCGGTGATGCCAAAACCAGCCTACCAGAACACCACGAGTGAGGCGTTTTGGGATATTCCCATCTATGCAGAGCACAACGAAGTTAGAGCAAATCGGATCGACGCGCGACTTGTCAACCACGAGAGGAAAGAAGTCTGCACAATTGAAATGAGCTGCCCATGGATTGAGAGTAGAGCTAAGAAAGATGAGGAAAAGACACTCAAGTATGGGCCCAAGATGTGGGAGCTGAAGCAGAGATACAATGGTTACAGGGTTGAACAGTACAACGTAATAATTGACGTACTGGGGGGTTACTCTAAACACCTAGAGAAGTCGGTGAGGAAGCTACTTGGAGCGAGAGCACGGAGCGTACTTGAGCGAATGCAGAAGTCGGTCATCTCAAACACTT
>OZ037776.1:48294115-48296615 GCA_964035525.1 Porites cylindrica | reverse complement strand
AGCTGATTGCTTCCGATGAAGCATGAAACTCTGAGTAGCAATTAATTGTCTTGGACCACATAATCCAGCTCTTCGACTACATTATTATACATTTATATTATATATATTCCTAATCCGGATCCGGTTCTTCTATTTTGTAACGTTGGTCCTTGCTTCCAAAACTGAATCATTCCATTAAGTTCGATAACCGCACGGTCGTACTGATTCGATTAACTACATACGCCGGGATAATCGTAGCCTGTTCCAGGCTCCAAGGTAGTACTGTAGTCGTGCAATTTCTTTGATAGCTTGTTCTCGGAAAAAGTAGCATAATATGCTACTAGTAGAGCTCATATATTTCTAAAATTATGCCATAGATTTTTTCTGCATCCTCTGTTTTTCACAGGCCTCTGTGCTTCATTGACTGCGGCGCATAAGCATTTTTCGAATAAATTCTTTAACATTCACTAATATTCATCGAAATCGCCTGTATTAACTTAAACTACACTCAAAAATTACTGGACTAAAATTTGATACATGATGATTCCACCTGCACCGACGTTTGTTTTTTTCTTTCGCGCCTTTATATTTGAGTGTCTGCGAATATTACTCATCAGTTTTGTTCCACCACCTCCAACGCCAATAAATGTTCTGGCTGGATGCATCAACTAAGTGAAAAAATCTAAATGTACGCACGATTGGTAGTACCAACTGATTGTATTTTACGGTAGCATTATAACGGCAACCGTTGGCTTACTAGAGAGCAAAGCATTTGGAACTCTTTCACCCCGAAAATTTCTGGACTTTAACAGGCGAAACACATACATACACATACATTTTTATTAATCCTAGAAGTCATGTGACTATACAGGATGCTAAAACAGTCAGCGACGAATAGAAAAGGGGGCAAAAAAAAACTAAATTGAATTATTTACAACAAATAAATATTTACATTGCATTGCAATATTGTCTTATGGATGGCAAAGCATTCGCTTGGAAGTCAGTAACAGACTCAACATCAACAGCAGAATTGGGAAGGCCATTCCAAAGGGGGATAAGAAGTGGGAAAAAGGAAAACTTATATCCATTGGTGCGAGCAAAGATATGTCTGAACTTATGAGGATGTTTAGAGCGATTGCTTCTATGAGCTAAGGTGACAGTTGCTGGAAATGTTAAGTGAGTCCGGTTGTGCACAGCTTTATACATTATGGTTGCGGCGTTTAGATGTCGACGGACTTCAGGAGTGTCCCAGCCCAGCGAATGCTGCATAGAAGTTACGCTGGAAAACTGTGAATAATCTGAACAGACAAACTCGAAGTTTAACTCGAGTAGTGGACAGATTTAGGCCGAGCGTAGAAGCACGTGTACGAGACCCGTGGAATCCCAGTCGACGCGTGAGGCGAACTTGACCATACGCGCTCTGTGTCAACGATAGCCTGAGAATCTTTCTAAATATATTTAAAGAGCTAGCATCACTAAGCGTCCGCACGACGAAACGCTTTCTCTGACTTCTCTGGCCTCTTCCCGCTATATTTTCTAGTAGTTGGAGGGAATTTAGTCCTTCTTTGATCGCTTTAAACCCGCTTTCGTCTGCATTCCATCGGCGTATCAAAGACTCGGGTTAAAGTTGTGGAAAAGATGAGTCGTTTTTCAACAGAACAGAAATTATTTCTATTTACTTTTGTCAGTTCTTTGAAAACTGAAGAAGTATGCGCATTTGGAACGAGATACAATTGTATAAGAGTGGTGAAAAAATTATAGCATTTGTAGCTAATAATTGGTACTTTTTGAAATACGGATTAGTTGTTGTGTCTCACGTTTGAGATTTATGCAACTGGCTCCCAAAAGACAAACTCAGGTGACTGCTCCCGCAGAGATGCTAATCTATCCAGAATTATAAGTAGGAACAACCCCTAGTTTTAAGCCCAAACTAGAATAAGTCAATGAAATGGCAAGTCGTTCAGTAATGTTTACTTGGGACTTTTCGGCCCAGCGGTATGATTGTTTCCACGAAGGAAGTTTATTCCTACAAAACACCTGCGTCATTCGGATCCATTCCCAGTTCAGTGAACATGAATGACGTGTCTTTTTCTAAACTGAACATGGGAATGTGACTTCTGGTCTAAAATTCTAAATCTCGCCATTCATCGTCAGTTTATTCATTTCCAAACTATTTAATGATAGCAGTTTTTTGGAAAAATCATAAACGATGGCTTTTTTTAAATCATGCACAGATGGCTTTTAATAGGCACTAAAAATGAATACAAGTGCCCTAGGATCAAAGATAGTTCTTTCAAGCAAATGTCAACAGAAAGAATGATCTAGCGGGTGAACGGTTCATTACCTCACGATTGGAAAAGTGTCAAAATGTCGAGATTTCACAGTTCTATGACTCGTACAGAAAATTGACCATTGATTAGAGCTAACAAGCAGCATAACATTCATTTGCCTGCTGGTTGCGTCACAGAGAACAGTACCTCGTAGTTTCCGTGGTAAGTACGCTTCTTCCTTTTCAGTTACA
>OZ037776.1:48256615-48289115 GCA_964035525.1 Porites cylindrica | reverse complement strand
TCAATTTTTTTTTTAAATGAACACTAGTGAGCAGCACAAAGCAACGCGAGGATCTTGTTTACTTGATTTATTTCTCCGACCGGTAGTGGGGTTATTGGGGCTGTTGACAGTTGGGGAGAGGGGGAAAGTTAAAAATAGAGAGTCTCCAGCATCCACAACCAAGGTTGGTTGCTGCCAAGGTAGGTAGGTTTTTGGGTATGGTAATGTATGATAATGAGTTTGAAACAAAAGAAAATAAAATTTAGACCAAGGATAAAATTGAACCACAATTTCAGTATGGAGAGGTGGGGAGAGGGGGTGGGGGTGGGGTGAGATTAATGTTGTTGTCACAAAAAAGGAGTTTTGATTTGTTTTGATAGTGCCAGCCAGAGAGTACAGCCAACTGTACCAACTGAGTGATACTGACTAGTCAAACAACACACATATAATGAGGACAGGAAATAACAATTATTCTATAACAATAATAAATAATAATAATAATAACAACAACAACAATAACAATAATATTTATGATAATAATAGATCTAACTGTATAACATGAATAAAAGGAAATCATTTACATAATCGACTGCTGATATGATCAATGAGGAATTTTTCAAAGAACATGAGAATCACAAACATCGCAAAGTATACCGTAAAATCACGCTTCCCTGGCGATAAAACGGCACCTCTAGCTGTCAGTTTTGAGTACTCCCTATAGATTGTCTCTCTGGGTGGACATTCTTCGGTGATTACAACAACAAGGAATGAATAAAACTATCTTTGTTCAGCTGTCCCCAGCTGGTAGGAAAAAGCCTTCAGAGAGCAAGGGATGTATTACAATGTAACAATAACAAGCTGCATGTCATGTAGTAATACATGTAAGCAACTGCTGACATAGTTTAGGATGTCCTGCTTCTGCTTCTGTCCTACTTATTTCCTTAGATAATACAGGCCAAAAGGACAAGGCATTTTTTAAGAAAAAAAAGCACTCCTGTTTAGTTACCCTGGGCTTTTAAAGCCCTAACGAATGACCGTTTAGCAGTAAAAACCCAGATATGATATACCTCCTAAAAAATGTTGCTAAAACTCAGGATGTCCCGCTGGACCGGGTACCATTTTCTCCGTTAATACCGGCCAAAAGGACAGGGCCACTTTTACGAATAAATATATTCCTATACAGTTATCCTAAGCTTGTAGAAACCTACAGAAATCAAGTTGTATACAGCACCGTTTAACAATAAAAAAACCCAGATATGATATACGTCCTAACAAATGTTAGTAAAACTCAGGATGTCCCGTTGGACGGTAGTATTAGGGACTTTAAGATTCGCTACGGCAAGGGGCCACTACGGCTACATATAATGGTAATTGAACTGAGTGGAGTGCAATTTGGTCTGAAATCATACGCGTGATTTCGAAATCGAACGAGCGCGCAGCGCGAGTTCGATTTGAAATCACAAGTATGATTTCAGACCAAAATTGCACTCCACTCAGTTCAATTACCACTTTATTACATCCATTTTGAAATCACTCATTTTTTTTAAATCTGTATTTATTGGTCCAAAAGGCTGGTTCGTAAAAAGCGGAACCGGAAACGCGTTTACATGTACGTGCCATGTCAACAAAACAAAATGACAGATGTCACTTTACAAAAAACCCATTGGAGCGCAAAAACTTCATTCGTGCAAATGTTCAAGCAGTTCTAAAATCTTGTCACTGCAAAAATAGTCTTCTTCAAAGTTTAATCCTCGTCGTCTGACTCAATAATATAAGCCCTTCGCTTCTTCTGCGGTTGTGGCTGAGGCATCGCGTTTTCTTGGGAGAAAAAATTGAAAGTACAGCCGGTGTAATTCTGCGATGAAGCAGCAGTATTACCAGCACACGTCAACGCTGCCATGCGGTACTGAAACTGTGAGGGACAACTTGGCGGAAATCCTGCAAAACCAGCAGCCTGAAAATCAGGATTCAGGAATTCCATGGCCTGGTGCATTTGACCTTGCTGTTGGGAGCGATTAATAGGAACCAGTGGTGCTCGTTGGTGTAGGACTGGATGTTGGACTGTGTTTTGAATTGTTGGTGCCTTTGCAGCTGTACTGTTTTGATTGGAAACGTCGTTGGGACGGTTTTCATTTGACACTACTTTAAATCCGCTAATTATGTGAGACAGTTCTTTCCGTTGATTCTCGTCTATTTCGTCGTAGTCGTCCAACGAAGATTCACGTGCATGGCCTGTTATTTCACAAATAACGTTGCGCGGCTGACCAGACTTTTTCAATTTGGACACCAACGTTTTTCTCATGCTGTGGTTGGTCAGTTTTTTGTTCGTCTTAAGACAGGAGGCCATGGATTTCATGATGTTGCCGATGGTATTTTCGCCCATTCTAATTTTGGTGTACCAGATATCATTTGATTTGGGACGATTTATAACGCTCAGGTACAGTGGCCCTTTATCTTTCATTCCGTCGGGTCGCTTGGATAACCAAAGCTTGAAAAGGCGCACTGGATCAGTTTTTCCGCCATCGGTGGAATACATAGCTTGTGGTGTTGTTCTTCGCGATATTGTTAGACCACCGCTTCGTGTTTTAGTGGGACCTTCACGGAATTCTACAACTTCGCTGCCGTCTTCTTGTTGTCTTATAACGAAGTCCTCTACGTAGGCGTCATAGTGCTCCTGGCGACCTCTAAATCCAAGTTGCTCAGTCAAGTTTTTGAAGTTAACATTGGTCAAGACTTTTCCGTTAAAATCACCAAGCTGACCTTTTAGCCAGAGAGAAGACTCTTCCTCCGAAGTGAGAGGCTGAGATTTGTTTGGTCTTTTCCCCTTTCCTTGTTGTCGCAGAGAAATTGCCTTCGCGTGGAGGATTTCTTGTGAGTTGTGAAACTCCCTCGATCGTACGATGCTCAGTGGATAATTCTTCTCCTTTAAATACCTTTCAATGGCACTCTGCATGATTTTAAGGGATTCCGGCTCGTAATCATCTCCGTCCCTTTTTTTTACTTCGGCATAGAACTTGCTCAGGATGTTGTCAAGCTCTTCCGGCGCCATTGTTTCTATGTTTACATTTTCTAGATGACGAGATTGACACCAACTTTTGAATACATTCATCCACTGTTTTGTCGAGCGGGAGGTATTATTGTTGACGGCAACAGCCTTGAGCTCTTCAATTTCTTCGCTTGAGATTTCAGGGAACCTGGTAGAATCTACATTTTGTACTTTCTGAGTTTGCTCTGGATTTGTCTCTTTGTTGCTGGACTCGGGATCGCACGCATCCGGAGCGGATGTAGAGGAAAACTTATCAAAATATTCGTCAAACTGGACACTGAATGTCGGAAACTCCCCAAAAAGTACTTCTTCAGCCTCAAGGAGCTCACTATCATCATTAAGAAACTGTAAGTAATTAAATTCGTCCATTTTTGCCTTTGTAAAAAGAAAGTTTTGGCAACAAAAAACTTGCACAAAGTTTGCCACATAATATTGCCTTTATTTGTTTTGTGTTTTCCTGCAATTTGATTGGTTACTGTGAATGATCCTTTAAATTTGATTGGTTGTTTTGTTTAAGTGCTACTTTCTCATTGGTTGAAAAAAAGATGCGATTTAGAGCACAAAATAGTGCGATTCGTGAATAAATCACATCGCTCTGAGCCAATCAGATTGCAAGGATCACCTGTGATTTCCAAATGGATGTAATAAAAGGTCAAAATCACTTGCTGTGACGGCACCACGCGAGTTGCAGTACGGCTTTCCCGCCGTAGCCTCGTTTTCTGCTGTGTCAAATTGCCTTCTTTGCCGTACTCTAGAGTACGGCTTTTCTGAGAAGCCTACTTCAAAGACTAAGTACTTAGTCATACTTAGATATTGCTTAGGTATTATTGCTTCGTTATTTAAGCGAAAACTCAAAGGATTTGGATACCTCATAATCATGGTTGCAGACAAGAAAGCCTCGTAAGAGAGCTTAGATTTAAGCTTATGGAAGTTTTAGTTTCAATAAGTGATTGTCAAGACTTTATTTCACGAGTACCTATTAAAAAAATATTTTTATCTTTTGATGTATCTGCCAGGGATGTTCTTAACAACTTGTTTGGCTTTGAGAATAAAACTTTTATAATTTATCGGCGCTAGAGCGAGCGAACGCTAATTTAAATGTATTAAAGTTGTGTGACATTTATATTAGTTCAATCCCGACATATTTAGACTAAATGTTCAATCCCGTCGCAATCGTTCCTTGGTAGCATCTTATAAAATCAGGGATTTGTAAAGCCCGTGCAAGCCTTGGGATGTCAGCTTTCTTGAAACGAAATTCTGTCAGACATTCATCTTCGTTGAAATTTTTAAGGTCGAACTCGGGATACAAATGAAATGGTAAATAAAGGTTTTCTGAGCTATACGAATTATATAACAACAGAAATTCAGCATCATTTATAAAATTCATGCCATAAGAAAGCACAGCAAGGTCTGTTATTTCTTTAAATGAAACCAGTGAAGAGAAATCAACCAAAACCTGGACGGGAAAACTAGTCCTGTCGTCCGAGTTTGTTTACATTTTGTGTCGGTTGTGACGTTGCCGTACCGAGCGTAACTTAACCATTTGGAGTTTTGGCCGCAGACCGCGTAATCGCCCCACCCCTTCCCGGTTACAACAGCCGTAGTAGAGCTATGCCGTAGCGAATCTTAAAGTCGCTATTTTCTTCGGTAATACCGGCCACAAGGACAAGGCCACTTTTACGAATAAAAAGGTTCCCATAGAGTTTTCCTAAGCTTGTAGAAAGCTGCGCAAATCCACTCCTACAACACAGTTTAACAATGAAAGTTAGAGGTGATGTACATGCCAAAAAATGTTGCTATAATTTAGGATGCCCCTTTATACGGTACTATTTTCTTCGGTAATACCGGCCAGCGGGATAAAGTAAATTGATAAGACATTTATAAAAGGACTGCTTACTATACAGGACCAAGAACACTTCAAAACTCACAACTGATAAACGTAAATTTCGTCAACAATAATGTAAATAGACCTATTCGGCTAACTCAATGTTGTACCCAATTCAAACCCTTTGGGAATAAAACGTTTTGTTTCAGGAATTTCCATATCATTTAAATGTGAATGCCACATTATAATGCAAATGCAATACACAAAGAATCTTATCCCCGGGAGATTTGAATTGGGTACAACATTGAGTTAGCCGAATAGGTCTATTACGCTTCTCTGGCGATAAAACGGCTCCTTTGGCTGTCAGTTTTCACCACGACTGAGCCGCCATATTGAATGTTTTCGAGAACATTTCGAAAGTCGGCCCGAATCAGAAACTCGTTCCTAGTACTCCTCGGCTGTCCTTTTGGACGGTATGATTTAGGCACAACCTTCCCGATACCCGTGTGGAAATACAATTCAAGATGGAGTCCTCTGTTATCATTGTTTTGAGAAAGTTTCAGCACGGTGATCGTGATACCAAAGATATACTCAAAGAATCAGCCCATGCTGTTCCGTCGCAGTCTCGAGCATAAATTCAAGGCACAACAATTTCACATTTTCACACGTACTCATATTTCTATCGATTCGTCGCTTTGTCGCAATCTGTAAACGAAAACAGATATGTTTTTGTAAAATAGTGACATTTTTTCAAACTCAGTAAAACGGAAAAGAATGAAAACTTTTATATTCTTACCCGTACCTTTTCTTAAAAGGGCTCCGTGTTTCATCCATTGTGAGGAGGGAAAGACGGCTTATATGAAATTCTCGAAGAAAAATTTTGCGCCGTACGCAAAAAATGCGACAGTTAAAAATATAATAACAATAAATAAATGTAATGTGGGGATTAAAAGTCTTGATCGAGCAATTATTGTTAGTAACACTCTAAAGACAGAAACGTCTCCAATTTTTATTTCTTAGGTTCGGGTTCCGGTGCCGGTTCCGGTTCTGTTTCCGTTTGCGGCTCCGCTTCCAGTTCCGGATTCCGGCTTTTCCATACGCCCGTTTCTTGCTACTGAAGCTTTGGGAAAGAATACCCTTTCAGATAGGAGATAGTCCGTCGACACTTTTCCTCTATTTGTGCGTTAACTTCCACAAATGTGTTAGCGTTGCATTTCAACGTTGAATTTGACCAGCTATTTGTGCAGCGAGTTCTACGGTCACGATTGACTTCAAACTTGCAGATATAAAACTAGAGAGCTCTAAGGCTTATTTGCTGAAGTTAGAGAAAAAATCTATCTTACGGTTTCTAAATTATTGACATTTTTTGTCAAAATGCGGTTTTAAACATATACCGATATCTCAAACCTTTTTATACCTAAAGGAAGATAAATAACATTTTCTTAAAGTTCGACTATTCTTTATTAAGGATGCTAAAAATCATAGAAATCGGTTAAATCTTCCCTGCCGAAAAACGCGATTCAGAAACAACCAACACGCATATAAATAGGTTCGGGCCACCTCAAAGTTCATTTCGAGAAACCAAGGAAATTTTCATGAGACTAAAGCAGATTAAAACAACAAAGCTGTCAATCATTTAGTTAATGCGTACCACAGAAGAAGCAACAACGTATTTGACACAGGATGGAAACGTTTTCGCTTCTTGAGGGGGACATGTGGGTTTACGGTATTGCGGTATAATTGGGCTTTTTTTCATGCGGTATTTTTTTAACGTGCGGTTTTGCGGTACCATCTAGCTCTGCGGTATTCGGTTTTTCATCATTTTGCCTGACGGTATTCGGTGAAGTAAGATTGTTCACGGTATTACGGTACCGTTTATTTGCACTTTCCTTTCGATACAATATGCAAAACAAAACACACAGTAGCATGGACATCTGGTGCATAAATGCCTGAGATAATTAAACGCGCTAGATAGAAGCAACCATAAGTATCTGGAACCGATTATAAATGTGATTAAAATATGCGGTATCGGTATTTGGATAGACTACGAGTAGTCCCCCATTTTTCCTCAGGGACTGTAGAGCGAGCGAAACGCCAGCGCGCGTGAAAATCACCCCACGCGAGAAAATACGACACGCGGCGGGGAGAGAGAAAAATGAGGGACTACCGACAAAACCCAAGCTTTTGACCCTTCACGGCCGACCGATTTGGAGTGTGAAGTTCGTATCCCCTTCCAAATCAATTAAGCGCATACAATGGGATTCCTTCCCTCATTGAGCTGTCATTGCTCTTGTCATCGGTAAATTGAGGGGGATATTTATTGCAAGTAAAAGAAAACCCAGATACTAATTTTCTTCACGGCTGTTTCGCGTGAAGAACTTGATAGTGTAGGCAACGCACGACTTTTTCTAATGCCAAAATGCTGCTTGTTTATGCCGACCATAATAAATAACCGCAAAAAATTAATATGCGTGTCATGACCTTTCAGTATGAAATAAGCGGCAAAAATCACATTTGCTCAGTCAAAACGTTTTCCTCCAGAGCATAATTTGCCTGCGTGCAGACGTCTCCTATTTCCTTTGTTGCAAGCGGAAAAGGGACGTCTGCGTAACGCCGTCGCTAATCGTGTTCCAGCATCCCGCTGGCAGGGTATTCTATTTCGCATGAATTATGAAATAATATCCGGTTAGAAATAAGAGTTGACCGGCCAAACACGACTCATAAGCTCGTGATAATGCGAAACGTGACCTTGAGAGTCTGCTTGAACATTTTTTATTCACGAAGACAAGTATTAAAGTGTCTCTAAAAATCCTGAGTCTTCAAGTTTATGTTTTAAGCCGGCTTTCCAGTATTTACTTTTTTCAAAGATGAACCAAGAGGCAAGAAAATCGCTCAAAGCTTTCTTTTACAGCCAGAATTATAACTAAATGTTCTTTGGAACTTTTTCTTTCTATTTGCGGTAAGAAAATGTCTAAAGGCTTTTTAAAGTTCTGTAAGCGTTTTTGCAAACCTGATTCTTGGTCATATCACATTGTCTCAAATCTTACAAACGTGCGTAAACTACGCAGCCGCATAAACTGCGCTCGACTTCATTAAATTAGATATAAAAAACAAACATCAAACACAATAATTACTGAGGCTTACCATTCGAGATGCAGCTCCTGAAAGGTATCAAGGAGGGTCAGTATCGCCTCAGAATTTTCAACCCTTACGCATCAAGCAAGGTGAAAAGCGAAATCGATGCCATCCGAAATCGGATTTCCAACTTTGACAAGTAATGTATTAATTTCTCAACCAAAAAACAACTAGCCATGAATAACAGAAGACTCCTGATAGCAGCTGAATTTCATTTTGTACATCCAGTGGCAAAAGACAGTTAAAAACATCACAAGTTCATACAAAACTCTGTCAGCTTCGGCTGTCAAAGTAAACAAGATTCAAGATGCTGCATAAATTTTCCGCATGAGCTCACCTTTCAAATTTTGACCAATCAGAGCATAAAAATTGGACGTAGAGCGTGACCAACGCGTGACCATGGTGAGCAAAGTCAAAAGCACCTGCCTTACCTGCCTGTAATAGCTGGCTGAATTTTCGCGTCCGAGGTCAGTTTTAAATCAAAATTTTAATTGTGCGTCAGAAACACAAAACATATTTTGAAAACTAGTAACTTGTCAACGGATAACTTCCAAAAAATACTCGACCTCGATGGGTCAACGCCTGAGCCCGCGATACGGTCAAGTGATGCTGGTCAACGGATACCCTGTTTTGACAGCTGTCAATTGATCACAATAATGATGTCCAATGGATGTGTGCATTATCAGTTTTCCTGTGCTCTCAAATTAGCTAGAAAGTATGAGATTGAACATTGATTGCGATCTAGTAAAACAACGGGTCAGCGGACAGCTTCCAAATAAATCACGTCACCTCGACGACTTGACACATGAGCCCTTGAGGCATTGTGATACTGGTCAGCGGCTATCCTGTTTTGTCAATTGACCATATTGTGAATGGCCAATATAAAAGGTATGGGTTTGCCAAGACACACCTGAGACACCCCTCCCTTCCTTTTGATAGTCTCCCCTACCCTACTTGTACAATCTGTAGACGCGTACGTACGTACGTACGCTCGGTCAGTCACGTGACAACCAAACGAAAAGAGGTTGACCATATTCTATGAGTATGGGGCTCTGTCCCACGCGCGCTTCGCGCGCGAGGGAGTCCCGCTATAAAAATTCAACTAAAAAAAAACCAGCACACGGACGCCATCTTGTATAACCAAGCTAGTCAGATATGCGCATGCGTTGAGTCCAGTGGGAAGGTCCAAGGCCACTTCCTGTGGGACCCAGGTCCCATAAATGCGACAATAAGCAGCCAAAAAAATTGATTTTGTTACTTAAATTTGCCCGTAACCCTTTATCTCGGGTCAAAAAAAGTTGGTTGCATGATCAATAAATGACAATTTTGCGCGACAAAACTAGCCAGAAAAGAAAATTATGCTAGCGGTGCTTTTTTCGGGAAATACATGAAAATTTTGCTGGTAAAGAAGAATTATGCCAAAAATTATGCTAGCACAATCTATAGTAAAAGCGCGGGGGCGGGGAGAAAGAGAGCCATCGCCCCCTGATCCCCAGATCGTGCGCGTGTTAGTTTTATTTTCGCGACGACCCTACTATTTGAGGGCCTGGCACAGGCTAAGATAATCGGTAACGTACCATGCTTCTCACATGTGTAGCTAATGTATTTCATTTGAACATTGGAGAATCCAGTTATTCTGTATAAATAGTAGCGCAGATGTCGTTTTTGAATCGCTTAATTGAAATCGAAAATCGGCCGAATGTGTTCGCCTCAACACTTCAAGAAAAACTTTCCAGGGGGAGATAGGTGGGGGGGGGGGGGGTGGTAGGAGGAGTCCTATGATCATCATCGTTATCATCTTTATTTAAAAACACGGTAAATACATCAGGCATTAACCATTTAATATAAAGCTACAACTTAAATACGAAACTATGTATACAGATTAATCTTCTTTAATTTAAAATATTGCTAACTATTAAGGAAAAGTAAATTAAATTAAAGCCTGTTTTACATGAATGCCGCGTCGGAATCAATTAAGAATCGTCGGAAATCAGTCAGAGATGTTGCTTGCCTAGCAGCTAAGGGTAGACTGTTCCAGAGGACTGCACCACTATAGGTATACTATAGCTATTTTTGTAATAGTTAGTACGTGGCAATGGTATTGCAAGCTTATTATCAGAATCGCGCAAATTGTAAGAAGTAATCACATCACTCCGTTGAATGAATTTCGAGGACAAATAATTCGGTGCGACGCCGTTTAAGGACTTGTAGACCATCTCAGCCTTTAGTTTTTGACGTCGAGTTTCTAAATTTTCCCAGCGTAATTCTTTAAGCAGTTGGTTGGCGTCAGCATCATAACTAGAATGGGTAAGGACGCGGACAGCACGATTTTGAAGTCTCTGTTATTTGCCAGATAATGTTTTGGCACAGTTACCCCAAACAACACTACAATAGTCGAAGTGTGATTGAACCAACCCATGATAGATATTATGTAGAGTTGCAGGAGGAACACAGCGACTTATTCGTTTAATAGATCCAA
Organism: Porites cylindrica; assembly: GCA_964035525.1. Classification (NCBI taxonomy): domain Eukaryota; kingdom Metazoa; phylum Cnidaria; class Anthozoa; order Scleractinia; family Poritidae; genus Porites; species Porites cylindrica. The sequence continues at coordinate 48,278,651 of OZ037776.1, read as the reverse complement.
TACCAGAAGAGATTTTTTTGGATATAGCGTTGATATGATTACTCCATGTTAGATTTTCATCAATTAATACACCAAGAGACTTGGTAAAATCGACTCTGTTTAGTTGTGTGCCATTAATTTCTAAGTCTGGGAGAACGGATAGACTATTCAATTTTTGTCTTGATCCGATTAACATAAATTCAGTTTTAGTCATATTGAGAGTTAATTTATTGGCAATGAGCCAATTGTTTATATTTAACAAGTCCTGATTTAAGGAAGCCTCAAGGGGGCAGATGTCATTGTCAACATATGTTAGGTCAGTATCATCCGCGTACATTCTTGGTTGCGAGTTAGATAAACAATTAGGTAAGTCATTAATGTATAAGAGAAACAGCAAAGGCCCCAGTATTGTCCCCTGGGGAATCCCACAAGTTAAAGTGCAGCTTTTAGAAAGGACACCATTGACAGAACATTTTTGCGTACGATTTTCTAAGTAAGAAGAAAGCAATTTGTAGGCAATTCCTTTGACTCCATATAAACATAGTTTGGATAATAGAATAGAGTGATCGACTGTGTCAAATGCCTTTTTTAGATCTAAAAAGACAACAGCGTTAACATAGCCACGATCTATGATGGCCTATACGATGAGGCTCCGCCCGAAAGGGGTACCTTTCTCAGGCTTCAGGTAAATCATAGGGTAGGGGTTTCCCTAGTTGAATATATGAAAGGGTTGTGAAATTTGTCATAATGGTCTGTGCAAGACAAGTAAACTCTCTGGTTTAGTGATTCATTCACATTTAAAAGACGGTGCATTCACAGCAGTTAACTTGAGTGGACCAATCAGAACCACTTTTATTGTTTTTACTGAAACCAATCAGACACAGCCTTGCCCCAGGATTCCCCACCCCAAAACTCTTCTCTTTCGTAACCATGCGCAGCGATTGAGAATAAGTTTAACGCTTACTGACGGCATCACGAAATGTGTTCACGGATACGGTGTCGAGACCATGGCGTTTCTTATTCATTACCGTAAAGTTCCTGACAAAATGTAACAAAATTTCAGGGAGGTTAGCAAATCTCAAACATATCGACCACCAAGAGAGGATAAAGCTTTATCCTCTCTTGCGACCACCGAATTTATAACGTTGCTTGGAAAGTATTTCCCTTTTCATTAGTAATTGTTTTATTATTTATTCAAAATATTTGCAAGTTCTTAACGCGCTTACCCTCTCGTAGACTTTTTGTTTGTTTAAGGATGAGATGTTTTTTTTGTTGCAAATACTCCTCAAAAAGTAGATAACATCAATCGAGCAATACTTAATTTCTTCCGTTCAGTTTTAGTCGGAAATTGAGATGTCTCGCCTTCGGATAGCCGTGAACGCCACAATTTTAGTTCACTTATCTCCAAGCAGTTTCTTTCCCATCGATTAACCACGTTTCCAAGCAAATATGTGTTTTATATCACCATGACGTCATTAAACTCTAAAATCAAAATAGCGAGACCTTACGTTTTTTTAATCTGCAGGAGGTTGAATGTGCCCGAGAAGTAAATGTTTGTACAAGTTCCAGCCCCGTAGCATCTTTCATTTTGAAAATAAAGCATTTGGAATGTCCGAATTTTCTCAGTGCGTGAAACAACAGTGGTAGCCTCGGCAAAGACCAACCTTGTTCCCAGGGTTCTCTCTCTTGCTACGAGAAAGAAAGAACCCTCGTTGTAGCTGGTCATCAGAAAATGAATGTCAAATTTCACAAAATTACATCTTACACATGAAATTTTCAGAATTTTACTTGTGTTTTCACAATTCTTGTGAAATTTGACATTCATTTTGTCGGACTCCCATGAGAAATTTTCTTTGGTGTTATTTCAAATGACTAATTACATCTTTAGCCCTTGAAAAACGTAAAAAAAGTCTAGAATGCAATATTCTTTAACTGATTCTGGTACAAGGTTTTTTGTCCACTGAAAATTAAAATTACTCAATTCCTGGTGGATTCTGTCTTAATAACTTTTAATGCGGTTTAAAGACGAGGGTGATCCTGGCTCTAGCTACTGAACTCTTAAAACTGTAAGTGGAGTAATAAAAGCGACGTTATCATAGTGACCTCTTTTATACGGACACCTCTCTAATACGGACACTTCGCTTTGTCCCTTCGGTTTTCGTATTCGACAGGTTCGACTGTATTCGATTCTAATTCTACAGTAAACAAGACGAATCGCGCTGTCTCTATCAACTGTAAGATTTCAGTGTAATCAAGGTCAGTTCACGAATAAGTCCTATGCGCCCTGCTTCATTGGACGGGTATGTTGCAAATTTATGAACCCTAAAGTGGTTTATTAGTCACGTTTCCTTTTTTCCCTTTTCCATTTTTCTATCACAACCGTTATTGTAATTACGTGCATATCATGTTTATATACACTGTATATATCCGAAGATCTAAAAGAGTGAAGAAAGTAAATATATTTTTTTACGTTTTAAAGTTGATTTATATTAACTATCTTTTTACAGTGTCATTCCATGCCATGAGAGCTGGGTGGTTCAGTTGACTGAACTGAACTGTGGACTGTATCACAAGCGGGGTCCTGAGCAACACTCGATCCAAGTTGTAACTTCTCTAACATTATTAATATTACTCTGAGTTATGTATCTCCGAGACCTTCTTACACTTCGAAGATTCCAGAAAGCTGTAAAGCGTTTGATTTTCGCGCTAACTGTGTGCTCGATCTCGTTTATTCTACTCTCCAGTAAATTTTGGCGAAGACATAGCGACAATACTGTTAAGGAATTTTCCGCGTTTCCAGGGATGATCAGTGGCGCTGGCCAACAGGATCTCTGTTCTTGCGACGAGAATACTGTTGCAGTACGTGTGTCAAACGCAGCTCTTAATGTTCACGTTTGGCGAATGCAATGCGGTTCAAACGTAACCTATTTAAAAAAGTCACCGTTCTTTCCAAAATATCCTGATCAGGAGAAGTTCATCAACGAGTTTCAGATTGAAGACGACAGCGTGGACTACGGTCAGAAAATATTTGGATATTTACATCCACAAAGTAATGGTTTGTATCGTTTTGCGATCGCCTCTGACGACACTTCGGAGTTATGGATAAGTACAGACGAAAATCCCGAAAATAAACGACTAGTTGCCCGTGTGTTTAGTGAAAAAGAAATAGCTTGGACTCGTAAGGACGAGTTAGATAAATATCCTGAACAGAAAACCAAAAAGCCACTCTATCTTCAAGCTAATACGAAATACTACGTCGAGGTTTTACACCAACAAGGCAAAGGCAAAGGATTCGTGCGTGTATTTTGGACTATATCTGACAAAGATGAAGATTTTAGACTCATCACTTCAGAATACCTCTCGCCATTTTTGCAGAATACAACGCATATAACTAAGAAAAAAGTAGCACTCCACAATGTGCTTTCCCAGCGATATCAGCAAGAGTTTCAAAAACAATCCGACCGAATCAGCAGCAAATTTGTCAAGTTTTATTCTCTGCCTTTCATTTCGAAAGCTAATTTTCTAACTTCCTGCTATTACATTAGTAGTTTTGTAGCAAGAACTAAAGTTCATCGCAATAAAGGCAGGACAATGGTGTTTGAATCCAGTGTTTTCCCACCAGACGATACGCAGATGTCAAACGCCCCCAAAGTGAGGTGGGTCAGTCCAAATCGAGTCGCCGACAGCGAGGTAATTAGGTCCGTCGTGCATAGCCTGGTTGCTGCACTTCGTCTCAGTTCCTCACAGTAAGTTAAATGAAAACTTCGTTAAATGTTTTAAGATATACCGTATTTCCTCTGATAAGCGCCCATGCTCTAACAAGCGCTCTCCCCCGAATAAGCGCCCACCCTGTAGCCAAAACACAGTAAATCCGGGTACTACTTGGTGTAAGACTGCCCACCGCCCAGCACATGAGACCGCGGAGTTGGTATGTCTTCTTCAGTGCTATAAGTATTAAAGCCTACCTGTGCGGCTTAAATTTATTTATTTCGGTGGAGACGCTTCATTTTCAAGGTACTAGCCGTTACTGCTGCAAAAACCAGTCTGCCAACACTGATGGGGGAGCTCCAGCATGCTACGCACTAAAAGAGATAAGAAAAAAGCGTTCAGTCGGACATTTTAAGCTGACAGCGAAGCTAAGAGGCACAAAGAAAGTGAACAAGAATGCTTACTCGTTGCCCTTGTATGTGTGCACTAGGCCCTTTCATATCTGGACGTTGTCGCATGACAGTAAACAGATGAAGCAAATTCAACGCACGATTATCTCGTACCCAGATCTCTTGTTGACGAGAGATCTGGGTATGAAATTAACTCGACGACGGTAACGATGGCGCGTGTAGTTCAAAATCCTTATCAAACAGTGGTAGAGCGGCAAATTGAGCACCAGAAGTCACGTCGACTCCTGTCTGCGACAATAATCTCGTAACCCAGATCTCTTGTTGACAAGCCGAAGGTGCGAACTGGTCAAATCCGATTTGTGTACGTGATCGCCCGTCAGAAATGCAACAGGCGATGAAAGAGCACATGTTTGAAATAAATCATAAAAAAACAGGCCCCAATTTTTCCAATCCCTTGCCACTTCATTCATTGCAACGGCTGCATGCCTTTTTCGCATGCGATCATAATGCTTGTGGTAACACAAGGCAATAGCATGTTTTCCTTGATAAGTGTTCTGAGGTGAAGTAACAATAATTCTTACATCGACGCCCGGGGGAGGAATTCCGCATATGAGAGGGGTGGGGATGCTCTTCGTCTCGCTTAGGGGTGTAAATTTCGGATTTTGATCTCACGTAGGGTGTTCTGGGCATAACACCATCATATTTCGTTTAGGGTTGCACGTGAAAAAATATAAAAAAATTCATATTGTCTGTGTTTTAACATGGTCTCTTTTAGGGGTCAAAGAAAGCTTGGGCCACGCCCAGATCGGTCTCCTTAAGGGGTTTAATTCAAAATTTCCGACGAGCATCCCCACCCCGTTCGTATGCGGACTCCCCCCCCCCCCCCCCCCCGGGCATCGACGCTTGATTGATGATCCCTATGTTTACAAATTCTTCTAGCGTTTTTTTTCACCTTTTCTTTTTCTTTCAGGAACTACACTTTGAAGAGAATTCACAAAGTTCTACAAAAACCAGATCCGGTTTATGGGGACCGTTTTTCAGTTGATCTGGAACTTGGCCTTCCTCACACTGAGAAATCATATCGCTTCTCTGAGCACGTGTATCAAAAAAAGGGAACGAACAGTTTGTGTCTTCCCAAGGGAATCGAGTGGAACAGAAACGCCACGGTTTACATAATACTCCCTGTCAAAGATCAGGGAAGATGGGTCTATCATTTCATCAATGGTCTCACGGTTGCCAGCTTATTAACGGGTGATAAGAACTTCCACGTTATTGTTGCTGATTTTGAAAGTCAAGATATCGACTTGGCCAAAGCATTCGACAGTGCCCTTTTGAGGAGCAGGCACACTATTATCAACTTGACAGGTAAATTTTACAAGACCCTGGCACTGAACAAAGCTGTAGAGCAAGTACCAAGTGCGCATGATCTGTTGTTCTTGTTTGATCTTCATATCGATGTGCCCGTTGACATTCTGGACAGCGTGCGAAAGGTGAGTTGACACGTGTTGTTGTAGATCGTTTTCACTTGGAGTCACGGCGGCCATATTGGTGTTGCAAAACAATGAAACCGCGGCCATTGCATGTTGGTGTACCAAGACAATCCTGTGGACGTTGAACTCTTTTCTCATGAAAACATCTTTTATTCTGTTCCAATAAATTACCAAAGATGTTTGCCTCGTGAGTGAAAACGCTCCATAACAAGATACACTACTTCTTTTGCGGATAACTTGTTATTTTGTCTCGAAATACTAATATAGCGTTTTGGTCTACTCGTAGCCAAAAATCTAACTGCCGAGTGTCTGTTGCATTTTAGAGTACTGAAAATGTTGTGGTTATTTCTGTTGAAAAATGGGTTATACCAAATTCCTTCCGACCACACTGTCAGAATTCTTGTTACGTTTAAGTACCAAGATCAAGTTTAGTTTCCTTATTTTCAACAGAACACCATAGAAGGAAGAATCGCTTTCTTTCCCGCAGTGGGACGTCTAGACTGTCAAAGTACATATATTGATCATCAAGGCTTTTGGCAGATGGACGGTTATGGTCTTCTTGCTGTATATAAATCGGACTGGATACGTTTTGGCGGTAAGTTCAAAGAAAATCGTTATTTTAATACCGTCACTGTTGAATCACGTGACATACATGTTAATATTTTTATGGCTCCGATCCAAAAATAAGAGAACTGCAGAGAGTCAAATTTTCATTTTAAGCTACTAGACGATGAAGTGTATTTTTTACATGACTTTATGCGTTGGAGACGAGATCAAACCTCGGTAAATAACGTTTGTTCGCCGAGGTCTTTGTTCTGGGCCCACAACGGAGTCAACAACTTAGCGAAAATCCCTTTTTAATTTCCTTTCAACTTTACTGGCAAATCTTTGACATTCCCTTATGTAACTCAAAACGCACAGGGCAGTACATCTTTTTTATGTTCAAAAAGTCTTCCTTTCGTCTGTGAATATCCACCCCGTAATCAAACAATTCTTAAAAAGCAATAACATAGAAATAAGTTTCTCCAAATAAAAAGTGTGGATGTTTTCACAATTGTCGCGATGTTATTATCGTAACTTCGTACGGCCCATGAACGATACAGGTTTAAGCTACCCGGAAATAGCGATAGGAAAAGGCTGCTAAATCCGAAAGTAGCGAGGGTGGTTACTTTCGGAACTTTGCTGTGTGTCTTCTTTAAAAGGCCAATCATGGCGGGTACTCAAATGCTGGTACATAGCTGGGGTCCCAGAACAAGGATTTCGGCGATGTTTCGCAGACGTTACTAACCGTGGATTTATTATGTCTACGACGCAGGCTATATGTAGAAAGATCCAAGGAATTTCCCTGTTTAAACTTATCAGTTGTTATTTAAACTACAGTTAGCCTGCTAGCGAGCTCTCCGGGACGCTCTGACTTGCTTGAAGGCTCTACCATAGTTAGTCAGTAAGGACAAAGGTTATTCGTAAAACATATTCCAGAGGTTAACGCGCGGAAAGATTTAACCGGTGACCTTCCAATTTTTCGCATGGAAGCCGTCACTTGACGTTGTATTCGTTTTCAATACATTAGATTTGTTTAATACGTACATCCGTCTCGCACGTTTTTTATGTACACTAAGTCAGTAATTTTCCTAATTTACTTATCGGTATAACACGCGAGTAATTTTAATACAATAAAGCATGTAAAAGTTTGGATCAAATAGAACAGTGTGATTTATTGTTACGATTGGCGTCAAACATTCTGTGTTTGCATTGGCGCATCGTGAGAGCGCTGTTATGCGATGCATGTCCTGAAAGTCTAATAGCGGTTTGTATTTGAAGGGGGCGGGGGTGGTTTGCAAGATAAGAGAGTTGTAGCCGTTTGTCTTGTCATTGTGTACAATCGTAACTTTTAACTGCTTAATTTTGAAAGGAATGAATGCCGAGGAATTCAAGTACAAATGGGGTGGAGAAGACTGGGACCTAGTGGACCGCGTCGTGAATGCTCAGTTGGAAGTTGAACGGATTAAGTACCCAGGCCTCTATCATCATTATCACAGCAAACAGGGAATGTGGAGTTAATGTACACAGCAACCGGGCCTGGTTCGGTTAAAAAAGTGCTAAGGCGCCGAGAAAGTCTGCAACTGGTCATGGAAGTGTTGAGCAGTGATGGCAACCTCGTCCCATTTTTTAAGGGAAAAGCCCCGGGGACGAGGTTGCAGTGATGGGAAAAGATCCTCGTGAAATACCACGGAGTGTAGTATTTGACAAATCCAGTGTTCATTCATAGTTTTGAATACGTCATAGTGATTTCACAGCAAAGTATATTTAACTAGTCTTCGATCGTTATCACAGATCGACACAGATTACACTGATCACCGAGCAACAGTTTCTGTAGCCTGATTTCACAGTAGACCTGCACAGTTCTAACCCTCTTTTTCCACTGGTCCCGTTCAATCTGCACTGCCATTGTTTTCAGGGATAGGAGCATTGTTTTGTGACAATCCCTATTGTTTTGCCAGCTAATCAAAATCAATCTCTCAAATAGGTGCGGGATCGCCCGATTTCCAAACCTAAAATTGTGTTTTATCAACGACACTGACTTGATTTTAGCACCGTCAGAGGTTGAAAAGATGACGTATTGAACAATATTCTTTCGTCAATTCGAGTTAACCTTTTATTGTGGGAAGTTAACTTATTCAACTCAGTTGATAATATCATAGTTTAGTGTTTAAAAAAATTAAGTCCTCCACAACAATAATTTTCCGTATAGTTACATATTCTTTTTTGTAATTTAATAGCTGTTATTAATTTCTCACTTTTGAATAGTAATAAATACAAAACAAAAACACTGCAAAAAGTTAACAAATAGCTCAAAAAACACTATACAAATCACCAAGTATCCAAACAAATTGCGAATAGAAACATTCACAATGCCATCAACAATCGAAAAGGAGAAAAAAGTATAGTTACACATGTTTTTGCTTAAATGCTGAGCGAAAAACTTGCGTTCAGCATTTATCTAGGTTTTTATTAGACTGCTCACAGTCCCTAAAAGATCGTCGAGATCGAGCGCTTACCGTCACTACCCATTAGTGGGGGAAGTAAACCGTCTCCCACCTCTTAAGTAGATGTTAAGTAGATGTGATAGTCATCATCAAGCTACAATGTAGATTTGGTTTAGATGTTGACAGTGAACAGTCGAGGTTTTTCTTGTTAAATATTTTTTGTTAGGCGCATTTGAAGACAATGTCATTTAACCTCCATTAGGCCAATGACCTCGCTGCTCGCTGTAGACGCAAATATTTAAGCTTGATATTTTAAAAACCAAACAAAAAAATATTTTTCTTCTCTGCCATTGGTGGCGCGGCCAAATGTTGCAAAAACTTACAACTTACAATTTTATTTAATATTTTCTAAATTTTAAGTGAGTTGTAAGAGCAAACACTTTATATTGAAAAGGTTGATAGCCTCTGTACGTGAGCTGTTATTAATTAAAAATAAACATCAGCAAAGAAATATTATGAAACATCGAATTGGCCGTCATAATTCCTTCTCTAGTGTAATTTGCCTTTGTTAGAACACCTAAAATAGTTATGTATCAGTGAAAGATCGATGAAGAACAGCTAATTTAAAATCCTTACAATCGGTCTTCTTGTTGTACAAAGCAGGCGTATCAGGTCTCAGAAGTTCAACGACTTTTTGATTAAGCGATTGAAGAAAAGCAATGGACTTTTGGGAACGACGTTGGCTGTTTACTATTTACATGGGTAAACCGGGCAGTTCACGGTTCGGGGCAAATGGTAAACAACATTCATTAGGACTTGTAACTGGGACTTGTGGGCAAGTCTAAAATCTCCCTTTCCCGGGAGGGGAGCGAAACATACAAGCAAAGACACAAAACGTACGAGAGGGAGACACTCCTCCCAGCCCCCGCCCCTCTAATTTTTTTGTGCTTTACCTAGCCTTAGTTTGGAATTTACTCTATCTTTTTTTTTCCAGAATTCGATTTTTCTTGGATTCATATCACGAATTCTCAAGAACTTCATCACTGACGAAAATTATTTCGTCGTTAAATCATAAAAACAAACTTGATAATCTGTACTTCATGTACGACTTCATATAATGTGAGATGCCCATAAGTTGGCTCTTTCTACGTTATAATTTGGGGACTGGGTCGATTTTTGCTTATCGCGGGGGTGGGGAGGGGGGTGCGTCGGGGGTTTGGCGAGGGGGTCGTTAATACAGAAGATGAAGTCCCCAGATTTTAGGTCTCCATAAGAACCAGGCCCCGGTTGTTCAAACGTTGGATCGCGCTATCCACCGGACTGAAATCACTATCCAGCGGATACTTTTACGCTGGATAGTGATTTATCCGGTGGATAGCGCTATCCAACGTTTGAACAACCTGGGCCAGAGGTTTTATCTCTGCTACCCTGAACGCCTTGAAAAGGAACAGATCGCTGAGTAAAGGCTGGGTTGATGATAAGTGTCTGTGGTAAGGATTTTAGCAGCAACTTTCCCTTTCGTAAACGTCGCTGCCATTTTTAAGACACTTAGAAGAAAATTTTTGGCCTGTTATTTAGTGTGGTTTCTACTAGAAAGAAACAAGATCGCAATCCAGTGTCAAACCCGCACCTTTCGTAACCTAATCTCTCGTTCGTATCTTTACACTACCACACCGAGCCACCAGAATTCCGAAAAAATTTAAGTGCATAAACTAGCAAACTGTCTTTCTTAACTGATACCTCGAGTTTGCGTTGGAGGACATCCGGGGAAACGACGACTCCGAAGGGTAATCTCATGAATCGGTACCTCCCGGAAGGGGTATTAAAGATGCACAGTAGGCTGGATGGGTAATCTAATTCCACGTGCCAGTACCCTTTTTTTGTATCTACAACGTAGAAGTTTTTCTTCCCACGGAGTAGAGGTAGCTTCATTGATGGTCCTGGTATATGTCCTGGTAGTATTCTCGATGTAAGTTATTGTTTAGATCCCTTGGATCGAGACACAGCCTTACTTTCTACTCTCCATCAGGGGCTTCTTTGATCTTGCACACGATAGAATTGATGCAGTCAGTCGGTTGGGGGTGATGATGTGATCAGCTATCACTTCTTTAAGTTCAGCTTTTACAAGAGAAGTATATGGACTGGGACCGTACGCGGGGGTTACTTGAGAAGAGAAACTGCAGTAGGAAAAGTCTTGGCACAGACACGAACTTTAGAGGGGCGATACGACTCTTGGCCATGATAAAGGAGCAATCAACTCTTCCTTCTACAGTTTCTCTTCTCAAGTACGAGACAGTTCCATATCCAACCTCTGACGCATCGCTGAAGTGATGCAATTGGAAGGTAGCATCGAGGGAGCAGCCACCAGGAAAATAGCAACGCGGAATAGTCACATGATTGAGCAGTGTCAAGTTCTCCTTCCACTTATTCCAGTCCTTCAACAAGTCTTCAGGCAACTTCTCATCCCAAAGGAGCTTTAGCTACCAAGTCTTCTGTAAGACTCTTTTTGCTGGCAACTGGACTGGTCCAATCATACCAAGAGGATCAAAGATCGAGCTCAATGTAGACAAACACCTTCGCCGTGTGTCATTCCCGGGTCGACCTGATGGCGGCGATGTCTTGACAACAAACGTATCGGTATCAACAACAACAACAACAATAAGCTTTATTTGCATGACCATAACAAAGTATTACAGTATTGCAAAAGCTACTTGAAATTAATCATTGATTCCTTGTAAATTAAATATTTAAAATACTTTGAAACTTATTAATCATTGTTTATTTCTAACCATCAGGAGGACTAATTATTCCGGAGATAAGTTTGTCTCTCAATTCAAAGCAAGTTGACATAAATGAAATTAATTTGATGTTAATAAAATAGTCAGTAGAATTCATCAGATGTGATAATAAGGACTCATGTGATTGTAGTCGTAGAAACGGAATTTTAGGTTCTAGTTTAGAGAAGAACGTATCTCTTATCGAAGAAAAACTTGGACAATCTAATAAAAAGTGAGTTTCATCTTCAATTCTGTTACAATTGTAGAGATTGCATAACCTTTCGTCACTTGGTATATTGTCGTATCTACCTGTCTCAAGTCTAAGTTTGTGACTGCTTATTCTCAGTTTCACTAATGTTTTCCTAGAAGGGTTCTTTCTTGTTAGATCTAGGTGGGCAGAAGGGCTATAATTCGTTTTGATTTTATAATAAAAGTTAAGTTTGTGTGAATGTTGAAGGGTATGATTCCAGTAAGTGATATATTTCTTTTGCATAAGATCTACATATTACTTAATTTTACATTTATTCAGTAAATTACAATTAAGGCCTGGGAAATCATAGTAGTCAGTCATCTTCTTAAGACTGGAGTAAAAACTATTTTGACTACTATGATATCGGTCAACAGATATTTTTAAAGATAGTTTAACTATAGAATTTTAATCTTTTTCTTGGAGATAGTTTAAGTAATTAAGTATCTTGTTATTTATATCAATGATCAAAGGGAATCTGCCAAGTTCAGATCTGCATGCAACATTGGATGACTTGTTATGGACTTCTAAATATCGTTTACAGAAGATAATCTAGTATATCGTTTTTTAACGTTCTTACTTTTCAAACAATGTTTTGCGGTTGTAAAAAGAATCCTTTCTACTGCATCGAGAGAAGAGTTAATAGGGCCATTTATACGAGGAAAAATAAGACGCGTCTTAAATAAGACACGAACTTTCCGTAAAAACGGCACATTTCGTCTAAAATAAGACGCGGCTTAGCTAAGACGCGTCTTATTAGATAAGACATGCTCGTATAAATGGTACAGTTCGCGTCTTATTTTTCCTCGTATAAATGGCCCTAATGTGTTTGTCTGGCCTACTGTCAACAAGAAAATCATGTATCATTCTCTGTATGTCTCTTGTTTGCAGTGCTGTTTTAAATTTTTGTGATGAATCATTTTCCCATATAAACTGTTTGGGTAAACGAATTAATGTATCATTGGTATTTTCTGTAGCTAACTGGTTATTTACCGTAGTAATGTTAAGCCATGTCATTATTGGACTGTGATCTGATAAGCACGACGGCTCTTTGACAACAAAATTCGCAATAGAGTGGAATAAGTCTTGGTCGCATATTGCATAGTCAACAACACTAACTCCTGATTTACCATGAAATGTTGGCCTTCCCAGCGAATTGCCACAGGATCTACCATTCATAATCGTAAGATCTGCACTCCTACATATTTCTAAAAGCCGTTTACCGCGGTTATTCAATTCGTTATCAAAGCTGTGTCGCTGAAGGGCGCATAAGGAGAATTGAGATTGATCGTTTGTTATAATGGTGTTGCCCTCTTGACAGAAATTGTCTGAGTTGACATCACCCATGAGAAGAATTGACCCAAAAGCCGAGAATTTCTCAATATCGTTGTCCAGGAGACCATCAAATGGAGCCTCCATCTCCATTAATTTCTTGAGTCAACCCTTTCCCGAGTAGATTTATAAATAGAACGGCTTGTTTCCCGCGAAAAGTGTCATATTTCCGTGAGTCTCGTATGTCACCGTGAAAAAAATGAAGTTGGATGAAGTCGAACTCAGAAGCCCGTCCTTCGACCGTTTTCCTTTTTTACTATACGTCCATTTTTACAGTTTTACAGCCGCTGGGATCTGGGATGAAAATAAAAGTTAATGAATTACCCGACTGAGACTGAGCATGAAGCGATGGGACAAATGCAGCTAACTGAGGATCACGGAAAGGTTCTTTGCGAGTGTTTGTTTTTGTTGTTGTTGTTTTTTTTTTTGCCGTCATACATCCCACATTTATATTAAGCATGCACCTTGAAAAGAGTCGACGATTAAGCGTTCTGTGAACGATTTGAAACTTTTCGATGATCAGCGCCGAAAAAGTGCCAGGATCATTTATTTTTGTCATCGACGTGGAGTGGATTTCGCCAGTTAAGCACCGTGTGCAAAAGCGATGACCTAAGTAGCAACTAAGGAGGAATGCTTCAGAAAAATTGCAGGCTTCCTTTACAACTGACTTGTATCACCATGAGAGTTGCCTGATAAAACTGGCACTTGAAAAGTTGAACAGAAGACAACAGTTGCTCGACCGTGAAGCTAACTCAAAAGTAATTTGCTAACGGTGGAATTTGTGACATCGCGCTTCAGTCCAAAGACACTCTTATCTCAAGAAAAACAAAATGGATTGTATCTGCGCCCAAAGAATTATGACTGACCAACAGGAGAATTCTCAGCAATTAATGTAGAAGTTTAGGCCAATTCTTTCCTTCGAATTCGCATCTGTAGATCACTTTTTTGAGAGAAAACAATGGCTGGGCTCGGCGTTACAATACATAGCAGGGAATCATCACACTAACTGACGGACAAGACAACCACAGTATTTATTCAGACAAACGCATTTCGGATAAAAACTTGAAAAACTAGAAATTTGATTAATATTGAGTCATTTAGCCGAAATAAGAACCTTAACGCTCAAAAAAATTGGCTAAAGAAAACGAATCCTGTCAGAACTACAGACTGCAGGTAGTAGTTAATCCTTACGCATGTAACAGACCAGCTTAATGTGAGACAATCAACCAAAATTAAGATTAACATAGTCTGAGGTTAAAACTCTCCACAGTATAATCTACCCGCTAGAAAGAAAAGAAAGAAAATCTCTGAGGGATGAAAACGCTAAAGTCATGTTTCACTAGCTTATGATTTTGTTTGGCTTGTCAGCACCGGATTTCCTGCTGTTTCATGAAGTACAATAGCAGTGTCATTTAGTCGTTGTGATTGGCTCTTCCCACCGTCGGCGCGGGAAGTCTCCCCTGGGAACCGTTCTAATTATAAATCTACTCGGGAAAGGTTTGACTCCAAGGGCTTGTATGGGAGATGGAGGCTCCATTTGATAGGCTCCTGCGTTGTGAAGTTCTTCAAATAGTTCAGGATAAAAGTAAATGGAATTTTGAGGTGGGATATATGTGCCACATACATAGATATCTTTTTCGGTTTTTGTATATTCTTTGGCAATCTTAAACCATAGAAAATTCGGAGATTCTTTTTCCACTGAAATCCAATCATTAAAGTTTGATTTAAAAATCAAAGCTAGGCCACCTGAGCTCCGACCACATTTTCTGTTTTTTAAAGTACTTGTACTCACAATGTTGAAGCCTTCAAGGTCAATACTTACTGATTTCCATGTCTCGGAGAGAGTTATAAAATCAAAATTGCTAATCATTCGTAAACAATCAGGATCCCGTAATTTGTTGCCTAATGATTTTGAAGAAAGGCCATTGATGTTCCATGCAAAAAAAGATAACTTATTGGACTGACTTAAGTAGTGTGGCATATCGGTATCTTATCTCAAAGGAGAATTTACTAAATATCCTGGCAAATAGGTCAATTTCATTACTAAGAAGAAGGGAAAAATCAAGATCTATATCAGTGAATAAGAGTAACTAAGGTAAAGTCTTAATAAATCGTAAAAATGATACCAGTTCCTTAGGTATTTCTACTCCCGTCGTGCCAGACTGATTAGGTTGAGGGGAAGCAGGAGAGTTGATTGTTGTTGGAAGCGGACTGTTCTGTATATTACTAGGTAGTTGGTCTCGTGAAGTGTGAGCATGTTTGACAGCATCACGGTAAGACGAGTAGCCTTCAGAGGAACTTACATAAGTCGCGCATAATGGTGGAGGCTGTTGTGTCCTCGGCGTAGGGTAAGCTCTAGTCTGGCTGTTTTTAACCGTATGAATGAGAAAACCAGGGACTTCCATAGGCGTTGTGTAGAGCGGGCGCGAGGTTGAGGGCGGAGGGCGATGTACTGGATTCGGGGAAGAACGAACTGTTTTCGTTGTAGCTCGTCCTCGTACTGCTGCTACAAGATTTGCGGCAAACAAACCAAGGTGTCTCTTCTTTAGGTGTTTAATGTCATGCGGTATATCTGTTCCCCTAAAAAAGATATTTTCGTGAGACACCAGGAGATATGTACAGAAATGCACGCATTGGCGAAAATGGCAGAAATGGCAATTAATCGCCAAAATCGCAAAACTATAAACAAAAATTCAAATGAGATGGCGAAGGGGCCCTTTGGAAAGTGGCGATTTCGGCAAAAATGGCGTATTTGGCAAAAATGGCAGAAATGGCAATTAATCGCCAAAATCGCCAAACTATAAACAAAAATTCAAATAAGATGGCAAAGGGGCCCTTTGCAAAGTGGCGATTTTGGCGAAAATGGCGTATTTGGCGAAAATGGCAGAAATGGCGCTTAATCACCAAACTCTAAACAAAAATTCAAATGAGATGGCAAAGGGGCCCTTGGGAAAGTAGCGATTTCGGCAAAAATGGCAGAAATGGCGCTTAGTCGCCAAAATCGCCAAACTGTAAACAAAAATTCAAATGAGATGGCAAAGGGGCCCTTTGGAAAGTGGAAATTTCGGCGAAAATGGCGTATTTGGCGAAAATGGCTGAAATGGCAATTAATCGCCAAAATCGCCAAATTATAAACAAAAATTTACATGAGATGGCAAAGGGGCCCTTTGCAAAGTGGCGATTTTGGCGAAAATGGCGTATTTGGCAAAAACGGCAGAAATGGCGCTTAATCGCCAAAATCGCCAAACTGTAAACAAAAATTCAAATGAGATGGCAAAGGGGCCCTTTGCAAAGTGGCGATTTCGGCGAAAAGAGCGTATTTGGCGAAAATGGCAGAAATGGCGCTTAATCGCCAAAATCGCCAAACTTTAAACAAAAATTCAAATGAGATGGCAAAGGGGCCCTTTGCAAAGTGGCATTTTTGGGTAAACTGGGGTATTTGGCGAAAATGGCAGAAATGGCGCTTAATCGCCAAAATCGCCAAGCTGTAAACAAAAATTCAAAGGAGATGGCAAAGGGGCCCTTTGGAAAGTGGAAATTTCGGCGAAAAGAGCGTATTTGGCGAAAATGGCAGAAATGGCGCTTAATCGCCAAAATCGCCAAACTGTAAACAAAAATTCAAATGAGATGGCAAAGGGGCCCTTTGGAAAGTGGCAATTTCGGCGAAAATGGCGTATTTGGCAAAAATGGCAGAAATGGCAATTAATCGCCAAAATCGCCAAACTGTAAACAAAAATTCAAATGAAATGGCAAAGGGGCCATTTGGAGAGTGGGGATTTCGGCGAAAATGGCGTATTTGGCGAAAATGGCAGAAATGGCGCTTAATCGCCAAACTGTAAACAAAAATTCAAATGAGATGGCAAAGGGGCCCTTTGGAAAGTGGCGATTTCGGCGAAAATGGCAGAAATGGCGCTTAATCGCCAAAATCGCCAAACTCTAAACAAAAATTCAAATGAGATGGCAAAGGGGCCCTTTGGAAAGTTGAAATTTCGGCGAAAATGGCGTATTTGGCGAAAATGGCTGAAATGGCAATTAATCGCCAAAATCGCCAAATTATAAACAAAAATTCAAATGAGATGGCAAAGGGGCCCTTTGCAAAGTGGCGATTTTGGCGAAAATGGCGTATTTGGCAAAAATGGCAGAAATGGCGCTTAATCGCCAAAATCGCCAAAATGTAAACAAAAATTCAAATGAGATGGCAAAGGGGCTCTTTGCAAAGTGGCGATTTCGGCGAAAATAGCGTATTTGGCGAAAATGGCAGAAATGGCGCTTAATCGCCAAAATAGCCAAACTGTAAACAAAAATTCAAATGAGATGGCAAAGGGGCCCTTTGGAAAGTGGTGATTTCCTCGAAAATGGCGTATTTGGCGAAAATGGCAGAAATGGCGCGTAACCGCCAAAATCGCCAAACTGTAAACAAAAATTCAAATGAGATGGGAAAGGGGTCCTTTGGAAAGTGACGATTTTGGCGAAAATGGCGTGCACTAATTCTCTCTCTTTTCATCAACCACAAATAAAAAAAAATATAGAGTGCATGTTGGCCTAGTTCTTAAAACGTGTTTTGGCAGAAATGGCAATTACTCGATGAAATACCTAATTGGTCAAGACAAATTGAAATGACATAGCAAAGGGTCTCTTTTGAAATGGCTATTAATTGCCAAATAGTTAACCACATATTAATATAAAAATGTTTCCAATAGTATAATTGTATACTAATAATGACAACGCTACTGTAACTTGAGTGTCATTAATCTGTTTTTACTGCTTTTACCTTTAATTGATAACCTCTTGTGATTTGAAATTCGTCCAAGACAAGAGTGTTTGGTCGGGAATTACCACTTATAACTAATTTCTTGCTCAGTTCAAATCGAATGGCCAACGAGTTGTATTCAATTATCAGTAAATGGTAATCTTCGTAATGTTTATGGCAACTTTCTTACCAAAAAATCCAAGATAGGTATCCTTAATTTTCCAGGCTTGTTGGCATTGTTTGAATAGCGACAGTTCAACAATATATGTTATGAGGAATCCAGGTTGGTTCTTGGCTACGCATTCAGATAATTAGATGGTCCGTATTGCCTTGTATATCCATCCTGTTTGTTATAATGGCGTTCAATCGTACAAGTATATATAAACGAGCTGGTTCATTGCAGTTTCACAGAACATGAACGTGTAAGGTTTAGTAGTTGTTATATAGACGCGGCGGCCATGTTGAAATATTCGATTTTGGATAACTACTCTATGTAAGTAGAACGATTAGTGTCATTCCCAGCGGACTTTGGTGGTCACTCTATGTAAGCAAAACGATTAATGTCGTTCACAGGGACTCTCAGGCAATTGTTAAAATAGAAGGTAAAAAGGCCGGGTGAAGTGTTTCGACGAGCATTAGCATTAGCAATTTAATGGAACACATATTGTACTGAGAATTGGTTTGGTGGTCTCAGCGCAAAAAAACAATACATTTTCTAAATTTCTGGCCCCACCTCATAAAGCAATAATGGGACACATTTTTTAAGAACGAGACAAACATGTACACTCTGTTTTTATATATCTAGTTGATGGAAAGATACAGAATTAGTTTGAATGAGATATGTTTTATGAAAGAGACAAACAAGTTATTACTTTGATCCAATGTTTATATTCAATAAATGCGGTGAAGTATTGGGCACAAGTGACATTTCGTGCAGGTTTACATAAGATGGAAATAAGCGAATTCACACATTTCAAAATAGCGCATGCAAACTGCTGGACATTTCGACTTTCGTTACTTTCAGGGGACCGTTTCTCTAAAGAGCAAAACAGGTAAGTGCGAGAAGAAAGTGAAGAGTTTAAAACGACGGAAGAAGATAATGTGTATAGTGGAGAACCAAAAAAGAATGAAGGGCACACACTGGTTATCGTGAAAGCATCTTTTAGCCAGGAACCATGCGTTTCGCAATCGCTTTTGATTTAAGGCTGCCTCACAATTTAATGGAACCAATGTGAAGAGAACGGTAACCAGTGAGGATTATTAAGGTCTACATCGAACCTCAAAAGTTAGAGTGTCCATGGCAAGGAATTATTATGATTTCAAGGACCTGGTAGTTCTCTCCTCGAGTAATTAGTGGACTTGTAAGTCTTTGAAAGGAATGAACCATACAAAAGCAAATGATGCTAGTGTGATATTTCAGCTCATCACATCACTTTTGGTAAGTCAAGCGACATCGCAAGTAAGGAAATGTTTACTTAACCTGTGAAGTACATGGCACAAAATACATATTAGCTTAACTGAAACGACTTCCATTTGTTGTTTTCAGATATATTTGATTCAGTTGTATTTGATAAAATGTTGTTTGACAGTTAGGTAAAGCTGTTTTGTCATATATTTGATTCAGTTGTATTTGATAAATGTTGCCTCACAGTTATTGGGGCCTCTTATTAGGCAAGTAATTTGAACTTTTTTTTAGTACTGTTGCCTCACAGTTATAAGGACCTCTTTAGTTATCTACTTTGAAGGGGCCACTTTTGGCATCCAATTTGAATATTTTGCCACATATCGCCAGCCCTCTGGCGATTTTTGCCAAAATCGCCAATTTCGCCAAAATCGCCAGCCTTCAAGGGGCCACTTTTGGCATCCAATTCAAATCGCCACCGGCTGGTGATTTTCGCCATTTTCACCATTGCATGCCATTGCATGCATTTCTGGACATAAGTGGACACCAGATGAACGTTTGGTAGTATGGAAAGACTGTCGATAAGTTTCATGTTTATTTTTAACAGAGTTTGTAGGGGAATATCAGCTCGTGGTAGGAGAGTAGAGTAAATGATTTTACTTTTCGGGAACATTGTGGATGCTTGGGTAATCAAAACGGAAATATCAGAAATGAAGTTATCAATTGGTGCGGTTGGCGTGAGGTTGTTTGTGCCGATGTGGATCAATATGAGTTGCGGGTGCTCTAGTTTTGGATTAAATTCATCCTGTAAAACTGTGCGTACATGTGTAATTGTGGGAGATCTATTAAAAGTAAAATCCTGTCCTGGAGGGAAAAATCAATGTTCCATTGCTGTCCGAGGGCTCTCTCTATAGGAAGTTTATCGAGGTCAAGATTCTTGATTGTTCTTTCCTCGGCTGGGGGGCAGCCAATACATCTTTGTCATTTGAAATGAATTTAGTCGGGCGAAAATTCCCTTTGCGTAACATTCTCATCAGTTCCAATGATGAATGCACTGCCTGTTCTGTCGACGGCTTCGAGAACAAACTATCATTTACATAGAAATTTTTCATGAAAATTTCACGAATTTCTTCTCCAAAGACAGCCTCGTTGTCTCAGCAGTCTGCTGTAATGCCCAAGCAGCAGTACATGGCGAATCTGCCTTCCCGAACAAATGTACGGTCATCTTATAGTCACTTGGTCACTTGCCACTCTATGAAACATACTTTCTATAGATCAGAAGCTACTGCTACTTCATCCTTTCTAAACCGCATCAATACTGCCACTAATGTGTTGTTAAGCAGCGCTCCTTGTAGCAGTTCCTTATTAAGTGCGGTCCCTTCAAATCTCGCAGCTGCATCATACACCACCCTTACTTTAGACTTGTTTGGGTTGATCACTCCATGGTGGGGAAGGTACCATATGTGGCTGCTCGTACGAGCCGCTTCTTCTTTCGACAATTTTACTGAATAACCTTTGTCTATGTAGTCATTCATGACTGTCTTGTAATGGGCGGCAAACTCAGGGCAACGTTGGAAACACCGTTTAAGTTGCTGCAGTCGCTTCTCAGCTTGCACGCGGTTGTTAGGCAGCTCAGGGTTATCGTTTCTCCATAAAAGACCAACTTCATACCTTCCATCCTTCAGCTTAGTTGTTCTCTTTAGGATTTCAAGGGCTCTTTCGTCTTCAAGACTGTTCGAAGTG
The DNA here is from genome assembly GCA_964035525.1 of Porites cylindrica. NCBI lineage: Eukaryota > Metazoa > Cnidaria > Anthozoa > Scleractinia > Poritidae > Porites > Porites cylindrica. The sequence continues at coordinate 48,257,826 of OZ037776.1, read as the reverse complement.
CCATCACTCCTGAATCCAAGTGATTCTAAAGCCCAGAACCTTTCAACTTGTTCGTGCAATTTCACGTCTCGCTTGTCTTCAGCCCAATCAAATTCGAAGACTGATAGCGCAACAGGCTTGTTTTCATCCTTGTTTCTGTTGGTTGGCTCGGCTACGCACCAACCAAAGGGGGTCTTCATTCCGTATGGCTGACTCTGTGGACTGTCTCCCCAGCAATAATCAAGAACCAAATGAACTTGTGGTACGTGTTGACCAGTTAACACAGAGACTTCATTCACATCGACAGCAGTATTTGGCCATTGAAGACCACTGAGGTGTGGCCAAGGAGACAAATCCAGTTGACTTGGGCAGTAGCGGTCCGACACATTTAAACTTTTCACTGTCAAGGCGAGATACACTGGCCATGGGAAGGACGGACTGCCTTGGGTCGCTGAGCTGATCTGGAATTTGACTTTGCATAATTCAAGATTTTGGTCTCTTTGAGTGACAGTGTTTATGCTAACTTTCTCTGGAACTCCTTGAAGTTGCAGTTTGTCTACGATGTTAGAATTGATCATTGAGCTAACAGCAGTTGAGTCTAACATAGCATACGTAGTAAGTGTTCTCCCATTTTCAGCAGTCACTCCAAGTGCAACGACTTTGAGCAATACAAAGCTCCTACTGTTATTCTATGTCGTTGCATTGTTCACTGACAAATTGGACACTACCGGGGAACTCTGCTCAGGATTGCCTTCAATATCCTCAATCTCGTTTTTTGTCGAAATATGCAACAGCGAGTGGTGATCTTGTGGACGAGCACAGTCTTTCTCAGTACAACTTGTCTTTTCAGGGAAGTTCCTTTGCAAATGAGTGTGAGACAGACATCGGTAGCAAAGAGACTTAAACCTTGCAAATCGTTTCCGCCAACCTAAGCCCTTAGAAAGGAACACCGAACACTTTGAGAAAGCATGGGCTCCCTTGCAGACCTTATTGTGTTCACCTTGATTGTGGTTGCCTCCATTACTTCCTTGCTCACTAGCAGTTACGCGTTTCTTTGTTCTCTGATTACCTCCGTTTTCTTGTGTCCGGACCTCTGTTGCTAGAGTGGGGATCGTCGGACCAGCCCTTTCTTCAAGTGCTTTTTTATTGGGGTTCCTGCCAACACTGAACTTAGTTTGTTATTCACTCTTTCTGCCATACACCGGGTCGTTCTCAATTTGCGACTGTGCAGT
>OZ037776.1:48241615-48251615 GCA_964035525.1 Porites cylindrica | reverse complement strand
GGGTATCGTTATTGTAAATGAAAATAGAGCGAGGTAGCCATGTATTGAGACTGAGCCGACAGCACCAATGCTTTTAAAAAGCTTGGCTTTGCTTGTGGCGGTTACGTTAGCGTACGTGACTGGAATTCGTTCGCTTCCTCTTCCAAAATTTTTTCACTTTTGAAATGTCTTAAGCTCAAGCGGGCGCCATCATGTTTCGCCAACGGGATTGACCTTTGCTATAGGCTTTCACTTCTTTTTCAACTTGTAACAGCTTTCACGAGCTCTTTGTGAAGAGGTGGAATTTGCTGCTGCTTGATAATTTCTAGGCATAGGTGTTTCACCATCGCAGCTTCCCATTTATTCTTGCAGCTCCATTTAACCACCCGAGAATACGAGGGATAACATCTCAGCTTTTTAGCTGCCAGACAAGCGCCTGTTGTAACCCTGTAAACAAAAGCAATTTACAACTTTCCGGGCACACGTTTGTTTACAAACAGAGCGTTGGCAATCTTACACTAGCACAATTCCTAAAACATGTTATAATTAATCAAAAACGTAGGTTTTTACATTACAAGTATTCGAAAACTCCCCATTGGAGGTTTCAGAAAAAAGCGAAATCGTAGCAACACAAGCACCGGGGCTCGGCCAGACCGTAAAGTGAGATTTATTTTAGGCGAGCTTTTTGACACATGAAGCTGACAACCCAATGACCGGAAGTGATTTTGATTGGATGGTATCGAATCATGCTGTGTGGGGGTGGAAGGCTCCAGTAAAAGCATCTGTGTCAGGCGTTTCTCTCCTTCAGCTCTCTCCCTTTTTCGCTTCCATCGTTCTCCTTTTCCCCAGAAACGCCTCATACTCAGGCTAGCCAGGCTGCTAAGACCCTCCAAAAGAGAAAAGAGTCTGGGAACTAACAGCGAACTGAAGCAAAGCAAAACAAAATGGCGGACGAGTGCGGTGGGTCAGTTTGCAAATGAATACTGATGGCGTAGCCGAGTTAATGTCATTTTTTTTTCGGGAAGACAGACTCTCGACTTTTTATATCCTCTTATTATTGGCAATCATTGATTGGAAGGAAACCCATGTGGATTGTCTAAATAAAGGTAAGCATTACTTTATAGTTATACTGTACTACACGCCGATTCTTCGGGTCCCACTCGATCCAAAAGATTACCGTTTTAATTTAAAGGGTCGCTTATGTTACTTTTTTAGACGATGCGTATCCGACACTTGTAATGGCAGTTTTTTTCTGTTTCGCCTTGTTGTAGCTGAATATGATCCCGTTGTTACTTACCCCTCTGTCCGTGTCTTTATGAAAAGTTTTATTTACTTGTAAGGTAGGGAGCTAGAGAATTTCTTTGGGTTCAACAGAAACACACCAAGAAAGTTAGACGCTATGAAAAGTATTGGTAGTCGAAGCTGAACATGATTTAGTTTTTGAGACACGGCGATAATTTTTTTTTATTCAGAATGTGATCATAAAATAACTGTATTAAGTGGATAACTGAGTTTTCATCCTGGCGTGCCTCAAATAAGTAATTTTCTCCCGATTTAAGCTTACTGGGAAGCAAATGTTGTTCACATATTTTCTAACTTACGGTTATGGGAGTTTTCTTTGACACACATGTATATCATTGAAAATATTTGTTTTAAAATATATATCTTATATTTGTTTGTAAAATAAGTTGGCTCTATATTTACAAAAAATAAAGTGGCACAAATGTAGTTCACATGACCGTGTTGTTCATAAGTGAACAGTTATTTTCCAGTACTTCAAAAGTTCTTTACACAAGAGCATATTTTTGTAAACCGAGTATTGCACCTTGTTTCTTCTTACTTCTTCTAAACCTGGTTCAGAACAGTCATGGCTGAGGTAATATTGTTTTTCCCATTCTTTGTGTTGTTTTCTAAGGGAGGTGTGATGAGCCAGTATTTGAGTCTGGACTGGAGCAAGAAGGCTTTCATAGTTGGCTTTGCAAGAGTCGTTTGTAGGATGTTCTTTCAGATTTTGCCTTGCAGAATCCAGTTTGTACAGACAATCTGTCTCCCCAAGTATTTTCACTATATTTTTGCAGAGTTTGGTTTTTATTTCTTTTTCTCGTGGGCTGTTGGTCTTGGGAAGAGAATGGCTTCTTTTAGCGCTTTGCACATCATTGCATCTTGGTCGATGAATCCGACTCTCTTCAAAAGGTTCAGTATCATGAATGTTTTCATGCTGCTGACTGCCCATCTTTGTAATTTTACATATAAGTGGTGCTGAAAGAGGCTGTAGCTCTGAAGCATCATAATCATCATCATCCTCATCATCAGTGTAGTCATTAGACAGATCATTCACAACAGATGTTACAACCTCTTCCAGTCCTGTTATCTCTTCTCCACTTTCATTCTCGTCAGTGTCTTCTACAGTTTCACCTTCATTCAGATAATCTCCCTGGCGTTCCAGATCTGTTGCATCATCTGCGTTGGTACCTTCCTGATCTTGTGTACTGTCTGCATCATTTTCATCATCCTCCCTGTGTAAAAAATTTGTGCGTATGATTCTGGTACAGTCACCTTTTTGGTCATACAATCTGATGATCCTGTGTGGGATAACAACAGCATCATCATTCAGACATTTCCTCCAGCACTGTTCAAGGTGTTGTTCTTCTTTTTTAAGATCACTTGACCTGAAGTGGTGAAGCTTTGATCCCTGGGGTCTAGTACTTAGCTCATCAGGGCCATCCAAGAATTCCACTCCAGACAAGTTCTGGCACCACCAGACACCTTCACCACAGGCAATGAAGTCACTGATGCTTTGTAAATGGGCTTGGTACTCCTTGGGGTTGTTGATGATAAAGCGATTAGGTACTGTTGTGTTGGGGAATGGTGGTAAAGTGCTGTAGTATTTCGAAATCTGTGATTCCTGCACTTCAACAGCATTGCCTTGTTTAGTTTCCGCAAGTTTCTGTTCTGCTTGAAGGCGGATCAGGCTTGGGGTGATGATGTCACCAGGTCTCCTGCAGGTCAATCTGGTGACACCTTGCAGAGTATTGAAGTGCCTTTCTTCCTCTTCGGTGTTGGTTGACTTTGCTGAGATAATCCTACTCTGCTTGCCAACATGAGCTGTAAGAGAGTGCCAGTATCTGCCATAGAACTTTCTGCCTGTTAAGGACTTTGGTTGCCCAATGACCTCTTTGCATGTCATGGCATGGATAAATGCTTGATTGTGAAGACGTAGCACTAACTTTGGAGAGCGTGATTGGGCTGGCAAGTAGAGAAGCTTACTGAGCTCTGTAAGGGAATCCAGGAGTGTCTGTATTTTGGGCCTTACTTTGCCTATTAATATGAGATAATAACATGAAACAGTCAATAGTGCAGTCATTACAGGTAGCCTACCTAGTTTAAGTGCTGTTAGTTATTATTTTATTACCAGTCAGGCAATTTTGATTGCCTGACTATAATATGTCGTCAGGCGATTATTGTTTTTTTTTAATGATTATTATTATTAGATCTTCCCTATTACAGTGTAAATTAAATGTTTTGATCATTACCTCTTAAGTACTGAGCCACTATGACAGCTGCAAGTCGATAATCACAACCACGTAGCTTTTCCTTTCCACCAAATGAGCACTCAATGATGTCCTGAAATGCAATTTTTTCATCTTTTTCTAGGTGTGAAGGCAATTCAGTGAGAACATTGGCAATATGTTCTTTAACATCGTGGAGAGGCTCTGTAAGTAAGACTTCATAGTTTCCTGTTTGAAAAATAAATTTCATTATATTATGATTATGAATAGCCAACAGGTCAATTCCCTGTCACTTGCTAATTCAAAATTCCAATTCGATCAGGGATCAGGTAGACGAAGAACCACTCTGTGGATGTGCTACATGTACCTCCAAATCATTATTTATTTATTTAATTTTATGCTTATTTTGTTTCTGTGAAATATTTGCTTCATTCATCTTGAATGGCATGCCTGATAATTAGTTGGGTGTACCTTATATAATTAAGTCCATCGACCATGCTAAACAATATTTTGGCGTTTTTTTGGTATTTTTTTTACGTCATTCTTTTACAATCCTATTGTTATTATTTTGATTTATGTAATAATCAATTATATTACACACTTCATAATGATCATAATGGTCATTATAGATTTATGTGCAGTAACATTCACAATATATACCCTGCTCCTACCCAGAACATTTATTTTAAAGTTGCCAAAAAACTCATTCAGGTTACTAGACACCTATTTGTTGATATTTACAACATTTGTATTAGACAGTATGCAATGCTTACCTAAAGCAAGGTCTGCTAGTTTTTTCTCTTGGTCAAAGAACATCATTGCAGGCACCCGTTGAATTCCACCAATCTCTTCTTTGAGAATTTCCTGAAGCTCTTTCTTTTGTCCTTTGCTTTCAAGGCCCCGGGCTCTGCACTCATCTCGCAACTCTTCTAAACGAAGATCTTTAAATGGCTTTAAACCAGCATTCCTTTTATTTTTTCCAGCAGGCCCCTGTAGAACTTTTTTTAGCCATTCTGAGAGAGTAAGGTGAGGTCTTGAAAAAGAAACTGCAAGATCTTTGTACATCCTTGCATCACCGCTACAACTGGCACATCCAGCATTTCCACCTTTCTGTTCACCAGCCTCAAATTGTTGCTGGGGGCCATCACCATGAAAAAAACGCACTATGTCAGTAATCTCGACTCCATTTGATGTGGTTATTTTGATATCCAGACTCTGTAAACAGTCCTTTCTGGTGTTAATGTAGGCTAGCTGATCAACTTCAGAGGACCCGCATCGCCCCAGGATATAGACATGAGGTCTTTCAATGACAGACTGCACATCAATGTCCCCTTTTCCATTAGCCTTCATTTCTTCATTGGTGAAGTATAGGGCCTCATCATAAACTGAATTAACTGTCAGTAGAAGGTGACCATGGTTGAGCAAGGTTGAGTTGTCGCCCCAAATCATAAGGTGCCGCTTTCTTTCCATTGCTTTTAGTCGCTCTTTAGCCTCAATTTCACTTTCTTCCCCTGTTGTTGCATCCTCACCAAGCTTCATAAGTCTGGTTCTGACTTCAGCATTTGTCATGGAAGTATAGTAGTCATCACTTTGAATTCGTAGTAAACCCAGTGATTCATGCTCTTTAAGCATGCGGGTCCTTATTTCTAGGAGAGGAATCTTACGGCCAGACACAGTAAATCTTTCTGTCTTGATTGTACCTTCCTTTGTCAGTAACACCTTTTTGAATGTTTGGGGGACAATCATTTCACCAAGAACAAACTCACCACTTTCAATTTTGCTCTAAAGAATAATAAAACACAACATGAATATTAAATAGATGTATGTAATGCCTGAGAGTATTTTGCACAATCATGTGACCTACATCAGTACAGTGTAGGGGAACCTGGTAAAGGAACCTTTGAAAATCGACCTCTCCAAATTTAGGAATCTCTCCCTTAAGACCTGGGCTTAAATATAAATTGTGGAGTAATAAAAATGTACATGTACAGTTATATTTTGATCTATTCATGACTGTTCTCTGTGAGAAATTGGCCCTAATAATAATTATTAGAACTCCGCATCTTTATGAGATCTATCATGACAAGTCTTGGGAATAGATTGCAAGCTTCATCTACGTGTACATGTACAATTCAGTAGAGATTCTTGGACATTGAGAGTAAAGTAAAAAAAATATCTATTTAAATTCATATTTTATGCATTCATTACATGTATACTGACCACTAAGGTTTCCCTTATTTCATCATTTGTTCTTGGAACTGGTACTGAAATCTCTCCCCCTTTCATTCGCAGTATTTTCCGTCTGGCTGCAGGTTTTTGCTGTCTGAATTGCTGGAATCTGGATAACTGCACTCCTTTACTTTCCAGGAACTCCTTAATAACCATATTTCCCACTTTTGGTTTTTCCATCACACCATGTTGACGGGCAAGTTCTGAGTAATTGATCTGAAAAAGAAGTAATAATTATACACCTTTCACTCATAAATTTCTCTCAGTCCTGTTATATTCATGTTTATTTTGCCTTTGTGAGTGTAGCTTTGTGATTAGGTCTACCTATTGCTTAAATAAACTTAACAGGACCGTATTATTAATATAATAGTATACTGCTTTAGTTAATTGTTTACAAATATTATAATTCTAAGTTTATCATTATAATGATGAAGTACTGTTTTTTTTTTTATATTTCACAAATTAATTTTTGAAATATTTAAACTTACACATGAACAGGGTACATCATACTGTGTTCATATATTTACCTACTAATGCAAAGATGGTACATTAATATTATTTTATTAATTTGTTAGGCCTGAATGTGGCTTTTTACCATGTATATATTTTTTAAATTGTGTCTGTTTGTTTTACTCACCCTTTCTCCATCACTCATTGTGTTTGCTTTCGCCAGGAGCCCGTCTTTGTCAAAGTCAAGATCTTCTGGCCTTGGAGAGTGCCTTTTCCTCTTACGTTGACCTTCTTCTTCCTGTTGCTTCCTTTTATTGGCCCTTTGTTCTGCATCTCCTGGACTTTCAAAGAAAAGTGACAACCGCTGTTCCTGTCGCTGGCTGTACGTCTGTCTACAAGAAAGCATGGTGTCGCAGTCCTTTTCTGACCATTTCTTTTGGATGCAACTCTTGTCAACTCTGGACTTTTTTCTCCTTTCCTTTTTCATTTCAGCATGTGATTTTTTGTCTTGAAGACCTAACTTAGGTACATTGGTTTGTGCCTTCGCAAATGTTATCCCGAATGTTTTTTTAAATGGGGCATTGATTTTTTCATAAATCTGTGAAGTGACAGTTTTTAAAGCCTTTTTTGTAACCTTCACATTGCCACGGCACGATGGTTTAAGGACACGACTCTTAATGATCTTCTGAATTCCTTGTTGTGTAATAGAGTTTTCTTTGAAATTCCACATGGGAAATAAAGATTGAAAAGGAAAGTGATGAGTATAACAAGCCTCACAATTTGTGCGAGTGTGTTGCTTCTTTTCGTAGTCGCTCAGTTTTTCCCAGTTGCTGGGGCTGAAATGTTCTGTGTATTTATCCTTTTTAGTTTTTAGCTTCCATTTTCCAAAATGGTGTACAAGGCTCTTGGAGCGCTTGTCATAAGAATGCTTGTCTACCTCATATCGCTCTAGGTCTCCTTCAAAAACTGTAAGGTACTTTTTTAATCTGATGTCTTGGTCGTACTCCACCTTTCCCGTTGGATTTGTGAAGCTGTGTTTGACTGCAACTCGCGCAAATCCACATCCAAAGAAACACGCCATTTATGGCGCCAAGACTAACAGCACAGCCACTTCTTGCTGACAGAACTGTGTAAGGATTGTTGCTTTCTTTTTGAAATTCACTTTTAGACCAAGCCAATCGCGTATGAAACTTTGATATAGAAAACCTTGAGATAATTGCAATCTTTGTAGAAAGAGCCTACATCTACATACATCAGAAACGGATCGTTGCTTACGAATTAGGTAACTTAAATTTTCCGCCAAAACCTGGCGCATGTCATTTAGAAAGGACAACGTATATACAAGAAGCATTCCTTTGCAATTTGTATAGACATTTATTCTCACCTTTTCACTTAGAAACACGAAAATATACATTATTTAGACCACTTTACTATTAGAAGAAGTACCCATTCTGATTTTCCAGAGTCTTTTGTTAATGTTTGTGCGATAAAACCGACGATAACAACGGAAAATGACTCAAACTTCGACCAGATCGATCCTTTTTCGTCCACCATTTTCTATCTTGGAACCAGGCCTGATATCGAATCATTGATCCTATTGGCCATTTCGTGTCCGGGGCAACGGAAATTATCGTTCCCAGCTTGCGTTTTCAGTCAGCTACTCGGTCAATATGGCGAATTCAAGATGGCTGACAACAGTCTCAAGGGGAATGTATTTTCTAAAACGGCAACACTTTTTACGTTCGCTGCCCAGCTGTAACCTCCAAATACGTATGTATCATACTGTCTTCCATATTTCTGTGCATGGCCTTTTCAGAAAATCAATCCATTTAGCTTTCAAAGTCGCAAAAAAAGATCGTTTTATTGTATGTTTTTGGATTGGCTGGAAACTGCTTCCAAACCACACATTATTTCTTCAAAGGCCAAGCACAGTTTAAGAGTTTAAGTATCCTTCATTTCAAAAGTATCATTGCATATGTTAAGGGTTAAGGAAAAAGTGTTGCCATTTTTCGTTGAAAATGGTCTATTTTTCACCGCCTGTCGGCCTTCCTTAAACGTCAATCACGTGACTAAATCACGTGATCTTTTAACAGAGTAACCGGAATTCTGAATACTTTCAGTGGAGCAAATTTCGTTTGATTTTATTGAAACGTCTTTGAACAGCATTAAATTCTTTTAAAAAAATGCATTTTTCAGTCTGGGCCCATGCCTTAATTTACCTGAGCCGTTTTCAACCCGTTTTACCAAACTGGTTGTCGCTAAAACACTTCCAGGAAGCTATTAATAAAAGAGTTACTTTCGGCATGTGCACTTTTTGGTTATTTCCTCTAAGAGTGCCAAGTATGGAGCCTTCTTGCCCACAGGCGGGACAGGTGCATCAAGGCAGAGATCCTCGCACAAGTGCTGAAGCATCGGTAGCGTGAGGACTTTCAAGTTACCACTGAGCGCCATCTCACACAGGTTGTACTGATCGTATACCAGAGGATGGTTGAGCTGAATGGTTTCAACGACCTCCTTCGCTGCACTTAAGTTAGTTTCCTCTTGAGATGCCCGGATATCGGCTTCATCCGCTGGGTCCTTTTGCCGTAGTGTAGCGCTTTGCCTTGAGAAGAAGGACGCAATCTGCAAGCTGGTTAGGAATTCTAAGGACTGGAAAAGTCGCACACCATCTGCTCCACGGGCGCGTCGCAGTTCCCTCGCCACAACCTCGGAGTCAAGCTTGCAAGCGCCTTTATCCTCGGCGAAGGGTGGTGCGTTGTGGGAGCCCCGCTGCCGTACTCTAAGCGATGCAAGTTGGCCAAGCTATAGCGATATCTAGTTAAGCCTGGTATAATCTTGAAATATCATTGACGCTGGCAACGCTTGACATCATAGACAAGATCTGCCTTCTTGTCTCCCACCCTTGAGCTTTACATATGCCTCTGTTAAGGCCTGAAGATAATTCTTGGACGTTTGTGATAATTCATCGAGTTTAAAAGCTTTGCTCATGGCAGGGGACGAGACGACCGCTTGCCAAAGAGAACCTGCATAATTAGGTGTAAGATCTTGTAGGACTGAAGAAAAGATCTCCAAAGTCCTTTTGGTGTACCTCTTCTTAGTGCTCTCTCCAGCTTAATATCCCATTCTATCCAGGCTGAGTTATTGGCGGGATGTTCTTCGAAACCAGATATTCGTTCAACTTTTTGCGAGGTTCTTGGATAGTGGTTGGGTCTCGTCACTCGTGGAAGAAACAAGACTTCCAGTATCCGGACTGAAGAACGTCTCATCATCCCGCCCTCTTGACGATATCTCCAGCCTCTTCAGTTCAGTTGCAAGGTCATCAGACGATAACTCACTGCTAGTTGTTTCTGCACCTGAACGGCCTGTTTCCCCCTCTACCTGAAACAGTTCAAAGAAATATATTGTGTAATGACTATAAAGCATGATAAAACGTTTATTTCGTTTTATTTTATTCATAAGCCAACACCCACACAAACCCGTTAAGAGAGAAAGAAAGAAATGAAATGAAATCCCCTAAAGTAAAAAAGGATTAAAAATGAAATGAAAGAATGAATGAAGAATGTTTTTTTGAAAGTAAAACATTTCACACCATCGTTAAATTAGCCACTTAAACGAACCATTTACACTAGTGTTTCTTATTACAACTTACCAACAAATGGGGCTCAGGTAACTCTTGCAGGTGTGAGACCTCGGGGACGGGCTCCACCCCACCTGAAGCAAACACTAGAGTTTGGTTGGGCATGGCCTCTTTGCTGATATACTCATTGCATTGTTTACAAATTGCTTTAAACGGAAAAACAAAAGCAAAACAAAATGAACAGACGAACAGAAAT
>OZ037776.1:48234115-48236615 GCA_964035525.1 Porites cylindrica | reverse complement strand
GACTTTTGTAGATGCTCAAGCATAGAATGTTGATTGCACAAGATCGAAATGAGAGATGAAACTGTTGGTGTCTTCGGTCTTGAACTGCTAGTCTGGGGCTGTCGGTGTGGAAGCCAGGGCATTGGTGTGGAGGAATCCTTGTATCTTTATGTGAGGGCTGAGAAGATGAATACAATACAAAGGAAGATGAGCCATGCTCTTATATTGAGTACACTACCTTATTGAACGCTACCCTTCATTTTACATTGTAACGTCTTAGCTAGTCATTTGTATGTAAGATCCTGAACAAGAAATGTCTTGTTTTTCGAAATATTGGCAACACAATATACATATATGTATATATAACCAAACATTGAGTTGAAATCCTCATCGGCTATTAGAGTGCTCAATAGTTGAACTAGAGAAATAGATAATAATGTAGTCGAAGAGCTGATTGCTTCCGATGAAGCATGAAACTCTGAGTAGCAATTAAATGTCTTGGAGCAAATAATCCAGCTCTTCGACTACATTATTATACATTTATATTATATATATTCCTAATCCGGATCCGCTTCTTCTATTTTGTAACGTTGGTCCTTGCTTCCAAAACTGAATCATTCCATTAAGTTCGATAACCGCACGGTCGCATCACTAAGCGTCCGCACGACGAAACGCTTTCTCTGACTTCTCTGGCCGCTTCCCGCTATATTTTCTAGTAGTTGGAGGGAATTTAGTCCTTCTTTGATCGCTTTAAACCCGCTTTCGTCTGAATTCCATCGGCGTATCAAAGGCTCGGGTTAAAGTTGTGGAAAAGATGAGTCGTTTTTCAACAGAATAGAAATTATTTCTATTTACTTTTGTCAGTTCTTTGAAAACTGAAGAAGTATGCGCATTTGGAACGAGATAGAATTATATAAGAGTGGTGAAAAAATTATAGCATTTGTAGCTAATAATTGGTACTTTTGAAATACGGATTAGCTGGTGTGTCTCACGTTTGAGATTTATGCAACTGGCTCCCAAAAGTCAAACTCAGTTGACTGCTCCCGCAGAGATGCTAATCTATTCAGAATTATAAGTAGGAACAACCCCTAGTTTAAAGCCCAAACTAGAATAAGTCAATGAAATGGCAAGTCGTTCAGTAATGTTTACTTGGGACTTTTCGGCCCAGCGGTATGATTGTTTCCACGAAGGAAGTTTATTCCTACAAAACACCTGCGTCATTCAGATCCATTCCCAGTTCAGTGAACATGAATGACGTGTCTTTTTCTAAACTGAACATCGGAATGTGACTTCTGGTCTAAAATTCTAAATCTCGCCATTCATCGTCAGTTTATTCATTTCCAAACTATTTAATGATAGCAGTTTTTTGGAAAAATCATAAACGATGGCTTTTTTTAAATCATGCACAGATGGCTTTTAATAGGCACTAAAAATGAATACAAGTGCCCAAGGATCAAAGATAGTTCTTTCAAGCAAATATCAACAGAAAGAATGATCTAGCGGGTGAACGGTTCATTACCTCACGATTGGAAAAGTGTCAAAATGTCGAGATTTCACGGTTCTATGACTCGTACAGAAAATTGACCATTGATTAGAGCTAACAAGCAGCATAACATTCATTTGCCTGCTGGTTGCGTCACAGAGAACAGTACCTCGTAGTTTCCGTGGTAAGTACGCTTCTTCCTTTTCAGTTACATAATCAACTACTTCTATTTTCTAAAGTGTATCTCAGTGCTCGTGGCTGAAGCAGCAGTCGGTTCATTGGTGATTAGGCTAGTGCTCTGAGCTCGTCTTCCACATAGCCATAGGGTAAGTTCGAGTTTTCGTTCCCAGAAGCTCATATGTAAGTTGTGTTTGCGTTTGCGTTTCCTGATGATTCTCGTCCCTGCAAGAGATTGTCTACAGCATAAGTTTGGGGCTAACTGCTTGAACGGCAGAAATCCCGTAATGTGAGAACAGTTGAGGTTCAGCTTGATTCTGTAACCGATATTAAACTATCTGGCATAAAGACAGACAACTGTTTTTACAGTGAAACCGGTTGTTCGTTTGCGCGTCACTTTGCAATATTGTCACGCAATGTTGGTATTTTGATTGGTAGTTTGCTCCGAGCAAGTTGCGATTCAAATTTCAATTTGCTGCCTGAGCAAACGGTTTTTCATATTGGAATATTGTGAGTTGACTGCGATGGCAAGCAGCATTACCTCTGTTTCAAAGAGGGAAAAAGTAATTTCCCTCTGGTCGTCGGGCTATCGAAATAAAGAAATATGCTCAAGGTTTCATCTTTCACATCAAACCGTCTCCAATATCCTTTCAAAGTTCCTGCAAAATGGGACGGCGGCTCCGGGAAAACTAGGATGGAAAGAACACACAGTCGCTACTCCAAATGTGGTGGAATTTGTCGAGTATTGGAAGGTTTTTAAACCAAGCACACGAACTTTTGAAATACAGCAGGGCTTACTTGCCAACGCCATATGTACTCCAGCTAATCTCCCCGCTCGCTCAACGATATTGTAAGACAGGA
>OZ037776.1:48179115-48231615 GCA_964035525.1 Porites cylindrica | reverse complement strand
ATTTAATGGAGAATAATACGGTAAGCACTGTAATATCTTACTGCACAAAGGGACTGAACAACTGCAAAACAAAACAAAAGTCTATCCCTACCATACACAACAAGTCCTTTAAAAGTATAGTTTTTAATTTGACTGAAGTGAGTTAATTTTTGCGGCGTTTTATTTTGCGGGTTTTTTTTCCTGGGGGAACTAATTTTTGCGGATCGAGGTCAATCCGCAAAATTCGCAAACATTAAAACCCGCAAAATTTTCATGCTACACGGTATTGTCTTGGGGACAAGAAGCAAACCAAAGCCGCACGTCCAAGACGTAATCAATTTACAGAAACGATGCGCCAGAGTAATCCTTAACAAAAAATGAGACACCCCCTGCCCTAGGGGCCTATATTTAGAGACCTTAACGTCATGCCATGATTTGATAAAAGATAAGAACGCGCTTACATCCAGTCTCGCTTGCTTGGAGATTAGATCGAGAAAGCTTAGGATAACTGTACAGGAATATTTTTACTCATAAAAGTGGCCCTGTCCTTTTGGTCAGTATTACCGGAGAAAATGGTACCGTCCAGCGGGACATCCTGAGTTTTAGCAACATTTGTTAGGAGGCATATCATATCTTGGTTTTTTATTGCTAAACGGTCATTCTTTAGGTTTTTAAAAGGCCAGGGTAACTAAACAGGAGTGTTTTTTTTTTCTCGTAAATTTGCCTTGTCCTTTTGGCCTGTATTATGTGAGGAAATAGTACCGCCTAGCAGGACATCCTAAACTATGTCAGCGGTTGGTTGCATGTATTACTACATGACATGCAGCTTGTTATTGTTACATTGTAATACATACCTTGCCCTCTGAAGGCTTTTTCCTACCGGCTGGGGACAGCTGAACAAAGATAGTTTAATTCATTCCTCGTTGTTGTAATCAAATGGGGAAGTGCAAAACCCTTTTTCTGGTTTAACATTTGAAATCCAAGGATAAGCAAACAGGAGTGGTTTTTAGTTTTAAAAATTGTCTAGCGTCTGAACTTTTAACAGGAGCACCCAACGCGAATGTAGTTCAAAACCACTTAAACGTAGCATCGTTGAACGTATTTTAGTATTTAAACGGTAGATGTAGGCATATTTTTATCCCCCCAAAATTTTTTCATCTGTTCGGATTTCCTAGCTGAAAGTCTAGTAATCTGAAAATTATAGGGATCAAAACTTACATTTTCGAAAATTTCAGCCAGAAAAAGGCTCCTGAAAATTCTAGGTGACCTTTTTAGGGTGAAAATCCGCTAAAAAATGGGCAATTATTCCATTTTTTAGATGTTCGAAAATCCTAGGAGAGGCAGGCAAGCAAGAAATTTTGCAACAAAAGTTCCGAAAATTCTAGATCTCAAATCGTCTTCCGAACAGATATTTTCCGAAAATTGACGTTGGGTTCCCCCGTTTTAATACCTGCTTATAGTTGGGCATTATCACCCTGCTGAGGTACTCTGCAAACTGATCAGTAACAGTAGTGATGTATGAAAATTGTTTTAAAGGGTAATACTTAAAAGTTCATATCTATTTTGATGGAATTGTATAATGAATGACTTTCCATTTAATAATGTTCATTGCAAAGGTGATGAAATAGCAAAACCTACCATACAGAAAAAGACACGACAGTCAGTTGAGTTTAATTGCTGTGGTACATCTGTAATGTAGAAATTGAACAGAACTTGTCACTGATGAGTTTCTGTAATTTCGTCCGTGAACGAAGAACAAAGCATACCGGTTTCTTGTTATGAAATTGGTAGACAGTTACAATGCACTGTCTATTTAGCCTAGGTTCCTCTTCAAAGTTTTTAATTTTTTTTTTCAATTCTTTTTTTCAAATTTTTTTTAAATGAACAGTAGTGAGCAGCACAAATTAACGCGAGGATCTTGTTTACTTGATTTATTTCTCCGACAGGTAGTGAGGTTATTGGGGCTGTTGACAGTTGGGGAGAGGGGGAAAGTTAAAAATAAAGAGTCTCCAGAATCCACAACCAAGGTTGGTTGCTGCCAAGGTAGGTAGGTTTTTGGGTATGGTAATGTATGATAATGAGTTTGAAACAAAAGAAAATAAAATTTAGACCAAGGATAAAATTGAACCACAATTTCAGTATGGAGAGGTGGGGAGAGGGGGTGGGGGTGGGGTGAGATTAATGTTGTTGTCACAAAAAAGGGAGTTTTGATTTGTTTTGATAGTGCCAGCCAGAGAGTACAGCCAACTGTACCAACTGAGTGATACTGACTAGTCAAACAACACACGTATAATGAGGACAGGAAATAACAATGATTCTATAACAATAATAAATAATAATAATAATAACAACAACAGCAATACCAATAATATTTATAATAATAATAGATCTAACTGTATAACATGAATAAAAGGAAATCATTTACATAATCGACTGCTCATATGATCAATGAGGAATTTTTCAAAGAACATGAGAATCTCAAACATCGCAAAGTATACCGTAAAATCACGCTTCCCTGGCGATAAAACGGCACCTCTAGCTGTCAGTTTTGAGTACTCCCTATAGATTATCCCTCTGGGTGGACATTCTTAGGTGATTACAACAACAAGGAATGAATAAAACTATCTTTGTTCAGCTGTCCCCAGCTGGGAGGAAAACGCCTTCAGAGAGCAAGGGATGTATTACAATGTAACAATAACAAGCTGCATGTCATGTAGTAATACATGCAAGCAACTGCTGACATAGTTTAGGATGTCCTGCTTCTGCTTCTGTCCTGCTTATTTCCTTAGATAATACAGGCCAAAAGGACAAGGCATTTTTTAAGAAAAAAAAACCCTCCTGTTTAGTTACCCTGGCCTTTTAAAACCCTAACGAATGGCCGTTTAGCAGTAAAAACCCAGATATGATATGCCTCCTAAAAAATGTTGCTAAAACTCAGGATGTCCCGCTGGACCGGTACCATTTTCTCCGGTAATGCCGGCCAAAAGGACAGGGCCACTTTTATGAATAAAAATATTCCTATACAGTTATCCTAAGCTTGTAGAAACCTACAGAAATCAAGTTGTATACAGCACCGTTTAACAATAAAAAACCCAGATATGATATACGTCCTAACAAATGGTAAAACTCAGGCTGTCCCGTCACTTCCGGTTACGTCACCACGCGAGTTGCAGTACGTCTTTCCCGCCGTAGCCTCGTTTTCTGCTGTGTCAAATTGCATTCTTTGCCGTACTTTTCACTACGTGAAGAGTACGGCTTTTCTGAGAAGCCTACTTCAAAGACTAAGTACTTAGTCATACTTAGATATTCCTTAGGTATTATTGCTTCGTTATTTAAGCGAAAACTCCAAGGATTTGGATACCTCATAATCATGGTTGCAGACAAGAAAGCCTCGTAACAGAGCTTAGATTTAAGCTTATAGAAGTTTTAGTTTCAATAAGTGATTGTCAAGACTTAATTTCACGAGTACCTATTAAAAAATATTTTTATCTTTTGCTTTATCTGCCAGGGATGTTCTTAACAACTTGTTTGGCTTTGAGAATAAAATTTTTATAATTTACCGGCGCTAGAGCGAGCAAACGCTCATTTAAATGTATTAAAGTTGTGTGACATTTATATTAGTTCAATCCCGACATCATGTATTTAGACTAAATGTTCAATCCCGTCGCAATCGTTCCTTGGTAGCATCTTATAACATCAGGGATTTGTAAAGCCCGTGCAAGCCTTGGGATGTCAGCTTTCTTGAAACGAAATTCTGTCAGACATTGTTCTTCGTTGAAATTTTGAAGGTCGAGCTCGGGATACAAATGAAATGGTAAATAAAGGTTTTCTGAGCTATACGAATTATATAACAACAGAAATTCAGCATCATTTATAAAATTCATGCCATAAGAAAGCACAGCAAGGTCTGTTATTTCTTTAAACGAAACCAGTGAAGAGAAATCAACCAAAACCTGGACGGGAAAACTAGTCCTGTCGTCCGAGTTTGTTTCCCCCAGCCCTTCCCGGTTACAACAGCCGTAGTAGAGCTATGCCGTAGGGAATCTTAAAGTCGCTATTTTCTTCGGTAATACCGGCCAAAAGGAGAAGGCCACTTTTATGAATAAAAAGGTTCCCATAGAGTTATCCTAAGAAGTAGAAACCTGGGCAAATCCAGTCCTACAACACAGTTTAACAATGAAAGTTAGAGGTGATGTACATGCCAAAAAAATGTTGCTATAATTTAGGATGCCCCTTTATACGGTACTATTTTCTTCGGTAATACCGGCCAGCGGGATAAGGTAAATTGATAAGACAGTTATAAAGGGATTGCTTACTATACAGGACCAAGAACACTTCAAAACTCACAATAAACGCAAACTTCGTCGACAATAATGTAAATTACGCTTCTCTGGCGATAAAACGGCTCCTTTGGCTGTCAGTTTTCACCACAACTAAGCCGGCATATTGAATGTTTTCGAGAAAATTTCCGAAGTCGACCCGAATCGGAAACTCGTTCCTAGTACTCCTCGGCTGTCCTTTTGGACGGTATGATTTAGGCACAACCTTCCCGATACCCGTGTGGAAATACAATTCAAGATGGAGTCCTCTGTTATCATTGTTTTGAGAAAGTTTCAGCACGGTGATCGTGATACCAAAGATATACTCAAAGAATCAGCCCATGCTGTTCCGCCGCAGACTCGAGCATAAATTCAAGGCACAACAACTTCACATTTTCACACGTACTCATATTTCTATCGATTCGTCGCTTTGTCGCAATCTGTAAACGAAAACAGATATGTTTTTGTAAAATGGTGACATTTTTTCAAACTCAGTAAAACGGAAAAGAATGAAAACTTTTATTTTCTTACTCGTACCTTTTCTTAAAAGGGCTCTGTGTTTCATCCATTGTGAGGGAAAGGCGGCAATGGGAGGAGGAGTACTCATGTCAATCATGATCCCAAGTTGCAACGCTCACGCTTAGATGAAATTCTCGAAGAAAAATTTTGCGCCGTACGCAAAAAATGCGACAGTAAAAAATATAATAACAATAAATAAATATTATGTGGGGATTAAAAGTCTCGTTCGAGCAATTATTGTTAGTGACACTCTAAGGACAGAAACGTCTCCAATTTTTATTTCTTAGGTTCGGGTACCGGTGCCGGTTCCGGTTCCGTTTCCGTTTCCGGTTCCGCTTCCGGTTCCGGATTCCGGCTTTTCCATACGCCCGTTTCTTGCTACTGAAGCTTTGGGAAAGAATACCCTTTCAGATAGGAGATAGTCCGTCGACACTTTTCCTCTATTTGTGCGTCAACATCCACAAATGTGTTAGCGTTGCAATTCAACGATGAATTTAACCAGCTATTTGTGCAGCGAGTTCTACGGTCACGATTGACTTCAAACTTGCAGATATAAAACTAGAGAGCTCTAAGGCTTATTTGCTGAAGTTAGAGAAAAAAATCTATCTTACGGTTTCTAAATTATTGACATTTTTTGTCAAAATGCGGTTTTAAACATATACCGATATCTCAAACCTTTTTATACCTAAAGGAAGATAAATAACATTTTCTTAAAGTTCGACTATTCTTTATTAAGGATGCTAAAAATCATAGAAATCGGTTAAATCTTCCCTGCCGAAAAACGCGGTTCAGAAACATAACCAACGCGCATATAAATAGGTTCGGGCCACCTCAAAGTTCATTTCGAGAAACCAAGGAAATTTTCATGAGACTAAAGCAGATTAAAACAACAAAGCTGTCAATCATTAAGTTAATGCGTACCAGAGAAGAAGCAACAACGTATTTGACACAGGATGGAAACATTTTCGCTTCTTGAGGGGAACATGTGAGTTTACGGTATTGAGGTATTGGGCTTTTTTTCATGCGGTATTTTTTTGCCGTGCGGTATTGCGGTACCATCTAGCTCTGCCGTATTCGGTTTTTCATCATTTTGGCTGACGGTATTCGGTGAAGTAAGATTGCTCACGGTATTACGGTACCGTTTATTTGCGCTTTCCTTTCGATGCAATACGCAAAACAAAACACAGTAGCATGGACATCTGGTGCATAAATGCCTGAGATAATTAAACGCGCTAGATAGAACCAACCATAAGTATCCGGAACCGATTATAAATGTGATTAAAATATGCGGTATCGGTATTTGGATAGACTACGAGTAGTCCCCCATTTTTCCTCAGGGACTGTAGAGCGAGCGAAACGCCAGCGGGCGTGAAAATCACCCCACGCGAGAAAAGGCGACACGCGGCGGGGAGAAAGAAAACTGAGGGACTACAGACAAAACCCAAGCTTTTGACCCTTCACGGCCGACCTATTTGGAGTGTGAAGTTCGTATTCCCTTCCAAATCAATTAAGCGCATACAATGGGATTCCTTCCCTCATGCATTGAGCTGTCATTGCTATTGTCATCGGTAAATTGCGGGGGATATTTATTGCAAGTAAAAGAAAACCCAGATACTAATTTTCTTCACAGCTGTTTCGCATGAAGAACTTGATTGCGTAGGCAACGCACGACTTTTTCTCATGCCAAAATGCTGCTTGTTTATGCCGACCATAAAAAATAACCGCAAAAAATTAATATGCGTGTCATGACCTTTCAGTATGAAATAAGCGGCAAAAATCACAATTGCTCAGTTAAAACGTTTTCCTCCAGAGCATAATTTGCCTGCGTGCAGACGTCTCCTATTTCCCTTGTTGCACGCGGAAAAGGGACGTCTGCGTAACGCCGTCGCTAATCGTGTTCCAGCATCCTGCTGGCAGGGTATTCTATTTCGCATAAATTATGAAATAATATCCGGTTAGAATTAAGAGTTGACCGGCCAAACACGACTCATAAGCTCGTGATAATGCGAAACGTGACCTTGAGAGTCTGCTTGAACAGAAATTTTTCTTCTTTTCTCTCTCGCGCGAAGGTTACTAGCTCTACACAGTGCATGTGGCATTCTAAACTCTGACTGAGTAAATCTTGTTTTTGCCGCACTAAGTCTTACATTTAGAGGTCATGAAGCAGGTTTGTTACATGCATACTGAGTAATCATTTCCTGTGGTTTATGCTTCTGTGGGTGTTCCTGATAGAATTTTATTTCAGATGCAGTTGTAAAGTGTTTTAATTTTCTTTGACTTCTGTTTGTTACGGCTAAATAAAGATTTTAGTTTCTTTGGCTGGCTTTCTCCGAAATGCGTGGATCGGAATAACTACATGCATTCTTCTTCTCAGGAGAAACAGACTCTTCCGCAGTTAAATCATGTACCTGTACGGCCTTTTTCTTGATAGAAAGCCCTGCCTTATAGGCTTTGGAACTGTAGCTTTGAAAAATTTCTTCGTCGAGTTCTCGTAAGTTGGTACGAAGTCCATGCCGCTTTTGTAGTTTTCTCAGACACTGTTTACAAATACGATGTGATGTGTCATGCACAGTAAATTGTAAAGAAATACTTTCCTCGTACACGTTAAACTTTCCGCGGCCTCGCAAAAGATTTCGAACGGTCTGCACACAATGGCGCATGTTTTGATTTGTTTTGGCTGGAAAACCCAGCTTACATAAATCACCGCATACATTATCAGACGAGATTCGATAACAACCAATCAGCGTTAAGTCAAACAATGCGCACTGTGTGTCAGCCTATCACAGCGTGTTCCCAAGATCTTTGGAACCCAGCGGGACGCTGGAACACGATTAGCGACAGCGTTACGCAGACGTCCCTTTTCCGCGTGCAACAAAGGAAATAGGAGACGTCTGCACGCAGGCAAGAGCATAATCTACACGTCAGAGAAAAAAAATTCATTGGAACAAGCAGCGTTTTGGCATTTCCAAATTTTAACCTAGCTTTGTTTTAATGAGCACGAAGCTGATGTAGAAATTGTAACCTTACCTAGGAAGAGAATTCTAGTCAGTGTTTGAAAATTTTAACGCAGATCACAATTGAAGACGAGAATGAACTGGCAGAAATTCGAGAGGTTTTCCCCAAAAAATTAACGAGCGAATCCTTCGACAAGGACAACAAGCTTACCTTGAAAACCTTCTTTGCCTTTTGTAGTTTTATTCTTTTTTTTTTTTTTTACAAGGACATATGGAAACGACTTCGAAACAGACACAGTGTCCGGTTTCCAAAATACTCCAGAGCTAAAAAGAGCTAAAACTTACAGTGCTCTTAGCTTTGACCGAATAAACTTTTTCAACACGGCGAATTTGTTTTCTCTTTCTCAGAAACCCTTTGTTATGTGGTGTATTGTTTTCGTGAGCCAATAAAAACTTTCTATTTTGACGCCTGTCAAATGACTGTCAAATCGCGCGTCCTGCACTTGTTTCCGGTCCCCCACCCGGAAGAAGCCATATAATAAACATCATATTAGCCTCGTTTTTTCCGTGCGTACTGTAAATTACGGATCCATGAAAAACCTGATGCTTAAGGTCTCTATTATGTTTCACATCTTCCAATATGCATATTGGGCGTGATATTTAAGTTGTTTTGCTAAAGAAAAATAACTACATCTAGACGAAAAAGGTAGGTAAGACCAGGGTAAGCCACTAAAAGGTATCTTAAAATTCAGCTAAATTGGCTTTTTGTTGCCGGTTATAAAGCGGTTAAAGTTTAAGTGAAGGATATTCTGATGCAGCCACTATTCTCGCATGTAAAGTTTCTGTGACGTTCTGTGGGATTTGACTGAAAACGGATCAATAGCTGGCGAACAATGAGCACTTCGAACCGGGGATCTCGATTCGTCGTTTAGTTTATTCTTAGAGATATCAACGGAAAAGGTCAAAAAGTTGCTTCTTAGTAGACATTTCCCAAGACACCTATTTGCCGAGGTAAGGATTTCGAGTAAGCATTCCAGTTGGATTTTCGAGTTGGATTCAGTTTCGAGTTTACCTTGGCTTCAGAGGTCTGTTCTAGAAATATCTAGGTATCAGCGAAACAAGGTCACAGCTCTGAAAAGACAGTCAGTTAAAGATTTCTGTTTTGATGCAGCGTGTGTTTGTTCTAAATGTTCGCCTGGTTTATTCTGGGAAAAACTGAGGCCACTTCTACCAAATAGTAAGTCCAGTGTCAATACAAGTTTAATTTGTTTACTTGAAAACGGAAGAATTGTCCCTGACAACAGTGCGTCTGTTAATGAATATTTTACGTCTCCAACAATTAATGAGTCCGTCCTAACCTTTTCCGTGGATGAAGTTTCTAGCCACGCCAGTGTTGTCAATATTGAGACAAAGGCACCCAGAATTACTTTTTCTTTTCATCCAGTTAGTGTGGCCCGAGTTTCTGAAATCCTCTCTAATCTAAACGTTCGGAAACCTGCAGGTCCCTACGGAATACCACCCAAGCTGCTTAAAATTGCCGCTCCAGTCATAGCTGGACCTATGACTAAACTTTTTAATTATTGTATTGATGTAGGCGAGTGGCCATGTCAATGGAAACTTAGTAACGTCACCCCTGTTGATAAGAAAGACGACGAAACATCTATGACGAATTATCGCCCTATTAGTGTCTTATCAGTTATACCCAAGGTGTTTGAGAAACTAAAATTTGATCAATTATACAGCGTATTCACACCAGTCTTTTCGGATAATATGTCAGGATTCCTGCGTGGGCATTCTTGCTGTTCCTCTTTATTAAAGCTAACTGATGATTGGCGCCAGGCTCTTGACAATAAAAAGGATGTGGCGGTGGTCGCTATTGACCTATCCAAAGCATTTGACTCGATTTGCCATAATTTATTACTGGCAAAACTGAAAGCTTACGGCGTTCACGATTCGGCCATAAAACTGATTCAGTCATACCAATCAGGCCACTTTCAACGAGTAAAATGTAACGAGAAGGTGTCCGACTGGCTGCCTCTTCGCTTTGGAGTGCCGCAGGGGAACCTTCTAGGTCCGCTTTTTTTTAATATCTTTGTGAATGATGTTAATTACGCAGCTGGATCTTCCTCCCTACGTCTGTATGCTGATGACACAACGCAATATATAGCCCATGAGAGCCCCTGCACACTAGAATCTACACTGAATCAAGACATAGAGAGATTAACACTCCGGTTCACTGCGAATTAACTGCAAGTAAACGCTACTAAAACTCAGGCAATGACACTCGGGAAATCTCAGTACCCATACAATCTTTTTATTGGTGATAAGTTCATCGAAATTGAACCAACTCTCAAGATTCTTGGCGTTACATTGGATCGGGATTTGTCTTTCAAGCCCCACGTGGCAATCATGCTGAAAAAAGCGTATGCTAAGATAGCCGCACTACGGAGGATTAAGCGCTTAGTTCCTTCGGACGTTATGATTTCCCTTTATAAAGCCTACGTGTTACCGCATTTAGAATACTGTTGCCCACTACTTCTGGGCAAAAAGCCTTGAAAAATAACACCGAACGTACCAATCATTATGCGATCAAGCCATTACTGAATTTAGGTAATTCTGCTACCTATGACTTTTGCCTAGCAATGGCTGATATGGACAAGCTTGAGCAAAGACGTACCCTGCAATCGCTTATTCTATTTTTTAGATGTTTTAAACTAGATGGCCCAAATTATATCTCCCAATTTTTTATACCACGGCTAACTAAATACAATCTACGAGACAGTGGCTTAAATGTTGTGCAGCCTCCATATAACAGCCTTTTTATACATGATTGCCCACATATGGAATCAACTACCAACTGTCACCAAATCCTCGAGCACTTTAGCACAATTTCGGGCTCGCCTGAGTAATGTTGATTTCAGAGGGTGCCAGTGTATGAACTGTATATAACTTTGTCTATTTTTACATTTTTACATACTGTTGGGCTAGTTTATACATATATAATTATATATATATAAATTTTTTAATATTTTAAACAGTTTATAACGATTGGTCCGTTTTAAACTATTTTTAATGCATGTACTTAGGTTTTTTAGGGTTTTTTTCCAGAAAATATTTCTTAAAAAATTTTCTCAAATTACGATGTTTTTAGATTTTTCTTAATATTTGTCTATGCATAATTCACGTTTTATCTTGTTTTGTAATTTTTTAGTTTGTCGAGCGTTTTTAACATGAGCCTCTGGCTCGGAAGTTTATACAAACACTTCCCACGTCTTCGACATTAAATAAATCATCATTCCATTCCAATCATTCCATTCCATATGAAATAAGCGTGTGCACGGTTTGATAAAGCTCCCTTTTGTGAGCGTATTCGTGCGACTCACTCGCTACGAGAAAAGGTAACGAGAATCTACTTCTTACAGCTATTTATTTTTCCTGGTGTCTACAGCAACTAGAGTTTTTGATGTGTTTGTTGTCAAAAATTGGAATTTTTTTTCAAAAGTAGGAGTTTGTTTTCAAAACTCGGAGTTTTTTGGCGATGATCAATAACAGTAAAGAAAGTATTTATTTATTCGTTTACAGTGTCATCCCGTGACAGCTGGCTGGTTTTACTGACTTGATTGTGACTTAATCACAAGCCGGGGTCACAACATTCGATCCAAGTTATGAGGCTTCGACGCCCTCTTACATTTCGAAGATTTAAAAAAGCTGGGAGGCGTTTGATTTTCGCACTAACTGCAGGCTCGATCTTGTTTTCTTTACACTTTACATTTTGGGGAAGACATAGCGACGATACAGTTAACAAATTCTCTGCGTTTCCAAGGACGATTGGTGGCGTTGGCTCTGAGGACGAGAATATCTCTGCGTTTCCAAGGACAATCGGTGGCGTTGGCTCTGAGGACGAGAATACTGTCGCAGCAGCTGTATCACACGCTCTCAATGTTCACGTTTGGCGAATGCAATGCGGTTCGAACATAACATATTTAAAAAAGTCACTGTTCTTTCCAAAATATCCTGATGAGGAGAAGTTCATCAACGACTTTCAGATTGAAGACGACAGCCTGGAATACGGTCAGAAAATATTTGGATATTTACATCCACAAAGCAATGGTTTGTTTCGTTTCGCGATCGCTTCTGACGACTCTTCGGAGTTGTGGATAAGTACAGACGAAAATCCCAATAATAAACGGTTAGTTGCTCGTGTATTTACTAAAAACACTGTAGCTTGGACGGGCAAGGACCAGTTAGATAAATATCCTGAACAAAGATCCAAAGAGCCACTCCATCTTCAAGCTAATAAGAAATACTACGTCGAGGTTTTTCACCAAAATGTGAGTAGCCGCTACATACTTTATCCATGTAATCTATATTTAATTCTAAATTAAAATTATACTTGTATAAAACTTGTCCAGGGGCTCTTCTCGAAAAGCCCTGCAGGGTTTGCTGAGAGTTCCTGCCCAAGTATATTTTTAAAATTATACGACTGTGTTATTATTGTCACAGGGAGCCCGAACGCTGTTTTAGCTAATAGAAAAAATTAGATGCATTTTCCTTTGTTCCTGTGCCCTTATAAGTGCCCTGGGTTCCAGAGGATATTTTTTTCTTATCGATACTGATGGTTCCCGGCGAAGCCACGTCAACGAGGCGCGAAGCGCCGATACTTTATAAGTCGTTTCGGAAGGGATTTGAATCCGATCAGAGACGGTTAACCTAGGTTAACATTGCTGGTTATCAAATGCGTTTGCTTGTCTGGCGCGTCGTAAATAAGACCCTCAAGTTTCGTCTCACGTTTCTAATATTGTTAATAACTTTAACTTTCCTCTAACGGCCACGAGATCATCTCCCAAGGAGATCGAGAGTTAATAGTTAACATGACAATGCTAGAAACGTGAGACAAAACTACGTCGCGCCAGACAAGCAAACGCATTTGATCACAGGTAGCCCAAGCTCGAAATATGAGCATCGGCGAGCATCGGCATTGTTGCGTAACATTCAAAATATAAGGATTTGAATGGGAAAAAACCTATCGTTTCTGTAACCTACGAGAATGAAAGGATTTCACTAAAAAAACAGCTTACCTTTCTTAAAATGGTTGTTACGTCTCTCCTGTGTGGTCCACGGGCCGATTTATGGCCGTTTAATGGGTTTTTGTGTAAACGGTTTTCTCTCTAAATAAAGGTTAGCCTGCAGTGCAAGCGTATTTTGGGTGGGCGAAACCTTGTTCGTGTTCGTAATATTGTTGTAGCCGCCATCTTTGATTTTATGACAGTTGAAGATTGGGGAGAGTAGAAATAGTAACCCTTACGGTAGGTGCGAGGGTGAAAGAAGGAAAGGGGGGAGGGGGAGGGGAGAAAAAAAATTTGTTTTCTCCTCTCTTTCCCCGCCCCCACCCTGCTCCCTTTGACTCGCCCCATCTCTTCCTCTCCTCGGGAAGTTTCAACATGGCGCTTTCGCGAGCAAATTGGGCGCTCAAAGAAAACTCCTGCACTGCAGGTTTACGTAAACCTTTATATAGAGAGAAAACCGTTTACATAAAAACCGACACAGGAGAGACGTAACACACATTTTAAGTAAGGTAAGCTGTTTTTTTTTTTTAATTGAAATCCTTTCATTTTCGTAGGTTACAGAAACGATAGGTTTTTTTCCTACAAATCCTTATTATTTGGGCGTGGTCCAAACAGGGTAATTGAAACGGCTTGTTTTGACGCAAATGTGCAATAGGCACGCAATACGTGCTAACGTAAACAAGGCAGGTAAACAAGCGAAGCGAGGCGAATGTCTGCCATGCGAACGTCTTGTACAAGGTAAGAGGCATGTGGGAAAGAAAGCTCTGCTAGCACGGCACTTTATCGCACTTTTACGATCTCAAAAGTTAATCTGAATCTTCAGTATTTTTACCTCATCGAAATTTGGAAGTCTGAAGTCCAGGGATGAAATCTACCAAAAATATTTGGAATATAACGTCGGGTTTTGGTCGCAATAAGATCACAAGCAACGAACCTTGAAACACAGAAACTCACAAAACCGATCGAAATCCACCAATCACAAATCACAAACAATGACCTTTTGAACCCGTTGAAGTAAACTTTCGTTTCCTAAGAGGTCTGTTAAGATGATTGGCGTCTGACATTTTTTTGACGAGAGGATCGAAAAACATCAATCATAGAAAGACAGTTTTAATTGCCTGTTTCCTAAGAGGTCATCTGAATTTGCGCTGTTTTCTTTGTTTTAGGCCCATTTTCCTTTCCTTATTTTGTGATTGGTCGATTTTGTTAGGTCGAGTGGATAATCCAATGAGGGAAGATTTGGATATCGTTCGATCCGAAATTTTTCGAAGCAGCAGTAAGAAGCAGTTTGGATAACATTGGCCGCGGCGTTTCGAGTTAAACTTACAAATGCACACACTGTTCGCGGTAGGCCCACACTAAAAAATAACACTGAGTGTTTTCGGAATGGGCTGGTCCGCGAACCCATAGAAAAACAAAGGAAATTATCAAGACATTCAATGACATCAAAGAATCATGGACCCCATAGACGCAATGACAAATCGGAATATCAGGAGTGTACGTGTAAAATGGATAAGAGTTTGAACAGAGCAATGTTTAACAAGTTTGAGAGTCGCAAGATTTGTGTAGCTGCATGGTTATCAGTGTGACAATAGTGATTTTGATTTTTGCTTTGCGGAGCACAACGAGTTGCCTGTGATAAAAATCTGTTCCGATGAAGGAAGAGACGATTGTCAACAATTGAAACCATAAGGGACTGAGGCTTCTTTTGGAAATACTGTTATAACTGTAACAATTCTTTTTATTATTTCAATTTTGTTTAGCAGGGTGACGGTTAATGTGCTTGTTTTTGTATTGCATGTTGTGTTTTTTCATCTTTCGCGTCTTCCCCACTATCTGAGAGCCTGGAACAGGCTAGGTACATGTGCGGTGCTATGCGTCGAGATTTTGCATTATCAGCAAGTTTTGTGTTAGAGTGTTTTGATGGCAGCGAGGTGAAGACAAGAGAAGGTAATGAGCTAGTTGAACAGAAGGAAATTGTGTTATGGAGGAAATAAAAGAAGTTGAATTGAGGTCTCGTCGTGGGAAATTTATTTGTAACAAAACTTACAATTCCGTTGGTTTAAATAAGGTTAGTCATTTTTCTCGAAGCGATCGTGCACCAAGCAGACTGCCGATAAAGAATTAAAATCTTTGTTACAGAAAACACAGAAGGTGAGGCTTTTTGTATGGAAGGGTATTCGGAAATTAAAAATACACCATTGTCGTCTGAAATTCATTGTTTCGTTAAAAATAGAACAGGTTTACACTTAGACAGGTACAGAAGTAACTGTAACAGTGTGAGGTTTTTACTTAAGGGGCAACTCCAAAACTAGTTCGTAAACGAGGGAAGTTGAATCGTCGTCTAAGCATGAAAGTACAGGTGATTCAGGTGGAATTAGATATCCAAATAGGCTTTTTAAGTAAGAATTTGCCCCTCTGTACATGCAGTTATCCATCTTATACTGCTTACAACAGTTTGAATCATCGGGTTGATTTTGGCCAATTTAAGCTTTGTACTGATATCGAGAAGAATCTAGGACCTTCAGTTTATGTAGATGCTACAAAAACAATTCTTACTCCATACTGTCAAGGAAACGTTACAGTATTTTGGGAAAATGCGGGACAACAATGTGTCGCAATGAGTCTGGGCGCTTTAATTTACAGTAAGATAACGAAGATTACTTCAGTTAGTAATATGACTCAAATAATTATGATTGTTGGTGTGCAATTATATTCTAGTCTGTCGCTGCTTGCAAGACAATCTATGTTAATGTTAACAGAATTGCCAGGAATGGTTATAGTGTTTGAGCAATTTTTCCACCTTGAATACGGTGACAGTTATACTTGTAACATCCATGGTGATCCCAGAATTGAGGGGTATCACTACGGTATATGCCACTCGCAGGGTACAGCATTTGAAACACTCTTGGCACTGAACTACAACTCATTCATTTTAACGGTGGCAATTATTGGTGTTGATATCTACAGCACTGAGGCTGGGGGATATACAGTATTTGATTCTCATGCTAGGGATATGTATCATAACAGTCATAGTGAAGGGACGTGTATTGTTGGAAATACCATCCATGCATAAATTAGTACACTATTTTCAGACTCTACATAGCAATGAGCATATGTATATGTGAACTTAAGGGTGTACATATTGCCACCTTTGAAGCTCATCTTTTCTCAAGCAATGTTGAACATTGTACTATATCAAATGTTGATAGTTACCAATGTTCCTGTAAACAGCACTGCCCTATAGCAGTTTATGCAATGTGTTACTCTCTTATTAATCCTTGTGGATACTGGACTTAAGGAACTTTATTTGTCCTTGTTAGTAACTGGAATACACTGTACAATGAGATGGGTGTGAAAACACATCTGTCAGTCAATGTTCCTCAGAGTGTCAGTATCAGTGGAGCTGACATAAACTTTACTCTCCGGGCTGTAACCACTCATGTCCAATGTTGCAATTTGGCTCCAAGCATGTCGGCATTGAAGATGTGCATATTTCCAAACATTGTCATGAAGTGACAGGATTATTGTTGTGGATTGGGACATACTGTATAAGCTGTGGTTCAGCAAATAAGTAGAGTAAATGATTTATCTTCTCTGGTAAGATATGATGACAGCTGTTTAGCTGCAATAAGGCATGTTCAAAGTATCGTATGCGTAGTACGACCACCCCCAAATATACGCTACCACAGCGTCTTGTATTTTGAATGTTACGCAACAATGCCGATGCTCGGCGATGCTCATATTTCGAGCTTGGGCTACCTGTGATTTGATGACCAGCAATGTTATTTAATAACCGTATCTGATCGGATTCAAATCCCTTCCAGAACGACTTATAAAGACAGTGACAGGAACAAAGGAAAATGCATCTTATTATTTTATTAGCTAATACAGCGTAAATACATCGAATTTTCTCTATTAACTAAAATAGCGTTCGGGCTCCCTGTGATTATTGTATGTAAAAAAGGGCAAATAAATTGATTGATTGATTGATTGATTGATCGATTGACAGGGCATTGGCAAAGGGTTCGTGCGTGTATTTTGGACTACATCTGACAAAGATCAAGATTTTAGGCTCATCACTTCAGAATACCTCTCGTCATTTCTACAGAACATATCGCATATAGAAGAGAAAAAAGTAGCACTGCACAATGTGCTTTCGCCGCGATATAAGCAAGAGTTCCATAAAGAATCCAACCACATCAGCAGCAAATTTGTCAAGTTTTATTCTCTGCCTTTCATTTCGAAAGCCAGTTTTCTTCCTTCCTGCAATTACAAGAGTAGTTTTGTATCAGGTGATAAAGTTGATCGCTATGAAGGGATCAAAACGGTGTTTGAATCAAATGTTTACCCACCGGACGATACGCAGATGTCAAGAAACACCGGAATGCTGCGGACTCGTCCAAATCGAGTCGCTGACGGAGAGGTAGTTCGGTCAGTCGTGGATAACATAGTTGCTGCACTTCGTCTGAATTCCTCAGAGTAAGTTACATAAAAATTTCATCAAATGTATAAAGATGATAACTAGCTACTAGTAACCAATGGTTAAGAAGTGTGGGAGACAAATCAAAACACTCATAAAAAAATGGACAAATACTACTCTTACTTCCACAGTAAACTTAATACAGGTGTATAAGAGCAGAGTACACTTGAATTTCTAAGCTTTTGCGTGACGCGGCATTTACATGACGGCCGAGAGAGCTGTCATATAGGTTAAAAAATGACTTATTTCAGGAAATTTTGCTATCTAAACAGTTCATGTATTAGAAAAAGTATTACTTTCATGTTTATGAGTTTTTCGAATAAATTTACGCTTTTGTAGCAAAACTCCGTAAAAGATGTTTCTGATGGTTTCCGTCCGCCAGCTCAACCAGGTGAGCACCAGCATGGCGTCTTCTTACAAATATCTATCAGTTTGGGTAAAACATTTCTTCGGATATTTCGTATACGAAATATTCCTCTGACCTGAATCTTGGCCAGGGTCTTTGTATATGTACCTCCTTTCATTTCCCATATTTTGGACTTTATATATTGAACGGTTTTGATTTTTATTTTGATCTATTTTGAATGGCGTGACACTGAAAACCAGCAATTCTCCTGCTTGAACAGAGAATCACAAAAATTAGTTCCCACCAGAAATTTCAGCCATCTCGAACCGCAAAAATTTGTTCCCGCAAACCACAAAAAACGCCAATCCGCAAAATAAAACTCCCGCAAAATTTTCATGCAACACAGTATTGTTTTTTTGAAGTCGGCGTTGTGTTCGTCGTCGTAGTTGCTTAAGCTCCCTACCACCCGGCCGAATACGTATTACTTCAAAAACCAGTCTGGCAGCGCTTATGGGGGAACTCCAGGATGCTCGAAAAGAGATTAGAAAAAACCTTTAGTCTGACATTTCCAACTTGAAGGCGAAGCTAAAAGACACAAATGAAATGAACAAAAGGCTGTTTCTCATTACTTTGTGAAGTCCTTTGTGTGTCCACAAGGCCTTTCCATGTCTAGACATTGTCACAATATAATAGCCACAGTGACACTTGCGAGCGCAGATTTGAAATCCTTATTAATGTGACGTTAGGTTTTTAGGTAGACTAAGAGTAGTCCCCCATTTGTCCTCAGGGACAGTAGAACGTGCGAAACGCGAGCGCACGTGAAGAACACCCCACGCGAGAAAAGGCGACAAGCGGCGGGGAGAGAGAAAAATAAGGGACTACAGACAAAGCGCAAGCTTTTGAACTTACGTGTTACACTCACAACGCAAAACTCTGATTGGCTCTTCCATGGAAATCTGTCAACATCCGTCAAAAACGCGCCAGCCGCTATCAACACTCGACATAATCACAATTTACAGAACATAAAACTAGAACAGAACAAATGACAGCACAGAAAAAATATTAAACTAGAGTTGCTCTTGTACAAGCGACTAAGAAGAAAGCCAACCCGGCAACTGATGAGGTTCGCGTGGAGAAAAGAAACCATGGTCTTGCCGGATCACAAAGTGGGAATAACAGAACAGTCGCAAGGCTGTTAAGCTTATTCAAAAGTTATCACCAAGGGAGGAACTACGCGCTCCAGTCCAAAGACTCACATTATCTCCAGAAAAAAACAAGCGGCAGTTAAAATTCATGAGCAGTCATGCCTGAGTCACATCGCAATTCTCCATAGTTGATGTAGTTTCAGTTTAAGCTGCAATCCATTCTTCGAGATTTGGATATCACTTTCCGTCCTGCTAAAGACGTTAACGAGCTGAGCCCAGGGTGACAAAGCATTGCAGGAAACCGTCACATTCACGGCCAAAAAGAAACTGGCTTAAAATTATTCAGATCCAGGAGGCAATCGCCGGAGAAATTAAACAACCCAAAACCCTTATTTAGCCGCATTGAAGAGCTTTACCTTTCAAAAGAGGTCAGAGAAAATGCTCGTGAATCAGAGGGCAAATCATGCCAACTATAAACAACAACTGCAGAAAATTAATATGCGTGTCACGACCTCTCAGTAGGAAATAAGCAGCAAAAATCGCATTTGCTTAGTCAAAACGTTTTCCTCCAGAGCATAATCTACCCGTCAGACAAAAAAAAAAATTCGTTGGAACAAGCAGCATTTTGGCATGGGTAAAAGTCATGTTTTGCCTACACCATCAAGCTCTTCACGCGAAACAGCCGTAAAGAAAATTAGTATTACGGTGTTCTTTTGCTTACAATAAATATCCCCCGCAGTTTACCGATGACAAGCGCAATGACAGCTCAAGGAGGGAAGGAATCCCATTGGATGCGCTGATTTGGAATGGGATACGAACTTCACACTCCAAAATCGGTCAGCCGTGAAGGGTCAAAAGCTTGGGCTTTGTCTGTAGTCCCTCATTTTTCTCTCTCTCCACCGTGACTCGCCTTTCTCGCGTGGGGTGATTTTCACGTGCGTTCACGTTTCGCTCGCTCTACTATCCCTGAGGAAAAATGGGGGACTACTCGTAGTCTAGTTTTTAGGGTGTTCTTCGTCTTTAACTCTCACGAAATGCGCGGCGTTGCGCTGGATAAATAGACGGATAATCTACGGGATAATTCGAATAATTGAAGGACGGAATGGGACTGAAGCTCGGTAGAACACTGCCTGTGCCTCGGCTTCCGGTTTTTTTTTTTTGATTGACATGAACGCATGACAATGAGACACGAACATGTGTGTTTTTTAGTCTTTTGCGCTGAGGACAGTGTTCGCGTTTTGATAGTCGACTTCTGGACACTTCGCTGGGCTGCGTGGCCAATGTCACAAACATATAGCGTCTTTTCACATGACGTCACGGCGGCCATATTGGTGTCCCAAAACAATGAAACGGCGGCCATATTGGTGTCCCAAACCAATCCTCTGGGAGTTGAATAGCCTGCGTAGCTGGCGGTACACTGTGGAGTACGATCCCCGCCAAAATTCATTGTTTGAATTTTAAATTCATCATTTACATTTCTACTTGAATTTTATAGCCGAATATAAAATTTTACACTCTTCCTTCAGATTTCGCATCATTGGAAAACGTTTTTACACTGGTCTGTTATTTTTAAATCTCAACCCTTTTATTTGACCTTGCTTGCCGTATATTTTCAACTCGCTTCATCAAATTACACTTGCCGAGTCATATTTCAAACTCGACCTTGAAAATTTTCAACACGACTTCTGAATTTTCGTTCACGCTTCAGTGATCGTTAATCAAGACCATCTGTGGAAGGTGTTGACAGGCCAAACATGACCCAGAAGCTCGTGATAGTGTGCGTTATAGTTTTGCTCTAACGAGGATATCTCCCAGCGATTTTGCTCTTTTATATGAAATGATGGAAGGCTCGTTGTATATTTCTCTCAATAGTGGTTGATCTTGAATTAAGTGCCATTTGCTCATTAAAATGTTTCTAAGGTTCGGCAAAGCAGGGTGGTACGTGGTAACGAAAGGCAGAATTTTCTTTCGCATTGTTCTTTTGTAAAGCTAACTTCCGTTCGGCAAATTTAACCTCAGAGGTGATTTTTCCTATGTGATTGTGAGGGTAACCTCTAGCGCGAAGGCGTTGAAGTTGTAGATGTTCTTATAGAAGGATCAGTTAGCTGAGGAGTTAGTTCTCAGATTTCTAAGGGCTTCGCCCTTTATGAGACCTTTTCTGACCCCGTGAGGGTTACAGGAAGAGAAATGCGTGTATTGAAAAGTCTCCATAGGTTTAAAATGTGTGCGGATGTCAAGGATTCCTTGGTTGTGAAATCTCTCGCCTTTGTAAACAGTTGTATCCAGAAAGTTAATCTCTTTATCTGATATTTCAGCCGTAAAGTTAATTAAAGGGTGATGCCTGTTTGCAAGAGCAATGAATTCATCTATCTCCTTTCTCTCAGTTCTCCACAATGAGAAAATATCGTCAATGTATCTTTTCCACTCAACAGGTTTAGTTTTGCTGAAGTTCAGTATTTCTGTCTGTACCACCGACATAAAGATGTTGGCAAAGGCGTCTGCCATCTTTGTACCCAATGCGGTTCCGTGTGTTTGGAGATAGTTTTTGCCGTTGAATTCAAATGAGTTCTCTTGAAGAATAAGTTTAAGGATTCTTCTGAGGGATTGGGTGGGGATAGGGGTGTTTTTCCCGTAGAAAGTCTGGTATGCTTTGCATACTGTGTTTATTCCCTCTTCCTGTGGGAAATTTGTGCGCAGGCTAGCGCTAGCAACGTCTAAGGAGACTGGGACCCTATTTCAGACCAAAAAATGTACTGGTTTTCCACACCCGTTTTCAGACCAGGCCTCTAAAAGCCATACCCGTTTTCAGACCAGGCCTCTAAAATCCATACCCGTTTTCAGACCTGGCCTTTAGGCAGAAATTATGTTATCATTACTTAGATTAGAGCGCAAACAAAAAAATTCTTCAAATCCATTTCAAATTCCCATACTTCTCTTTCTTTCTTACTCATTTGGAATTGAAAAGATTAATACGTTCATGCACTCCCGTAGTTCCCTCAAAATCCATACCCGACTCTAGACCAAAATGGGCAAAGTGTATACCCGTTTTCAGACCAAAACGACGCAAAAACCCTACCAGACGGGGCGGCACATACCTATATAGCTTATATAAGGGAGTACCCCCCCCCCCCCGCGGGGTTTTCCTTGACAAGTGTTCCGGGCTGAAGTAAAATTAAACTACGTCAAGACCTCGTCCTTTTTTGACGGTTATTTTTCCTAACAGTCAAAGCTCGATTAATGATCAGGCTATGTTTTTAAATTCTTCGATCTTTCAGCTTAATCTTTTACTTTTTCCTTGCAGGAATTACTCTTTGAAGAGATTTTACAAACTTCTAAAAAATCAAATTTGGTTTATGGGGACCGTTACTCAGTTGATTTGGAATTTCCTCTGTCTTCCACGAAAAAAGCGCTTCTCTAAGCACGTGTATTAAAAAAGGGAACTAATATGTTGTGGCTACCGTTTATTTCCGGTTCCGGTTTCGGACAATATTGCATCGTTAGTTCACATGATTTCTCTAGGGAATTCGCATATGTTTTTTGGAGGAGATCGAGAAAACAGTTTTTCAACGTACAAATGCACAATACAGTAAATTAACTTAGCTGAGTTCAACCACGTGTCGTGATTGGTTGAAGGCAAGTGGCTCCGGGCTCGTTGGAACTCACACATGTTTACCCAAAGGAATCCAGTCAACCGTAAGAACATCGCACAAAAAACGCTTTCGGTAACAGGATAACTGTTTGTAGACTTATTAAGAAAAACTAGACCCTAGTTTTTAACTAGAAAGAAAAACTTTAAGGGCAACCTCACAGTAATTAACAAAAAATGGTGGCCAGATTAGTTCCTCCTTACATTAAAGTTCCATTGATGGATAGTCTATGTTTATAAATTTTTTAGCTTTTTTTAACCTCATATTTAAATTTCTTTCAGGAATTACTTTTTGAAGAGAATTCACAAAGTTCTACAAAAATCAGATCCGGTTTACGGGGACCGTTATTCAGTTGATCTGGAACTTGGCCTTCCTCACACTGAAAAATCATATCGCTTCTCTGAGCACGTGTATCAAAAAAAGGGAAAGAACAGTTTGTGTCTTCCCAATGGAATCGAGTGGAACAGAAACGCCACGGTTTACATAATACTCCCTGTCAAAGATCAAGGAAGATGGGTCTATCATTTCATCAATCATCTCACGGTTGCCAGCTTATTAACGGGTGATAAGAACTTCCACGTTATTGTGCCTGATTTTGACAGTCAAGATATCGACTTGGCCAAAGCGTTCGACACTGCCCTTCTGAGAAGCAGGCACACTATTATCAACTTGACCGGTAAATTTTACAAGACGCTGGCACTGAACAAAGCTGTAGAGCAAGTACCAAGTGCGCATGATCTGTTGTTCTTGTTTGATCTTCACATTGATGTGCCCGTTGATATTCTGGACAGCGTGCGAAAGGTGAGTTGATACTGGCCTGCGTAGCAGGCGCCGGTAATTACCTTATTACAGGCCTAGATTTCTTCCTTCGCCCTTAAAAAAAACTGGCGCCTGCTACGCAGTTTAAGTTGATACGTGTTGTTATAAACTGGGCTTTTCGCATGACGTCACGTCCACCATGGTGTCGTTAATCAATCCTGTAGAAATTGAACCTTTTACTGATGTAAAAACTTTTCCTCGTTCCAACAAATCTGCACAATTGTTCGCCTCGTTACTGAAAACGTTCTATAGCAAGATAAACTTCTTTTGCAATAGCGGATAACTTGTCATTTCTTGATATCAACACCCTTTTTGCAGTACGTTTATTCAAACATCTAAATGTCAAGTGTTATTGTCAATTTTGTTGGAGAATTTCTTCCAACAACACTATCAGATTTCCTGTTCCGTTTAAAAACATTAACAAGTATAGCTTATTGATTTTCAACAGAACACCATAGAAGGAAGAATCGTTTTCGCCCCCGTAGTGGGACGTCTAAACTGTCACAGTACAAATATTGATCGTGAAGGCTTTTGGGAGATGGAAGGTTATGGTCTTCTTGCTCTATATAAATCGGACTGGACACGTTTTGGCGGTAAGTTCAAAGAAAACATCATCATCCGTCACAGTTAGTAAATAAGTAAGTAAGTAAGTAAGTAATAACTTTATTTAACCACGGAATCCTTATCACTAAAAAGTGGTCTTCTAAAGAGCCGTGCACATTAAACTAAGACTTAAAAATAACAAACATTATTGAAAAAGTCCTATAATAAATGCTTACTAAGAAAATCTTAATGTACAATAGCGGAATAAAAACAATTTAAAGTGGTGGCCTGCTTAGCCTCAGCTGACAGGCTGTTCCATGTTACAGCGCCCCTATAACGAAAACGTTTCTTTAGGGCCTCAGTGTTCGGTCGCGGAATAAACAGGTTATGTTGCGCACCTCGAAGATTATGCCTGTGAATGGTATTAATGCTGGTGAATTTATTAGACAGACAGGTATTCGGGTACAAGGTTATTTACAGTTTTAAACATTAAAGATTTCAGTTGCTTAGCACGTCTGTCAGCGAGGCTATCCCATTTAAGGGCATGAAGAATAGGGGCAGAGCTGGCATCCCAGCTAGACCCTGTAATTATTCGTGCAGCCCTGTTTTGAAGCTTCTCTAGTTTTTGGCTGAGACCATTACCGATACAGCCCCAGACAGCGCTGCAATAATCGAGATGCGGAAGAATCAATGACTTGTAAATAGTGACGAGGGTACTCTGGGGACAAATTGGTCGTAGCCTCTTCAGGGCAGCTAGTACTTTCGCAACTTTACCGATGACCTCGGAGATGTGAGCCTCCCACGAGAGTGTTTCATCAACCTGAACGCCTAGGCATTTGTAACTATTGACTCTTTCAATTGAATACCCGTCGAGGGATATGCTTAAGGTCCCTAATATTTTTTGGGCTCCTACTTAAAGAATAGGAGAACTATTGAAAAGGGCCGGAACTTCATTTCGAGGTAACAAACGATAGAGCAGGTATTTTTTTTTTCATGACTTTATGAAGAAAGATCACGGCTAGGAAATTCGCGTTGAAAACTTACAGATTGTAATTTAAACCACGGTTTGTGTAAAATAATCAGTAACGACAAAGACTATTCTTGAAATATAATCCAGAGGTCTACTACACCGGGAAAGATTAAACAGGTTAACTTCCAATTTTTCGTATAGGAGAGAGATTAAGCGTTTTCTCTTGTCCTTACGTAAAATTGTATGGGACAAATTGCAACTTTTAACTGTTTAATTTTGAAAGGAATGAATACCGAGAAATTCAAGTACAAATGGGGTGGAGAAGACTGGGACCTACTGGACCGCGTCGTGAATGCTCAGTTGGAAGTTGAACGGATCAAGTGCCCAGGCCTCTATCATCATTATCACACCAAACAGAAAATGTGGAGTTAATGTACACAAGAACCGGGCCTGGTTTGGTTGGGAAAGTGCCGAGCATGTCTGTTATTGGTCGTGGAAGTGTTAGACAGTTATAAGGAAGAGGTCAGCGTGCAAATCACCGGAATTTAACATATAAAGGCCCTGGCCTTGAAAACTGAGATTTTTTCCTCCCCCTAAAAAATACGCGTCCACACGTAGCGTATTTCAATCATTTTCGCCCGTCCACATGAAAACGCTAAAACGATGGAAATACGATAGCATTCCTTCTAGGGCGTGTGTAATAGCCCATTTCAAAAAATACCATAATACTCTTTTTATCCTAGGCTCAGCTTCACCGCAGAGGAATTATTTGGCTTTCTTTTCTTTATTAAAAATAAGGAATGATTTAAGCTTGAAGAGGTAGGTTTCTGAACCCAACGAAAGCAGGGGCTAAACTGCAATCCAGCTAACGTCAGCACTTGTGCGCCCGTATGTCAACGCGCTGGAAATGCAAATTTTGAAGAAGCTTCTCTGGCACCCAACGGGAAATTTTGGGAGAAAGACCTGAAAACAACAACAAAGCGTGAATAAAGCTTTCTGAAGCCATTTTGAGCATTTTGGGACATTTCTGGGAAAAATGTATCTGTTCCTCACTCCCGGCAAGACTAACGGAAGAGTTCCCAGCCTGCAAGGTACACGTACAACCTGCAACCAGACTTACTGGGAAGTTTCCCAGCAGACTTATTTCCAGACATTACTGGCCAGTATGGGTGTGGTCAAAGGGCAACATCCAACCCTTTGGGGGGGGGGGGGGGGCACAAATGAATGTGGGTGTGTCCTAGAGGTGAAGGGTGAAATTAACCCCCTCAGTGGGGGGAGGGGGAGGGGGAAGAGGTTTCTGAGAACAAGCACATAGCAGATATTTTGTAAATCAAATCCCTTCAGACACCCTGAATTGTTCGTTTCCCATGAACACTTTCCTTCTAAAGACCAATTATTTTTTTACAATCTCCCAGCCAGCAAAAATTTTCCTGTAGAGCATATAGTTTGAGGAACAGATCCATTGGGTGCTCCTGTTGCCTGCGCGTAGACGTCTCCTATATGTGGGTTGAGTTTGTTGTTGGTTCTCTCCTTTGCTCCAAGAGGTTTTTCTCAGGGTACTTCGGTTTTCCTCTCTCCTCAAAAACCAACATTTCCAAATTCCAATTCGATCAGGAATCGGGTAGTCGAAGAACCACTTTGTGGCTGAGCTACCTCCAAATCATTATTATTATTATTATTATTATTATTACTATTATTATTATTATTATTATTATTATTATTATTATTATTATTTCTGAAATAGGAGACGTCTGCATGCAGGCAAGGGTCCCTGACGCTTACGCATGGCACGGTGCAGATCTTGCAAAGTAACAAAAGTGAGATTTACCTGGAAAACTACCCAAAGAAGCATTTAAAAGAATATTATGGTTTTTTTCACAGTGGTTTATGCTAGTAGTTTATGATCTATGACATCATCGTCTTCGAAACCCTTCGTTTTCGTCCGCCCACACGTAAACGAGAAGCTGGCGCTTAAAAAAAATCTCCACTCTGGAACCATTTTTGAAAACAGGCTTTTTCGGTGCCCGAAAACTCCATATATGTTTGGTACGGAGGGCAAAGGCTAAAACGGAGGAAAAAACACTCCGTTTTCAAAAATATTCGGATACGCGTGGACTTGGCCATAAAACTAAATTCGTCATAAGCATTTAACAGTAAAGCATATCTAACTATGAATTTACCCCTAATGAGGTAACTTTAAACACCCTCAAACAAATATATTACTCACTTATCTACCCCTACCTTCATTATGGAATTATGAGTTGGGGAAACACATACCCAAGTAGATTAACCAAAGTTCACACAAAACAAAATAAATGTATACGCTGCATATTTGTTAGCCATAATAGAGAAAGTACTGCACCCTACCTAAAACTTCTATAGATATACTTAACATAGATAGCATTTTTAAACTCAAAATCTCCTTGCTACCTCACAAAATGTCACAAAATGAAGCCAGTATCGCTAAAGTGTTTCAAAACTACCTCGTAAAGGTGTCTGATATTCACTCACACAATACCAGATATGCCTCAAATCTTAACTTTCGTGTACCACGTGTAAGGTCAAATTACGGCAAACACACATTTAAGTTTGCCATAACCAAAACTTGGGAAGAGATTCCTACTAAGATAAAAAACACTTAGCTACCATAAGTTCAAAAAAGAATATAAGCGAATTCCAGTTAACTCTCAAAGGTAACAATTGTAATATGACTATCTCACATAACCTGACTGCTGGCATAATCGTAAATAGTTGCTATGGCACCAAGCGCACATTTATTATGTATTTCCAATCATAATATAGCAGTGGTTAGCTCGAAAGCTAAGCTCCCCTGACCAACGTACACTTCTAACCAAGCCATTAATTTTCTTTTTTTTCCTTCTTCTTCTCCTTTATTAGTGTATTCCTACCTTACTGTATATTTAACAATTATTCTTTGAAATCGAGGTGAAAAGTGGCAAAATATTTACCGAGCCACGAAGTGGCGAGGTAAATATTCCTAAAGCCACTATTCACCGAGATTGAAAAGAATAATTGTCTTAGTATATACACACGAAGTGATCTCAACAAAATCAGAGAGGAAGCCATTAAAAAGTACGATTTGATTGGCAGATCAGGTCAGCTAAACACGCGACAGTTTAAAAATAGATCTTTGTAGAATTTTCAAACAAGGCAATTCACAAGCTTGTCACTTTGCAAACAACAGCGTAATGACTTAAATGGAACCGCTAAAAGTTTGAATTGTTTCCCTACCTGAGAGGAAAAGAAGAGGTTTGTTGTTTTCTGTTGACTCGCCAAGTTTATAGCCGAAAAGGTTTGTTGTGTCGTTCTTCGCATGAAGTGCTAACAAAAATGGCGATTCGGTTCTCGAGGTAAAACGTCGTCTTCATGTAGCAATCTTTCTCGTGTTTACTTGAAACGTAGAATTTCTGCAAACATTTGCTTTCAAATTTGTTTGTCATAAATAAACTTCGTTTTTGGGCCAAATTTTTCTTGTTAGGAAACGCTGAGTTCACGAAACGGCCTCTTTTAGGCGAATAAACGGGAGTTGTAAACAATACATCGACCACAAAACTCAACAACAGTAAATGGAAAAACGCCGTTTTGAATCGTTCGAAATCTTTTCTTGCCTGAAAAAAAAGTCAACCCTAGGATTTTGTCGACTTTTAAAAGATCTTTCTCTAAGAAAATGGGGAAAAAACCGAGCTCACACATTATCCACTCGCTAGGAGGTGAATATTGTTGAATAGTCCGAGATAGCGAACCAATCAGATTGCTTAAATCACCAAGATCACTGAGTGTGTATAATATTATACTAAAATGTAAATATTTTATAAAGTGTGAATAATAAATGAATGAATAAATTAATTGAATTGAATTGAGAGAAATAGTCTTTGATCGTTATCACAATCATGTCACTAAAAAACACTTTCTGTAGCCAGCTAAAATTCTTAAGGCTGCTGCTGGTCCTTGTTCAAGGCTGCTTACACCTTCGATGAACCTCTCCTTCGAATCCGGGGCGTTTCCAGACAGACTAAAAATTGCAAGAATCGCACTAATTTTTAAGGGCGGGACAAATTTGACAGAGAAAACTACAGGCCAATTTCCGTTCCTCCTGTAGTGTCAAAAATCCATGAGCAGTTTGCAAATGAACAGTTACAATCATATGCCAGAGAAAACGGCCTTATCACAAAAGAACAATTGCATATTCGAAGAACTCTTCAACCATTGCCGCGTTACTTAAGTGGTCGACGAATGGAAATGGGCAAAGGATAAAGGGCTGATCACTACAGCCGTGTTCTTAGACTTCAATGTCATTTGATCATTCATTATTACTCCAAAAACTCAAAGCAAACGATTTTCTTAGTGTTTTTAATAGTTTTTAGTGGTTCTTAAGAGCCAATGTCTGTAATTTTCGAGAATCGGTTGACAGTCGTGAATTTTTGAATTTCTTCATA
Organism: Porites cylindrica; assembly: GCA_964035525.1. Classification (NCBI taxonomy): domain Eukaryota; kingdom Metazoa; phylum Cnidaria; class Anthozoa; order Scleractinia; family Poritidae; genus Porites; species Porites cylindrica. The sequence goes on along the minus strand of OZ037776.1, from coordinate 48,202,368 downwards.
TGTTGCCCAAATAATCTCTATAGTACCCTAATTTCAAAAATCACGTTAAAACTTGTAACAGCTTTTTATTTTTTCAGGAATCAGGCAAAGTTTGAAAAACTCTAAATCGGCGCTCTTTCGAGTATGAAATTAGCGAAAATTGAGCATTTTCTTCGCGCTCGTACATAAAAACGGAATAATATCTCTAGATGAAATCACGTCACAAAAGAGACACACATTTTTACTTTATAATTCAGCAGTTAACTTTAAATAAACCGTTTAAATGTGACTGTACCGGCCGCAAGAAGAAACACGGTTTCAGCACTTTTCAAAAATGGCAAATTTGACCTAACTTCACCATCGTAAAAACCCAGTTGGTACACGGAATTTTAATATGAAACAAGAACTGTATTGAAGCATATCCTTTGCTGTTGTTTGTGTTAAAATATTTCTGGCGGCATTCCAAATGCGCACCGTCGAGAGACCAAAACCTGAAGGGTATTTTGACACCAGGAAAACGCGTGCAACAAGCAAGTTTCGACGCTTGGAATATTAATCCTTCGCAAACGTAAGTTACTTCGACATTTAAACCCTAGTCAGAGTTGTAACGGTTTCAGATTATATTTCGGCGTTTCTGTGCGGTTTAACATGATTCCTTTTAACTGATTTTTGCGATAAACCATAATGAAGAGACGAATACGCAGTTCAAATCACAGTTAGTAGAGGGGATTATTGTCGAAATACTCGCTTGCGAAAGTTTTAATCGTATTGAAACCTTAAAATCAGAAAAGTTATTTACTTACCTGGATTTAAATGCTAGACGGGGTCACAGTACCGCTAACTAAATTCTGCATCAAGGCAGAATCGAAGTTAAGTTTGTATATGTTTTCAATCTGTCAACACGAGGGAAGATGACATTCCGGAAGTGCGTGACGCGTAACGCGCCGGAAAAGAAATTCCTGGTATAAGTGTTTTACGGTGCAAGTCTTTGTTGTATGTTCGTATAGCATCTCGCACATATTCAAACTTGGCTTGTGGCGCCTGTGGCAGCAGTAATGCTGAATGTATTGCGATCATAGAAAAGATGTCGTGAGTCACCTTGGTATGCTCCTGACTTGTTAGTAAGGTGAGTATGTAGGGCAATAACCAAACATCGACCCTACCATGCTAATGATAAAAGTAAGGTTTTCTGCATTTACGTTAGGTGATCTTTGTTTGATCCACAAAATTGGCGCATGAAAATAAGAGTTTTTCATCACCACCTTTAAATGTTTGGTTTCGAGTAGCGGTGCAACAAATCACGTGGTACCGTTCTAGACCAACCTACTGGCTGCTCATAGAGGGGTCCATAAAGGCACATTGATTGATGACTCTGTATGGCCTGAACTGAAAATGATATAGCAGACGTTTTCTGAGCAACGAATGTGCAGCTTTTACACTCCTCTTTCGTTTCGAAAATAGACGAGCACGCGAGCGAAGCGAGCGAGCGAGAGAGAGCCCCGTGCTCTACTGGTCAATATATCCCCCGCGGCTTTTATTTTCATACGCAAAATCGACGATCTCCAAAGAGAAAATAGATGGACGATCTCTAATGAAAAAGTAGAGGGTCTGTGAACAGGCTACGAAGGTGCTTGCTATTATTTTAGTGAACTTTACAAGAGGTCTCAGGTGATTATGCTAACGTCATGAAAAGTCTACTTTAGGGAAGGAGGAGGAGATGGGTGGGTTGGTTGGCATTGGGTTCTCCATTAGGATCAACCCTACACATACAACAATCCATGTCTTTATCACTACATTTAGAGCTAGCAGACTTTGTTTGATCCACAAAATTGGCGCATAAAAATAAAAGTTTTTCCTCACCACCGCTAAATGTTTGGTTCCGGGTGGCGGAGAACAAATCACGTTGTTCCGTTCCGGAACAGCCTACTGACCATGCTGGCTGCTCATTTAAAAGGGGTCCGTCAAGGCACATTAATTGATGACTCTGTGCGGCCTGAAGAAAATTATATACGCAGAAGGTTTCTGAGCGACGAAGGTGCTGCCTTTACACTTCTTTTTCTTTTCGAAAATGGCCACGGACTTCTCTCCTCGCTCCTCGCCGCTAGGCGGACGTTTTTGCCTGAGAGATACCACCATGAACGCGTTTTAGCACACAAGTGATTGCAGGTGCAGACCTACGAAAAGGGCATTCTCCATCTGAAATTTTAAATCGAAATGAAAGGCTGTTTTCAGCCTTTCATCTCTTTTCTCCGCAACGTATTTGGTTAAAAGATAGTAAGTAAAATGGCTGAGGCACTTTAAAGCATTTTTTTCATTTACGCGACGGATTGTGACGTTATGTATGGTGGCCGACAACTGCCATACGTCAACACGACATAAATTTGTTAATTTTAGATTGAACTTTAATTATTTTGAATTGAAAATAAAACGAAAGAAAAACGTCAAATTATTTTGTTTTTCATTGAACTGGAACAGGAGCCCATCAGGCTCCTGACTGGAAATAGATTCATTTTGTAAAATTTCAAAACAAACTTTGTTATTATGAAATGAAAATAAAAATAAAAGTGAAATAGAAGCAGAAGTGAAACTAATTTGTTCACGGCCGGGAACAGCCATTCAAAACAGAAAAAGTAAAATTATTATGTTCGCGGCCGGGAACTGCCATTCAAAACAGGAAAAGTAAAACTAGTATGTTCATGGCCGGGAACTGCCTTTTAAAACGGAAAAAGTAAAATTAATAGGTTCATGGCCGGGAACTGCCAAACAAAAAGTAAAATTAATAGGTTCATGGGGGGGAACTGCCGTTCAAAAAAAAAAAGAAAGAAAGAAACCTGAGACTTTTGGCGGGAGACGATAGTCTTCCTCGCAGCCGCTCGGGCCGGGGTCACCCAATTCTCCCCGCTGTCATACATTCCTTTCCCACTAACCTCGTGTAAACAGGCTAAATTCGTTCCCAGGTTGTCTCTCCGTTGGAGAGAACCCTGGGAACGAGGTTGCCTTTCTAGACGTCGACGGTTTGTTAAAGCTACAGAGTTTTTTTAGCTCATGGATGACGTAGTCATGCCATGGGCTTTTGGAGACACTCGAATGGCACTCGATCACTCACTCACTCACTCACTCACTCACCCACTCACTTATTCACTTACTTGATATGGAGAAAATGCGATCGACAGAGTGTGAAAGAGCTATCGAAGCCGGACGATGTGATTTCCTTCAGCGAAATTAAAGCAAATAAGCCAAAGAGTGACCAAAGAGCCTTAGCTGCAAAAAACGGTCCTCGAATTGTAAAGCGGCGTTGACGTTTACATGAGAAAGCAAATTATTTTACAACTAAAAAGAGTTAATAAGCTTAAGGTGATCTTTGCGTTATTAAAAGAAATGCTGCACTGATAACAAGGTTCTAGAATATTCAGGTGCACATGCAATCGGATACTTACACTGTGTCGGGTTTGAATTCCTAAGGTCAGAACAAGTGCAGCTTTGGGCAAGGATCTAACTCCCTTAAATGCGTGAGTGCTATAGAGATGCCAACAAGTTACTATAGAAATGCTGACGAAATGCTTTTTAAAACAGCCAATGTATGCCAAAAAGTAGATGCCAAAAAACAAATGCTAAATACCGTATGCCAAAACACATGCCAAAAATTAAATGCTAAAGAAAGGTAAACATTATCTATCAAGTAACCAACACACAAAGAAAGTCATAAAATATAAAAAAAGAAAAAACTAAGGAGAAAGTGAATATGTTACAGTGCCCAAGCAGTTTAAAACAAATGAATTTCGAAATGGAATGTTTCTCAAGCCTTCAAAGTTGCTATAAATACAGAAGTGATAATCTTCAATCAAAACGAAAAACTATTTTCTTTTCCATTGAACTGGAAATAGATTAATTTTTCCTTTATTTTCAACTCAAAACAAAACATTTTTATTATCAAATGAGAATAAAAATAAAAGTGAAATAAAAGCAGACGTAAAATTAACATGTTCACGGCCGGGAACTGCCAAATATGTCATGGCCGGAAACTGCCATTCAAAACAGAAAATGTAAAATTAGTATGTTCGTAGCCGGGAACTGCCGTTCAAAACAGAAAAGTAAAATTAATATGTTCATGGCCGGAAAGTGCCGTTCTTTGTGTCATTACGCAAGTAGACTAGATCAAAGGCTCCTAGGAGCAAGCTCATGGATGAATTCAATCGTAAACAGGCATGGGTGCTAAGTGCCACTGCTCTGGAATTTCGTGATTGAGTTTATCACCTCTGTATTTATAGTAACTTTGAAGGCTTGAGAAACATTCCATTTCGAAATTCATTTGTTTTAAACTGCTTGGGCACTGTAACATATTCACTTTCTCCTTAGTTTTTTCTTTTTTTATATTTCATGACTTTCTTTGTGTGTTGGTTACTTGATAGATAATGTTTACATTTCTTTAGCATTTTATTTTTGGCATGTGTTTTGGCACACGGTATTTAGCATTTGTTTTTTGGCATCTACTTTTTGGCATACATTGTCTGTTTTAAAAAGCATTTCGTCAGCATTTCTATAGTAACTTGTTGGCATCTCTATAGCACTCACGCATTTAAGGGAGTTAGATTCTTGCCCAAAGCTGCACTTGTTCTGACCTTAGGAATTCAAACCCGACACAGTGTAAGTATCCGATTGCATGTGCACCTGAATATTCTAGAACCTTGTTATCAGTGCAGCATTTCTTTTAATAACGCAAAGATCACCTTAAGCTTATTGACTCTTTTTAGTTGTAAAATAATTTGCTTTCTCATGTAAACATCAACGCCGCTTTACAATTAGAAGACCGTTTTTTGCAGCTAAGGCTCTTTGGTCACTCTTTGGCTTATTTGCTTTTCGCTGAAGGAAATCACATCGTCCGGCTTCGATAGCTCTTTCACACTCTGTCGATCGCATCTTCTCCATATCAAGTAATATCGCGGAACAAATGCGCACAATTCGTCCAACTATACAACGGTGATCCGCGCTCAATTATTTCAACGTCCTTTTAACAATTCCAAGTCCATTTCTTACATATGATATTCTCAGTTTTCATTAGAATATTTCCATTTATACAAAACCCTTCTTCGGCTGGCTACTCTTTTGTGTCGGGAAAAAATGTACGCCTTACTAGTACCCTCTAGAATATGCCAAACATATGCGTAAAAGGCACTTTGAACAAAAGTAATGCTAAGTAAGGGAGGTAAGAGTAAAGTGTATAATTTGACTTAGTGGGAAAGGAATGTATGACAGCGGGGAGAATTGGGTGACTCCAGCCCGAGCGGCTGCGAGGAAGACTATCGTCTCCCGCCAAAAGTCTCAGGTTTCTTTCTTTCTTTTTTTTTTTGAACGGCAGTTCCCGGCCATGAACCTATTAATTTTACTTTTTGTTTGTTTTGAACGGCAGTTCCCGGCCATGGACATATTAATTTTACTTTTTCCGTTTTAAAAGGCAGTTCCCGGCCATGAACGTACTAGTTTTACTTTTCCTTTTTGAATGGCAGTTCCCGGCCGCGAACATAATAATTTTACTTTTTCTGTTTTGAATGGCTGTTCCCGGCCGTGAACAGATTAGTTTCACTTCTGCTTCTATTTCACTTTTATTTTTATTTTCATTTCATAATAAAAATGTTTTGTTTTGTTTTGAAAATTAACAAAATGAATCTATTTCCAGTTCAATGAAAAACAAAATAATTTGACGTTTTACTTTCGCTTTATTTTCAATTCAAAATAATTAAAGTTCAATCTAAAATTAACAAATTTATGTCGTTTTGACAAATGGCAGTTGTCGGCCACCATAGTTATGAAAAGGAACTTGTCAGTGAATTGGTTTATTTCTAGCCTGCGAACAAGTGCCGGGGGGTGGTGGCGGACAGAGCCAGGTGACTATTCCTTTTTTCAGGCGGGAGCTAGCAGTACGTGCATTCTGGTCTAACTCCATACTGTGTAGACTGGACAATTCGTCAACAGCAGGTTAAGGTCTCGCCAGAAGATGCCCTTGCTGCAGAGGAGCAAAGCAATACTACTTTCAGTAATTTAAACATGTTAAATACTTGTATTTCGCTCATCTACTGTGTCCATTGTCCATTGTCGATTTGTGGTTTACAGGAATGTTCTTTTGCGGAGCATTGGCCAATTTTCTTTAAACAGTTTTACTCGTTTCCATTCCCCTGCTCTACCTTCATGTTGCATATGGCGTACGTGTGTACCTAAATCCCTCAATTCATACTGAGGTGATCGATAAAGAAGTCTACACGCTAAGCGGGGTTAAGATTAGTTTATTACAAGCAAAGGCTCAGAAGGCTAAGTGCAAATAAAAGAAAACTAGTGTGAAAAGTTTTGCAGACTCGGCTTACTCTATTTGTTTTCTCTCTCTATTTGAGTTTCGGCTGGTGACATCCTAAAATCAAGTTTAGTTCCACGTGTTTTGGGAATATAAAATATAAAACTAAAAAAACAGTGTTAATTGCCATTTTATTTTTTTCTTGTACACTCGTGCGATGATTTATCCTTTTCTGTACAGTTGCGTGACCAGACTCGAATTACACAAGGGCTTTCATCACGCATCACAGGGTTTAGTCCGAGGCTAAACGACGGAAGACTTCAGTAAACTGCGGCCACTTGCGATTGAAACGACTGTGGTAAGTAATTCTTAGAAATCTCGAATCCCATTTAGAGCTAGCACGCCGTTTCTAGCGGCTTCATTTTAGGTGCAGAAACTCGAGGTCAATATTTACACTCCATGAGAACTTAACAGCGTTGTCTTTTTCAGCTACTTGCGTGCAATCAAATGCAGTGTTAATCTACTTAGCTCTTTTTTGTAACCATCAAATTGAAAAGCCTTTTTCAAAAGATTTTGAGAACTTCCCGTAATGTGCCCCTTGTAAAAGAAGCTAAGTTAGCAAAAACTTTTGTGTACCCACACTCGCGGCTAGCTTGTTTTCAGCGTTCCAACGAGAGAAAATACGCTGCACGTTTCGGTGTCTCAGCGACGCACTTTTGTAATGCCGCCAAAACTTTTTTAACACAAGAAACGGCAAAGGATGTGCTTTAAAATAGTGTTTGTGTCATGTTGAAATTCCGTGTATCAATCGTTTTTTTCGATGGTGAAGTTAGGTCAAATTTGCCATTTTTGAAAACAGGCGAAATCGTGTTTCTTCTTGCGGCCAACACAGTCACATTTAAACAGCTTATCTAAAGATAATTGCACAATTATGAAGTACAAGTCTGTGTTTTCCTTGTGACTTGATTTCATTTAGAGATATCGTCCCGTTTTTATGTACGAGCGCGAAGAAAATGCTTAATTTTCGCTAATTTCATACTCGAAAGAGCGCCGATTTGGTGTTTTTTATACTTTGCCCGATTCAGGAAAAAATAAAAAGCCGTTACAAGTTTTAATGTGATTTTTGAAATAAGTGTACTATAGAGATTATGTGGGCAAAATATGAAGAAATTTAAAAATTCACGACTGTCAACCGATTCTCGAAAATTACAGACATTGGCTCTTAATATTTTTAATTAGTTTGTAGTCTTTTCTTGGCAGTTTTTAGCGTCTTTGAAATGTGATTTAGAATAATGTTATTATAAATTTGATTTACTGGACATCTTGTTAAGACCAGCTTTGTATAATGCTGATAGATATCTCCAGTATAAATAAAGCTTTTATTATTATTACTGGGAGTAATCGGAGCTTAGGAGAGTGCGTTCGATATGTTTGCTAGGTGTACAGGTAGCAGTTGAGGGGAAAAGGTGGATGGTTCTTGCGATAACTATGATTATCATTTTGAACGTTAAGGGTTGCGTACAGAGAAACCTCGATTTAAACTGTGTATGATAATGAAAAGGTTTTGAAGGCTAGTGATCAGCTTGATATCGTATTGTTCGTCCCAAGTGCTTGTTATTTGAGGAGACACTTGCCAGAGTCCTTCGGGCGTGTAAAAAGAACTTTTTGTTTTACTGGCGCAATAGATGTTCTACAGGACGCAGTTGTTCGAAGGCCGATTAGCGCTGGGTCTCTTTTTCTTTTGTTAAAAAAAATTTCTTTGGATAATTTTCTGAGTTATTTTTGAGAGCGTCCAATCATCAACTTGTTGACAAAATGAAGGTTTCACATCTGAGTTAAAATTTCGCACTAACCCTCCTCGCCTGGGTTATCTTAACCCAGGTTTGAACAACCCGGACCAGGTACTGTTAAAAAGCAAACAGTTGACAATGTTTTAGATGTCATCATTAATTTTATTTAATATTGGGAATTCCACACGTTACTGGCAAGTCTTCTTAACTTGTATTGATATTAAAGAACGACCCGAGACAACATTTTTGTGGTGAATGCCGGGGCACGATGATTGTGTTTGAACACTGGTTCACTTACACTACACCTCTCAATTTCACACGTTTCAAGGGAATCATCAAAGCTTTCAGTGGAATATGTGTGCGGCTCACGTCAATAACTTTTCCAGTAATTTGGTCGAGTGTATTGATTTCCGCAGTGGCTTGAGTGGCGCTACTGTGGGCTGGTCACGTTTTTGCCAATAAATAACAGAGAGGTAAAATGTTCGTTTGTCCAGTGCCGAATTTATCACAAGTCATGATGAAATGGTGCCGCCGAGCTTCACATCTCGGTAGATTTACTTTGTGGAATAACTGCCGCCGAGCTACACAACTCGGTAGATTTACTCTGTGGCACTACGACCGCCTAGCTACACAACTCAGTAGATTTTAATACGTTGTGGCACAACAGACGCTGAGCTTCACAACTTCCCGATAAATTTACTTTGTGGCACAACGGACGCCGAGCTAAACAAACCGGTTGGATGCATGCACCAGGAGTAGCAAGCATTTTCCAATGAAAAATAAGAAGGATTAATCCAAAGTAAAATTTTACTCAGGGTGTAAACTTTCAGCACACTTTTGAAAGATGAACGCTTTGGAAGATTCATTAAACACAGATCGATAGTAGACCTTCAGCAAACTCTTAAATATGTACGCTTTACGAAGATTCAGCACACTTTTAAAAGATGAACGATTTACGAAGACAGAATAGCAGACCTCAACGAACGTTTGAAAGATGAACGCCGAGGACACACGAATCACCTCGTGAGTTAGCGCGTCAAAGTGAGGCAAAACGTAAGCAAGCGCCTCAAAGCGAGACAAATATGTGTCGACGAAGACGACGATGCAATCTCGGAAAAAACCTCCCTTATTAATTGTACAGGACACCCAATAATGCAAATAACACCCAACACAAAGTAGGGGTTGCGTTCTCGTACCTCGAACGCAATTAATCCAAACCAAACACAAAAATTTTATCTCATTGCCACCGTCAAATGTTGGAAAGGTAACATTTCAGAAGCTATTTCTTCGTCGGAACGAGTTACAAGGCTTAAAAAAATTTAGTCCTCCACAAAGTTATTTTCTGTATAGCCACTTATTTTGGCTCGCGCTAAGCATTCACGAAGGTTTTTATCTTTTATATAATTTTTGTTGGGGGCATTTGAACTTGGTGTCATGTGACTTCCAATAGCCAATGAGATCGGCTGCTCCCTGGGGACGCAAAATTCCAGCTTGGACAAGGGCAAACAAAAAGAGGACTTTCCTTCTCCGCCCTTGGAAAACCTTGGCAGCAAGTTCGTGTGAGATTTTTATTTAACTGAAATAATTCATTAATTAACTCTTTGTAAAATAAGCCACATTCAGCGATTGCGCGGCCGTTTTTTGGCGGTAATGTATATAATTGTGAAATGTAGATAATTGTAAGTATGTCTGTTATTGCGGTTGTTTAGAATTTTTGTGATTAGTTTTCTTTTAATTAGCTCTTTGTAATTAAAGAGTAATAAATGTCTTGAATAGAAAAAAAAAGTTCGTGTGAGACTTGCTAAAGACGCGGAAAAAAGGTTCCATCAAATGTTTCGGGCCCGTTAATTGCAGATATCTCTTTTCCAAATACCTTACAAGCGCCAAGCCTTTTGTAATATTTTTGTAATTATTAAGTCTGTGCGTGAGTTGTTTTTGATTTAAAAAATCAGGAAAGAAGTAAAATTAAACATCGAGTTAGCCATGATACGTCCTCTACTTTAATTTGCCTGTTTTAGAACAACTATAATGGCAATGTCCTGTACAAAGCAGCCGTATAGGGGCCAGAAGTTTTGTTTCAAAAGTGTTGCGCAAAAACGCCCGCAAGGATAAGAGCAAAAAGTATACCGCCGGTCGTGGTATACTCCAACCATGTTTTGAGCTCGTAAAAAGAAGGAAAAAACAGTATCTTGGCGTCCGAAACATTGAATTTTGAATTTCCCATTGACATGTTGAAGGCGTGTAGTTTACTACTGGATCGATAGTGGAGGCTGATGTTTGTCACAAATCCAACGTGAAACATCTTTACTTCTCAAAAAGTAAAGTGCATCTCTATTCAGAAGAAAAAAATATGCTTTTTAAATTTTTTTGTGGCGGAATATTATGGGTTTCCTCCGACCGAATTTTTTTTTATTTCGAAAGGGTATTCTTTTCCCTTTCCAATGAGGTATAGCTTGATATTGAACTGTAAATAACACCAGAGATATGATTTTTTTAAAGTTGCATGGCAAAATACATTAAAATAATTTGGGGAAGACGATGGGTCCCTTGAAGGTTCGAGTTATCGGGAGTCGACTGCAGTACGTTCCACATGCAGTTGCCCAAACCTAAAACGAACTCATTAAAATGAGCTTTTGCTTATCGTGGGGCAATGGCATGGAATGCACTTCCGAATCGTGCTTAAGAGATCACCATGATAATTCATTCCATTAGCTGTTTTATTACTTCTATTTGAAAATAAATAGCAAGACTAACTTAGGGTCTATTTCAGTAGCGGATCCAGACCTTCAGAAAAAGGGGTGGGGGGGGCGGCGCTCTCAAGACAAGACAAGACAAGACAATGTTTTATTTGGAGTCGAATCGTGCTTAAGAGATCACCATAATAATTAATTCCATTAGCTGTTTTATTACCTCTATTTTTAAATAAATATCAAGACTAACTTAGGGCCTATTTACATAGAGGTAAATCGCGACACCACGACGTCGAAGTATACGCTCCGTAGCGTCTTGTTACATGAAGGTTGGGGACCCAAAGTCACCCACCTGTCCATATTAGCTCTCATTTTAATTTGATGACGTTTACAAGGTTAGTGCGGTAACCATAAGAGAGATTATATGGACAGGCGGGTTACCACCCCTACCTGGGGTCCCCCACCTCCATGTAAACAGGATCTTAATATTCCGCTTCAAAATAACAGCGGAAATCGAGATAACAAAACATATGTTTTGTGTCCTACGTTGCAGACGAGGACGTGTATCGGCGTTTTGAAAAGCATAATTATGTTCTTTCATTCATTCATTGCCATGGAGTATGCGTTTAAGTGTTTTTTTTTTTTACTGTTAATAGCTCGATTAAAGGCGATCATCTTGCCGGCAAAAGTTTCATGGAAAACGCATTAAATGAAAGACTTTTCCCGTTCATACATAATCAGTCTCTGTGGTGTAGCGGTTAGATGTAGTCGCGTCGAGCCGACGGTGCCTGGTTCGTGTCCTACCGAACTCTTTTTTTCCTTAGTTCTTTTTTTTTTCCTTTTTTTGTGTTGTTGTCTATAAATATACAGCTAAATAACTTTTACTTAATAAAGTGCAATAAACAGCAAGAAAAGTATCGTTTTTCCAGAGAAAAGATAGTACACCGTATATTAAATATATGGATAAACAATCTGAATTTCTATCACTTCCTACAATTTACTGCGGGAAAACCAGAGTTGATAACCACTTGATCATTTTCTAATCAACGTTCCCACGAGTTCTTTGTATAGACTGATAGTAATAATTATTCTAGTACTTTCCAACATGTAAATAGGACATTCAACGTCATTTTCGATTCTTTTAAGTCCCACTGCCTAACTAATGCCAGTATCAACAGAATGTGCCGCAGCATTACTATCTTTTAGATACCCTAGTTTAAAATAATAAGCATCGATCACACAATCTTTCGTGCTCCATGAAGTCTCCGGAGAAATTATTTTTTTTCCGAATTGCGTAGTTCCAGAAAATATCCATACCCCCCGTCTTTAAAATGCAAACCAATTCGACAATATATTACGGCGAAATGCATCATGGGAAGACTGTAATCTATAGATTTAGGCAGGGCTAAAATAGCCTCCCACGCAGGCGTTTTTAAAAACGCCTGCGTGGGAGGCTAGGGCTAAAAGCGAAGCTCCCGTTAATAGATTCATAATTTAAATAAAACAACAAACTTGTAATCCACAGATCAGGGCACATTCATTTGACTTTTGACGCAAAGGCTAAGTGATTTTAGAGAAAAATAATTTGACAGTCCAAGGGTGAAACAAATTTTACATCGAGTTATTAAATAGTCTTATTTGTACATCCGAAACTATCAATCATGTTCGATCACAGTAGATTAGGACTGGAAAACAAATAGACCTATTCGTGTATTGTATTTGCATTAGCTGATGCATCATAATGTGGCATTCACCAGTCTCTCCAACATTGCTCCGTTAGAGAGACTATGGATAATTGGACAACCCCGAAATATAATTTTAAGAAACACGCGCCACGATAGTCCTTGGTTGCAGCCAATTTACACGTTGCATTTCTCTGTCTAAAAGAGAGGCCAAAATAAAAAATCGGGCCGGATGTTTTGTGTTCGACAAGTTTAGGTTACTAGTAAATCTTGGCGACGAATCTGGTGGCGTGTAAACCAACCTTTTAAACATACTTTTTCTCATCACGTCTCAGGTAAACAGTACTATGAGGCCCTTTTTTTTATCATACAGACTTCGGACAGAATTTGTTCTTTTTTGCCCTATTTAAACCTATAATTCTGCAGTTTTTCACAATTTTGCAAGAGAATTTGCACTCATTCAATATCCACGACGATCACGGCACGGGCTTCCTTTGCACAACAAATTATAGCATTGAATTATAAAACGTTTTCATGAGGAGAATTCTATAAAGCCGGGACTTTTCAGTTAGCAAAATCTGGTCCTATGTGATATGCAGGGTAATAATTATGGGCTTTTAATAAGAAAGATAAAAAATATCCCCAAATCACTTTTCGTTCAGCCGGACGGGTTCTCACTTTTGACAGGCACCAAATTTGCAGTGCGATTAATAGAGTTACCATTTACGCTTCAACATGATAGAGAAATTATTGTTATGTTTAGGTTTTATTTCCCTTTATTTATTAAACTGTTTATGGTTTTGTTATGTGTAATCTTTAAAAGCGAGTGATATTAACGAGCGGCGTTTTGAGTATTTCTGCATGCGATGTTTATGTTCGACTGGAAACAACCGGTGCATCGATAAAAATTGCGATTGGGACTACTAACAATCAATAAAATAAATATACTTCGGTGAAACATGTACAGAGACAGTAATTTTCATTCCCGAAGAAAAGTATTGAGAGTAAAGTGTCTCTGAAAATCATGAGTCAGCAAAGCATAAGCTTATTTATGTTTTAAGCGGGCTTCCCGGTGTTTGCTCTTTTTCAAGATGAACTCGAGGCAAGAAAATCGCTCAGAGATTTCTGTTTACAGCCAAAATCATAACTAAATAATCGTCGGAACCTTTTCTTTGAATTTGCGGTCAAAAAAGGCTTTTTAAACCTGATCCTATTATAGGTTAGATCATTGCTTGTGTATAAACTTATATAAGCCGCATAAACCATACGCTCGACTTCAGGAAACCGAAACAAAAAACACATCAAAGACAATAATTGCTCAGGCTTACCAGTCGAGATGCTGCTTCTGAAGGTCATCAAGTGTTCCAGAATCGCTTGAGACTTTTCAACCCTCCTATGCCTCAAGCAAGGGCAAGTGAGTAAGCTCATTTTTGAAAACGATGCCATCCGAAATCGGATTTCCAATGACTTTGACAAGCGGTGCATTTGTCAACAAAAAGAGCAATAAACAAACCAGCCATGAATTACAGAACAATCTTGATAGCAGCTGTATTTCATTTTGTACACCAAAATCACCAAGTAGAAAAAGACAGTTTAAAACATTACAAGGTGACACAAAACTCTGTCAGCTCCAGCTATCAGTTAGCAAGTTACCACACGCTGCTTAAATTTTCCGCATGAACTCACCTGTCAAATTTTGACCAATCAGAACATAAAAATTGAACGTAGAGCGTGATCAACGCGTGACAGTGAGAAAAGTCAAAAGCGATTGCCTTCCCTGCATGTAAATGTAAAAGCCGGTTGAATTTTCGCGTCTGAGGTCAGTTCGAAATCAACATTTTAAAAGTGCGGCTCATGAACACGACTTGTTTCATATGCATTTTAAAAAAATTGAACTTGAGCCTGCGATCATTTGAAAAGTAGCAACTTGTCAGCGGATACCTTTAAAAAAACAATGGAACTCAGTGGGTTGATACCTGAGCCCGCGATACGCTCAGGCGATACTGGTCAGCAGAAACACTATTTCGACAGCTGTCAATTAATCAAAGCATGGATGTACAGTATCAGGTTGCAGGCTCCCAAACTAGCTAGAAAGTGTGAGGTTAAACTTTGGTATGCCTGTGGTGCGGACGGACGGAAGGTTGGGTGGTCGGTGTACGGTCACGTGATTGCCGAATTTTCTAGGATGGATAGATTTTCTAAGCTATGGGGCTTCGAATTGAGCCCGTGATCAAATAAAATATCAGCGCAAAACTTTAAATACTACGTGACCTCAATGGATAGACAAATGAGCCCGCGATACACTCAGGTAATGATGGTCAGCGTATACTCTAGTTTGACAGCCGTCAATTAACCTTCATTAGAATTGCGACTATTCGAATTAACAGACTACGAGTGTGAGTAAGACATATCCGTCCGGCATGTATTGGAAAATGCCAGATCGTGTACCTGAGCGAACCTGAGCCCACGTTATTAGTTTTCTGATAGCGGTCTGCACATGTCCCATTTTGACAGCTGTCAATTGACCTTAATTTGGCTTGCCAATATAACTTTAAACGACGGTCAGCCAACTGACAGCCTTGCCTGACGTAGTTTCGTTTTTATGTTGAATTGCTAAGTGTGACATATTATATCAGCTTATATGTAGGGGCAAAACGACTGGTCTTTCACCTGAGCCCGCGAGAAGGTCATGTGATAACTTTCAGCGGATGTCTGATTTTGACAGCTGTCAATCTAATCGTACTCATAGGGATGGCTTACATAACTAAGAGGCTAGTCAAGTTGTGCAACATCTATTGTGACATTTGACATCCGCTTACATGAGGTGTGTGTACGGGAGGGCGGGCGTACGCTACGTCATAACCAAATTTTCTCGGATGGATAGTTTACCAAATTTTCTTATTCATGGTGCTCCGCTGCGCGCGACCTAGTTTTGTTTTAATGAGAACGAAGCTGATGTAGAAATTGTAACCTTACCGAGGAAAAGAATTCTAGTCAGTGTTTGAAAATTTTAACGCAGATCACAATTGAAGACGAGAATGAACTGGCAGAAATTCGAGAGGTTTTCCCCAAAAAAATAAACGAGCGAATCCTTCGACAATGACAACAAACTTACCTTGAAAAGCTTCTTTGTCTTTTGTAGTGCTTTTTTTTTTTTTCAAAGACCAACGGAGGAAAGACGGAAACGACTTCCAGACAGACATAGTGTCCGGTTTCCAAAATACTCCAGAGCTGAAAAGAGCTAAAACTTACAGTGCTCTTAGTTTTGACCGAATAAACTTTTTCAACATGGCGAATTTGTCTTCACTTTCTCGGAAACCCTTTGTTATGTGAGGGTCTCAATGGGAGTGTAGCAAACACGGTACACGGTTAAAAATTTCGCGATTTCACGGTGCACGCTTAATTTTTCTTCGGCACGGTTAACTAAGATTAGCATACACCAAGAGACTATAAAGGGGACAGAGAGGGTATCCCCCATATACACCCTATTCCATAGGTAATTCGTCTCGAGTTATTTTTAGAATCGGGATAAAGTTACCTCGCGCGAGGCGTGGATGTTTCGTGGAGGTTTCGCATGACCAAACGCCGTGCAAGACATGTCGGGCGAGAGGCAATGAAAGCGTAAAAAGATCGAGAGCATTCCTGAATATTGAAGCGAAATGAGTCGGCGCTCACCTGGGAAAAAGGAATGGCTGGACTCTTTGACAACCCGTGAAATCAGTTTAACTCGAAGTTGTCGTAACCTCAGTGCTTTAATAAAATGATAAATTTAGCCGGTCTATTGAAACCGGTCGTTTGTACAATTTAGGGAGTTTAAGATCCAACGACGCGGACGACAACTAGAACGTGAAAAAAAAAACAATAGGTTTAATTAGCAAAACAACAACTTCGCACGTGCAACACACTTTTTTGTTCATTTCTTTCCCGTTTTTGCACGACTACGACGTGAAAATGCCTAATTTCGCGTTTTATGGAGGACGTAAATAAGCAACGACGAAATTTTATTTCTCTTTCTGAGCTTGAATATGGTCCCTTGAAATTCAGCTTTAGGAGGGTTCGCCTACAATTGACAAAGTAAGTGGGTAGGAATAATCGCTATAAAGACTGAAAAAAATAAACATCAAACCAGAAATTTCTCTCTTCAAACTGTAAATTATAAATGATCCTGACAGAATATTCAGTGTGTTAAGGATTTCCCTGCTCTACTGTTAGCTCTATACAAGAGAGGAAGGGCGATTCTTTTTTAATTTCGGTTTCGCTGACACAGCTTTCGCAGAAATCTCGCTGTAGTCGTTTTCGTTGACAAAAGGAATAGCAAAATCGCTCTCCGCGTCTTCCCCCATTTTGTTCTGCGTCATTTCGTGAAGGACGCGTGGCTCTCAGCGTGGGTCATCCACGCGGAACACATTCGCGCTATGTGATTGGCTGTTGTCTAATCCCCCTTGAGATCTGTGGTGTTAAAAATAACTCGAGACGAATTACCTATGGAATAGGGTGTATATGGGGGATGCCCTCTCTGTCCCCTTTATAGTCTCTTGCATACACGTATTACTGTTCAAAAATTCACAACAACAACAAATATTGTCCCCCCTTTCTAAAGAGTGGCATTGATAATCGGGGGCACTGACGATACTGACCCCTGAAATAATGAAAAAGCAAATCTAGTCAGTCTTATCAGGTTCCAGGCACAAAAAAGTAGTAGAGATGCAAGTTTTATAAAAAAAACGTCTCCTCCAATGCATGTTGAAGGCCCCGAGAAAAACAGCCAAGGAAAACAACAAAAACATTAGTGTATTTTGGCAAAGTGGTGCTGAACAGTAAAAACGAATATCAGAATTAAGACAATGAATTATTTATTGTTCATATTGTTTTTTGAGCATCTGAGCGCTATTTGCTTTTTCTCTTTTTTCATTGTTTCCATCATAGTTTAGCTGTCTCCTTCTACTAACTATGTTTGCATTCTTATGAGTTTCAACCATGGGCACAACGAAATACGTACTTACATTTCAAACGGTGATTAAACATCAAACTTTGCCCAGGCCTTGACTTGTCTTCCCGATCTTGTTATTACTGGCTTGTTTGTTACATAATCAGGTTCGTCATCGGAAAACAAACTATTGTCTGAGTCCGTTTCATATTCCTCGCCGAAATCACAATCTGGGTTGGATACCTGAGTTGACTGACTTGCGTGGACAACTTCGATGGTACAATCATCAACAAAGCTTATTAAAGATACACCCTTGGGCACGGGTACATTCGGGCCTTCAGCATCTGTCTTATCTGGGACATCTGCGCTTATTTCTTGATCACGTCTAAAGGATACTCTTGTTATAGAATCGGCTCGTGTTGTATAGTCGACAGGAGGCAAAGCTCCTGCTTTATCCTTTGTGGTCTCAGATCGGACAGTTCTTTGGATAAGCCTACATATATGTAGTCTTGCGCTTATGGCGCTGAATGTTGTTTCATTGTTGGATTGACAGAATTATTTAAAACATTTCGTCGCATCTTCCTTATTTGTAAGGACATAAGCCTCATTGGCTGAATAAAACTCCTTTTACTTCTCAAAAATACAGCGAAAATAATCACAAGGGAACTCATTCCAAGCACTACGGCCCCTTTCAATTTTTATTATGGCGCGCTTTTGCAATTTAGCGGCTTAGATTGCGGGTAAATTTCACAGTGAAAACAGTTGTCACTTTTAACTAGTAAAAGTCGGTTTGTAAACAAAGCCTAGCAAGAATGTTCAGCTAGTTAATCGGCCTAGTGAAAACACAACCTTAAGGGTCTTCCTTAGATTGTAATCGTGTAAAATAAACACGAGTCGCAGCGTGAGATGCTTCAAACGCGTCAGTCACAAGGGATATTTATCTGCACTAGCCGGTAGCACGTGAGCTTTGCTGCCGTATTTCACAATTTAATACAGTCCAGCCTTTTAAACATAGTTTTCAGCTCAGAGAATTGCAGGAAAATCAAAAGTGAGAACGTCGACATGAATCCCGCCTACGATCACGATTATGATGCCGGCTAAAGTATTTGTTTTGTAAATACCATGTTTTGTTATTTATTATTTGGTAGTGTTTTCGCCTCATATTCTGCGTACATCTTCTACATTACACATGACATCATCTACACTACCGATATAAAGCAAAAACAAAAAAACACTGCAACAAATGCAAAATACTTTCTGCGATCCATTTTCAATTCAAGTCGTACAATTCTCATGTTGCATCACAGGGCTCCCACACAATCTGTTTGTGTAGCCGATTGTTATTTTATAGTAAATGTACTGGATTTACCGTTTGCTTCACCTATAGCGATATAGCGCTAACTATGTATATAAATCAATGATAAATAAACGTTGAATTACGTTACCTGTGGTGTATAGTCGTCCTTTTGCCTCAAAAGCGTTTTTTTTGAGCGATTTTGAATGAATTTGAGTTATGGAACAGTCAACGGCGAACTCAAATTCATTCAAAATCGCTCAAAAAACCGCTTTTGAGGCAAAAGGACGACTATACACCACAGGCAAGGTAATTCAACGTTTATTTATCATTGATTTATATACATAGTCAGCGATATATCGCTATAGGTGAAGGAAACTGTAAATCCAGTAAATTTACTATAAAATAACAATCGGCTACACAAACAGATTGTGTGGGCGCCCTGTGGTTGCATCACGTTTCCTCTATCTCTCAGCACCTCAGACGATTAAGTAAAACATTTTCTTGCTCGAATTCTGCAAAATTTTACTTGAAATTTTACAAAGCAAAACTTGATTCTAGTGTGAAGCCACGCATTATTAGAGTCAAAATATTGGCGCTAAAGTAAGGGTTTGAAAAGTAGCACCCCGCGAAGCCATCCAGTAACACTAAAGTTTTATATCGAATACATATTGATTTAAGCTTTTCACTTACCGTTCAATTCACTTTCTCCAATAAGTAATGATGGTGGTTCAAGTTTGTATTGCAGCAGGGTAGATATGTCAAAGTTCTCAACTTTTCCATCGCACTTGCTTATACGGTACAGCTTCAATATGTATTGGCCCAGACCCAAGGTTCGCATCTTATCCTTGAGGCCCAAAAAATCAGAAAGATGCTTTTCGAAAGCATTTAACGACTCCTTGTGCTCGTCGCTTAACAGAATTCTGGACTTATTTATATCTTTCGATTGGCTTTTCTTGCCCTTGACTAAAGACACTTACACAGGGGTTTCGTTTGAGGCCGGACGCCGGATGCAACGTCCGGTTGTTTGACATCTAACGTCCGGTAGCTCACACACGAAATAATTATTTTTTTAAGTGTGAAAATCGTTTTTTTTTTCCCATTTAGTAACCAAAGAAAGACTTGACCCTTTTTTTAACTTACCTAGTTATGTAACGCATACAATCGAAAAAAAAAGAGATAATTCCTGTCATAATTCCGGTTACCCAATTCCGGTCCAGTTAACGCAGGAAATTGCATTTTAGAGTGTCCAATTTTACAAATTTCCTGGGGGGGGAGGGGCATGCCCCCGGAGCCCCCTAGGAGTTTGTGCCTCCGGCACTCAACGTGCGCGCCAGCGGCGCGAACGGTGCACGTCCGCCAGCTGAACCACTGCATCCGGTACTTCCAAATGCCACCGAAAACCCTGCTTACAATGGCTTTAATCACACTCATCGTCAAGACTTTCGACCGGGACGATCAGACAGACTCTAAAATCCACCAGCCATGTGCTTATCTTCAAAAATGACGTCATACACAATGTGCATTGTTATTTCGTGTTCTTTGGGATACCTGTGGTGATTTTGTCTATATATCGAATAAATTTTTTTCTGTCTGAAAAACAAACTAAAAATACCAAATAGACCACATACATCAAATAACTGTTCAGAGCTTAGGAAGAGCTACAAACAACACGGTTATCTGGACAAAAATAATTCACGACACACGGTTAATTTTTTCCCTTTTTCACGACACACGGTTAATTTTTTGGACGTTTCACGCCACACGCTTAACCCCATTGAGACCCTCTTATGTGGTGTATTGTTTTCGTGAGCCAATAAAAACTTTCTTTTTTGACGCCTGTGAAATGACTGTCAAATCGCGCGTCCTGCACTTGTTTCCGGTCCCCCACCCAGAAGAAGCCATATTAGCCTGTAAATTACAGATCCTCGTTTTTTCCCATCGATTTATGGCCCGCACGCTTTCGCGCGGGCCATAAATTTACAGTAATAATTTAAATTTACAGTAATTTACAGTTCGCACCGAAAACTTGGCTAATAAGAGGTATTATATGTTTGTGTAGAAGCGATAAACAGTAACCGAAAAATAAGGGGAAAACTTGACGTGGTACAAATTCACGTTTACCGTTTGGCGTAAACGCGAAGCTTAATCTCTCTATCAGAAACCTTTAAACCGCGAACCGCAAACCGCAAACTGCAGTTTGCAGGTACGCGTTTGCAGTTCATTTGCCGAGATTTCAAATTTTAGCGAGGCGTTCATTTTTTAGTGCCGCCACGTTGTTTTTCACCAAGTCGAAGTGAATCACTTTTATCGCCCAAAATAAGATATAATTCATTGATTCGAGTTCAAAAATTCAACAAACACATCGCAAACGGATATACAAAGCTACTTCGTGCCTTCAAACGCGAGGCTGTACATTTTTTAGTGGCAAAAAACGTTGCCGTAAATCACTAACCGCTGGAAGCCCTTCCTGCCTTTCAAACGTGAACTGCAAACTGAACGCGACTGCGAGGCCGTGGTCACGTGATATTTTGCGGTTTGCGGATTTCCAAGAAAAACCTGATGCTAAAGGTACCTATTATGTTTCACATCTGCCATTATGCATATTGGGCGTGATATGAAAGTTGTTTTCGTAAAGAAAAATATCTACATCTAGACGAAAAAGGTAAGTAAGACCAGGGTAAGCCACTAAAAGGTATCTTAACATTCAAGTTTCTGTGACGTTCTGTGGGATTTGACTGAAAAGGGATCAAAAGCTGGCGAACAATGAGCACTTCGAACCGGGGATCTCGATTCGTCGTTTAGTTTATTCTTAGAAATATCAACGGAAAAGGTTAAAAAGTTTCTTCTTAGTAGGCATTTCCGAAGACACCTATTTGCCGAGGTAAGGATTTCGAAAGCATTCGAGTTGGATTTTCGAGTTGGATTCACTTTCGAGTTTACCTTTGCTCCAGAGGTCAGTTCTAGAAATATCTAGGATGAAATAAGCGTGTGCACGGTTTGATAAATCTCCCTTTTGTGAGCGTATTCGGGCGACTCACTCGCTACGCGAAAGGTAACGAGAATCTACTTCTTACATCTGTTTATTCTTCCTAGAGTCTACAGACAGGTGGTCCAAGCTCGAAATAACATTCAAAATATAAGGATTTGTATGGGGAAAAAACCTATCGTTTCTGTAACCTAAGAAAATGAAAGGATTTCAATAAAAAACAGCTTACCTTACTTAAAATGTGGGTTACGTCTCTCCTGAGTGGTCCACGGGCCGATTTTTGGCCGTTTTATGGGTTTTTATGTAAAGGGTTAGAGAATTAAGACGATCCACTACCTAAGAATACTCGCAATCGTATAACTGATACATTTATTCGATCTGAAACTAAAATGTACAATGTATTCTAATTAACTAAATCAATTGGTAATAAACGAAACAATTAAAACGAGCGAAGCGGGAATAACTGATATAAACTTTCAACAATCATTATGCCATGCGGTCACTGGTCGTCAATGTCCAAAAACTCATGAAATCCTTATAAAACTAACAAAACTAAAATGATTGACAATATTTTATAAAATAACTGGGATAGTACGCACGCTCTGATTGGCCGAGAGGAGTGTTTGCATGAGAGTATGTAAACATGATTGCCGCGTCAAGTTGTTTGGCTTTTCGCGCGCTAATCACGCAAGCACAAATTTGAAAAAGTTTTCGAGTTCAAAACTCGACAAGTTTACTTTATTTACCCATTCCTCCGTCTGCTGAAACATGGAAAATCGTTACAACGAAGGTGAGTCAATTTTTCTTCGCTTAAGCTGACATTTTAAGAGTGTGTCCATGAGAGAACCAGGCAGGCAGTGATAATGCTCAAATCACGGAATTCGCTCAAACTTGGCACAATTGATGGGTGTGGTGAGATATTAACCTCGACAAAAAATAAGGTTGCAATATTGAATTCCCTGGGATTTACAGGGACCCCCCCTAAAAACGACAAAATCTACTCATTTTTGCATAATTAATTAGCTAACTTTGGTTTGGCTGTTCAACAAGAAGAAAAGACAACTTCAAATCTAATCAACTTTATCATCTTCTATGTTTATCAGACTTAATGCTCAGTAATTTATTTTTACTCTCTAATTCCATATCTTCCTATTATTTAGCCTAAAGTAAAGACATCTTCTAACTGTTTTGACCAAACCCTAAATTTAAGGTATTTTAGTGGCTAACATCTCCCATGAGCAACAACCTATGTACTTAATTCTCACATATTCTTTGAAAGACATCTTTAAGGTTATCAAATCAATCATAAAATATTTGGGCAATCTCATACTTTATCAATAATGACGTATTATGTACATCTGACTTGACTCTTTTTTGTCATTTGACCAAAATACGAGGAAACGTAACATTCGTTTTTCTAAACAAAAATAGCACAAAGTTGGCGAGAAGTCACAAATCAGATGCCTCATTGTCGATACTAATAGCGGAATTGTTAGAAAGTGTCACCTGAGGCATGTTTTCTGTGTTATTTATGGACGTTTGGATGGATATTTTATGGAACGCTTGAGTAAACACAAGGAGCAAAAGATTTAGTTCAAAACCTCGATCGGTCCAACTTG
>OZ037776.1:48124115-48174115 GCA_964035525.1 Porites cylindrica | reverse complement strand
CCACACAGCTTATACAGTATGTCCCAATACACAACAAAAATTATAGTGTCATTTCATGACAATGTTTGAAAATATGCACATCTCCAATGCAGACATGCTTGGAGCCAAATTGCAATATAGGACATAAGTGGTTACAGCCCAGAGAGTAAGATTTACCTCAGCTCCACTGATACTGACAGATCTGTTTTCACACCCATCACATTGTACAGTGTATTCCGGTTACTAACAAGGGCAAATAAAGTTCCTTAAGTCCAGTATCCACAAGGATTAACAAGAGAGTAACACATTGCATAAACTGCTATAGGGCAGCACTGTTTACAGGAACATTGGTAACTATTAACATTTGATATACTACAATGTTCATCATTGCTTGAGCAAAGATGAGGTTCAAAGGTGGCAAGATGTAGAGTCTAAAAATATTGTACTACTTTCTGCATTTATGGTATTTCCAACAATACACATGTCCCTTCACTATGACTGTTATGATACATATCTCTAGCATAAGAATCAAATACATTATATCCCCCAGCCTCAATACAGTAGACACCAACACCAATAATTGCCACCATTAAAATGAATGAGTTGTAGTTCAGCAGGTTCAGTGCCAAGAGTGTACCTTGTGAGTGGCATAGACAGTAGTGATGGATGTTACAAGTATAACTGTCACTGTATTCAAGGTGGAAAAATTGCTCAAACACTGTAACCATTCCTGGCAATTCTGTTAACATTAACATAGATTGTCTTGCAAGCAGTGACAGACTAGACTATAATCATATATTTGAGTCATATCATCGACTGAAATCATCTTTGTTATCTTACAGTAAATTAAAGCGCACAGACTCATTGCGACACATTGATGTCCAGCATTTTCCCCGAATACTGTAACATTTCCTTGACAGTATGGAGCATTAACTGTTTTTGTAGCATCTAGATAAACTGAAGGTCCTGGATTCTTCTCTATATCAGTACAAAGCTTAAATTGGTCAAAATTAACCCGTGTAAACCTTTTCTATTTTTAACGTAACAATATTAAAATTTCAGACGACAATAGTGTATTTTTCCGAATACTCTTCCACACAAAAAGTGCCACTTTCCGTGTTTTCTGTAACAAAGATTTTAATCTGTTCATCGGTAGTCTGCTAGGTGCAGGACGGCAACCGATCATTTCGTTCCATGGTCAGATCGTTCCATAAAACAGTCAGTTCGTTCCACAAAAAAGTCAGTTCGTTCCACATATGAAAAGTCAAGTAAATCTTTCTAAATTTGTTGAGTGAACTTTATCGAGAAGAAAAACGTTTCGTTCATACCTCAAGCTGATAAAATAATAATCGATCCAAAGCCGATTTAATCCATCCTAAATCTTTAACGGGCTTTAACATTTAAACCGCCGCTTTGAGAGTTTTTGAGCTAGAATCGATCGATGGTTCTGAAAAATATAGCACAACAAGTAAAGGCTATGCCGTTTTAAAGGTACAGTATTTCGAAGCGCTTGTAACCTTCCTAGCAGCGCCCGATTTATGCAAATTTTGAAAACAACGCGAGTTTCGAATTACAATCCCGATTTTATGGTAATATGTCTTGCCGAAAATATAATTGACTAACCTGATTTAAACCAATGGAATTGTAAGTTCTGTTATAAATAAATTTCCCACGACGAGATCTCAATTCAACCTCTTTTATTCCCTCCACAACACAATTTTCATTCTTGTCGTCACCTCGCTGCCATCAAAACACTCTAACACAAAACTTGTTGATGATGCAAAATCCATTCGCACAGCATCGTAAATGTACCGCGTCACAACATACACAGATGAAAAAACACAACACGCAATTCAAAAACAAGTACATTAATCGTCACCCTGCCAAACAAAATTGAAATAGTAAAAAGAATTGTTGCAGTTATCACAGTAGTTCCAAAAGGAGCCTCAGTCCCTTTTTCAATTGTTGACAATCGTCTCTTCCTTCATCGGAACAGATTTTTATCTCAGGCAACTCGTTGTGTTCCGCAATGCAAAAATCAAAATCACTAGTGTCACACTGATAACCAGCTACACAAATCTTGCGACTCTCAAACTTGTTAAACATTCCTCTGTTCAAACTCTTATCCATTCAGTTATACACGTACACTCCTGATATTCCGATTTGTTATTACGTCTATGGGGTCCATGAGTCTTTGATGTCATTGAATGTCTTGATAATTTCATTTGTTTTTCTTTGAGTTCGCGGACCAGCCCATTCCGAAAACACTCAGTGTTATTTTTTAGTGTGGGCCTACCACGATCAGTGTGTGCATTTGTAAGTTTAACCCGGGATAACATGATTGAACATTACATTAACACGTTCCTCGAAACGCCGCGGCCAAATGTTACCGGCTAAACTGTTTCTTACTGCTGCTTAGAAAAATTTCGGATCAAACGATATCCTAATCGTCCCTCATTGGATTATCCACTCGACCTAACAAAATCGACCAATCACAAAACAAGGAAAAGTAAATGGACATAAAATAAAGAAAAACAGCAAATTCAGATGACCTCTTAGGAAACATGTAGTTAAAACTGTCTTTCTATGATTGGTGCATTTCGATCCTCTCGTCAAAAAAATGTCAGACGCCAATCATCTTAGCGGACCTCTTAGGAAACGAAAGTTTTCTTCAACTGGTTCAAAAGGTCATTGTTTGTGATTTGTGATTGGTGGATTTCGATCCGTTTTGTGAGTTTCTGTGTTTCAAGGTTCGTTGCTTGTGATCTTATAGTGACCAAAACCGGACGTTAATATTCCAAATATTTTTGATAGATTTCATCCATGGACTTCAGACTTCCAAATTTCGATGCGGCAAAAATACTAAAGATTCAGATTAACTTTTGAGATCGTAAAAGTGCGATAAAGTGCCGTGTGTTAGCAGAGCTTTCTTTCCCACATGCCATTCATGCCATGACATTCACCTCGCTTCGCTTGTTTACTAGCCTTGTTTACGTTAGCACGTATTGCGTGCCTATTGCACATTTGCGTCAAAACAAGCCGTTTCCATTACTCTATTTGGGCCACGCCCAAATAAAAAGCACAACAAAACAACGTTGTTCATGCATAGAATAGAATACTTAACTTGCAATCAAAGATCAATCCTTTTATTTCAAACCGATACTGAACATTTCTGGGTCCAGATTTAAATTTGATCGGGGAAAAGCGTCTTAAACAATAAGATAACAAATCTTCTCAGTATGAACTTATCCATGCTTAAGTTTTATGGCGTCGGAATGTTTCCCGGCCAACAGCATTAAAAGACTGGTGAAAATTAAGCTTACCAGGTCGTTCAAGTCAGTACGAGAGTACGACGTTAATACTGCAAAGACGTTCTGATTTGGTGAATTTGGACTGCCCAACAGGTCATCTCCACGATGACGCTGTTTTATTACTACGAACGAATCCCTCAGGGTTTTACTTGCTTGTGAGAATTAGAGCTTTTGTTATTTAAAGTTCTCTGGGACAACCAAATCTATGAAAATGAAAGGAATAGCAATGACGTCATTGTGTAACCGTACATCAAAAGATAAGCACTGTGATCTGTTTAGTTTTTTTTTGTTTTTAGCCAGGCTTAAAATATCTGTAGATTCAAGGAATTATAACCTGTGCGTTGACAGCATGCCAGAGACCAATTTTGGCATGCCCGGCATGACCCAGATTATGGCACGCCAGGCATTCCAGAGAATTTAGCATGCCGGGCATGTCAGAAAATTTGGCATGCCCGGCATGCCGGAGATTTTGCTGGGTATGAATTACTTATTACTAGAACCTAGGCTTCTCGCGGCCTGGGTGAGAAGGTCACAGAACCTCAAATTATGCTTACAGGGCATGCGAAATTCTGTTGCATGCCAATTTCAATGCAAAACCACTCTGGGGCCACCCCCTCTATTACCAGTGAGCAAATCATTGACGATAGGCATGCGAAAAATCCTTGCATGCTAACCAACAATGAAAACATAGCAGAAATGTCCTCAATTGCTGAGTCATGCCCTAGGGGAGGCTTTAAAATACAGAATTTCCTGACATGGATGAGGGAATTTTCCGTAAACAGCATGTGATCATGCCGGCTAGGACTTATTGCCTCCGTATTGCCCCTTTTTACAGCTAGCTAGGCTCATTTTTAGGTTCCATGGCCTGAAATGACGAAAAATTCATGCCCTAAATGTAAAAAGTCCAAAAACGTCCTCGAAATTTTAGTTTCCAAGCCGTTCAAAGCCGATGCTCGCCGACGCTCATATTTCGCGGCTTGGGTTACCTGTGCAGCGACTAGAGTTTTTGAGGTGTTTGTTATCAAACATTGGAATTTTTTTTCGAGGCATGGGTCGCACTTGGCAAATTTTTGGGAGAATTTGTTTACCTTGCGGTAGAAATCTGTCGTCGGTGGACATAGCTAAGTGCGACCCCGAGTTTTTCAAGTTAGAAAAAACTTTGAAAATCGGCAAAAACATCAAAGACGCCGTAGTCCTTGGGTGGGGCAGGCAGATTTTGGAAAACTCGAGCTTGGGGTGTTACGAAAACTAAGACCTAAGACCTAAGACCCGTCTTAGTTTTCGAGATTACGAAAACTAAGACCCCCTAAAATCGAATCCGTCGAAATATAAAGTCAAATTATAACCGAAATAGGTCTGATCTGTCAAATTATATCATGTTCGATCCTTTCCACCGAGTTTTAGGCCAAATTTAACGGTAAATTTAAGGGTCTTAGTTTTCGTAATTTCGAAAACTAAGACCCCTCTTAGTTTTCGTAATTACGAAAACTAAGACCCCCACCAAAACAATCTCTAAAATTTCTACAAAGTCGAATTACGACCGTTTGAAGACTATAATCCGTAAGACAGACAAAAACTACTATCATACGCGTGCTAGACGATCCGCTTCTTCTAACGATTTGTTGATATACATTATCAATATTGTGGCTTTAAGAAGAGGATGAAAGCTATAGACTACCTACGTATAATTGTACACTGAAAATATGCCTTACCCCTATAATTTTGGTTGTTTATCCTTAAAGTATATAAAATTGGTTTTCCACTAGAGATGGATTTTTG
This sequence comes from Porites cylindrica, assembly GCA_964035525.1. Taxonomy (NCBI): domain Eukaryota; kingdom Metazoa; phylum Cnidaria; class Anthozoa; order Scleractinia; family Poritidae; genus Porites; species Porites cylindrica. The sequence goes on along the minus strand of OZ037776.1, from coordinate 48,169,046 downwards.
TCTTCGTTGCGGGCTAACATGTCGCTGCGACCTGAATGCCTGATCGCTAAGTGTTCAACGGCGTTATCGGTTAAACATCACACAAAAAAAGGGATTTTGTTTTTCCTTTTCTGGCCAGGTCATAGATAGAAAAGTGCTTTTATAAAAAGGGCGAAAAAAGGAGAATATGCTCCATTGTGTTTTTCTAGCGTTTGTTTTTATCGTTGCCACCCCGGAGATCACCTCGTTACAATGCAAAGGTAGTTGAGGGGTAGGGGTGGGGGTCAAGGAGAAATAGTCTGTGAGGGATAATCGCTAAAATCACTCATGAAATAATAATTAAAAAAACGAATGAGTGAATGAATTTCCTGTACTAGCAAGGCATCGTCTCAAGAATTGGAGTTCTAATTTCAGAACAATAAAATAAACACGACAACCGCTGCACACAAACCCACTCAGGTGATCGTTACAGGTAACGCAATCTCGATCGCAGAGACACGAAGAAAAACATCCATCTCCAGTGGAAAGCCAATTTCATGATTTAAAGGATAAACAAGAAAATTAAAGACCAGTAGCGGTAAGGCATATTTTCAGTGTACAATAGATACGTAGGAAGTCTATGGCTTTGGTCCTCTTTTTAAAGCAAGTCTACAAATTGTTAGCGGATCGTAGATCAGCACGCGTGTGATAGTAGTTTTTGTTTGTCTTACGGATTATAGTCTTCAAACGGTCGTAATTCGACTTTGTAGAAATTTTAGAGATTGTTTTGGTGGGGGTCTTAGTTTTCGTAATTACGAAAACTAAGAGGGGTCTTAGTTTTCGAAATTACGAAAACTAAGACCCCTAAATTTACCGTTAAATTTGACCTAAAACTCGGTGGAAAGGATCGATTATGATATAATTTGACAGATCAGACCTATTTCGGTTACAATTTGACTTTATATTTCGAGGGATTCGATTTTAGGGGGTCTTAGTTTTCGTAATCTCGAAAACTAAGACGGGTCTTAGGTCTTAGGTCTTAGTTTTCGAGGGTCTTAGTTTTCGTAACACCCAGCGCCTTGTCATGAACGTGATCCATTTGAAACAAGATCAATTTAAAGTAAACGCGGTCGAATTTTTAGGCCTTCGCGAAGAGGCTTCTACTCGGCTATCCTTCGCCATTTCAAGTTTTTTTCGAAAACTCTCTACAGGCAAGGACTTCACTCGCTTATAAACCTTCGCTATTTTACAGTCAAACCAGGTCAAGCGTACCCCCCAAGAATCCAATAATGAATTTATTATTCAAAAGTTGAATCCGTTGCTAGTTGTAGATTTCAGATTGATCTCTGCATTCTTGTATGTGTAATGAGCCGTGAATTCACACGCGAGGCAGTTATGAAATTTCTACCAGCTCCATTTTCCTGAAATTGATGTAAATGTCTTCGAAGAAGCTTAATCCATTCAAAGATTTCCATTCTGACCAAATACAGAGAAGTTCTCGTAAAATATTCACTTCTCATTACGCATGCAGAAATGCCGCTTTGAATTTGACACCAGTTACGGGAACGACTAACGGCTTCATTTTTCAAATAATCAATTCACTGATAGAATCTTGAGGGGTACGCTTGACTTCGTTTGACTGTAAGGTTTTTACGGGAACTAGCTCTATTGAAGGCGAACCACTTCCCGTCTACACAAGCAAACACTTCACAGGTTTGTTATTCTCCAAGCCAAATGCACTATTCGCATCCAAGCACTTTCTGGTCTTCTTTATTTGTCCCATCCTCCTGAAACTGGGAATGGAGGAAAAAGATCCTTCGACAAAGGTTCGGACGAAGAAGAGAAAAATGTTTTCGGGTATCTGGCGTTCTTATGTTCTCAATGTGTCAAAGCAAAAACTATTACAGTCAAACCAAGTCAAGCGTACCCCCCAAGATTCTATCAGTGAATTGATTATTTGAAAAATGAATCCGTTAGTCTTTCCCGTAACTGGTGTCAAATTCAAAGCGGCATTTCTGCATGCGTAATGAGCAGTGAATATTTTACGAGAACTTCTCTGTATTTGGTCAGATTGGAAATCTTTGAATGGATTAAGCTTGTTAGAAGACATTTACATCAATTTCAGGAAAATGGAGCTGGTAGAAATTTCATAACTGCCTCGCGTGTGAATGCACGGCTCATTACACATACAAGAATGCAGAGATCAATCTGAAATCTACAACTAGCAACGGATTCAACTTTTGAATAATAAATTGATTAATGGGTTCTTGGGGGGTACGCTTGACCTGGTTTGACTGTAACTCCCACTAATGCGACCCTCCTCGGTTGGACTAAACGTTTTCTTTTCCGGTTGCGGTTTCGAATTTTTGGGGTTTTTTAGCCGGCAAAGATGAAAACTTTTCCCAAGTGCGACCCATGCCTTTGTTTTCAAAACTCGGAGTTGTTTGGCGACGATCAATAACAGTAAAGAAAGTATTTATTTATTGGTTTACAGTGTCATCCCGTGACAGATGGCTGTCTGACTGAATCACAAGCCTGGGGTCGCAACATTCGATCCAAGTTATGTGGCTTCGACGCCCTCTTTCATTCCGAAGATTTAAAAAAGCTGTGAGGCCTTTGATTGTCGCACTAACTGCAGGCTCGATCTCGTTTCCTTTACTCTTTACATTTTGGGGAAGACATAGCGACGATGCAGTTGACGAATTCTCTGCGTTTCCAAGGACGAGCGGTGGCGTTGGCTCTGAGGACGAGAATACTGTCGCAGCACGTGTACCACACGCTCTCAATGTTCACGTTTGGCGAATGCAATGCGGTTCGAACGTAACATATTTAAAAAAGTCACTGTTCTTTCCAAAATATCCTGATGAGGAGAAGTTCATCAACGACTTTCAGATTGAAGACGACAGCGTGGACTACGGTCAGAAAATCTTTGGATATTTACATCCACAAAGTAATGGTTTGTATCGTTTTGCGATCGCGTCTGACGACACTTCGGAGTTGTGGATAAGTACAGACGAAAATCCCAATAATAAACGGCTTGTTGCTCGTGTATTCACTGAAAACGCAGTAGCTTGGACGGGTAAGGATGAGTTAGATAAATATCCTGAACAAAGATCCAAAGAGCCACTCCATCTTCAAGCTAACAAGAAATACTACGTCGAGGTTTTACAACAAAATGTGAGTAGCTGCTACATACTTTATCGATGTAATCTATAACACAGACATGTAATTCTAAATTACAATCATACTTGTATAAAACTTGTCCAGGGGCTCTCCTCAAAAAGCCCTACAGGGTTTGCTAAGAGTTCCTGCCCAAGTATATTTTTAAAATTATAAGACTGTGTAATTATTGTCACAGGGAGCCCGAACGCTGTTTTAGCTGATAGAAAAAATTAGATATATTTACGCTGTATTCAGTGTATTAGCTAATAAAATAATAAGATGCATTTTCCTTTGTTCCTGTATCTTTATAAGTGTCCTGGGTTCCAGAAGATGTTTTTTTCTTATCCATACTGATGGTTCGCGTTCGTCAACGAGGCGCGAAGCGCCGATACTTTATATTAAGTCGTTTTGGAGGGGATGTGAATCCGATCAGAGACGGTTAACATTGCTGGTTATCAAATAGCCTGCGTAGCAGGCGCTTGGAAGTAGTGGGTGATACAGAGAACGGGTGCGCGCGAGGGAGACACGGGTGGGGTGTATGGTGCTTCGTAAATAAGATGTTCAAGTTTCGTCTCGCGTTTCTAATATTGTTAACTATTAACCGTCTCTGATCGGATTCAAATCCCTTCCAAAACGACTTATAAAGACAGTGACAGGAACAAAGGAAAATGCATCTTATTATTTTATTAGCTAATACAGCGTAAAAACATCCAATTTTGTCTATTAGCTAAAACAGCGTTCGGGCTCCAATCGGCTCCCTGTGATTTCAATATTGTATGTAAAAAAAGGGCAAATAAATTGATTGATTGATTGATTGATTGATTGACAGGGCATTGGCAAAGGGTTCGTGCGTGTATTTTGGACTACATCTGACAAAGATCAAGATTTTAGGATCATCACTTCAGAATACCTCTCGTCATTTCTGCAGAACATATCGCATATACAAGAGAAAAAAGTAGCACTGCACGATGTGCTTTCGCCGCGATATAAGCAAGAGTTCCATAAAGAATCCAACCGCATCAGCAACAAATTTGTCAAGTTTTATTCTCTGCCTTTCATTTCGAAAGCCAGTTTTCTGCCTTCCTGCAATTACAAAAGTAGTTTTGTACCAGATGATAAAGTTGATCGCTATGAAGGGAAGAAAACGGTGTTTGAATCAAATGTTTACCCACCGGACGATACGCAGATGTCAAGAAACAACGGAATGCTGTGGACTCGTCCAAATCGAGTCGCAGACAGAGAGGTAGTTCGGTCAGTCGTGGATAACATGGTTGATGCACTTCGTCTGAGTTCCTCAGAGTAAGTTACATAAAAATTTCATTAAATGTATAAAGATGATAACTAGCAGTAACCAATGGTTAAGAAGTGTGGGAGACACAAATCAAAACACTCATAAAAAAATGGACAAATATTCAGTAAACTTAATACAGGTGTATAAGAGCATTGTTTTTATCCTTGCAAGCGAACCGGCTAAGGACGTTAAATAACTTGTTTGACTTTAAATATAATAAAACCAAAACATCTTAAAAAAAATTTAGGTTACCTAACTAATCGTTGACATGCAGACCTGGCGACGTGCCCCTTAAATTAATTCATTTTTGCCTGAGGCCGCGTCATTTTTACGTTACTAGGGACCTAAAGCAAGGACGACGACGAAGGCAGTGAAAACGTTGGTAAAAAAAATGAATTTGCGTTCTTTCAAACTTAATCGCGTCTATTTGAACCCGCTCAATATGTCAAAAGCAGGCGACTTTTCTTGGAGTTGAATTCTTAAGGATTTTATTCAGGTTCAAATAGAGGAGGGAAAATTCGTCGTCGTATGTCCACGTCTCCGTAAAACGGCAAATGGGAGGTTTCACGTTTCACGTCAAAGAAATGTACTAAAAAGCACGATGCACGTGTAGGACAGCTGTTGTTTTGATCACTTAACCTATTGTTTCGACGTTGTGGTCGTCTTCGTAGTCGCTTAAGCTCCCTACTACCCGGCCGAACTCGTATTACCTCAAAAACCAGTCTAGCAGCGCTTATTGGGGAACTCCGGGATGCACGAAAAGAGATCAGAAAAAGCGTTTAGTCTGACATTTCCAACTTGAAGGCGAAGCTAAAAGACGCATTGATGAAATGAACAAAAGTGTGTTTCTCATTACTTTTTAAGGTCCTTTGTGTGTCCACAAGGTCTTTCCATGTCTAGACATTATCACATTATAATAGCCGCAGTGACACTGGCGAGCGCAGATTTGAAATCCTTATTAATAGGGACCTTAAGCAAAGACGTTTTTGAGCGACGCACGTCAACCGGAAGTGAGGCCTTCTCCCTTTTTATATGCCTTGACGCTAACAAACTTGTATTGCTGAGTTTCTTTTCTCTTTTAAAGACGATTTACCCGAGAGTTTCAACCAAACCACTGCCCAATGATGCAAAAAGTCCACTTCCGGTTGACGTCCGTCGCTCAAAAGCGCTGTTGCTTAAGCTCCCTATTGTGACGTTATTAGGTCTTTAGGGTGTTTTTCGTCTTTAACTCTCACGAAATGCGCGGCGTTGCCCTGGACAAATAGACGGATAATCTACGGAATAATTCGAATAAGTGAAGGACGGAATGGGACTGAACCTCGGTAGAACACTGCGTGTGCCTCCGCTTCCGGGTTTTTTTTTTTTCTTTTGATTGACATGAACGCGTGACAATGAAACACGAACATGTGTTTTTTTAAGTCTTTTGCGCTGAGGACAGTGTTCGCGTTTTGATAGTCGACTTCCGGGCACTTCGCTGGGCTGCATGGCCAACGTCACAAACAATACCAGAGATAAAGGGTCGTTAGTAACTTGTGCGTTATACAGTGATTTCACACGACATCACGGCGGCCATTGGTGTCCCAAAACAATGAAACGTCGGCCATGTTGGTGTCCCAAACCAATAGATCGTTTTCACTGTCACGCAACGAAAAAATAAATTGGAAACCGTCCAGTGGAAGAAGCCAAGAAAATGAAATGTTATAAAAGACTAATATATAAACAATTTTTCCAAGTCTCAGGTCTTTGTGGCCCACAGTTTTTGAGTTATTTGCCAAAACGTTTCACGCGCCTTTGTAGAGCTTTGTATGGAGACGCCATATTGGTGGATCCTTTTGGTCCACCAATATGACCGCCGGAAATCAAGAAAAACATCTGGAGTTCACTTTTTCTATAACAGCTCTTTCTTTTCACTCGAGAACTAGCATACGTGTGCATAAACATATCTTCTAATACTTAAAATGGTTATACTGCTGAAAATCAAGAGGACAGGCTTTTTTTCAACGAGACAGCATTCCTATTTTGATGTCACGCACTGTGCGAACTCGGAAGTTCAAATTGTAGTATTTTCGAAATGAAACATGCTACGGGAATGGAAACTTGTACAAAGATTTACTTTTTGTTTATCTTCCAACTAGTGTAAATAAGAATTCGTAAAACCTCGCTATTTTGACTTTACAATTTGATGACGTCACTGTGAAAACCATCTATCCTCTGGGAGTTGAACTCTTTTCTTATGCAAACGCTTTCTTTTGTTCCAATAAATTTGCATAGATGCTGGCCACGTGAGTGAAAACACTCTATAAAGCAAAGCAGAAATCATGCACTTCCACAGAACTGGAACTCTTCAAATATGTTTATTCTTAATCGTAGTTAACTCGTTGACAGCTCACGTAATTCACCATGGCTCCGTGACTTAACGGGAGTCGCTACTTAGACTAGAGCGCAAACAAAACAATTTCAAATTCCCATACTTCTCTTTCTTTCTTACTCATTTGGATTTGAAAAGATTAATACGTTCATACACTCAACCGGCAACCGTAAGAACATCGCGCTAAAAACGCTTTCGGTGAAAAAAGAGACATCATGTAGCTAACAGTATAACTAGATCCTTGTCTTTAACTAGAAAGAACAACTTTGAGGGGCACCTCAGAATAATTAACAAAAAATGGTGGCGACATTAGTTTCTCCTTGCGTGAAAGTCCCATTGATGGATTTTCTACTTTCAGGAGCCCATCATTTGATGGGCTCCTGCTACGTTTGTAATTTTTTTAGCTTTTTTTAACCTCATATTCTAATTTCTTTCAGGAATTACTTTTTAAAGAGAATTCACAAAGTTCTACAAAAATCAGATCCGGTTTATGGGGACCGTTATTCAGTTGATCTGGAACTTGGCCTGCCTCACAGTGAAAAATCATATCGCCTCTCTGAGCACGTGTATCAAAAAAAGGGAACGAACAGTTTGTGTCTTCCCAAGGGAATTAAGTGGAACAGAAACGCCACGGTTTACATAATACTCCCTGTCAAAGATCAGGGAAGATGGGTCTATCATTTCATCAATGATCTCACGGTTGCCAGCTTATTAACGGGTGATAAGAACTTCCACGTTATTGTTGCTGATTTTGAGAGTCAAGATATCGACTTCGCCAAAGCGTTCGACACCGCCCTTCTGAGGAGCAGGCACACTATTATCAACTTGACCGGTAAATTTTACAAGACGCTGGCGTTGAACAAAGCTGTAGAGCAAGTACAAAGTGCGCATGATCTGTTGTTCTTGTTTGATCTTCACATTGATGTGCCCGTTGATATTCTGGACAGCGTGCGAAAGGTGAGTTGATACTGGCCTACTTAGCAGGCGCCGGTAATTACCTTATTACAGGCCTAGATTTCTTCCTTCGCCCTTAAAAAAACCTGGCGCCTGCTACGCAGTTTAAGTTGATACGTGTAGTTATAAACTGGGCTTTTCGCATGACGTCACGTCCACCATGGTGTCGTTAATCAATCCTGTAGAAATTGAACCTTTTTCTGAATTGTAAAAACTTTTCCTCGTTCCAACAAATTTGCATAGTTGTTAGCCTCGTGACTGAAAACGTTCTATAGCAAGATACACTTCTTTTGCAATTGCGGATAACTTCCCATTTTTTTTATATCAACACCGTTTTTGCAGTACGTGTTTTCAAAGATCTTAATGTCAATTGTCTGTTGCATTTTAGAGTAAAATGTTATCGTCAATTTTGTTGGAGAATTTCTTCCAACAACACTGTTAGATTTCTTGTTACGTTTAAGTAACAAGATCAAGTTTAGTTTCCTTATTTTCAACAGAACACCATAGAAGGAAGAATCGCTTTCTTTCCTGCAGTGGGACGTCTAGACTGTCAAAGTACACATATTGATCATCAAGGCTTTTGGGAGATGAACGGTTATGGTCTTCTTGCTGTATATAAATCGGACTGGATGCGTTTTGGCGGTAAGTTCAAAAAAAATCATCATCAACCGTCACAGTTGAGTCACGTGATCTACCTATTAATAGAGACCTGAGCATCGGCGACGAAAGAGACGACGGAGACGAACTGCACCGTGAAAGGACTGGATCGAGAACGTCGTTCACGGCGGGAAAATTCGAGAGATAAGTGTTCAAAATGTCTTTTCAGGGTCTGTCCTAAACGTTCCATGGTGCTTTGCCTGTGTTCCTCTCCAGCTGCTCCTTCTTCCCGTTCTTTTTTTTTTACCTCGGAGATTTTTTGTCGGCCAACTTCTCCTGTCAATTATCTCTTCAAGAGGCAGGTCTAGTTCGGTATCTTTGCAAGTGATTCCAGTGGCATTTTCCTCCTGGCGTATTTTCGCTTCATGCTTGGTAATCAGCAAGGTCAGTATGTCTCTCATCGATCTTTTATTGACTTTGAATTTCGGATGATCAAGGTCACTCAGGTTTACAGTTACCTGGTTCCATACATCTCCCCTTTCCTTGCTTCTATGCGGATGTTGGTAGGGTTCCATAACTAACATTTCTCGGCATACAGCACAAAAACATGTTTGTCTGACCACTCCATCTCCTTTACAAAGAAAAATAGAACCAAAGGTTACTAATGTTTGGAGACAAATCAAAGTCTTGGAGAGTAAAAGGGCGGAACAGATTATGATTTAGCATCTTTTTGACCTGTAAAACCTTTTTGCTTCACGAAAAGCTAGAAAACATATACAAGAAAGCTTTAATTCGACTCGCTGGTGCTTGTTTACAAAGTCCTATATCAGTCGATTTTCTGGTGTTTTTAGTACAAAAATACAAAGAACAAATACGTTGAAAGTCGAATACGCAATTGGGATGAAATTTCTTTCGGGAAAGTTGATTTAGGGGGTTAAAATACGAGTAAATTTATTCACGTTCACTGCTGGACGCCAAACCAGCGAGGATGTGCAGTAGCGTTCAACTCGCCTCAGCCACTTCCGGTAGGTCGTCGTCGTCAATGCTCAAGGTCCCTAATATTTTTTTGGGCTCCTACTTAAAGAATAGGAGAACTATTGAAGAGGGCCGCAACTTCCTTTCGAGCTAACAAACGATAGAGCGGGTATTTTATTTCATGACTTTATGTAGAAAGGTCACGGCTAGGAAATTCGCGTTGAAAACTTACAGATTGTAATTTAGACCACGGTTTGTGTAAATAATCAGTAACGAAAAAGGCTGCTCGTAAAATATAATCCAGAGGTCTACGCCGGGAAAGATTAAACTGGTGAGCTTCCAATTTTTCGTATAGGAGAGAGATGAAGCTGTTTCTCTTGTCCTTACGTAAAATTGTATGGGACAAATCGTATTTTTTTAACTGCTTAATTTTGAAAGGAATGAATGCCGAGGAATTCAAGTACAAATGGGGTGGAGAAGACTGGGACCTACTGGACCGCGTCGTGAATGCTCAGTTGGAAGTTGAACGGATTAAGTACCCAGGCCTCTATCATCATTATCACACCAAGCAGGAAATGTGGAGTTAATGTACACAGCCACCGGGCCTTGTTTGGTTGGGCAAGTATCGACCATGTCTGTTGTTGGTCGTAGAAGTGTTAGACAGTTATGAGGAAGAGGTCCTCGTGCAAATCAACGGAATTTAATATATAAAGGCCCTGTCCACATGTATCTGGATATTTTTGAAAACTGAGATTTTTTCCTCCGCCTAAAAAATACGCGTCCACACGTAGCGTATTTGAATCATTTTCGGCCGTCCACATGAAACCGCTAAAACGATGAAAATACGATAGCATCCCTTCTAGAGCGTGTGAAATAGTCCATTTCAAAAAATACCATAATACTCTTTTTATCGTAGGCTCAGCTTCACCGCAGAGGAATTATTTGACTTTCTTTTCTTTATTAAAAATAAGCAATCATATAAGCTTAAAGAGGTAGGTTTCTGAACCCAACGAAAAAAGGAGCTTAACTGCAATCAAGCTAACGTCAGCACTTGTGCGCCCGTATGTCAACTCGCTGGAAATGCAAATTTTGAAGAAGCTTCATTGGCACCCAACCGGAAATTTTGGGGAAAAGACCTGAAAACAACAACAAAGCGTGAATAAAGCTTTCTGAAGCCATTTTAAGCATTTTGGGAAATTGCTGAGAAAAATGTATCTGTTCCTCACTCCTGGCAAGACTGAAAGAAGAGTTCCCAGCCAGTAAGGTGCACCTACAACCTGCAACCAGACTTACTGGGAAATTTCCCAGCAGACTTACCTCCAGACATTACTCGCCAGTTTGAACTAGTTTGGGTGTGGTCAAAGGGCAACATTCAGTCCTTCAGTGGAGGGGGGGAGGGAGGCACATGAATTTTGATGTGGCCTAAGGGCAAAATTAACCCTTCAGTGAGAGGAGGGGTAGGGGGGAAGAGGTTTCTGAGAACAGGCACATAGCAGCTATTCTATACATCAAATCCCGTCGGACACCCTAAATTGTTCATTTCCCAGGAACACTTTCCTTCCAAAGACAAATTATTTTTCCACGACCTGCTAGCCAGCAAAAATTTTCCTGTAGAGCATATATTTTGAGGAACAGATCCGTTGGGTACCCCTGAAGCTTACGCATGGTACGGTGCAGTTCTTGCAAAGTAACAAAAGTGAGATTTACCTGGAAAACTACCCAAAGAAGCATTGAAAAGAACATTATGGTATTTTTTTACAGTGGTTTATGATCTATGACATCATCGTATTCGAAAACCTTCCTTTTCGTCCGCCCACACGCAAACGAGAATCCGGCGTTTAAAAAAAAAACTCCACTCTGGAGTGGAGTTTTTTCTGGAGTGAAAACAGGCTTTTTCGGTGCCCGTAAACTCCGTATATGTTTGGTACGGAGGACAAAGGCTAAAACGGAGGAAAAAACTTCTCCGTTTTCAAAGATATTCGTTTACGCGTGGACGTGTCACAAATCTTTATCCGTCATAAGCATTTAACAGTAAAGCATATCTAACTATGAATTTACCTCTAACGAGGAGAGAAATAGTCTTCGATCGTTATCACAATCATGTCACCAAACAACACTTTCTGTAGCCTGAATCCAAACCAAACTCAAAAATTTGTGTCCTATTACCACTATTCAACGTTGGAAAGGTAACATTTCAAAAGCTATTTCTTCGTCGGGAGCGAGTTGGCTTCAAAAAATTTAGTCCTCCGCAACGTCATTTTCTGTATAGCCACACATATTTTTTTCCCTCGCGCTAAGCATTTATGAAGGTTTTTATATTTTATATAATTCGTTGGGTGCATTTGAACATTATGTCATGTGACCTCCAATAGCCAATGAGATCGGCTGCTCCCTGTAAACGCAAAATTCCAGCTTGGACAATGGCAAACAAGAAAAGGATTTTCCTTCTCCGCCCTTGGAAAACCGTCGCAGCAAGTTCGTGTGAGACGAGCTAAAGACGCGGAAAAAAGGTTCCATCAAATGTTTAGGGGCGGTTAATCGCAGATATCTCTTTTCCAAATCCCTTTCAGGCGCCAAGTCTTTTTTAATATTTTTGTAATTTTTAAGTCTGTGCGCGAGTTGTTTTTGGTTTAAAAACTCACGAAAGAAGCAAAATTAAACATCAAGTTAGCCATGATAAGTGCACTACTTTAGTTTGCCTGTTTTAGAACAACTATAATGGCAATGTCCTGTACAAAGCAGCCGTATAGGGGCCAGAAGTTTTGTTTCAAAAGTGTTGCGCAAAAACGTCCGTAAGGATAAGAGCAAAAAGTATACCGCCGGACGTGGTAAACTTAAACCATGTTTTGAGCCCTTAAAAAGTAAGGAAAAAACAGTATCTTGGCGTCCGAAACATTGAATTTTGAATTTCCCATTGACGTGTTGTAGGCATGTAGTTTACTACTGGATCGATAGTGGAGGATGATGGTGTTTGTCACAAATCTAACGTGAAACATCGTTACTTCTCAAAAAGTAAAGTGAATGCTCTATTCAGGCAATGTTTTGTTACGTTACGTTCTGATTTATAATCTAGAAGTATCAGTTCAATTTTCACTTAACATTTCTACAATTAAATGTGATTAAAATGCTCACTGTGCAGTAAAAACTGTTGTTTCCTTACTCACGGCTAAAATCTTCGAGCTCCTGATAAGTAGGACTTTTTTCGATTTCCCTTGAAGGTTCGAGTCATCGGGAGTCGACTGTGGTAAGTTCCACATGCAGCTGCCCAAACCTAAAACGGACTCATTAAAAGGAGCTTTTGCTTATCGTGGGGCAATGGCATGGAATGCACTTCCGAATCGTGCTTAAGAGATCACCATGATAATTAATTCCATTAGCTGTTTTATTACTTCTATTTAAAAATAAATAACAAGACTAACTTAGGGTCTATTTCAGTAGCGGATCCAGAGCTTCAGATAAAGGGGGGGGGGGGGGTGGGGCTGGGGGGTGGGGCTGGGGGGCGGCGCTCTCAAGACAAGACAAGACAAGACAATGTTTTATTTGGAGTCTTATACAGTCCTATGTATATCGACTTTATCCAAATAATTTAAAATCATAACACAAATTGCACACTAGTGGAATTATAATCAATGTTAACCTAAACAACTAATGATCTTCTTTTCTCGTAGCAGTCGAATACGTATTTTGCAATTAACTTTTGCACTTGTTTGTTCTTGCTCGGAGTTTTATTAACAACAGAAAAACATCATCTGGTGCCATTCTGTTTACTGATATTCTGTATACTTTGTTTAAGGATTCAAATAAAGTACTTCTTTTTTCTTGCTACACAGGGCACAGAGTTAAAAAGTGTATTTCATCTTCTACGTCTTTTTTACAGACAGGACAGATCCTCTCTTCTGGTTTCTTATAAGGTCTTACATACCGACCTGTCTCTATCGCCAATTTGTGATTACTTAGACGGAGTTTAGTTAGAGTTATCCGTTGTCGGACGGAGGTGACTTGACGGAGATAATCTTCACATTTATAATTTTCTATTGTTTTAAATTTTCGGAAGGTTCTTAGTTTGTTCTTTTGGTTGGCGTCTTTTCTTACGTCATTGTTTACGTCACTTAACCATCTTTCAGTCTTTGTTTGATAATGTTCAAGATTCCTATGTCATTTTCATGTGCTTTTGTCCAGAGGTATCCCAGCCCTATTTGGTCCAATACGTGTTTCATTTTTTGGCTCCATAATTCCTTATTCATTCGCGACTTTATATCATTATAAACCACCTGTGATAATTTGTGTTTTGGATGTTTGGTTAGAGTTAGCCAAAACTTAAAATTCCTATATTGTGCTTCGATTTTCATTGGGAATCTTCCTGTTTCAGCCCTACATGCAATGTTGCTGTGGTATTTATTAACACCTAGCAACCATTTCAAGAATTTAATTTGAACTAGTTCTGCGGAATCTTTTTCTATTTGGTCGTTACAGTCAACACCCCAAATTTCACTTCCGTAGAGAAGTATGGGGGATATCAGAGCATCGAATAGCTTAATCGTCAGCATAATATTTCCTCTAAAGTTGTCACCCATCTCTTTTCTTAGTTTATAAAGTGCCTTAAGCCCAAGTTTTTTTAACTCTTCTCTAGCTAAACTAAAATTTCCATACGGGTTCAGTGTCATTCCCAGATATTTATAAGATTTAACATTGTTTAGTTTATTTACTCCATACTTAAATGAGTAGACAGACCCTGAGATAAGGGGGGGCCCGGCGTCCAAAAAAATTTTTTTTCGGTCCTTCGGGCCTCATTTTGGTCCAAGCGGGCCCCTCCCCCCGGGCCCCTCCCCTGGATCCCCCACTGTATTTGCATGGAGGTTGGGGACCCAAATATTTTTCCCGGAAACCATTTGTAAATAAAAACAGCCAATGAATCATCTTAGTCTCGTCTCGTTACCACTCTAACTTAGAACCCAAGTTTCTGGGTATCCATCTAGTAGTTCCAACCGTATTGAAATACTGTACTTCACCAGATCATCACTTGTGATTTCTTCTCAACAGAACAGGCTATTTCGAATGGTCGCTAGTTTAATTTTCCACTGTAGGGATTTAACATACATATACGTTTATTTATTTATTTGTTTATTTCAGTATTTATTTTTTCGGGGAAAGGGGGCTGGGGGGTCAATATTACAATATATGAAATTAAATAAATAATCACAAAAAAATACAAGAAAAAAGAGTCAGAAATGTTGCGATTTATGACTATATATGATTAATAATAATCTATCTTGTTGTCAATTAGGTCTCAAATAGGCACACTTTTTTTGCAGTTTCACCAAATCGTACAGAAAATTAAAAAAATATACACTTGTTGACTATCTTAAGTTACGGAGCAACATGACCAAACCATTGTTGTTGGATTTTCAACTGGAACGAAATATGGTTAACATGTGTGTTTTAAGGCTAAGTTCACATAGTACTAGATGAATTTTCGACCGGTTGAAAATTCATATGTTTTTGTGTCGCGTTCACACGTAACCACCTTAACCGTTCTTAACCGTGCGAAGCTGTTCAAAAATTTGAATGCTAAAATCGAGGTCAAATAGGTGAGACGCTGGGGGACGCCATTTTGGATTTGCTAAAGCAGCACTCTGCGCATAAGCAGATGGTAAAACCACTGACAAGAGTTAAAATTCAACCTGGTTCGTCAGCTTCGTGGAAACAACGGAAACATTGAACCGTTCCGTGTGAAGGAAGTCACAGCCGGTCGAAAATTCACCCGATGCCGAGTGATCGTAGCCTAAAACTAAGCATTGAACGAAAGATCTAAGTATACAACTCTACTCTTCACGGTTAACTTCATAGTCAGGGGCGGATCTAGGGGGAGGGTGCAGGGGCTGCGCACCCCTCCCCCCCCCCCCCCCCCCCCCCCCCGAGATGACCTGCGGTTTTCTAATACAACTGGTATTCTGCGAAAAAAAAACTATGTGGTTTATTGGTGTTGGCAAGAGACGAGTGCACCCCCTCATAAAAAAAATCCTCGATCCGCCCCTGATAGTGAGCGCAACACAAGAGTCCTCGTTCAAATGGACAGTGTCACGGTAGTCTAGTTCATTTTGTTTATTTCTGCGTATTACTCGCTGTGAAACTTGACGTATGGGAAGAAATTCATGAGAAGCAAATGCGTCTGTCACAAGCGTTCATATTTACAACTATAAACAAGAGAAATAAACTTTCAAAAACGGTTTGTTAAGAACAGTTTTCTGTCAAAAACCCCACCTGCAATCCGTTTTAATCTTCTTCAATTTTGACCCATCCGTGTCTCCTTTAGTCTGCTACACAGCCGTTTTTAGTGTCGTCACGCAACACTCCTCCCCACTAACGGCTGCTGAAAACCGAACTACAATCCTTTCCCGTGATTAGCCAATTATGATTCAGCTCCCATTTTCTGGAAAATGCTCGCGCCACCTTTGCGGTACTGTGACTCCTCCAATCACAGCTTTGCTTTTATCGTTGCCCCATGTGTGAATGACAGAATAATCACAATCGTCGCGTGAAAACAAGCAATTAACTACAGTGTTGTCGTAGTCGAGTCCTATTCAAAATTTAGGAGATAAGCAGCAACAGCAAGAAAGTCGAGCAAATTGCGATTCACAACATGGATGTGCTCTTAAAGTTGCCAGGTATAGTTTCGGGAAAACGCTCATCGATAATTTATAAGATTGCTTTTTGACTCAGTACCCTTGAGAGTTTAGTCTTCACAGAACACAATGAGCACATCCGGTACATTAAATTCTTCACTACATATCAGCACATATGCACGTTAAATGAAGAACCAACCGATCCTGGTAAAAGTTTTCTAGGCCTATCAAACCTTCTTTTCACTTGGAACTTTCTTGACCGCTTAAAACAAACTTTTTTGCAAATTAAACTTTTCGTTGCATGAAAACACAGAGCCCGTCTAAATTCAGAGACGATTGATTGATTTGTCGAAAACTGAGAAGCGTGCTCACTGCCTTGCGCCCTGCGGCTCACGTATTGTCAAATTTCTTGTACATAATTGGTTTGTTCGTTAGACCACAAACACAAAGGGAAAGGAATGCAGTTCGGTTTTCAGCAGCCGTTAGTGGGGAGGAGCGTTGCGTGACGACACTAAAAACGGTTGTGTAGCAGACTATGTCTCCTTTTGCATTTGCTGAGTTACTTTAATGTTCCTTTTATGGTTTAAGACGTTATTTATATATTTCGCTCAATTTTGTGAACAGTTACCAAATATGGCTGAATGTGGCAAATGCATGCAGTTGTACCACCACCATTTTTTGTTCAGTGCCGCAGCAAGGTGAGACTCCATTTCGAAATCAACAATTTCTATACAGGAAAACCATATTAGGTGGCGTTTCGCTACTCGGGGCTGATAAAAGTCAAGATCCTATGGATATTTGAAAGAACCGTTTTCACCTTTTAACGTAATAATGACTCCGCGTTAAAGGGCTATTTACAATCCTCTGTTTTTTGACGTTCTATTTCTTATATCTATTATCCCTTTCACTCTTTAACTACGCTCTGAAATCATTAGAGGCTTCATCAGATTTTTCTTTTTACGCTGGGTAATCTTAATTGTACACAAGCACACCGAAAAACGCTCATTGCCAGTGCGAAAGGCGGATAGAAATTTTACACAAATTTAACGCACACCGGCGCAAGATAAGAGTAAAGATTACACACCTACACTATAAATAGACATATCTAAATTGCTATCGAACCACAATCGACCAAGAACACTGCGGTGGCGTCTTCAGTATGTTCATTAACTGTTATTGAAGTATTTACAGCGTACATGGGTAAATATCTAGACAGTAGGTAAGGGCGAGTCAGAGGTTACACCCAACAGATTTCACGAGACCGGTGGAGATCGTTGCCTCTTGTATCTGACAATAAAAGTAATCATAATTATGTTTCGAAGCTACCAAAGACAATTTTACACTTGTGTGCTCAGTGTCCTGGCCTTTGAATAGAAGCGAGGCTGGAGACGACATGTACATGATCCTGTTCGCGGGCTTGTTAGCATGAGAATAACACGATTTGCACATGAAAAGAAGGAAGAAGGTCACCTCCAGCCTTAGTTCTATTCAATGGCCAGGGAACTGAGCACAGAATTGAAAAATGAACACAGGTAACCTTAAAAGGCTAACGTTCCGTTCACGAGTGTTAAATCTTACGAATAAGCTATTACATGGCTAACGTGAAAGTATATTTCGTCCCTATCAAGGAATGATCACAGGCTTTCATGGCAGAATGGGAAAATGTAAAACTAAGAGAAGTCTGGGAAACCTTCACCTCTTCAATGCCAGTAGGTCATTTCCGAGTTCCAAAACTCTCACTTTCAAAATAAGCCAAGGAAAAAAGCTTTCTTCGGAAAATGAGTTTCTTTTGCATGACTACCGCACAATCAGACGATGGAAGACTGGATCCTAGCGCGAGACCCAGTTTTTGGCGGGAAATTGTCACGGCCACCAACTCCCTTCACTCGCTCAAAAAAAGAAAATCATTTTCACATCAAAGACTTTGCAGTAAACCAGGTTTTAAAATTGAGGCGTAAAGCACCTACGAAAAAGGCCGGCTATTTCAAATAGTATTTATATAACTTAAGTTACCTGTCGAAGATATTCCTGGCATTCACTTTTCGCGTTCAAGAGTAATTCTGCCTGGCCTTGTAACACCCGGATGTTCCAAGCAAAGCTTTCCACCGCCTGCGAGAAAAGAAATACGAAGGACAAAAATGAGCCGAGGGAAAGTGAAAATCTCGCCCTTGAGGCTTCACGAATATTTCTGAACCGCACATCAAAAACATAGGAAACCGTTTAAAATCCTTTATGGATAAAAACTGAGTACGCTGCAACAAAAAGGTTACCTTTGTAAGTCGCTTTCCTTTTATCCCCTCTTTAACACAGGCGTTGTGCAATTCTTCCTGTAAAAGGAGATTTTAACGTTTTTTTTTTTTTTTTCTGACACTCTGCTAATTATAGCAAACGGATAATGAACCAATCACATATCAAAGCAGATTGGCCGCGCAGCCAGAGCTAAGCGCGGGAAAAACGCGTCAGCGAAAGTAACTTCTGATTGGTTGTTGACAAAGTAGCATGATTTCTCACAACCAATCAAAAACTATCTTACAAAGTAAAACCTAAACAGACTATACTAGTATTAGGCAATTAAAAAGGCGCTCTATAAATCGGACCATTTCATCCGAATGACTACCTCACCACGAATTGATTTGATTCAAACTATTCTTTTCCCTGGGTCGTATCGCGTAAGAAGTTTTATCCAACGAGAACTCGGAAAAATCCATCTGTAAGGATGCGTTTCTTAGGACATACAAGGAATAGACCTCTTTACCTAAGCGTATTGTATTCTCAAAAGTAGGTCATGTGATAATACTCTCGAGGTGAGCTGTTTCGAGTTTGGACTCAAAAGAGTTCCGAATCTTGTTGTGGATTCATTAAAGAAACTCAGAGTCCGTACTTAGATTGAGTTTTGCTTCAATAAAGATAAAGAGATATAAAAACCAATTCAACTTACATGCCATTCAAGGCCAGCTCTCTCGCACTGAACAAGCTACGGTAAAGAATAAAGAAAATATAATTGCAAAAAAGTCCAAGGGACTTTCCATTCTCTAAATCATGCAGTTACTGCCTTTTTTTATCTGGTTTCTCTCAACCATTTATATTTTGCTGTGATTAAAATGTTTAAATTCAGTTGTATGAGAAAATCTGTAGGACAGCGGACCCTGTATTAAGTGGACAGTCAAACAGTGCGTTTTACGATGTACTAAACCCCATTTTTCTTGCAACATTTTTGGTAAAACGGACCTTTATTAAGCCGACACTCGTGAGGGTTCGCGTAATACACGTTTTACCGTTCACGTTCCCTTTTGTTTCCCATCACAAAGTTAGTCAAGTTATTTCCTCGCCCACGTATTCCAACTCGACCAACGTTTACTTAACTTTTCTTCACTTAAAAATAACAGCTAATTCTTGTGAAATTCGCAGGTAGTTTAGCTTATTTCCTTGTTTTCATGTCCCTTTCGGCGATTTACTAGCGAAGAATTTCAGTAACGCATGCCCCACTCACCGATACAGGCCAGGTTTTACCGTTTTACAGACAACGATTAACAGGTTCTTCAATAGTTAGGTAATTATCCACCGGATGATTCACACTTGAAGTGTAACCGGCCCATATTTCGGCGGTACGCCGCGGTACGAAGCACGCGCGTGCAGCTTATCGATTAACGATCAGGTTTTATCCTGGACCCGCACCCTGGGCTTGTAACCTGTAACCTTCTCATTGAGATACGAGGGTTCTAAAGTAGCTACCAAGAACATTGACCTAGTTGTGTTGAAACAATATTTGTGAAAAATAAAAAAAAGAGGATTGAAAAAACTGGAAAGGAAAGTTAATTTTTTCACCTGCTCTATCGCTGTCAGGGCTTTTTTCAACATCTCGGGTAAGCTTCCGTGTGCCTCAAAAAAAGGATACTGTAAAACAAAAGATGAACTTTGGAAAAACAAGTAAATAGGGACCTTATCGCCTGGGCCAAACGCCTTACTTTAAATGAGCAGGACTCAATTTAATTTGTCTTACAAAGCTGCTCAGCGAAAAGACCAGTTCTGGATTTTTAAATGTACGGCTGTTTTACCCAACGGGCGAACTTAATAATTTAGGTCGACCCAAACTGTAATCCAGGAAATTCGGATCATATGAAACACGGCGTTTCACCCGACCCATAAAAAACTACGACAGTCAGGGCAAGGGGACCGTCAAACAAACAAACAGACAAAAACAAAACCTATAGCTAGGTTTAGATGGCAAAACAACAACTCTGCAAGTGCATTACACTTTTGGTACATTTTGTCTGTCGTCCTCTGTCAATTAACACGTGAAATGACCAACTTTTTCGTTTTACAGATAACATAACCGTGGTCTCTCTTCATCTCTTCTCGAGACTGAGGGGAATAACAAAGGACATTGAAGTGAGATTTACGGATAAACTGAATTCATTTCTTTTCCATTATTCTCCAAGTATATGAATTTTGATAATTCCAAACTGGCCTATTTGTAGCAAGAAGTGAAAATGTCTTGAACAGTACCTCATCTTTCATAACAAGGCCCAAAGCCATGAATTCTGACGTTAAGTCCAGTCGAGAAGCCAAGAGTCTGATACACTGCTTAAGGTTTGATCGGGGCGCTACGCCACAGACTTCCTCCAAAAAAAAAAAGAGCTTAAAATGACACAGGGTACTGAGTAGTTACTGGGAAAAACTCTCATTTTGGCTGGGTGACGACCCAACTCTGATCTGGTCTAATGCAATCTCCTGCAAATAACTTCAGCTACTACTGGTATCTGGGGAAACGGCATTCACTCGAATACGCGCCGCACCACTTTAGAAAGAAGGCAGTGCTGTGTTAGAATGTAAATCCTTAAATTTAGGAGCGAAAGTTACTCGATTTTAAGTAAAATGAAATATTACGTTTCTGTTTAATGCAGTTAGGACCATTTTCTAGTATACCCTTGCCATTACTAATGATCTGTACAAAGAAAATCTACAACACTTTTTCAGTGAGGGATAAACTGGAATAAGGACCGAAGTCATAATATCATAGACATGCCACCAAGCATAATCAGTTGAAAAGAAAAGAATTACCTTGAAATTTCCAAGAGA
The DNA here is from genome assembly GCA_964035525.1 of Porites cylindrica. NCBI lineage: Eukaryota > Metazoa > Cnidaria > Anthozoa > Scleractinia > Poritidae > Porites > Porites cylindrica. The sequence continues at coordinate 48,148,039 of OZ037776.1, read as the reverse complement.
CGCTTGGACATTTTCTCTTAGATCTGTGCCATCCCTGAGAGGTTGAATAGCCACCTAATTGGAGAAACACAACAGAAAAAAAGATTGAAGCAGCTTTCAAATGAATTTAAAATTACTGTGGCCAATTACGATTCTCCCAGAATTTAAAGGAAAAAATCAGATTTAACAGCAAATACTTTTAGCCAACGCCGGCCAAAAGCGGGAAATTGCACGCCATTAGAAAGGCACGATTGGTCTTGATTTTACTTCTGATTGGTTAAGAATTTACAGCCAGGTTTGTCAGCCAATCAAAAAACACAGCAAATGAATGACTTAAATTACCTTTGGCTCTTAGCAGAAATTGCTGTACTGAAACATTTACGCTGCTTTCTTTCTTAAAATTTTCTCGCATTTTTTTCGCTTTATAACCAAGAGAGAAAGCCCCGAGACGCTTTTACTCCACAGAGTCAGTGTGTTTGTAAGTGCCTTATCAATGGAGCAGCGTGCTTTGAGTTAGTACCCAGGCCTGCTGGTAGACTTTGAAGAGTACGGGCCATGCTCTGTTACGGAATAAATTCACCGTTAAATGTTGTTGCTGCTGAAGGAGTAAAAGGTAACTATACTCACTTTAAACGTATCATCAACCGCTTTGACTCCAACCGTCTTCATACTTGTGTACTAAAACATACGACAATGTACAGGTCACTACACAATACATGATCAAAGATCCTTGAAATTAATATCGGAAAGGAACAACTCACCACCAACCACTCGCATTAAAGGGCTGGCCGCTAAGCAGAGCAGTGCATATACTAGTTGTAATGCTAAACGTGGAGAAACGCTAAAGTATACTGCTGCTAAGAGGAAGAAAGAACCATATTTATTTGAACTGTGCCGTCCCCAGAGCGTTTTGTGTCATGTCCGCTGGGCATTGGAAAACTATGTAACATACTAGGGCCATTTTGAGCGCAGGTCAGCATTACAACAGTGTTACACGCCGGAAAACATTACACGCGCGGAAAAATACGCAACCAGTATTGGGCATACACAGTGTGCAACAAACTAAACAAATCATATGAGTAAGTAGACGAGAAGTAGCAGGACTAAGAGCACTATTCGCGAGAAAACAACAACAACAACAACCAGTGCTTAGCTGAGGATTCTCGCTCTGAGCTTGGTTGCTCTCAGGGATTACGACAAAGAAGCAAGTTAGCTATTATTGTTATCATTAACAGAAAGCTAAGTTACCTCACGCGCCTTTTTCGATTTCCTTAAAGATGCTTTCCTTGGTTTTTGCTTCAAACAATAACACAACATAAAGAGTAAATTAAGACCACACCGAACAGAGAAACAATATCAATGAAAAATCAAATTCCCTGACACCAAAGTGAAAAAAAAAGATGTATGGCAATCAAAAAAAAATTTCTGAGTTTATTCTGATCTCCAGATGGGAATTGAATCCACGCCATTCCAGACACTAGTGGATGCTCTAAGCACTGAGCTACTCAGTACTGTGAACTCTAATGATGAGCAGGTCATTTGTCGTAATCAGTGAGAATTACTAAACCAAGCTTGAAGAGACTTACAGCTACAGCGTCGTTTAGATTGGTGACAGTCAAGTGCAGAAACAAGGTGGCGGAATCGAGGGCTTCTCCTTGAGATGATAAGAGTTTCACATGACGATAACCTGAGATGCAGAGTAAGCATTAATAAAAAATGATTACATTACTAAACAAACCATTTTGTGTATGCAGATGCAAGTATACTGCATTGAAGCGACAGCTTTAACTTCCGCCAGTGCCTCGAGAAATTCTAATAGAGACCTCTACATTCCAGGACGAGAATTGACTTAAAGCTTTTTCGCGTATTCTCAAAAAATATACACCGGGGAAAGCTTCATTGTGTCTTTTGTTTAAATCAGAAAAGTTAGCACGGATATTTTCATTGAAGGTGGTTACTGTAGATCTCTCCCGATCGCAAAATGATTAAACTTGTAACATTATATGATTTGTTTCCGCAAACAGAACATTTTCGCTAAAACCCGTTGAAGAATGATGACAGCGATCGCGTTTTCCAGCCAAAATGACGCTTGTTCACGCGCGTGCACTACGTAACCTTGTAGTAGTCCTTGTCTTAGAATCTAAAGCTCTCTAATTTTAAAGCATAAGACTCCTTTCACCTGAAGTTAGTCTTAGCCGAGCGCATGAGCGAGTGCGTGGGCGAGCGAGTGGCGAAGCCGAACAGCGTGAAGTAACATGAGTGATTTAAGATTAGCCGTTGGTAGTGTGGGGTTAATTATTTGCTGGTTAGTTGTCTTACATTTGTTATGCTGCCGAATTAGGTCGTAATAGCGATAGTTTGCGTTATATTAACGTCCCAACTAAGGCTTATTGACTTGAAGCAAATCAAAGGGGTCGTTTTTTCAGGTAATTAGCACAATCCAGGAATTGTCCAATCCTAATTCTCACCTGGTTGGATGCAGCTGAGCGGAATGGTGTATTGTCCGATAAAGCCATCACCAATGAAGTCATCATCTTGTACCACAAACTGCACCAAGGCTAATTCAGGAAGATTGATATGAAACTCAAACGTTTCGTCGAATACAGGGTTAAAACCTGTCGGAAAGAGAACTTGATCAATCAAAATGTTTCTCGAAGCATTATCGTGGATATACCTTATGAAAGCGGAGACTGAATTTAACCTTATTTTCAATTCAAAGTGAAAGGGAGTAAGAAACAGAACCAGTGAATAGTATGGAAGGCAGAAATTCTCGAACAGCTTCCCCACCTGACCTTCCAAAATCAAAATTTTGGCTGTTACCAATGAAACCCATGTCTTCCTTTCGGAAAAGATTCGCCCGATCTTAGCAAGATAGATCAAGAAGTGCTAAACACATATGAAACCCATTCCGGGGCAATGTTTTATATGTAAAGCACGAAGTTCATGAAGTTCAGCCGAGTGGTATTAGCCTCGATAAACAATTAGCAGAAGTTATTGCACGGCTACAACTACTCTATTACAGGACTGTTCATGTATGGGATTCCCGCGAAGCAGTTAATGAAAATGTACAAGCAAAACTCAGTTTTCGTTGCCGCGGTTCTTACCATTGTGAGGAACAGCTCTGGTCCGCTCTTGTGAAAGATCAGCTGGGATTCCAAATATCTCGATTGTGACAAACGGATCAATCACCTGCACAAAAAGAGGGCATTTACAGTCATTACTACAATCGGCGACAAAATTGCCAAGACATATCATCAAATGGGGTCCTTTGGGGAACAAAAAAATTCTCACCCCTCCCCTGTCCCCTCCATTCAACGTTGGGGTGTTTGTTGTTTTCTATAGGTAGCTCGAAGAGCAGCACAACATTACACGGAGAGTGTGAGGATGAGAAAATAAATAGTTTCTCTTTTTTAAGTTGGCAAAACGTTAGAGAGGCTCTTAAAGACAAAGAGTCTCAACTAATTTTGTTGCCGATTGTAGCTTACAAAGCAGGTGTTCTGAAAGTGAAATCAGGCGCATGAGAACGCGAGGTGTAGGCGGAGTTGGAGGAAGGATTATCTTTTCGATCCTTCTTTCCTTCCTCGCGAGCCCCTCGCGCTCCCCTCGCACACACCCGGTCTTTCCTCTTGGCAGTACTTTGAGCGCCACCTAACACGTAGGCAAGGTCAACGATGTCAAGACACATAATAAACATGACCAATAAAAAAGCATGAAACTTACGTCACCCTTTGCTGTCGAGCCTTTTGGCTTGGGAAACGGCTGACCACTTATCACCTACCATTGAAAGAAAACGGTGAATTTGAGAACAGCTGACTAACTTGATAGTACAGGAAATAACATAAAACACAAGATGGACACTAGATGTAATTAGCTCCCAGCAAACCTTTGTGGTCCTATAGTATTTACAATGAAGAAAACTATAAATTAGAGTTGCCCTAACATAACTACATCATATGGCAAAACAACACTGTACCGTGAGAATTATGAGTTTTCGCATCACACCCCCAAACCTTGTTCCCAGTTCCTACCATTTAGTATTGGTCTACTTTGAAAAGTAATGTGGGGCGCGGAGGATATTGGGAAGGACAAACGCGTAGTAACGTTGCGCCGCGACTCTCGTCCAGCCTGCTCTTGATGCAACGTGCTCTGTCCCAGGAGAGACTGCGAAAGAGACTGTCACACATCCCAAAGGATAGATTATTCACTCGCCTTCACTTGAAGAATTTGTGGTGAAACACCTGGAATGACATCCTTTGTATTGGAGTAAAAAAATGCCACTTCTGAAGAAGAACCACAATAATAGAGATATCATTTAGTCTGCATTTAACCCTAAGATGTCAATAACGCATCTGCTAAGACAATCAAACCTCAAAAGAAAAACTTGCACGACAAACCACGTGCGGAGTGGACCATGATTTTGTGTCCTATTCAGCAAGTAATACTAACAAGAAAGTTTAATCTTCTCTTGGGATCAAGTTGATTTGTTTCCTTACCTTCTCTCATGACCGAGGGTTTTAAAACATATCCACAGCCACCATTTTCAAGAAATTTATCATCACTTAAGTTCATCATAAGACCGGGCGTTTGGTAATTTAGTGCCACTAGAGGTGAAAAAAGAAAAAAACCGGGAAATAAAGAATTACACAACAAAACATGGAGGTTAAGTAACCACAAAGGCAAAGGCAGCGAGAACAGAACCATAGGTTACGATACAAAAAATACTCTGCACTTGCGCTTTAAATTTTGGTCATTCTCTGCCTTTTCAATAAACGAAAACGTCAATGATCAACTTTTTCTGGAGAACAAAGACACGAAACTTAACTTTATGAACCTGAAAAAGTGTCTTAACTCGCAACGTAAGGCACACTAAACAAACTGGAACAATTTCAAAGTAGTTTAAAGGTAGTAGTTTCTCTTTGGCATTGCCATCATGACTTTCTTAGAGTTGAACGACCGGAAACATTCTATCCTTAAGTTTGATCAATGAACGACAATCATTTGAAGTGAAGTGAAAAGCGAAGGTTGTGCTAGAGACTGGGTCAGTGTTGTCTCGAACTGCAGCATTGGACTGTTTTGGGGAACGAATTTTGACCCATTGTCCGGCATTACTATGTAATAATGAATGAAAGAATTTATGGCGTCCCCCGGAAAAGTCCCAGAACTGCAATCCGATACAACACTCAGCTACAAATACATGTATAGAACGTTTTCAGTCACGTGACCAGCATCTATGCAAATTTATTGAAACAAAAGGAAGCGTTTACATAAGAAAAGAGTTCAACTCCCACAGGATTTGTTTGGTACACCAACATGGCCGCCGTTTTATTGTTTTGGAACACCAATATGGCCGCCGTGACGTCATGTGAAAATGCTCTATAGAGTGCAACATTAATCGGCCAATAATATAACTCACCCATTTGACAGCCGCAGTTCCACATGTCTTGTGGATTAAAGTTGCTCGAGTCCACTCGCTTTCCAGCCGGGTACACTCGACTCAAAAACGACTTATTATAATTGACGAATTCTTCGGGAAGTGTTTGCGTTAACCTTCTGGCAACATTTTCACTAAGCTAAATGAACACATTTCCCAACATCTTTCTACGAAGAGAAAGAGATCAAAGAAGAAAATAACTGCCGTAAGGAATGGAAATAAGTTTAGTTTTCGATACTGAAATGTTTGGTAAAATAGGAGTTAACACAGAAGAACAGTTGTGACTGGTATACCTTTGATATACAGAGGATATCACATGGCCGCGCGAAGATACTCTTCGAGTGTTGAAAAATATTTCACGAACGAGGGCAGCAACCTATGTAATCAGAGCGCGGCCATGTAATGTTGTATTCAGTATATAAACACCAATGAAATACTAAACCATTTCTCTTTAACATTTTTTGGGTGAGAAAAGCGCCATTTACCATGCAACCGCAGCAATGGTCATCTTTGCACGTGTGAAAATAACATGTTATTTTCAAGTAAGTGTGAAGATATCAGGTTTTCGAGCGAAAGCTCACCTGGTATTTCATTTGTAGCTATATACAATAAGGGCCTGTTGACATGAAGGTGGACGATCCCAGGTAGGCGAGGTTATCCACTTAGAAGAAGTAACCGGCGTGTCCAGATAATACTGTTTAGTAAAATCCAACTAGTGGTCTATTATCAATGCTGCGTTCTGATTGGTTGAGCTACTACTAGGCTATATGTTATAGCCCACTGGTAGGGAAAAGCGCCGGTGTTTTGGCGGCAATAAAGGATTAAGGTCTAGCTTTAACTGGCTAAAATTATTTTATTCTCGATATTTTTGACCAACTAGTTGGATTTTACTAAAACAATTATTCCTCTCGCCCTCATGGCCTCTGAGTCAATAGCCCATTCGGCCTTCGGCCTCATGGGTTATTGACTCAGAGCCCATTCGGGCTCGAGGAATAATTGTTAAATATAATTTTTAATTTGATCACGCCTGTTTACATGGTAGGTGAGGTGACCCACCCAGGCTAGTTACCCAGTCTGGCAGACCGGGTAACCCTCTCAGCCGGCGTTTAAATTCTGCCACGTAAACGTTTCAAGATGGGGTAACCCGCATAGCTGGGGTGGGATTCGTGTTACACCAAATTCGCAGCAAATGCCTTTGGCGGTGGCTTTGCATCATTAAATATAAAACCAAAAGTAGGTTGAGTTTGATCGACCGGGTGAACGTAGTCCCGTATAGGACTGTTGTTGTTGACAGTGACTGACGTTTCGACAACCTGTGCGGTAGTCATCTTCAGAGTCAAAGTGAGTTGTATCACGTCAGTTGATGGTATTATACCCGGGTATTATACTCTGGTTATTGATATCTGATTGGTCAATTACGTCGCGATGTTATTGGTCGTCTGTCAGTTAAACCGTGATGGTATTGGCTATGAAGACTCGTAATCAGTAATTGGTGCGTTTCGATCCGTCTATTGTCACAGTTAAACAGTCGTCTATTATTAGTCAAATTGTCAGTTCTCCAGTCGTTCTCTCGTAGTTAGTTTTGCTTGATCTTGTCAATAAGTCGTTTGTACGGCGCTGGTAACTGTTGGCTACGATTCAGTGGCGTTTGTTCTAAGTTAGTAAACCAGCTTTCTAAAGTAAGACGTTGATAGTTATCTGTAGAATACGTTATACATGTCGCAGAGTTCCAGTCAATTTGATGTTTCGTCTTTAAATGGTGCTCTAGATATCATCGGGATACCAAGAACATCCGCTTCCAACGCTAGAGGACAGGTGCAACATAGCAACAAAGCGTGAATTAGAAAGAATTGTGAATGATATTACCCACCCAAATCAAAATGTTCTCACTAAGCCAAATACCAGCCACGGCTATAACTTAAGATCCAAACTAGGTTCAGTAACAATACTAAAGTCAGGGACACAAAGACATGCAAATTCATTCATAGCAATTAAGAGCTGCAAGACTCCTTTAATGATCTGTTATTTTTACTTACTTACTTACTTTTCTTTAGTACTTTTTTTTTTATTAGAATAATCACTTGACAGCAATTTATAGTATCGTAAATCCATTGTATATATTTTTAAAAGATGGATAAATAAAGTTATTATTATCTTTCGTCTTGATGTAAAGGAAGAAAAAAACTGGAAAAACAAGATATTTTCCCCTTTTTATAGACATTTACGAACAATTAACAAAGAAACGACGCAGTACATCAAGATTTCTGCAGTTAGCTGTGAACTGCGTGATCATTTGAGAGGTGTCGTGTTATACAAGTATGTCGGGGCAAACTTGTCAACAATCATTTAAAATAATAAGCATCGATCACACAATCTTTCGTGCTCCATGAAGTCTCCGGAGAAATTTTTTTTTTTTTCGAATTGCGTAGTTCCAGAAAATATCCATACCCCCGTCTTTAAAATGATGACGCCACAAACCAATTCGACAATATATTGCGGCGAAATGCATCATGGGAAGACTGCATAATCCTCCTTTGACTGGTATGTTGACTTTGTCTTTCCAAATTTTAACCTAGCTTTATTTTCATGAGAACGAAGCTGATGTAGAAATTGTAACCTTACCGAGGAAGAGAATTCTAGTCAGTGTTTGAAAATTTTAACGCAGATCACAATTGAAGACGAGAGTGAACTGGCAGAAATTCGAGAGGTTTTCCCAAAAAAAATTAACGAGCGAATCCTTCGACAATGACAACAAACTTACCTTGAAAAGCTTCTTTGCCTTTTGTAGCGTTTTTTTTTTCAAGGACCAACGGAGGAAAGATGGAAACGACTTCGAGACAGAGACAGTGTCCGGTTTCCAAAATACTCCAGAACTAAAAAGAGCTAAAACTTACAGTGCTCTTAGTTTTGACCGAATAAACTTTTTCACTGTATGCATAACAATGTCGGTCAGACACGGATTTTTGCTTTCCGTAATTTGTCTTGTATACTCCGCAACTTGCCGTCCTAATGTGTTCGAACTCAACGAGCAGTTTACTAAAGGTAATATCTCTCAATTGGCAGTCACCAAAATTGATTTAAATGGTTATAAAAGAGACGTTTGGACGTTTCAAGCCCAAGATTGGAAAGATTTCGTAATGGAGTTCCGTATTGAGGAAAGAAGTCTGCGATTGATGGGCTCCTACTTCACAGACCGTTATAACAGGGTCAAGCTAGGATCTGTAGTGAGCGAGTGGCAGAGGGTGACCAGGGGATGCCCACAGGGTTCTGCATTTGGACCTCTCATCTGGAACATCTTCCAAAACGATTTGACTTATACTGTTGATGCGAACATGAATATGTATGCAGATGACCACCAGTTTTATGTCGTTCGCAGCACCCTCTCTGATGTGCATGATGATCTTGCTGTTTGCGCTGAGTCAGCTTCTTCATGGTACAGAGCTAATTTACTAAAGGGAAATTTGGACAAGTACCAGACAATGGCACTTGGTTGCGGAAGGAAGTCTATGGACAGTATTATGATTGACAATCATGAAGTCAGATCCACTGAATGTCTCAAGCTATTAGGTGTCTGTATTGATAACAATCTTCGTTTTGATGAACATATAAGTAGTATCTCTAAGAAGAGCGCGCAGCGGGTAGGCGTTCTCATGAGGCTCAGGAACCTTATACCCACACAAACTAAGTTACAGTTATATAAGGCAGCTGTTCTCCCGTATTTAACCTACTGTCACTTTATATGGCATTTTTGCCGTGCTAGTGATATTACACGACTAGAGCGTATCCAGGAAAGAGCACTTAGGGCTATATATTGTGATAAACATTCGTCCTATGGTCAATTACTATCTACGGTCGGGCTATCTACTATACACAACCGGCGACTACAGGACATAGCTATTCTCATGTATAAAGTTAAAAACAACATGTGCCCAACATACATTAGCACTCTCTTTGAACAGCCTGCAATTAAGTATGAACTGCGCAATCATGACTTCACTATACCCAGATTCAACACAGTCTCCTTTGGAAAGCACTCGCTCAGGTATATGGGCCCAAAGGTATGGGGTTCTGTTCCTAGTAACGTGAAAAAAGCTTCCACGTTGTCCTTCTTCAAATATAACATCAGAAAAGTGGATCTTAGCATGCTATTAGATGACAATAACTGCTCTAACTGTTCTCTTTGCACTTCTTAGTCTTTTATTTCTTATTTTTTATAAGATAATGGATACATTTGTACATATTGTATATAGTTCTCTCGAATTTCTTACTTGCTTATACTGTACATAGTTTTTCTTAATTTTAATTAATTTATTTATTGATTTATTTTTTAAAATTTATTTTAGTGTCCCCACTTAGTGGTTATACACCGCTATTACAGTTTTGACACTTAAATAAAGGTATCATCATCATCATCAATTTGTTTTTACTTTCTCGGAAACCCTTTGTTATGTGGTGTATTGTTTTCGTGAGCCAATGAAAACTTTCTTTTTTGACGCCTGTCAAATGACTGTCAAATCGCGCGTCCTGCACTTGTTTCGGGTCCCCCACCCGGAAGAAGCCATATTAGCCTGTAATTTATGGCCCGCGCGGGCCATAAATTTACAGTAATAATTTAAATTTACAGTAATTTACAGTTCGCACCGAAAACTCGGCTAATAAGAGGTATTAAATTTTTGTGTAGAGGCGACAAACAGTAACCGAAAAATAAGGGGAAAACTTGACGTGGTACAAATTCACGTTTACCGTTTGGCGTAAACGCGAAGTTTAATCTCTCTATTAGAAACCTTTAAACCGCGAACCGCAAACCGCAAACCGCAAACTGCAGTTTGCAGATACGCGTTTGCAGTTCACGTTGCCGAGATTTCACATTTTAGCTACGCGTTCATTTTTTAGTGCCGCCATGTTGTTTTTCACCAAGTCGAAGTGAATCATACCCTGCGAACAGAGTCTCCTTCGATCTTCCTCGATAAGTCGGGAAGAGGAAGGAACCTCTGCCGAACTTCTCAACAATTCATATTGAGCATGCTCCAAATTCAAATTAGAAAAACACAAAATCCAAAGACGTTTTTGCATCGCAAGTCTGGTGTTATCCACAAACAGCTGTAAAAGCATCGATCATTCAGGGGCACCCAATGGCAATTTTTGGGAAAATATCTGTTCGGGAGACGATTTGAGAACTAGAATTTTCGGAACATTTGTTGTAAAATTTCTTGCTTGCCTGCCTCTCCTAGGATTTTCGAACATCTACAAAATGGTATAATTACCCATTTTAAACGGATATTTACCCTAAAAAAGGCCACCTAGAATTTTCGGGAGCCTTTTCCTGGCTGAAATTTTCGAAAAGGTAAGTTTTGATCCCTATAATTTTCGGATCACTAGACTTTCAGTAGGGGCACTCAACGACAATTTTCGGAAAAATATCTGTTCGGAAGACGATTTGAGATCTAGAATTTTCGGAACATTTGTTATAAAATTTCTTGCTTGCCTGCCTCTCCTAGGATTTTCGGACATCTAAAAAATGGTATAATTACCTATTGTTAACGGATTTTAACCCTAAAAAGGTCACCTAGAATTTTCGGGAGCCTTCTTTCTGGCTAAAATATTCGAAAAGGTAAGTTTTGATCCCTATAATTTTCGTATCACTTGACTTTCAGCTAGGAAATCCGAACAGATGAAAAATTTTTAGGGGATAAAAATATGCCTATATCTACCGTTTAAATACTAAAATACGTTTAACAATTCTATGTTTAAGTGGTTTTGAACTATATTCTCGTTGGGTGCCCCTGTCTCAGCTAGGAAATCCGAACAGATGAAAAGTTTTTAGGGGATAAAAATATGCCTATATCTACCGTTTAAATACTAAAATACGTTCAACAATGCTATGTTAAGTGGTTTTGAACTATATCCTCGTTGGGTGCCCCTGATCATTTAAATGCAACATGGATTCTGTAGCCTAATGATCTTATTTTGAATTAAGGTTATCGCAAACACAGAAGAAAAGGAATAGATAATGTTTCTTAAGAGCGACTTTCTGTAAATACCACGGATAGGTGTGCAAGATGGAAAAATCGAAATCCTCCAAACTTTGCCACAACAAAGCCCTTTGGAAACTATTTTAGAAAATACAAGACTCAGTTCGTTTGACTTATATTTTCCAAAATAATAATTTTTTTTTAATTTTCACCTTCGAGAGGCCTTCAAACCGCCGAAAAATGTGCTTAATACCCTCGCTTCGTGAATGGAAACGGGAACTAATACCATGACTTTTCTTACATTAAACAATTTTATGATCCTTCCTTTCTACCTAAACGTTGTTACAATTTCAAAAGATTTAAATCTAATTTTTTTAATATTTTTTCAAAATTACCCTCGAAATCAGCATTATCGCGACCATCAATATTGCCATTTTTCAACGGCGAAAATCCCTTCCTGGTACATGGCTTTCATTGGAAAAATGGTATTCCAGAGAAAGAGCAATGCTTCCCCTATCAATCTGTGAAATAAAATTCTAGGGCAATTGAAACTGCGAGTTTTTACAACTGAAAATATTTACGGTACCCGCGTGATTTACGACCTCTGAACTTGCAGTTGTCGTGATGAATACAAGAGACAACTTAGACAGCACTTGAAATTCTGGCACAAATTCGCCCATTTTCCGCCAGCAATTTTATTGTACGAAAGTGTGCTATGAACTTCTTGACTATAACACTTCCCTTACGTGCGTATTTGTTTACTTTTGCCGTATTTGTAACAGTTATCATATATGTACATTATAAGATTTAGCTACCGACACTAAAGCCGTTTTGTAGTACAAAACGGCTTTAGTGTCGGTAGCTAAATCTTTAAAATGCTCTCATTTCTCATGAACCAAATCGCTATAGCTATAAAAAGGGAAATCGTTTTGACCTACCTCGCATTATTTGACAACAGAACCGAATCCTTTACTGCCTTTAACGAAATGAGATTGCGTGACAAAGAACTTTGAGACCCAGGTTATACCGCGGAGACACTCACGCGGTGCCTTCTGTACGGTGACTATCAAAGCAAAACATGTAAATAATCAAAATCCTTAGTTTCACTGACTTATCCGCTAGAGCGATCATGAAAACGTAAGACTAAAAAAAATATTTTCCACAAGAGACTATGAAGTGGTGGGCCCTTATAGTCTCTTACTTTCCATAAACGCCTGCTTACACATTTTGAATTACGATTATGAATTCCTTACTTGTATCCTTAGAAAAATGACATTGAGGGGGAAAAAAGCGCTAATTCGTGGTCTGAAATGTCATCCGTCCCTTCCCTCCACCCCCTAAGGGTCGGCAGCCCGTTTCTTGGTGGGCGAAGAAACGCAGAACATTTCAGACTAGACATGGCGGGACTAGAAAACCTGCATAATTTTAGAGCACCTCTGGTGTTAAAAGCACAGCTTTCTGTAGTTCTGGCAACCTCAAGCAAGTTTTGCATTTCTGAGCAATACCTGGGGAGAATATAGGCTTATGTCAAGCCAGAAAAAAGAGAGCAGTTTGATAGAAAATGTCAAGTACGACCGAACCGCGCCAGTGTAAGCGCCCCTAACCCCAATGACTCTGGCAGGCCGGGGCGGGGGGTTTGAAGTGGAACAAAGGGGGCCTAGTTCTAAGCATACCGTCTGCGCTTTAGCTGTGAGTCTGCCTTGGAGATAAATTTCGCTTATATTTTTGAGCAACTATTTAAAGAAGATTGCAAGCCGTATAGTTGGGTCCGTCTGGAACGCTCGAGCGGTGAAACCAATGATCGCGCCCCTCGCACCTTGAAAAAAACCCGCGTTTTTTGAGAAAAAAAAAAGGAAAAAAAGGAAAAGAAAAAAAAAGAAGGAAAGGCCGTTCGCACTAACTGAAAGCTATTTTTTTTTTTTTTGCATTGCTATTGAAAATCTGAAAAGGAACAGTCTTACACACGTAGCCCTCGGGGCGGTACCAGGAGAATTTATCATATACCCCATCGTTCCAGGTAAATAACCTTTACGTAAGCTCAGAATGTAAGACACACTTGCAGATACGAGTAAGCATAACGTGAGATACCCAGGCGCAAAAAAATAACAGTAGCGCTGCTAATGTTGGCTCCCCGCAAAAATGAAGAGTATTAACGTGGGGTTGAAAAGTGAGATGTTCGGATATCTTGGGATAATTGGAGTTATTTCCAGTCCACGGACTTTTTCCTAAATTTTTCGAAAGTATTTGTTCTCTTAGAAAATCCAGAATTTCGAGATTTCTTGATAGTTTTATACATACGCTAATTATGAGATTCCTTTTCTTCTTTCCTGACGATAAGTTAAATCGGTCAAGAAAAAAACAGCTTTCAGTAGGTTAAAATAAGTTTTTTCAAGGCGCGATCTTTGGTTTCACCGCTGAGCGTTCCTGACAGGCCCAACTATACGGGCTTGCAATCTCCTATAAAGAGTTGCTCGAAACTGTGGGCAAAATTTATTGCCAAGGAAAACGCACAACTAATAAGCAGGCGGTATCCTTAGAGCTAGGTCCCCTTTGTACAATTTCAGGAGTTTTCCCTCCCCACCCAGCCTCCCCCTCCCGCCAGAGTCATTATGGGCGCTTTTACGGGCGCGGTTCAGTTGTACTTGACATTTTCTATCAAACTGCTAACTTTTTCTGGCTTGACAAGTGCCACAACCTATATTTTGGCAAAACGTTGCTCAGAAATGCAAAACTTGTTCGAGTTTGCCAGAGCTTCAGAAAATTGAAACACAAGAGGTGCTGTAAAGTAATGCAGGTTTTCTAGCCCCGTCATGTCTAGTCTGAAATGTTGTGCGTGTCTTCGCCCCACCACGAAACCTGCTGCGGCCCCTTAGGGGGTGGAGGGAAGGGACGGATGACATTTCAGACTAGGACTTAGCGCTTTACCCTAAGTATACAAGTAACTGAAGTAAGGAATTCATAATCATATTTCAAAACGAGCGTGATGAAAAGAAGAGACTACAGTGGAACATCGATTTAACGAAGGGCCAAGGAAATAAAAAAATTCTGAGCCACCCAACGATACCCTGGGTACCAGAGGTTTTTCTCCCGTGCGGCGGGAAATGTGACAGAATTTTCAAAAGGAAAAAGTTTTCGAAGATGTGTCACTATAAAGACTTGACAGAAACCGGAAACCGCGCTAGAAAAGTCTCTGGCACCCAGGGTACCCAAAGACGGTTTCCTTCTAAATTCATTGAAAACACTTTTCAATGGTGTACCCAGAGTACTTTTAGATCTCTAGAAATGCATTTCTAAGCGGCTTGTAAAATTTGTTCCTCTCCGATCATCCTAGGGGAACTTGCATTGAGTATTTTCGAAATTACAAGGGCTTCAGTATTATTTTCCTAAAAATTTTAGATGCAATTTAACGTATCACGAAGGGAATTTTTCTGATTCCTCTCTCAATCACATTTTTAAATCCGAACTTTTTAGGTTTCCTCTTTTCTACGAAAAATTAGCCTAGCCTGGGATGTAATATGTGAAAAATTAAACTTCAGAAAATCGTAGGGAATTTATAAGATAACCATCGAAAATTGAACAGGAACGGAACGGTCATCTAGAAATTTTTAGGTGTCCTCAGGCTATAGAAAATTCTAGGCAATATCTACTTCTCCGAAGATATATTTTACAGAAAACAGTCGTTGAGTGCCCCTGAAATTTGCTCGCTGTAACGAGGTTTCGTTATATCGAGGTTTTTTTTTCATACCGTAAATCCTCCAAGCCCCCCCCTCCCCACCCGGGCGGGGTTCATTAATTTATTTCAAGCCCATTTGAGGGGGAGGGGTGTAATAGAGACTGAGGGCTTACTATATTTACTTTAGAAACTACAATGGTATCGCTTCTCCATAAAGAACTCGAATACAAAGTGGAAAAGCTCAAGTACAGGACGTTTTAGGTCAAGCAGCCGAGGATCATAATCAAATCCGAACTTCCACTTGGTAAATAAACCATCCCGGATCAGTCCACACGAAGTTTTACGGTCGTGATTGATTAATACAGTCTTTCATTTATTAGTGAAGAATAATTAGGGGTGGGAAGCGTGTGCTTGATAGAAGGGGGGGGCTTATTAACTTTCCTCCCCTGAAAAGGGGGGGGGGGGCTTATTTGACAGGGAGCTTTAATCAGTCCGGGCCACAACCAGATCTGGATATATGATGACGTCACCCACATTTGCAAAATGGCGCCCACGCCGAGAAATACGAGGGAAGGTCACTTCCTGGCTCTTTGCTGCGCCTAGAAGTGTCCTTTCCCCATACTACCTTGAGAGCTGTGACTTTAGACAATGAGAAATCAGGGGTGTGAAGAAAAATTGCCGTCCGATGAACGTTTGTGCGTTCTTGGGAGGTAAAACGACCGAACACGAGAGTTTTTCAGCTCAAAGAAATGCCCGACAAGAAGCAAAACATCGAAAAAAAGAAGGTGAGTGTCATTTTTTGGACCTTTAGAAAAATTTTTTTTGAAATCTACATAAAATTTGCTTGTTGATAGTGGTCTGTTTGGTGTAGTGCAAAGCAGTTTCACATAGTGCTGTGTTTTTAAAGATGCAAAAGTCAGTTGCGCAGTTAACGTGCGGGTTTTTGTAACGCCATGTTTATTTTATGTTATTTTGCAGTCGGATGGAAAAGCACCTTGGTTTTTTGGAAAGAAGATGCCGTTTGTGTGGGAAAACTTTCTCTAAAGTCCAGACTGTCCAGAATTGCGACAAAACAGCGTTTGGAGGGGAACTTTGAAACTTCTTTGGCGTAGATATTGGGCTGGACTCCAGAGAAATCCATCCACAGAAAGTGTCTTCGGCTTGTAGGAGAGTCGATTATCATTTAAATTCGGGTAACGTGGACCCCGAAACCTCTGAAGGGAGAAAGCAAGGAATAAAACTGTTTCTGTGGAAGGAACACTCCTCAAACTGCTATTGCCTACAGAAACTCAAGGGAAGGCCTTCAAAGAAGGAATTATGCAACAATGCAAACCAGTGCAACTTTCGATTACTGAATCAAAATATCAATGCTGACAATATAATAAGAGCATTGGTCATCCCTGGATTAGCCTTTCATTTCAATGAAATAAATGTGCACAGATTGACGTACATAAAAAAATGCCTGTATTTTCGATTGCTCATATAATTTTTTAATTTATTATTTATTTGTTAGTTTACTTTGCCTTAGGTTATGACATGCAAGGTGGAAAATGTGAAGAATGGCTGAAAATACACTTTAAACAGGACACCAAATGATTGATCTTACAAAACTGTTCCATATTTCATAATTACAGTCAAACCTCATTGATAT
Organism: Porites cylindrica; assembly: GCA_964035525.1. NCBI lineage: Eukaryota > Metazoa > Cnidaria > Anthozoa > Scleractinia > Poritidae > Porites > Porites cylindrica. Next base: position 48,131,333 of record OZ037776.1, on the reverse strand, counting down.
GGACACTGAAGGGGCCATAGGAAGTGTCTATATAATAGAGGTGTCCATATCAAGCAGGTTCTGTTATAAAAGTCAAAAATACACTTTTTTATCGAAATACTACAGCATCACACCTAACATCTTTAAACATCACTAAGCTCTTATTCTGCAGACTCTGTCCATGAAAACTCACGGAAGTCTCAAGAAAATCGATCCAAAATTATGTAGCATTTACCAACTCGATTGATGTCAAAATGGTCTATTATTCTTGTGCACAATTCATTCATTTTGGTGTACTATGATGCTGGAAACATGGACATGACGTCAATTAAGTGAAACGTTTTTTTACCCTACAAAAAAAGAGGTTGACTTCAGCACACAATGGACTATAAAGTGTGCGGATTAGCGAGGTTGACTTTATATGAGAATCTGTTCATTGAGGAGGAAAAAAACGTCCATTACCCACTTTAACAGGTCAGTCTGTATTAAGTGGTTTGAATAAAGAGAAAAATTAAGGGTTTTCCCCAGTGACCAAGGAAACTTCCCATAATAACAGGGAGTCCACATTAAGCTGGTGTCCGTAAAGAGGGGTTTGACTGTATGATACAGGACAAACATAATCTAATAATAATAGAGGCTTAGTGCTCACTAAGTTTTTCAGTGTGTATGTATTCCACCTACAGTGACAGGATATTACTATAATGGCATAGTTTTCACACTAAATCAACAAAACTCAGAAACCCAGGCATTGTTTGGGGTACAAGACAGCCTTTATTAATCATAACAAAATGCAATACATGGTAAATAACTAAAAGGTAATATTTAGTATAAAAATCAAGTGCTCCAACAAATAAGAAAGACCAAATTAAAAAAGAATTAAAACAACCTCAATCAAATAATAAAAGTGATCACACTGTCCATGAATAGAACAAAATAAAACCCAACAGGGAGGGAGGGAGGGAGGGAAATGATTGCTAGTGCAATAAAAGTGAATGTTGCTACTGCAATGCCAAGTGAGAATGTGACTGAACTAGAATTGTATCCGTCTGTAACCCATATTACAGTCGTGGTACTCCTATCTACCGTAAAACTACAATATCCTAGGTAGTAGACAAATGGTATTATGAAATCTCTCATGCCAAAAAACCACTGTGATGCTGTACTAGCCCTGCATCCCAATGTGACACCTTCCTTGGAGATTTAGAACCGCATCAGTCGTCTCAACTGATGCACCCCGTTAATAACAATAATTTAAAGGAACAATTTTTTTTAAAAAATATAGAGATATAAATATATATAATGTTTTCTTGTCTTGTGAAAAACCATTCTATTAAATATTTTGACACAAACAATAGTAAAGTCTGCACATCTATTTCATTTGTCAAAGCTGTTTTTTCAAAATACAATTGTCAAATTATGTTGACGTCCTCTCAGTGACTATTTAACAGCTATTAGAACACGAATACGTCCACTTGCATTATTTTCATCCGCAATGGGGTTTTGCAATTTGCAATAAGCAAAGACAGAAGTTCGTTAATGACTGCTTACGACTCTTCGCAAGTGCAATTTCTACAAATTTTATTTATTTCTTTGACCTTCGCATAATTCCAACATGTGTGACGATTCAATATACTGGAAATTTATATAAACAAGAATAATTAGCATTAAGATTATCATTATCAATCCTTCGATCGAAATTAGATTTTAGCGCGAATGGTAAAAATTGCCCCCGAAGTAGAATAGAACAGACTTCTCCAGGTCGAAACTGTGCTCGCAGAAATTACTCCAAACAGGACTTCTTAAAACCTTTCTACTTACAATGTATCGCGGTATTCAAATTCCGTATTCTTCCAACTCGATCGGAGTCGTCGAGTTGTTTCTGGTCTCTTGAAATATTATCAGAAATCCACGGGTGTTTACAGAAGGCGTTCTCGACCATTAACATCTCGATATTCGTAAATCGAACGCCATGACGCATAAAATAATTTCGATTAATCGGCTCCGTATTGCTGTTACTTTTCTTCAAGGTACATTCCACCCAAAGTACTCGACAGCTATTTGCTTCGAAGTTTCCCTGTTCGACATTTCTGTCGAGCTTAGTCCTTTCGCGGTCAAGTCGATGTTTTGGTTGAGCTCTGAGCCAATCAGATTGCAGGAAATTACATATCCAGATCTGGTTGTGGCCCTACCACTATATTTTACTATTATCGAGGTAAAGAAAATCATTCGTAGGTTCTTTATATCGCGGTTCCACTGTATATGGGCCTACCCCTATATAGTCTTTGGACGAAAAAATATTTTTTTTAGTGTTACGTTTGCAGGGTAGCTCGGGCGGATAAGTCAACGAAACTAAGCATTTTCATTATTTACATGTTTCGCTTTTATAGCTACAGAAGGTGCCGCGTGAGTTTATTTTGCGGAATGGTATCTGTCTTCGCGGTAAACCTGGGTCTCAAAGTTCTTTGTCACGCAGTCTCATTTCGCTAAAGGCACTAAAGGATTCGGGTCTGTTGTCAAATAATGTGAGGTAGGTCAAAATGTTTTCCTTTTTTATAGCTATAACGACTTGGTTCATGAGAAATGAGAGCATTTGAAAGAATAGCTACCGACACTATTAGCCGTTTTGTACATATATGTACGGCCAAAGTAAACAAGTACGCACGTAAGGGAAGGGGAAGTGTTGTAGTCAAAGAGGTTCATAGCACACTTTCGCACAATAAAATTGCTTTTCCTTTTGAAAATTTACAACTGTGAAATCTAAAATCGTTTTTGGTGTTTAAACTGGCGGAAAATGGGCGAATTTGCGCCAGAGTTTCAAGTGCTGTCTAAGTTCTCGCTTGTATTCATCACGACAACTGCAAGTTCAGTGGTCGTAAATCGCGCGAGTACTGTAACTGTCGCAGTTTCAATTGCCCTAGAATTTTATTTCACAGATTGATAGGGGAAACATTGCTCTTTCTTTGGAATACCATTTTTCTAATGAAAGCCATGTACCAGGAAGGGATTTTCGCCGTTGAAAAATGGCAAAATTGATGGTCGCGATAATGCTGATTTCGAGGGTAATTTTGAAAAAATATTAAAAAATCAGACTGAAATCTTTTGAAATTGTAACAACGTTTAGGTAGAAAGGAAGGATCATAAAATTGTTTAATATAAGAAAAGTCATGGTATTAGTTTCCGTTTCCATTCACGAAGCGAGGGTATCAAGCACATTTTTCGGTGGTTTGAAGGCCTCTTGAAAGTGAAAATTAAAAAAAAAATTATTATTTTGGAAAATATTTAAAGTCAAACGAACTGAGTCTTGTATTTTCTAAAATAGTTTCCAAAGGACTTTGTTGTGACAAAGTTTGGGGGATTTCGATTTCGATTTCTTTCCGTGGTATTTACAGAAAGTCGCTCTTAAAGATTATTATTTTTATTCAAAACCCATTTGTTTATCCTTCCAAAAACTTCGCGTAACACTTACTGGATTGTGAATCCGTTTACGCAGCAAAATCGGCTAAGTACGTGGTTAAATCCAAACCAAAATCCATCTCGAGTCTGGGTACATTTTCCAATTTTCTAAAACTTTTCTGACTCATCCAAAAAGCTGGATGATCGGCAGATCAAAGGAACTTGAAGATGTCGGCAGAGTCGCTTCCTCTTTCCCGACTTATCTAGGAAAGATCGAAGCGACTCTGCTAGCAGGGTAAGTGAATCACCTTTATCGCCCAAAATCAGGTATAATTCATTGAGTCGAGTTCAAAAATTCAACAAACACATCGCAAACGGATATAGAAAGCTACTTCGTGCCTTTAAACGTGAGGCTGTACAATTTTTAGTGGCAAAAAACGTTGCCGTAAATCACTAACCGCTGGAAGCCCTTCCTGCCTTTCAAACACGAACTGCAAACTGAACGTGACCGCGAGGCCGTGGTCGCGTAATATTTTGCTGTTTGCAGATTTCCGAGATAAACCTGATGCTAAAGGTCCCTATTATGTTTCACATCTTCCAATATGCATATTGGGCGTGATATTAAAGTTGTTTTCCTAAAGAAAAATATCTACATCGAGACGAAAAAGGTAAGCAAGACCAGGGTAAGCCACTAAAAGGTGTCTTAACATTCAGCTAAATTAGCTTTTTGTTGCCGGTTATAAAGCGGTTAAAGTTTAAGTGAAGGATATTCTGATGCAGCCACTATTCTCGCATGTAAAGTTTCTGTGACGTTCTGTGGGATTTGACTGAAAACGGATCAATAGCTGGCGAACAATGAGCACTTCGAACCGGGGATCTCGATTCGTCGTTTAGTTTATTCTTAGAAATATCAACGGAAAAGGATAAAAAGTTTCTTCTTAGTAGGCATTTCCGAAGACACCTATTTGCCGAGGTAAGGATTTTGAGTTGTATTTCGCGTATTCGAGTTGGATGTTCGAGTTGGATTCAATTTCGAGTTTACCTTGGCTCCAGAGGTCTGTTCTAGAAATATCTAGGATGAAATAAGCGTGTGCACGGTTTGATAAATCTCCCTTTTGTGAGCGTGCGTATTCGGGCGACTCACTCGCTACGCGAAAAGGTAACGAGAGTCTACTTCTTACATCTATTTTTTCTGCCTATAGTTTACAGCAACCACAGGTGGCCCAAGCTCGAAATATGAGCATCGGCATAATATGCTACACCAAAAGTGACAAAATATCAAAGATGCAACTTTATAATTCAAATCCACCAATTCACTATCAAGATCGATAAAATTAACATCAGTTTGCTTTTTCAGCGTGTCAAGATTGTAGAGTTTAATTTTAATTCCCACGTGTTTCATGTCATGTATCAAGAGACACGTTTTCTAAATCAAGATGCGTGTTTTTTAAATCAAGAAGGGAGACGACAATTTTTGATCAGTTTTGTTTCCGAGAGGGACAGAAACCGAAAAATGTGCCAGAGTACTTCACAGATCTCTAGAAATGCAGGAAGGAATCGAAGAACTTGTCAGAAGAATCATTCAATCAGCACAAGATCTCGTGCTAATGTGGCCTCAAACGTGTCAACATCTGACGAAGAACTGAGGCGGCGATTTAAGAACGAGATAGGCCCGATCAAAAAGAAAGCAGAACATGCTCAGCTCGTAGGAGCGCTTGTGAAATATCACCACAGGCGCGCAGACCGATTAAGAAACAAGCTTCGTAAACTCGAACAGTATAAATCTCGCAGGAACAGGAATACTGTTACTAAGTAGACGTCTCACCAGAAAACGCAATCACCGGCTACAAAGAAAACTGTCAACAAAGATGACAATGTAAACGAGCTAGCCGAAGAATTGAAGACCAAGATTGGCGAAGTCGATGTATTATTAGAACAAATGAGATCACAAGTGTGTGCGAATAAACAAAGTGAATCTTACTCTTGTCTCTTATCAGACTCCTTAGAAGTAAGGGTAAAAGGGAAAGCTAACCGCAGAGATAACAAAGCGGCCAAAACCGCGAAAGAAAAGAGCGGAGAAAAATCAAAGACAAAAAGCGCTTTTGTAACGCCATTGAGTCACGCAAACAGTACATCAAAACCCTGTCAAATGAACAACTGACAGATGAGCAAATTACTCTACTACGATCGCGTGGTCTAAAGTTTATCCCTAAACCCATGACAAAAGAAAATCTTTATATCAGGCGTCAGCTTCTCGCGGATTTCAATCAATTTGCGAGACGAATGCGACTACAATATTATTTCACGGGGAAGAAAACGAGCCTCATCCTTTCCACGTGAAGTCGGACTGGGAACCACTAGCCCAGCCATCACTAGCTCTGGAGACCTTCCTAGAGGAGGTAAAATTAGAGCTCGCAAGTGTTGAATTTGACAAGCCAAAAGATAATATATCTACAGGAGAGCGCCAAGCTCTCAAAGAGTTATCGCGCAACAAAAGCATTATTCTTAAGAAATCTGATAAAGGTAACACCACCGTATTGATGAGCAGACAAGACAAACTAAACGAAGGTCAGGCTCTGCTTAATGATTCAAATAATTACCGACCTCTAGACAAACCAGTGGTTGAAACTACAACCAAAAAAGCTCAACAACTTAATTAAAACACTGCTCTCAGAAGGCCAAATTGATAAAACGGCGGCTAAATGGCTCTCCCTAATACGCCTGATCCTCCGCAAATCCCAGTATTTTTACACACTTACTAAAATCCACAAACCGACACCTGTCGGAAGACCTATTATCTCAGGGTGTTCCGGACCTACAGAACGGATCTCAGCATTTGTTGACCACCTTATTCAGCCAATAGCAGAACTACAAGCTTCGTATCTTAAAGATACGACAGTCTTTATCAACTTCATCGAGAGGATTAAACTGCCTAAAAGGGCTTGTTTCAATGGACGTCACAAGCCTATACACAAACATACCACAACGAGAGGGTATTACCACTGTATGCCATGCATCCCTGCAAGGTTTTTAAGCGAAATGCTTAGTCTGATACTAAACTAGAAAACTCGTTCCAATTTAACTAGAAAGATTATCTCCGGGATTATCTTCAAACCCATTGAACAGCCATGGGCACGAAAATGGCCGTAGCCTTTGCTAACATCTTCATGGCCAAAATAGAAAAAGAAATACTCAGCCGATACTCAGACAGAGCAGTATTAAGCCCGATTAAGCCCATATTTTGGAAAAGGTTTATCGATGACGTCATATCGGTATGGGACACAAGCAGAAACGAAATAGAAGAATTCCTTCTAAAGGCAAACAACTTCCATCCTACAATCAAATTCACGGCTAAAAATATCAGAAACAGAGACTACATTCTTGGACACGAAGGTGTACAAAGGTGTCAGATTCGACAAGGATTCTATCTTTGACGTGCGAACACACTTCAAGCCTACAGAGACACTCCAATACACGAATTTCTATTCGTGTCACCGACCAGGCGTCACAAAAGGCTTCATCAAAGGAGAAGCTTTAAAGGCTTCTAAGAACAAATTCCTCTGAAATCACTTTTTAAGAGAACATGAGGAATTTTTCAACACGCCTCAAGAATAGAGATTACCCAGCTACAACTGTAGAAAAACATCTCTCAGAGGTCATTTTCCCAGACAGAAAGAAAGCACTAGAACAGAGAAACAAAAATGTACGTAAGAAAATACTACCCTTTGTAACGCAATACCACCCTGCGTTTGCCCAACCTCAAGACCCGGTGTCACAGTGATATGTGTATCCCCGTGATATGTGTATCCCCGTACACATATCCCTAGTGATATGTGTATCCCTCCA